>OZ053300.1:13495076-14695076 GCA_964056655.1 Arabis hirsuta
GCACGCTTAACTGCGGAGTTCTGATGGGATCCGGTGCATTAGTGCTGGTATGATCGCACCCGTCAGCATATGAAATGCAGTTGCATATAACCTTTCTATGCGGTTTTTTGAAATCGTGCGGTGTGGATGTCAAACGAGACATGTGCGTGGGCGGGCAATACGAACGCAAGGAGACGTGACGAAATGTGTTTCGGCGTGTTAAAAGAATGGCGCTTGGAAGCTAAAGAATCCTGCCAAAGAAAAGGTAAAAAAAAATCGGCAAAAAAAAACGGAGGGGTGCAACACGAGGACTTCCCAGGAGGTCACCCATCCTAGTACTACCCTCGCCCAAGCGCGCTTAACTGCGGAGTTCTGATGGGATCCGGTGCATTAGTGCTGGTATGATCGCACCCGTTAGCATATGAAATGCAGTTGCATATAACCTTTCTATGCGGTTTTTTGAAATCGTGCGGTGTGGATGTCAAACGAGACATGAGCGTGGGCGGGCAATACGAACGCAAGGAGACGTGACGAAATGTGTTTCGGCGTGTTAAAAGAATGGCGCTTGGAAGCTAAAGAATCCTGCCAAAGAAAAGGTAAAAAAAATCGGCAAAAAAAAAGGGAGGGGTGCAACACGAGGACTTCCTAGGAGGTCACCCATCCTAGTACTACTCTCGCCCAAGCACGCTTAACTGCGGAGTTCTGATGGGATCCGGTGCATTAGTGCTGGTATGATCGCACCCGTTAGCATATGAAATGCAGTTGCATATAACCTTTCTATGCGGTTTTTTGAAATCGAGCGGTGTGGATGTCAAACGAGACATGAGCGTGGGCGGGCAATACGAACGCAAGGAGACGTGACGAAATGTGTTTCGGCGTGTTAAAAGAATGGCGCTTGGAAGCTAAAGAATCCTGCCAAAGAAAAGGTAGAAAAAATCGGCAAAAAAAAAGGGAGGGGTGCAACCCGAGGACTTCCCAGGAGGTCACCCATCCTAGTACTACTCTCGCCCAAGCAAGCTTAGCTGCGGAGTTCTGATGGGATCCGGTGCATCAGTGCTGGTATGATCGCACCCGTTAGCATATGAAATGCAGTTGCATATAACCTTTCTATGCGGTTTTTTGAAATCGTGCGGTGTGGATGTCAAACGAGACATGAGCGTGGGCGGGCAATACGAACGCAAGGAGACGTGACGAAATGTGTTTCGGCGTGTTAAAAGAATGGCGCTTGGAAGCTAAAGAATCCTGCCAAAGAAAAGGTAAAAAAAATCGGCAAAAAAAAGGGAGGGGTGCAACACGAGGACTTCCTAGAGGTCACCCATCCTAGTACTACTCTCGCCCAAGCACGCTTAACTGCGGAGTTCTGATGGGATCCGGTGCATTAGTGCTGGTATGATCGCACCCGTTAGCATATGAAATGCAGTTGCATATAACCTTTCTATGCGGTTTTTTGAAATCGAGCGGTGTGGATGTCAAACGAGACATGAGCGTGGGCGGGCAATACGAACGCAAGGAGACGTGACGAAATGTGTTTCGGCGTGTTAAAAGAATGGCGCTTGGAAGCTAAAGAATCCTGCCAAAGAAAAGGTAGAAAAAATCGGCAAAAAAAAAAGGAGGGGTGCAACCCGAGGACTTCCCAGGAGGTCACCCATCCTAGTACTACTCTCGCCCAAGCAAGCTTAACTGCGGAGTTCTGATGGGATCCGGTGCATTAGTGCTGGTATGATCGCACCCGTTAGCATATGAAATGCAGTTGCATATAACCTTTCTATGCGGTTTTTTGAAATCGTGCGGTGTGGATGTCAAACGAGACATGAGCGTGGGCGGGCAATACGAACGCAAGGAGACGTGACGAAATGTGTTTCGGCGTGTTAAAAGAATGGCGCTTGGAAGCTAAAGAATCCTGCCAAAGAAAAGGTAGAAAAAATCGGCAAAAAAAAAGGGAGGGGTGCAACCCGAGGACTTCCCAGGAGGTCACCCATCCTAGTACTACTCTCGCCCAAGCACGCTTAACTGCGGAGTTCTGATGGGATCCGGTGCATTAGTGCTGGTATGATCGCACCCGTTAGCATATGAAATGCAGTTGCATATAACCTTTCTATGCGGTTTTTTGAAATCGTGCGGTGTGGATGTCAAACGAGACATGAGCGTGGGCGGGCAATACGAACGCAAGGAGACGTGACGAAATGTGTTTCGGCGTGTTAAAAGAATGGCGCTTGGAAGCTAAAGAATCCTGCCAAAGAAAAGGTAAAAAAATCGGCAAAAAAAAAGGGAGGGGTGCAACACGAGGACTTCCCAGGAGGTCACCCATCCTAGTACAACCCTCGCCCAAGCGCGCTTAACTGCGGAGTTCTGATGGGATCCGATGCATTAGTGCTGGTATGATCGCACCCGTTAGCATATGAAATGCAGTTGCATATAACCTTTCTATGCGGTTTTTTGAAATCGTGCGGTGTGGATGTCAAACGAGACATGAGCGTGGGCGGGCAATACGAACGCAAGGAGACGTGACGAAATGTGTTTCGGCGTGTTAAAAGAATGGCGCTTGGAAGCTAAAGAATCCTGCCAAAGAAAAGGTAGAAAAAATCGGCAAAAAAAAAGGGAGGGGTGCAACACGAGGACTTCCCAGGAGGTCACCCATCCTAGTACTACTCTCGCCCAAGCGCGCTTAACTGCGGAGTTCTGATGGGATCCGGTGCATTAGTGCTGGTATGATCGCACCCGTTAGCATATGAAATGCAGTTGCATATAACCTTTCTATGCGGTTTTTTGAAATCGTGCGGTGTGGATGTCAAACGAGACATGAGCGTGGGCGGGCAATACGAACGCAAGGAGACGTGACGAAATGTGTTTCGGCGTGTTAAAAGAATGGCGCTTGGAAGCTAAAGAATCCTGCCAAAGAAGAGGTAGAAAAAATCGGCAAAAAAAAAAGGAGGGGTGCAACACGAGGACTTCCCAAGAGGTCACCCATCCTAGTACTACTCTCGCCCAAGCACGCTTAACTGCGGAGTTCTGATGGGATCCGGTGCATTAGTGCTGGTATGATCGCACCCGTTAGCATATGAAATGCAGTTGCATATAACCTTTCTATGCGGTTTTTTGAAATCGTGCGGTGTGGATGTCAAACGAGACATGAGCGTGGGCGGGCAATACGAACGCAAGGAGACGTGACGAAATGTGTTTCGGCGTGTTAAAAGAATGGCGCTTGGAAGCTAAAGAATCCTGCCAAAGAAAAGGTAGAAAAAATCGGCAAAAAAAAAGGGAGGGGTGCAACCCGAGGACTTCCCAGGAGGTCACCCATCCTAGTACTACTCTCGTCCAAGCACGCTTAACTGTGGAGTTCTGATGGGATCCGGTGCATTAGTGCTGGTATGATCGCACCCGTTAGCATATGAAATGCAGTTGCATATAACCTTTCTATGCGGTTTTTTGAAATCGTGCGGTGTGGATGTCAAACGAGACATGAGCGTGGGCGGGCAATACGAACGCAAGGAGACGTGACGAAATGTGTTTCGGCGTGTTAAAAGAATGGCGCTTGGAAGCTAAAGAATCCTGCCAAAGAAAAGGTAAAAAAATCGGCAAAAAAAAAGGGAGGGGTGCAACACGAGGACTTCCCAGGAGGTCACCAATCCTAGTACTACCCTCGCCCAAGCGCGCTTAACTGCGGAGTTCTGATGGGATCCGATGCATTAGTGCTGGTATGATCGCACCCGTTAGCATATGAAATGCAGTTGCATATAACCTTTCTATGCGGTTTTTTGAAATCGTGCGGTGTGGATGTCAAACGAGACATGAGCGTGGGCGGGCAATACGAACGCAAGGAGACGTGACGAAATGTGTTTCGGCGTGTTAAAAGAATGGCGCTTGGAAGCTAAAGAATCCTGCCAAAGAAAAGGTAGAAAAAATCGGCAAAAAAAAAGGGAGGGGTGCAACACGAGGACTTCCCAAGAGGTCACCCATCCTAGTACTACTCTCGCCCAAGCACGCTTAACTGCGGAGTTCTGATGGGATCCGGTGCATTAGTGCTGGTATGATCGCACCCGTTAGCATATGAAATGCAGTTGCATATAACCTTTCTATGCTGTTTTTTGAAATCGTGCGGTGTGGATGTCAAACGAGACATGAGCGTGGGCGGGCAATACGAACGCAAGGAGACGTGACGAAATGTGTTTCGGCGTGTTAAAAGAATGGCGCTTGGAAGCTAAAGAATCCTGCCAAAGAAAAGGTAGAAAAAATCGGCAAAAAAAAAGGGAGGGGTGCAACACGAGGACTTCCCAGGAGGTCACCCATCCTAGTACTACTCCCGCCCAAGCACGCTTAACTGCGGAGTTCTGATGGGATCCGGTGCATTAGTGCTGGTATGATCGCACCCGTTAGCATATGAAATGCAGTTGCATATAACCTTTCTATGCGGGTTTTTGAAATCGTGCGGTGTGGATGTCAAACGAGACATGAGCATGGGCGGGCAATACGAACGCAAGGAGACGTGACGAAATGTGTTTCGGCGTGTTAAAAGAATGGCGTTTGGAAGCTAAAGAATCCTGCCAAAGAAAAGGTAAAAAAAAATCGGCAATAAAAAACGGAGGGGTGCAACACGAGGACTTCCCAAGAGGTCACCCATCCTAGTACTACTCTCGCCCAAGCACGCTTAACTGCGGAGTTCTGATGGGATCCGGTGCATTAGTGCTGGTATGATCGCACCCGTCAGCATATGAAATGCAGTTGCATATAACCTTTCTATGCGGTTTTTTGAAATCGTGCGGTGTGAATGTCAAACGAGACATGTGCGTGGGCGGGCAATACGAACGCAAGGAGACGTGACGAAATGTGTTTCGGCGTGTTAAAAGAATGGCGCTTGGAAGCTAAAGAATCCTGCCAAAGAAAAGGTAAAAAAAATCGGCAAAAAAAAAGGGAGGGGTGCAACACGAGGACTTCCCAGGAGGTCACCCATCCTAGTACTACTCTCGCCCAAGCACGCTTAACTGCGGAGTTCTGATGGGATCCGGTGCATTAGTGCTGGTATGATCGCACCCGTTAGCATATGAAATGCAGTTGCATATAACCTTTCTATGCGGTTTTTTGAAATCGTGCGGTGTGGATGTCAAACGAGACATGAGCGTGGGCGGGCAATACGAACGCAAGGAGACGTGACGAAATGTGTTTCGGCGTGTTAAAAGAATGGCGCTTGGAAGCTAAAGAATCCTGCCAAAGAAAAGGTAAAAAAAATCGGCAAAAAAAAAGGGAGGGGTGCAACACGAGGACTTCCTAGGAGGTCACCCATCCTAGTACTACTCTCGCCCAAGCACGCTTAACTGCGGAGTTCTGATGGGATCCGGTGCATTAGTGCTGGTATGATCGCACCCGTTAGCATATGAAATGCAGTTGCATATAACCTTTCTATGCGGTTTTTTGAAATCGAGCGGTGTGGATGTCAAACGAGACATGAGCGTGGGCGGGCAATACGAACGCAAGGAGACGTGACGAAATGTGTTTCGGCGTGTTAAAAGAATGGCGCTTGGAAGCTAAAGAATCCTGCCAAAGAAAAGGTAGAAAAAATCGGCAAAAAAAAAGGGAGGGGTGCAACCCGAGGACTTCCCAGGAGGTCACCCATCCTAGTACTACTCTCGCCCAAGCAAGCTTAGCTGCGGAGTTCTGATGGGATCCGGTGCATCAGTGCTGGTATGATCGCACCCGTTAGCATATGAAATGCAGTTGCATATAACCTTTCTATGCGGTTTTTTGAAATCGTGCGGTGTGGATGTCAAACGAGACATGAGCGTGGGCGGGCAATACGAACGCAAGGAGACGTGACGAAATGTGTTTCGGCGTGTTAAAAGAATGGCGCTTGGAAGCTAAAGAATCCTGCCAAAGAAAAGGTAAAAAAAATCGGCAAAAAAAAAGGGAGGGGTGCAACACGAGGACTTCCTAGAGGTCACCCATCCTAGTACTACTCTCGCCCAAGCACGCTTAACTGCGGAGTTCTGATGGGATCCGGTGCATTAGTGCTGGTATGATCGCACCCGTTAGCATATGAAATGCAGTTGCATATAACCTTTCTATGCGGTTTTTTGAAATCGAGCGGTGTGGATGTCAAACGAGACATGAGCGTGGGCGGGCAATACGAACGCAAGGAGACGTGACGAAATGTGTTTCGGCGTGTTAAAAGAATGGCGCTTGGAAGCTAAAGAATCCTGCCAAAGAAAAGGTAGAAAAAATCGGCAAAAAAAAAAGGAGGGGTGCAACCCGAGGACTTCCCAGGAGGTCACCCATCCTAGTACTACTCTCGCCCAAGCAAGCTTAACTGCGGAGTTCTGATGGGATCCGGTGCATTAGTGCTGGTATGATCGCACCCGTTAGCATATGAAATGCAGTTGCATATAACCTTTCTATGCGGTTTTTTGAAATCGTGCGGTGTGGATGTCAAACGAGACATGAGCGTGGGCGGGCAATACGAACGCAAGGAGACGTGACGAAATGTGTTTCGGCGTGTTAAAAGAATGGCGCTTGGAAGCTAAAGAATCCTGCCAAAGAAAAGGTAGAAAAAATCGGCAAAAAAAAAGGGAGGGGTGCAACCCGAGGACTTCCCAGGAGATCACCCATCCTAGTACTACTCTCGCCCAAGCACGCTTAACTGCGGAGTTCTGATGGGATCCGGTGCATTAGTGCTGGTATGATCGCACCCGTTAGCATATGAAATGCAGTTGCATATAACCTTTCTATGCGGTTTTTTGAAATCGTGCGGTGTGGATGTCAAACGAGACATGAGCGTGGGCGGGCAATACGAACGCAAGGAGACGTGACGAAATGTGTTTCGGCGTGTTAAAAGAATGGCGCTTGGAAGCTAAAGAATCCTGCCAAAGAAAAGGTAAAAAAATCGGCAAAAAAAAAGGGAGGGGTGCAACACGAGGACTTCCCAGGAGGTCACCCATCCTAGTACTACCCTCGCCCAAGCGCGCTTAACTGCGGAGTTCTGATGGGATCCGATGCATTAGTGCTGGTATGATCGCACCCGTTAGCATATGAAATGCAGTTGCATATAACCTTTCTATGCGGTTTTTTGAAATCGTGCGGTGTGGATGTCAAACGAGACATGAGCGTGGGCGGGCAATACGAACGCAAGGAGACGTGACGAAATGTGTTTCGGCGTGTTAAAAGAATGGCGCTTGGAAGCTAAAGAATCCTGCCAAAGAAAAGGTAGAAAAAATCGGCAAAAAAAAGGGAGGGGTGCAACACGAGGACTTCCCAAGAGGTCACCCATCCTAGTACTACTCTCGCCCAAGCACGCTTAACTGCGGAGTTCTGATGGGATCCGGTGCATTAGTGCTGGTATGATCGCACCCGTTAGCATATGAAATGCAGTTGCATATAACCTTTCTATGCGGTTTTTTGAAATCGTGCGGTGTGGATGTCAAACGAGACATGAGCGTGGGCGGGCAATACGAACGCAAGGAGACGTGACGAAATGTGTTTCGGCGTGTTAAAAGAATGGCGCTTGGAAGCTAAAGAATCCTGCCAAAGAAAAGGTAGAAAAAATCGGCAAAAAAAAAGGGAGGGGTGCAACACGAGGACTTCCCAGGAGGTCACCCATCCTAGTACTACTCCCGCCCAAGCACGCTTAACTGCGGAGTTCTGATGGGATCCGGTGCATTAGTGCTGGTATGATCGCACCCGTTAGCATATGAAATGCAGTTGCATATAACCTTTCTATGCGGTTTTTTGAAATCGTGCGGTGTGGATGTCAAACGAGACATGAGCATGGGCGGGCAATACGAACGCAAGGAGACGTGACGAAATGTGTTTCGGCGTGTTAAAAGAATGGCGCTTGGAAGCTAAAGAATCCTGCCAAAGAAAAGGTAAAAAAAAATCGGCAAAAAAAAACGGAGGGGTGCAACACGAGGACTTCCCAAGAGGTCACCCATCCTAGTACTACTCTCGCCCAAGCACGCTTAACTGCGGAGTTCTGATGGGATCCGGTGCATTAGTGCTGGTATGATCGCACCCGTCAGCATATGAAATGCAGTTGCATATAACCTTTCTATGCGGTTTTTTGAAATCGTGCGGTGTGGATGTCAAACGAGACATGTGCGTGGGCGGGCAATACGAACGCAAGGAGACGTGACGAAATGTGTTTCGGCGTGTTAAAAGAATGGCGCTTGGAAGCTAAAGAATCCTGCCAAAGAAAAGGTAAAAAAAAATCGGCAAAAAAAAACGGAGGGGTGCAACACGAGGACTTCCCAGGAGGTCACCCATCCTAGTACTACCCTCGCCCAAGCGCGCTTAACTGCGGAGTTCTGATGGGATCCGGTGCATTAGTGCTGGTATGATCGCACCCGTTAGCATATGAAATGCAGTTGCATATAACCTTTCTATGCGGTTTTTTGAAATCGTGCGGTGTGGATGTCAAACGAGACATGAGCGTGGGCGGGCAATACGAACGCAAGGAGACGTGACGAAATGTGTTTCGGCGTGTTAAAAGAATGGCGCTTGGAAGCTAAAGAATCCTGCCAAAGAAAAGGTAAAAAAAATCGGCAAAAAAAAAGGGAGGGGTGCAACACGAGGACTTCCTAGGAGGTCACCCATCCTAGTACTACTCTCGCCCAAGCACGCTTAACTGCGGAGTTCTGATGGGATCCGGTGCATTAGTGCTGGTATGATCGCACCCGTTAGCATATGAAATGCAGTTGCATATAACCTTTCTATGCGGTTTTTTGAAATCGAGCGGTGTGGATGTCAAACGAGACATGAGCGTGGGCGGGCAATACGAACGCAAGGAGACGTGACGAAATGTGTTTCGGCGTGTTAAAAGAATGGCGCTTGGAAGCTAAAGAATCCTGCCAAAGAAAAGGTAGAAAAAATCGGCAAAAAAAAAGGGAGGGGTGCAACCCGAGGACTTCCCAGGAGGTCACCCATCCTAGTACTACTCTCGCCCAAGCAAGCTTAGCTGCGGAGTTCTGATGGGATCCGGTGCATCAGTGCTGGTATGATCGCACCCGTTAGCATATGAAATGCAGTTGCATATAACCTTTCTATGCGGTTTTTTGAAATCGTGCGGTGTGGATGTCAAACGAGACATGAGCGTGGGCGGGCAATACGAACGCAAGGAGACGTGACGAAATGTGTTTCGGCGTGTTAAAAGAATGGCGCTTGGAAGCTAAAGAATCCTGCCAAAGAAAAGGTAAAAAAAATCGGCAAAAAAAAAGGGAGGGGTGCAACACGAGGACTTCCTAGGAGGTCACCCATCCTAGTACTACTCTCGCCCAAGCACGCTTAACTGCGGAGTTCTGATGGGATCCGGTGCATTAGTGCTGGTATGATCGCACCCGTTAGCATATGAAATGCAGTTGCATATAACCTTTCTATGCGGTTTTTTGAAATCGAGCGGTGTGGATGTCAAACGAGACATGAGCGTGGGCGGGCAATACGAACGCAAGGAGACGTGACGAAATGTGTTTCGGCGTGTTAAAAGAATGGCGCTTGGAAGCTAAAGAATCCTGCCAAAGAAAAGGTAGAAAAAATCGGCAAAAAAAAAGGGAGGGGTGCAACCCGAGGACTTCCCAGGAGGTCACCCATCCTAGTACTACTCTCGCCCAAGCAAGCTTAGCTGCGGAGTTCTGATGGGATCCGGTGCATCAGTGCTGGTATGATCGCACCCGTTAGCATATGAAATGCAGTTGCATATAACCTTTCTATGCGGTTTTTTGAAATCGTGCGGTGTGGATGTCAAACGAGACATGAGCGTGGGCGGGCAATACGAACGCAAGGAGACGTGACGAAATGTGTTTCGGCGTGTTAAAAGAATGGCGCTTGGAAGCTAAAGAATCCTGCCAAAGAAAAGGTAAAAAAAATCGGCAAAAAAAAAGGGAGGGGTGCAACACGAGGACTTCCTAGAGGTCACCCATCCTAGTACTACTCTCGCCCAAGCACGCTTAACTGCGGAGTTCTGATGGGATCCGGTGCATTAGTGCTGGTATGATCGCACCCGTTAGCATATGAAATGCAGTTGCATATAACCTTTCTATGCGGTTTTTTGAAATCGAGCGGTGTGGATGTCAAACGAGACATGAGCGTGGGCGGGCAATACGAACGCAAGGAGACGTGACGAAATGTGTTTCGGCGTGTTAAAAGAATGGCGCTTGGAAGCTAAAGAATCCTGCCAAAGAAAAGGTAGAAAAAATCGGCAAAAAAAAAAGGAGGGGTGCAACCCGAGGACTTCCCAGGAGGTCACCCATCCTAGTACTACTCTCGCCCAAGCAAGCTTAACTGCGGAGTTCTGATGGGATCCGGTGCATTAGTGCTGGTATGATCGCACCCGTTAGCATATGAAATGCAGTTGCATATAACCTTTCTATGCGGTTTTTTGAAATCGTGCGGTGTGGATGTCAAACGAGACATGAGCGTGGGCGGGCAATACGAACGCAAGGAGACGTGACGAAATGTGTTTCGGCGTGTTAAAAGAATGGCGCTTGGAAGCTAAAGAATCCTGCCAAAGAAAAGGTAGAAAAAATCGGCAAAAAAAAAGGGAGGGGTGCAACCCGAGGACTTCCCAGGAGGTCACCCATCCTAGTACTACTCTCGCCCAAGCAAGCTTAGCTGCGGAGTTCTGATGGGATCCGGTGCATCAGTGCTGGTATGATCGCACCCGTTAGCATATGAAATGCAGTTGCATATAACCTTTCTATGCGGTTTTTTGAAATCGTGCGGTGTGGATGTCAAACGAGACATGAGCGTGGGCGGGCAATACGAACGCAAGGAGACGTGACGAAATGTGTTTCGGCGTGTTAAAAGAATGGCGCTTGGAAGCTAAAGAATCCTGCCAAAGAAAAGGTAAAAAAATCGGCAAAAAAAAAGGGAGGGGTGCAACACGAGGACTTCCCAGGAGGTCACCCATCCTAGTACTACCCTCGCCCAAGCGCGCTTAACTGCGGAGTTCTGATGGGATCCGATGCATTAGTGCTGGTATGATCGCACCCGTTAGCATATGAAATGCAGTTGCATATAACCTTTCTATGCGGTTTTTTGAAATCGTGCGGTGTGGATGTCAAACGAGACATGAGCGTGGGCGGGCAATACGAACGCAAGGAGACGTGACGAAATGTGTTTCGGCGTGTTAAAAGAATGGCGCTTGGAAGCTAAAGAATCCTGCCAAAGAAAAGGTAGAAAAAATCGGCAAAAAAAAGGGAGGGGTGCAACACGAGGACTTCCCAAGAGGTCACCCATCCTAGTACTACTCTCGCCCAAGCACGCTTAACTGCGGAGTTCTGATGGGATCCGGTGCATTAGTGCTGGTATGATCGCACCCGTTAGCATATGAAATGCAGTTGCATATAACCTTTCTATGCGGTTTTTTGAAATCGTGCGGTGTGGATGTCAAACGAGACATGAGCGTGGGCGGGCAATACGAACGCAAGGAGACGTGACGAAATGTGTTTCGGCGTGTTAAAAGAATGGCGCTTGGAAGCTAAAGAATCCTGCCAAAGAAAAGGTAGAAAAAATCGGCAAAAAAAAAGGGAGGGGTGCAACACGAGGACTTCCCAGGAGGTCACCCATCCTAGTACTACTCCCGCCCAAGCACGCTTAACTGCGGAGTTCTGATGGGATCCGGTGCATTAGTGCTGGTATGATCGCACCCGTTAGCATATGAAATGCAGTTGCATATAACCTTTCTATGCGGTTTTTTGAAATCGTGCGGTGTGGATGTCAAACGAGACATGAGCATGGGCGGGCAATACGAACGCAAGGAGACGTGACGAAATGTGTTTCGGCGTGTTAAAAGAATGGCGCTTGGAAGCTAAAGAATCCTGCCAAAGAAAAGGTAAAAAAAAATCGGCAAAAAAAAACGGAGGGGTGCAACACGAGGACTTCCCAAGAGGTCACCCATCCTAGTACTACTCTCGCCCAAGCACGCTTAACTGCGGAGTTCTGATGGGATCCGGTGCATTAGTGCTGGTATGATCGCACCCGTCAGCATATGAAATGCAGTTGCATATAACCTTTCTATGCGGTTTTTTGAAATCGTGCGGTGTGGATGTCAAACGAGACATGTGCGTGGGCGGGCAATACGAACGCAAGGAGACGTGACGAAATGTGTTTCGGCGTGTTAAAAGAATGGCGCTTGGAAGCTAAAGAATCCTGCCAAAGAAAAGGTAAAAAAAAATCGGCAAAAAAAAACGGAGGGGTGCAACACGAGGACTTCCCAAGAGGTCACCCATCCTAGTACTACTCTCGCCCAAGCACGCTTAACTGCGGAGTTCTGATGGGATCCGGTGCATTAGTGCTGGTATGATCGCACCCGTCAGCATATGAAATGCAGTTGCATATAACCTTTCTATGCGGTTTTTTGAAATCGTGCGGTGTGGATGTCAAACGAGACATGTGCGTGGGCGGGCAATACGAACGCAAGGAGACGTGACGAAATGTGTTTCGGCGTGTTAAAAGAATGGCGCTTGGAAGCTAAAGAATCCTGCCAAAGAAAAGGTAAAAAAAATCGGCAAAAAAAAAGGGAGGGGTGCAACACGAGGACTTCCCAGGAGGTCACCCATCCTAGTACTACTCTCGCCCAAGCACGCTTAACTGCGGAGTTCTGATGGGATCCGGTGCATTAGTGCTGGTATGATCGCACCCGTTAGCATATGAAATGCAGTTGCATATAACCTTTCTATGCGGTTTTTTGAAATCGTGCGGTGTGGATGTCAAACGAGACATGAGCGTGGGCGGGCAATACGAACGCAAGGAGACGTGACGAAATGTGTTTCGGCGTGTTAAAAGAATGGCGCTTGGAAGCTAAAGAATCCTGCCAAAGAAAAGGTAAAAAAAATCGGCAAAAAAAAGGGAGGGGTGCAACACGAGGACTTCCCAAGAGGTCACCCATCCTAGTACTACTCTCGCCCAAGCGCGCTTAACTGCGGAGTTCTGATGGGATCCGGTGCATTAGTGCTAGTATGATCGCACCCGTTAGCATATGAAATGCAGTTGCATATAACCTTTCTATGCGGTTTTTTGAAATCGTGCGGTGTGGTTGTCAAACGAGACATGAGCGTGGGCGGGCAATACGAACGCAAGGAGACGTGACGAAATGTGTTTCGGCGTGTTAAAAGAATGGCGCTTGGAAGCTAAAGAATCCTGCCAAAGAAAAGGTAAAAAAAATCGGCAAAAAAAAAGGGAGGGGTGCAACACGAGGACTTCCCAGGAGGTCACCCATCCTAGTACTACTCTCGCCCAAGCACGCTTAACTGCGGAGTTCTGATGGGATCCGGTGCATCAGTGCTGGTATGATCGCACCCGTTAGCATATGAAATGCAGTTGCATATAACCTTTCTATGCGGTTTTTTGAAATCGTGCGGTGTGGATGTCAAACGAGACATGAGCGTGGGCGGGCAATACGAACGCAAGGAGACGTGACGAAATGTGTTTCGGCGTGTTAAAAGAATGGCGCTTGGAAGCTAAAGAATCCTGGCAAAGAAAAGGTAAAAAAAATCGGCAAAAAAAAAGGGAGGGGTGCAACACGAGGACTTCCTAGGAGGTCACCCATCCTAGTACTACTCTCGCCCAAGCACGCTTAACTGCGGAGTTCTGATGGGATCCGGTGCATTAGTGCTGGTATGATCGCACCCGTTAGCATATGAAATGCAGTTGCATATAACCTTTCTATGCGGTTTTTTGAAATCGAGCGGTGTGGATGTCAAACGAGACATGAGCGTGGGCGGGCAATACGAACGCAAGGAGACGTGACGAAATGTGTTTCGGCGTGTTAAAAGAATGGCGCTTGGAAGCTAAAGAATCCTGCCAAAGAAAAGGTAGAAAAAATCGGCAAAAAAAAAGGGAGGGGTGCAACCCGAGGACTTCCCAGGAGGTCACCCATCCTAGTACTACTCTCGCCCAAGCAAGCTTAGCTGCGGAGTTCTGATGGGATCCGGTGCATCAGTGCTGGTATGATCGCACCCGTTAGCATATGAAATGCAGTTGCATATAACCTTTCTATGCGGTTTTTTGAAATCGTGCGGTGTGGATGTCAAACGAGACATGAGCGTGGGCGGGCAATACGAACGCAAGGAGACGTGACGAAATGTGTTTCGGCGTGTTAAAAGAATGGCGCTTGGAAGCTAAAGAATCCTGCCAAAGAAAAGGTAAAAAAAATCGGCAAAAAAAAAGGGAGGGGTGCAACACGAGGACTTCCTAGAGGTCACCCATCCTAGTACTACTCTCGCCCAAGCACGCTTAACTGCGGAGTTCTGATGGGATCCGGTGCATTAGTGCTGGTATGATCGCACCCGTTAGCATATGAAATGCAGTTGCATATAACCTTTCTATGCGGTTTTTTGAAATCGAGCGGTGTGGATGTCAAACGAGACATGAGCGTGGGCGGGCAATACGAACGCAAGGAGACGTGACGAAATGTGTTTCGGCGTGTTAAAAGAATGGCGCTTGGAAGCTAAAGAATCCTGCCAAAGAAAAGGTAGAAAAAATCGGCAAAAAAAAAAGGAGGGGTGCAACCCGAGGACTTCCCAGGAGGTCACCCATCCTAGTACTACTCTCGCCCAAGCAAGCTTAACTGCGGAGTTCTGATGGGATCCGGTGCATTAGTGCTGGTATGATCGCACCCGTTAGCATATGAAATGCAGTTGCATATAACCTTTCTATGCGGTTTTTTGAAATCGTGCGGTGTGGATGTCAAACGAGACATGAGCGTGGGCGGGCAATACGAACGCAAGGAGACGTGACGAAATGTGTTTCGGCGTGTTAAAAGAATGGCGCTTGGAAGCTAAAGAATCCTGCCAAAGAAAAGGTAGAAAAAATCGGCAAAAAAAAAAGGAGGGGTGCAACCCGAGGACTTCCCAGGAGGTCACCCATCCTAGTACTACTCTCGCCCAAGCACGCTTAACTGCGGAGTTCTGATGGGATCCGGTGCATTAGTGCTGGTATGATCGCACCCGTTAGCATATGAAATGCAGTTGCATATAACCTTTCTATGCGGTTTTTTGAAATCGTGCGGGGTGGATGTCAAACGAGACATGAGCGTGGGCGGGCAATACGAACGCAAGGAGACGTGACGAAATGTGTTTCGGCGTGTTAAAAGAATGGCGCTTGGAAGCTAAAGAATCCTGCCAAAGAAAAGGTAAAAAAAAAGGGAGGGGTGCAACACGAGGACTTCCCAGGAGGTCACCCATCCTAGTACTACTCTCGCCCAAGCACGCTTAACTGCGGAGTTCTGATGGGATCCGGTGCATTAGTGCTGGTATGATCGCACCCGTTAGCATATGAAATGCAGTTGCATATAACCTTTCTATGCGGTTTTTTGAAATCGTGCGGTGTGGATGTCAAACGAGACATGAGCGTGGGCGGGCAATACGAACGCAAGGAGACGTGACGAAATGTGTTTCGGCGTGTTAAAAGAATGGCGCTTGGAAGCTAAAGAATCCTGCCAAAGAAAAGGTAAAAAAATCGGCAAAAAAAAAGGGAGGGGTGCAACACGAGGACTTCCCAGGAGGTCACCCATCCTAGTACTACCCTCGCCCAAGCGCGCTTAACTGCGGAGTTCTGATGGGATCCGATGCATTAGTGCTGGTATGATCGCACCCGTTAGCATATGAAATGCAGTTGCATATAACCTTTCTATGCGGTTTTTTGAAATCGTGCGGTGTGGATGTCAAACGAGACATGAGCGTGGGCGGGCAATACGAACGCAAGGAGACGTGACGAAATGTGTTTCGGCGTGTTAAAAGAATGGCGCTTGGAAGCTAAAGAATCCTGCCAAAGAAAAGGTAGAAAAAATCGGCAAAAAAAAGGGAGGGGTGCAACACGAGGACTTCCCAAGAGGTCACCCATCCTAGTACTACTCTCGCCCAAGCACGCTTAACTGCGGAGTTCTGATGGGATCCGGTGCATTAGTGCTGGTATGATCGCACCCGTTAGCATATGAAATGCAGTTGCATATAACCTTTCTATGCGGTTTTTTGAAATCGTGCGGTGTGGATGTCAAACGAGACATGAGCGTGGGCGGGCAATACGAACGCAAGGAGACGTGACGAAATGTGTTTCGGCGTGTTAAAAGAATGGCGCTTGGAAGCTAAAGAATCCTGCCAAAGAAAAGGTAGAAAAAATCGGCAAAAAAAAAGGGAGGGGTGCAACACGAGGACTTCCCAAGAGGTCACCCATCCTAGTACTACTCTCGCCCAAGCACGCTTAACTGCGGAGTTCTGATGGGATCCGGTGCATTAGTGCTGGTATGATCGCACCCGTTAGCATATGAAATGCAGTTGCATATAACCTTTCTATGCGGTTTTTTGAAATCGTGCGGTGTGGATGTCAAACGAGACATGAGCGTGGGCGGGCAATACGAACGCAAGGAGACGTGACGAAATGTGTTTCGGCGTGTTAAAAGAATGGCGCTTGGAAGCTAAAGAATCCTGCCAAAGAAAAGGTAGAAAAAATCGGCAAAAAAAAAGGGAGGGGTGCAACACGAGGACTTCCCAGGAGGTCACCCATCCTAGTACTACTCCCGCCCAAGCACGCTTAACTGCGGAGTTCTGATGGGATCCGGTGCATTAGTGCTGGTATGATCGCACCCGTTAGCATATGAAATGCAGTTGCATATAACCTTTCTATGCGGTTTTTTGAAATCGTGCGGTGTGGATGTCAAACGAGACATGAGCATGGGCGGGCAATACGAACGCAAGGAGACGTGACGAAATGTGTTTCGGCGTGTTAAAAGAATGGCGCTTGGAAGCTAAAGAATCCTGCCAAAGAAAAGGTAAAAAAAAATCGGCAAAAAAAAACGGAGGGGTGCAACACGAGGACTTCCCAAGAGGTCACCCATCCTAGTACTACTCTCGCCCAAGCACGCTTAACTGCGGAGTTCTGATGGGATCCGGTGCATTAGTGCTGGTATGATCGCACCCGTCAGCATATGAAATGCAGTTGCATATAACCTTTCTATGCGGTTTTTTGAAATCGTGCGGTGTGGATGTCAAACGAGACATGTGCGTGGGCGGGCAATACGAACGCAAGGAGACGTGACGAAATGTGTTTCGGCGTGTTAAAAGAATGGCGCTTGGAAGCTAAAGAATCCTGCCAAAGAAAAGGTAAAAAAAAATCGGCAAAAAAAAACGGAGGGGTGCAACACGAGGACTTCCCAAGAGGTCACCCATCCTAGTACTACTCTCGCCCAAGCACGCTTAACTGCGGAGTTCTGATGGGATCCGGTGCATTAGTGCTGGTATGATCGCACCCGTCAGCATATGAAATGCAGTTGCATATAACCTTTCTATGCGGTTTTTTGAAATCGTGCGGTGTGGATGTCAAACGAGACATGTGCGTGGGCGGGCAATACGAACGCAAGGAGACGTGACGAAATGTGTTTCGGCGTGTTAAAAGAATGGCGCTTGGAAGCTAAAGAATCCTGCCAAAGAAAAGGTAAAAAAAATCGGCAAAAAAAAAGGGAGGGGTGCAACACGAGGACTTCCCAGGAGGTCACCCATCCTAGTAATACTCTCGCCCAAGCACGCTTAACTGCGGAGTTCTGATGGGATCCGGTGCATTAGTGCTGGTATGATCGCACCCGTTAGCATATGAAATGCAGTTGCATATAACCTTTCTATGCGGTTTTTTGAAATCGTGCGGTGTGGATGTCAAACGAGACATGAGCGTGGGCGGGCAATACGAACGCAAGGAGACGTGACGAAATGTGTTTCGGCGTGTTAAAAGAATGGCGCTTGGAAGCTAAAGAATCCTGCCAAAGAAAAGGTAAAAAAAATCGGCAAAAAAAAGGGAGGGGTGCAACACGAGGACTTCCCAAGAGGTCACCCATCCTAGTACTACTCTCGCCCAAGCGCGCTTAACTGCGGAGTTCTGATGGGATCCGGTGCATTAGTGCTAGTATGATCGCACCCGTTAGCATATGAAATGCAGTTGCATATAACCTTTCTATGCGGTTTTTTGAAATCGTGCGGTGTGGTTGTCAAACGAGACATGAGCGTGGGCGGGCAATACGAACGCAAGGAGACGTGACGAAATGTGTTTCGGCGTGTTAAAAGAATGGCGCTTGGAAGCTAAAGAATCCTGCCAAAGAAAAGGTAAAAAAAATCGGCAAAAAAAAAGGGAGGGGTGCAACACGAGGACTTCCCAGGAGGTCACCCATCCTAGTACTACTCTCGCCCAAGCACGCTTAACTGCGGAGTTCTGATGGGATCCGGTGCATCAGTGCTGGTATGATCGCACCCGTTAGCATATGAAATGCAGTTGCATATAACCTTTCTATGCGGTTTTTTGAAATCGTGCGGTGTGGATGTCAAACGAGACATGAGCGTGGGCGGGCAATACGAACGCAAGGAGACGTGACGAAATGTGTTTCGGCGTGTTAAAAGAATGGCGCTTGGAAGCTAAAGAATCCTGGCAAAGAAAAGGTAAAAAAAATCGGCAAAAAAAAAGGGAGGGGTGCAACACGAGGACTTCCTAGGAGGTCACCCATCCTAGTACTACTCTCGCCCAAGCACGCTTAACTGCGGAGTTCTGATGGGATCCGGTGCATTAGTGCTGGTATGATCGCACCCGTTAGCATATGAAATGCAGTTGCATATAACCTTTCTATGCGGTTTTTTGAAATCGAGCGGTGTGGATGTCAAACGAGACATGAGCGTGGGCGGGCAATACGAACGCAAGGAGACGTGACGAAATGTGTTTCGGCGTGTTAAAAGAATGGCGCTTGGAAGCTAAAGAATCCTGCCAAAGAAAAGGTAAAAAAAATCGGCAAAAAAAAAGGGAGGGGTGCAACACGAGGACTTCCTAGAGGTCACCCATCCTAGTACTACTCTCGCCCAAGCACGCTTAACTGCGGAGTTCTGATGGGATCCGGTGCATTAGTGCTGGTATGATCGCACCCGTTAGCATATGAAATGCAGTTGCATATAACCTTTCTATGCGGTTTTTTGAAATCGAGCGGTGTGGATGTCAAACGAGACATGAGCGTGGGCGGGCAATACGAACGCAAGGAGACGTGACGAAATGTGTTTCGGCGTGTTAAAAGAATGGCGCTTGGAAGCTAAAGAATCCTGCCAAAGAAAAGGTAGAAAAAATCGGCAAAAAAAAAAGGAGGGGTGCAACCCGAGGACTTCCCAGGAGGTCACCCATCCTAGTACTACTCTCGCCCAAGCAAGCTTAACTGCGGAGTTCTGATGGGATCCGGTGCATTAGTGCTGGTATGATCGCACCCGTTAGCATATGAAATGCAGTTGCATATAACCTTTCTATGCGGTTTTTTGAAATCGTGCGGTGTGGATGTCAAACGAGACATGAGCGTGGGCGGGCAATACGAACGCAAGGAGACGTGACGAAATGTGTTTCGGCGTGTTAAAAGAATGGCGCTTGGAAGCTAAAGAATCCTGCCAAAGAAAAGGTAGAAAAAATCGGCAAAAAAAAAGGGAGGGGTGCAACCCGAGGACTTCCCAGGAGGTCACCCATCCTAGTACTACTCTCGCCCAAGCAAGCTTAGCTGCGGAGTTCTGATGGGATCCGGTGCATCAGTGCTGGTATGATCGCACCCGTTAGCATATGAAATGCAGTTGCATATAACCTTTCTATGCGGTTTTTTGAAATCGTGCGGTGTGGATGTCAAACGAGACATGAGCGTGGGCGGGCAATACGAACGCAAGGAGACGTGACGAAATGTGTTTCGGCGTGTTAAAAGAATGGCGCTTGGAAGCTAAAGAATCCTGCCAAAGAAAAGGTAAAAAAAATCGGCAAAAAAAAAGGGAGGGGTGCAACACGAGGACTTCCTAGAGGTCACCCATCCTAGTACTACTCTCGCCCAAGCACGCTTAACTGCGGAGTTCTGATGGGATCCGGTGCATTAGTGCTGGTATGATCGCACCCGTTAGCATATGAAATGCAGTTGCATATAACCTTTCTATGCGGTTTTTTGAAATCGAGCGGTGTGGATGTCAAACGAGACATGAGCGTGGGCGGGCAATACGAACGCAAGGAGACGTGACGAAATGTGTTTCGGCGTGTTAAAAGAATGGCGCTTGGAAGCTAAAGAATCCTGCCAAAGAAAAGGTAGAAAAAATCGGCAAAAAAAAAAGGAGGGGTGCAACCCGAGGACTTCCCAGGAGGTCACCCATCCTAGTACTACTCTCGCCCAAGCAAGCTTAACTGCGGAGTTCTGATGGGATCCGGTGCATTAGTGCTGGTATGATCGCACCCGTTAGCATATGAAATGCAGTTGCATATAACCTTTCTATGCGGTTTTTTGAAATCGTGCGGTGTGGATGTCAAACGAGACATGAGCGTGGGCGGGCAATACGAACGCAAGGAGACGTGACGAAATGTGTTTCGGCGTGTTAAAAGAATGGCGCTTGGAAGCTAAAGAATCCTGCCAAAGAAAAGGTAGAAAAAATCGGCAAAAAAAAAGGGAGGGGTGCAACCCGAGGACTTCCCAGGAGGTCACCCATCCTAGTACTACTCTCGCCCAAGCAAGCTTAGCTGCGGAGTTCTGATGGGATCCGGTGCATCAGTGCTGGTATGATCGCACCCGTTAGCATATGAAATGCAGTTGCATATAACCTTTCTATGCGGTTTTTTGAAATCGTGCGGTGTGGATGTCAAACGAGACATGAGCGTGGGCGGGCAATACGAACGCAAGGAGACGTGACGAAATGTGTTTCGGCGTGTTAAAAGAATGGCGCTTGGAAGCTAAAGAATCCTGCCAAAGAAAAGGTAAAAAAAATCGGCAAAAAAAAAGGGAGGGGTGCAACACGAGGACTTCCTAGAGGTCACCCATCCTAGTACTACTCTCGCCCAAGCACGCTTAACTGCGGAGTTCTGATGGGATCCGGTGCATTAGTGCTGGTATGATCGCACCCGTTAGCATATGAAATGCAGTTGCATATAACCTTTCTATGCGGTTTTTTGAAATCGAGCGGTGTGGATGTCAAACGAGACATGAGCGTGGGCGGGCAATACGAACGCAAGGAGACGTGACGAAATGTGTTTCGGCGTGTTAAAAGAATGGCGCTTGGAAGCTAAAGAATCCTGCCAAAGAAAAGGTAGAAAAAATCGGCAAAAAAAAAGGGAGGGGTGCAACCCGAGGACTTCCCAGGAGGTCACCCATCCTAGTACTACTCTCGCCCAAGCAAGCTTAACTGCGGAGTTCTGATGGGATCCGGTGCATTAGTGCTGGTATGATCGCACCCGTTAGCATATGAAATGCAGTTGCATATAACCTTTCTATGCGGTTTTTTGAAATCGTGCGGTGTGGATGTCAAACGAGACATGAGCGTGGGCGGGCAATACGAACGCAAGGAGACGTGACGAAATGTGTTTCGGCGTGTTAAAAGAATGGCGCTTGGAAGCTAAAGAATCCTGCCAAAGAAAAGGTAGAAAAAATCGGCAAAAAAAAAGGGAGGGGTGCAACCCGAGGACTTCCCAGGAGGTCACCCATCCTAGTACTACTCTCGCCCAAGCACGCTTAACTGCGGAGTTCTGATGGGATCCGGTGCATTAGTGCTGGTATGATCGCACCCGTTAGCATATGAAATGCAGTTGCATATAACCTTTCTATGCGGTTTTTTGAAATCGTGCGGTGTGGATGTCAAACGAGACATGAGCATGGGCGGGCAATACGAACGCAAGGAGACGTGACGAAATGTGTTTCGGCGTGTTAAAAGAATGGCGCTTGGAAGCTAAAGAATCCTGCCAAAGAAAAGGTAAAAAAAAATCGGCAAAAAAAAACGGAGGGGTGCAACACGAGGACTTCCCAAGAGGTCACCCATCCTAGTACTACTCTCGCCCAAGCACGCTTAACTGCGGAGTTCTGATGGGATCCGGTGCATTAGTGCTGGTATGATCGCACCCGTCAGCATATGAAATGCAGTTGCATATAACCTTTCTATGCGGTTTTTTGAAATCGTGCGGTGTGGATGTCAAACGAGACATGTGCGTGGGCGGGCAATACGAACGCAAGGAGACGTGACGAAATGTGTTTCGGCGTGTTAAAAGAATGGCGCTTGGAAGCTAAAGAATCCTGCCAAAGAAAAGGTAAAAAAAAATCGGCAAAAAAAAACGGAGGGGTGCAACACGAGGACTTCCCAAGAGGTCACCCATCCTAGTACTACTCTCGCCCAAGCACGCTTAACTGCGGAGTTCTGATGGGATCCGGTGCATTAGTGCTGGTATGATCGCACCCGTCAGCATATGAAATGCAGTTGCATATAACCTTTCTATGCGGTTTTTTGAAATCGTGCGGTGTGGATGTCAAACGAGACATGTGCGTGGGCGGGCAATACGAACGCAAGGAGACGTGACGAAATGTGTTTCGGCGTGTTAAAAGAATGGCGCTTGGAAGCTAAAGAATCCTGCCAAAGAAAAGGTAAAAAAAATCGGCAAAAAAAAAGGGAGGGGTGCAACACGAGGACTTCCCAGGAGGTCACCCATCCTAGTACTACTCTCGCCCAAGCACGCTTAACTGCGGAGTTCTGATGGGATCCGGTGCATTAGTGCTGGTATGATCGCACCCGTTAGCATATGAAATGCAGTTGCATATAACCTTTCTATGCGGTTTTTTGAAATCGTGCGGTGTGGATGTCAAACGAGACATGAGCGTGGGCGGGCAATACGAACGCAAGGAGACGTGACGAAATGTGTTTCGGCGTGTTAAAAGAATGGCGCTTGGAAGCTAAAGAATCCTGCCAAAGAAAAGGTAAAAAAAATCGGCAAAAAAAAGGGAGGGGTGCAACACGAGGACTTCCCAAGAGGTCACCCATCCTAGTACTACTCTCGCCCAAGCGCGCTTAACTGCGGAGTTCTGATGGGATCCGGTGCATTAGTGCTAGTATGATCGCACCCGTTAGCATATGAAATGCAGTTGCATATAACCTTTCTATGCGGTTTTTTGAAATCGTGCGGTGTGGTTGTCAAACGAGACATGAGCGTGGGCGGGCAATACGAACGCAAGGAGACGTGACGAAATGTGTTTCGGCGTGTTAAAAGAATGGCGCTTGGAAGCTAAAGAATCCTGCCAAAGAAAAGGTAAAAAAAATCGGCAAAAAAAAAGGGAGGGGTGCAACACGAGGACTTCCCAGGAGGTCACCCATCCTAGTACTACTCTCGCCCAAGCACGCTTAACTGCGGAGTTCTGATGGGATCCGGTGCATCAGTGCTGGTATGATCGCACCCGTCAGCATATGAAATGCAGTTGCATATAACCTTTCTATGCGGTTTTTTGAAATCGTGCGGTGTGGATGTCAAACGAGACATGAGCGTGGGCGGGCAATACGAACGCAAGGAGACGTGACGAAATGTGTTTCGGCGTGTTAAAAGAATGGCGCTTGGAAGCTAAAGAATCCTGGCAAAGAAAAGGTAAAAAAAATCGGCAAAAAAAAAGGGAGGGGTGCAACACGAGGACTTCCTAGGAGGTCACCCATCCTAGTACTACTCTCGCCCAAGCACGCTTAACTGCGGAGTTCTGATGGGATCCGGTGCATTAGTGCTGGTATGATCGCACCCGTTAGCATATGAAATGCAGTTGCATATAACCTTTCTATGCGGTTTTTTGAAATCGAGCGGTGTGGATGTCAAACGAGACATGAGCGTGGGCGGGCAATACGAACGCAAGGAGACGTGACGAAATGTGTTTCGGCGTGTTAAAAGAATGGCGCTTGGAAGCTAAAGAATCCTGCCAAAGAAAAGGTAAAAAAAATCGGCAAAAAAAAAGGGAGGGGTGCAACACGAGGACTTCCTAGAGGTCACCCATCCTAGTACTACTCTCGCCCAAGCACGCTTAACTGCGGAGTTCTGATGGGATCCGGTGCATTAGTGCTGGTATGATCGCACCCGTTAGCATATGAAATGCAGTTGCATATAACCTTTCTATGCGGTTTTTTGAAATCGAGCGGTGTGGATGTCAAACGAGACATGAGCGTGGGCGGGCAATACGAACGCAAGGAGACGTGACGAAATGTGTTTCGGCGTGTTAAAAGAATGGCGCTTGGAAGCTAAAGAATCCTGCCAAAGAAAAGGTAGAAAAAATCGGCAAAAAAAAAAGGAGGGGTGCAACCCGAGGACTTCCCAGGAGGTCACCCATCCTAGTACTACTCTCGCCCAAGCAAGCTTAACTGCGGAGTTCTGATGGGATCCGGTGCATTAGTGCTGGTATGATCGCACCCGTTAGCATATGAAATGCAGTTGCATATAACCTTTCTATGCGGTTTTTTGAAATCGTGCGGTGTGGATGTCAAACGAGACATGAGCGTGGGCGGGCAATACGAACGCAAGGAGACGTGACGAAATGTGTTTCGGCGTGTTAAAAGAATGGCGCTTGGAAGCTAAAGAATCCTGCCAAAGAAAAGGTAGAAAAAATCGGCAAAAAAAAAGGGAGGGGTGCAACACGAGGACTTCCCAGGAGGTCACCCATCCTAGTACTACTCTCACCCAAGCACGCTTCACTGCGGAGTTCTGATGGGATCCGGTGCATTAGTGCTGGTATGATCGCACCCGTTAGCATATGAAATGCAGTTGCATATAACCTTTCTATGCGGTTTTTTGAAATCGTGCGGTGTGGATGTCAAACGAGACATGAGCGTGGGCGGGCAATACGAACGCAAGGAGACGTGACGAAATGTGTTTCGGCGTGTTAAAAGAATGGCGCTTGGAAGCTAAAGAATCCTGCCAAAGAAAAGGTAAAAAAAATCGGCAAAAAAAAGGGAGGGGTGCAACACGAGGACTTCCCAGGAAGTCACCCATCCTAGTACTACTCTCGCCCAAGCGCGCTTAACTACGGAGTTCTGATGGGATCCGGTGCATTAGTGCTGGTATGATCGCACCCGTTAGCATATGAAATGCAGTTGCATATAACCTTTCTATGCGGTTTTTTGAAATCGTGCGGTGTGGATGTCAAACGAGACATGAGCGTGGGCGGGCAATACCAACGCAAGGAGACGTGACGAAATGTGTTTCGGCGTGTTAAAAGAATGGCGCTTGGAAGCTAAAGAATCCTGCCAAAGAAAAGGTAAAAAAAATCGGCAAAAAAAAGGGAGGGGTGCAACACGAGGACTTCCCAGGAAGTCACCCATCCTAGTACTACTCTCGCCCAAGCGCGCTTAACTGCGGAGTTCTGATGGGATCCGGTGCATTAGTGCTAGTATGATCGCACCCGTTAGCATATGAAATGCAGTTGCATATAACCTTTCTATGCGGTTTTTTGAAATCGTGCGGTGTGGATGTCAAACGAGACATGAGCGTGGGCGGGCAATACGAACGCAAGGAGACGTGACGAAATGTGTTTCGGCGTGTTAAAAGAATGGCGCTTGGAAGCTAAAGAATCCTGCCAAAGAAAAGGTAAAAAAAATCGGCAAAAAAAAAGGGAATGGTGCAACACGAGGACTTCCCAGGAGGTCACCCATCCTAGTACTACTCTCGCCCAAGCACGCTTAACTGCGGAGTTCTGATGGGATCCGGTGCATTAGTGCTGGTATGATCGCACCCATTAGCATATGAAATGCAGTTGCATATAACCTTTGTATGCGGTTTTTTGAAATCGTGCGGTGTGGATGTCAAACGAGACATGAGCGTGGGCGGGCAATACGAACGCAAGGAGACGTGACGAAATGTGTTTCGGCGTGTTAAAAGAATGGCGCTTGGAAGCTAAAGAATCCTGCCAAAGAAAAGGTAAAAAAAATCGGCAAAAAAAAAGGGAGGGGTGCAACACGAGGACTTCCCAGGAGGTCACCCATCCTAGTACTACTCTCGCCCAAGCGCGCTTAACTACGGAGTTCTGATGGGATCCGGTGCATTAGTGCTGGTATGATCGCACCCGTTAGCATATGAAATGCAGTTGCATATAACCTTTCTATGCGGTTTTTTGAAATCGTGCGGTGTGGATGTCAAACGAGACATGAGCGTGGGCGGGCAATACGAACGCAAGGAGACGTGACGAAATGTGTTTCGGTGTGTTAAAAGAATGGCGCTTGGAAGCTAAAGAATCCTGCCAAAGAAAAGGTAAAAAAAATCGGCAAAAAAAAAGGGAGGGGTGCAACACGAGGACTTCCCAGGAGGTCACCCATCCTAGTACTACTCTCGCCCAAGCACGCTTAACTGCGGAGTTCTGATGGGATCCGGTGCATTAGTGCTGGTATGATCGCACCCGTTAGCAAATGAAATGCAGTTGCATATAACCTTTCTATGCGGTTTTTTGAAATCGTGCGGTGTGGATGTCAAACGAGACATGAGCGTGGGCGGGCAATACGAACGCAAGGAGACGTGACGAAATGTGTTTCGGCGTGTTAAAAGAATGGCGCTTGGAAGCTAAAGAATCCTGCCAAAGAAAAGGTAAAAAAAATCGGCAAAAAAAAAGGGAGGGGTGCAACACGAGGACTTCCCAGGAGGTCACCCATCCTAGTACTACTCTCACCCAAGCACGCTTCACTGCGGAGTTCTGATGGGATCCGGTGCATTAGTGCTGGTATGATCGCACCCGTTAGCATATGAAATGCAGTTGCATATAACCTTTCTATGCAGTTTTTTGAAATCGTGCGGTGTGGATGTCAAACGAGACATGAGCGTGGGCGGGCAATACGAACGCAAGGAGACGTGACGAAATGTGTTTCGGCGTGTTAAAAGAATGGCGCTTGGAAGCTAAAGAATCCTGCCAAAGAAAAGATAAAAAAAATCGGCAAAAAAAAAGGGAGGGGTGCAACACGAGGACTTCCCAGGAGGTCACCCATCCTAGTACTACTCTCGCCCAAGCACGCTTAACTGCGGAGTTCTGATGGGATCCGGTGCATTAGTGCTGGTATGATCGCACCCGTTAGCATATGAAATGCAGTTGCATATAACCTTTCTATGCGGTTTTTTGAAATCGTGCGGTGTGGATGTCAAACGAGACATGAGCGTGGGCGGGCAATACGAACGCAAGGAGACGTGACGAAATGTGTTTCGGCGTGTTAAAAGAATGGCGCTTGGAAGCTAAAGAATCCTGCCAAAGAAAAGGTAGAAAAAATCGGCCAAAAAAAAGGGAGGGGTGCAACACGAGGACTTCCCAAGAGGTCACCCATCCTAGTACTACTCTCGCCCAAGCACGCTTAACTGCGGAGTTCTGATGGGATCCGGTGCATTAGTGCTGGTATGATCGCACCCGTTAGCATATGAAATGCAGTTGCATATAACCTTTCTATGCGGTTTTTTGAAATCGTGCGGTGTGGATGTCAAACGAGACATGAGCATGGGCGGGCAATACGAACGCAAGGAGACGTGACGAAATGTGTTTCGGCGTGTTAAAAGAATGGCGCTTGGAAGCTAAAGAATCCTGCCAAAGAAAAGGTAAAAAAAAATCGGCAAAAAAAAAGGGAATGGTGCAACACGAGGACTTCCCAGGAGGTCACCCATCCTAGTACTACTCTCGCCCAAGCACGCTTAACTGCGGAGTTCTGATGGGATCCGGTGCATTAGTGCTGGTATGATCGCACCCATTAGCATATGAAATGCAGTTGCATATAACCTTTCTATGCGGTTTTTTGAAATCGTGCGGTGTGGATGTCAAACGAGACATGAGCATGGGCGGGCAATACGAACGCAAGGAGACGTGACGAAATGTGTTTCGGCGTGTTAAAAGAATGCGCTTGGAAGCTAAAGAATCCTGCCAAAGAAAAGGTAAAAAAAAATCGGCAAAAAAAAACGGAGGGGTGCAACACGAGGACTTCCCAAGAGGTCACCCATCCTAGTACTACTCTCGCCCAAGCACGCTTAACTGCGGAGTTCTGATGGGATCCGGTGCATTAGTGCTGGTATGATCGCACCCGTCAGCATATGAAATGCAATTGCATATAACCTTTCTATGCGGTTTTTTGAAATCGTGCGGTGTGGATGTCAAACGAGACATGAGCGTGGGCGGGCAATACGAACGCAAGGAGACGTGACGAAATGTGTTTCGGCGTGTTAAAAGAATGGCGCTTGGAAGCTAAAGAATCCTGCCAAAGAAAAGGTAGAAAAAATCGGCAAAAAAAAAGGAGGGGTGCAACACGAGGACTTCCCAGGAGGTCACCCATCCTAGTACTACTCTCGGCCAAGCACGCTTAACTGCGGAGTTCTGATGGGATCCGGTGCATTAGTGCTGGTATGATCGCACCCATTAGCATATGAAATGCAGTTGCATATAACCTTTCTATGCGGTTTTTTGAAATCGTGCGGTGTGGATGTCAAACGAGACATGAGCGTGGGCGGGCAATACGAACGCAAGGAGACGTGACGAAATGTGTTTCGGCGTGTTAAAAGAATGGCGCTTGGAAGCTAAAGAATCCTGCCAAAGAAAAGGTAGAAAAAATCGGCAAAAAAAAAGGGAGGGGTGCAACACGAGGACTTCCCAGGAGGTCACCCATCCTAGTACTACTCTCGCCCAAGCACGCTTAACTGCGGAGTTCTGATGGGATCCGGTGTATTAGTGCTGGTATGATCGCACCCGTTAGCATATGAAATGCAGTTGCATATAACCTTTCTATGCGGTTTTTTGAAATCGTGCGGTGTGGATGTCAAACGAGACATGAGCGTGGGCGGGCAATACGAACGCAAGGAGACGTGACGAAATGTGTTTCGGCGTGTTAAAAGAATGGCGCTTGGAAGCTAAAGAATCCTGCCAAAGAAAAGGTAGAAAAAATCGGCAAAAAAAAAGGAGGGGTGCAACACGAGGACTTCCCAGGAGGTCACCCATCCTAGTACTACTCTCGCCAAGCACGCTTAACTGCGGAGTTCTGATGGGATCTGGTGCATTAGTGCTGGTATGATCGCACCCGTTAGCATATGAAATGCAGTTGCATATAACCTTTCTATGCGGTTTTTTTAAATCGTGCGGTGTGGATGTCAAACGAGACATGAGCGTGGGCGGGCAATACGAACGCAAGGAGACGTGACGAAATGTGTTTCGGCGTGTTAAAAGAATGGCGCTTGGAAGCTAAAGAATCCTGCCAAAGAAAAGGTAAAAAAAATCGGCAAAAAAAAAAGGAGGGGTGCAACACGAGGACTTCCCAGGAGAACACCCATCCTAGTACTACTCTCGCCCAAGCACGCTTAACTGCGGAGTTCTGATGGGATCCGGTGCATTAGTGCTGGTATGATCGCACCCGTTAGCATATGAAATGCAGTTGCATATAACCTTTCTATGCGGTTTTTTTAAATCGTGCGGTGTGGATGTCAAACGAGACATGAGCGTGGGCGGGCAATACGAACGCAAGGAGACGTGACGAAATGTGTTTCGGCGTGTTAAAAGAATGGCGCTTGGAAGCTAAAGAATCCTGCCAAAGAAAAGGTAGAAAAAATCGGCAAAAAAAAAGGGAGGGGTGCAACACGAGGACTTCCCAGGAGGTCACCCATCCTAGTACTACTCTCGCCCAAGCACGCTTAACTGTGGAGTTCTGATGGGATCCGGTGCATTAGTGCTGGTATGATCGCACCCGTTAGCATATGAAATGCAGTTGCATATAACCTTTCTATGCGGTTTTTTGAAATCGTGCGGTGTGGATGTCAAACGAGACATGAGCGTGGGCGGGCAATACGAACGCAAGGAGACGTGACGAAATGTGTTTCGGCGTGTTAAAAGAATGGCGCTTGGAAGCTAAAGAATCCTGCCAAAGAAAAGGTAAAAAAAATCGGCAAAAAAAAAGGGAGGGGTGCAACACGAGGACTTCCCAGGAGGTCACCCATCCTAGTACTACTCTCGGCTAAGCACGCTTAACTGCGGAGTTCTGATGGGATCCGGTGCATTAGTGCTGGTATGATCGCACCCGTTAGCATATGAAATGCAGTTGCATATAACCTTTCTATGCGGTTTTTTTAAATCGTGCGGTGTGGATGTCAAACGAGACATGAGCGTGGGCGGGCAATACGAACGCAAGGAGACGTGACGAAATGTGTTTCGGCGTGTTAAAAGAATGGCGCTTGGAAGCTAAAGAATCCTGCCAAAGAAAAGGTAAAAAAAATCGGCAAAAAAAAGGGAGGGGTGCAACACGAGGACTTCCCAGGAGGTCACCCATCCTAGTACTACTCTCGCCCAAGCACGCTTAACTGCGGAGTTCTGATGGGATCCGGTGCATTAGTGCTGGTATGATCGCACCCGTTAGCATATGAAATGCAGTTGCATATAACCTTTCTATGCGGTTTTTTGAAATCGTGCGGTGTGGATGTCAAACGAGACATGAGCGTGGGCGGGCAATACGAACGCAAGGAGACGTGACGAAATGTGTTTCGGCGTGTTAAAAGAATGGCGCTTGGAAGCTAAAGAATCCTGCCAAAGAAAAGGTAGAAAAAATCGGCAAAAAAAAAGGGAGGGGTGCAACACGAGGACTTCCCAGGAGGTCACCCATCCTAGTACTACTCTCGCTAAGCACGCTTAACTGCGGAGTTCTGATGGGATCTGGTGCATTAGTGCTGGTATGATCGCACCCGTTAGCATATGAAATGCAGTTGCATATAACCTTTCTATGCGGTTTTTTGAAATCGTGCGGTGTGGATGTCAAACGAGACATGAGCGTGGGCGGGCAATACGAACGCAAGGAGACGTGAAGAAATGTGTTTCGGCATGTTAAAAGAATGGCGCTTGGAAGCTAAAGAATCCTGCCAAAGAAAAGGTAGAAAAAATCGGCAAAAAAAAAGGGAGGGGTGCAACACGAGGACTTCCCAGGAGGTCACCCATCCTAGTACTACCCTCGCCCAAGCACGCTTAACTGCGGAGTTCTGATAGGATCCGGTGCATTAGTGCTGGTATGATCGCACCCGTTAGCATATGAAATGCAGTTGCATATAACCTTTCTATGCGGTTTTTTGAAATCGTGCGGTGTGGATGTCAAACGAGACATGAGCGTGGGCGGGCAATACGAACGCAAGGAGACGTGACGAAATGTGTTTCGGCGTGTTAAAAGAATGGCGCTTGGAAGCTAAAGAATCCTGCCAAAGAAAAGGTAGAAAAAATCGGCAAAAAAAAGGGAGGGGTGCAACACGAGGACTTCCCAGGAGGTCACCCATCCTAGTACTACTCTCGCCCAAGCACGCTTAACTGCGGAGTTCTGATGGGATCCGGTGCATTAGTGCTGGTATGATCGCACCCGTTAGCATATGAAATGCAGTTGCATATAACCTTTCTATGCGGTTTTTTGAAATCGTGCGGTGTGGATGTCAAACGAGACATGAGCGTGGGCGGGCAATACGAACGCAAGGAGACGTGACGAAATGTGTTTCGGCATGTTAAAAGAATGGCGCTTGGAAGCTAAAGAATCCTGCCAAAGAAAAGGTAGAAAAAATCGGCAAAAAAAAAGGGAGGGGTGCAACACGAGGACTTCCCAGGAGGTCACCCATCCTAGTACTACCCTCGCCCAAGCACGCTTAACTGCGGAGTTCTGATGGGATCCGGTGCATTAGTGCTGGTATGATCGCACCCGTTAGCATATGAAATGCAATTGCATATAACCTTTCTATGCGGTTTTTTGAAATCGTGCGGTGTGGATGTCAAACGAGACATGAGCGTGGGCGGGCAATACGAACGCAAGGAGACGTGAGGAAATGTGTTTCGGCGTGTTAAAAGAATGGCGCTTGGAAGCTAAAGAATCCTGCCAAAGAAAAGGTAGAAAAAATCGGCAAAAAAAAAGGAGGGGTGCAACACGAGGACATCCCAGGAGAACACCCATCCTAGTACTACTCTCGCCCAAGCACGCTTAACTGCGGAGTTCTGATGGGATCCGGTGCATTAGTGCTGGTATGATCGCACCCGTTAGCATATGAAATGCAGTTGCATATAACCTTTCTATGCGGTTTTTTTAAATCGTGCGGTGTGGATGTCAAACGAGACATGAGCGTGGGCGGGCAATACGAACGCAAGGAGACGTGACGAAATGTGTTTCGGCGTGTTAAAAGAATGGCGCTTGGAAGCTAAAGAATCCTGCCAAAGAAAAGGTAGAAAAAATCGGCAAAAAAAAAGGGAGGGGTGCAACACGAGGACTTCCCAGGAGGTCACCCATCCTAGTACTACCCTCGCCCAAGCACGCTTAACTGCGGAGTTCTGATGGGATCCGGTGCATTAGTGCTGGTATGATCGCACCCGTTAGCATATGTAATGCAGTTGCATATAACCTTTCTATGCGGTTTTTTGAAATCGTGCGGTGTGGATGTCAAACGAGACATGAGCGTGGGCGGGCAATACGAACGCAAGGAGACGTGACGAAATGTGTTTCGGCGTGTTAAAAGAATGGCGCTTGGAAGCTAAAGAATCCTGCCAAAGAAAAGGTAGAAAAAATCGGCAAAAAAAAGGGAGGGGTGCAACACGAGGACTTCCCAGGAGGTCACCCATCCTAGTACTACTCTCGCCCAAGCACGCTTAACAGCGGAGTTCTGATGGGATCCGGTGCATTAGTGCTGGTATGATCGCACCCGTTAGCATATGAAATGCAGTTGCATATAACCTTTCTATGCGGTTTTTTGAAATCGTGCGGTGTGGATGTCAAACGAGACATGAGCGTGGGCGGGCAATACGATCGCAAGGAGACGTGACGAAATGTGTTTCGGCGTGTTAAAAGAATGGCGCTTGGAAGCTAAAGAATCCTGCCAAAGAAAAGGTAGAAAAAATCGGCAAAAAAAAAGGGAGGGGTGCAACACGAGGACTTCCCAGGAGGTCACCAATCCTAGTACTACTCTCGCCCAAGCACGCTTAACTGCGGAGTTCTGATGGGATCCGGTGCATTAGTGCTGGTATGATCGCACCCGTTAGCATATGAAATGCAGTTGCATATAACCTTTCTATGCGGTTTTTTGAAATCGTGCGGTGTGGATGTCAAACGAGACATGAGCGTGGGCGGGCAATACGAACGCAAGGAGACGTGACGAAATGTGTTTCGGCGTGTTAAAAGAATGGCGCTTGGAAGCTAAAGAATCCTGCCAAAGAAAAGGTAAAAAAAATCGGCAAAAAAAAGGGAGGGGTGCAACACGAGGACTTCCCAGGAGGTCACCCATCCTAGTACTACTCTCACCCAAGCACGCTTAACTGCGGAGTTCTGATGGGATCCGGTGCATTAGTGCTGGTATGATCGCACCCGTTAGCATATGAAATGCAGTTGCATATAACCTTTCTATGCGGTTTTTTGAAATCGTGCGGTGTGGATGTCAAACGAGACATGAGCGTGGGCGGGCAATACGAACGCAAGGAGACGTGACGAAATGTGTTTCGGCGTGTTAAAAGAATGGCGCTTGGAAGCTAAAGAATCCTGCCAAAGAAAAGGTAGAAAAAATCGGCAAAAAAAAAGGGAGGGGTGCAACACGAGGACTTCCCAGGAGGTCACCCATCCTAGTACTACTCTCGCCCAAGCACGCTTAACTGCGGAGTTCTGATGGGATCCGGTGCATTAGTGCTGGTATGATCGCACCCGTTAGCATATGAAATGCAGTTGCATATAACCTTTCTATGCGGTTTTTTGAAATCGTGCGGTGTGGATGTCAAACGAGACATGAGCGTGGGCGGGCAATACGAACGCAAGGAGACGTGAGGAAATGTGTTTCGGCGTGTTAAAAGAATGGCGCTTGGAAGCTAAAGAATCCTGCCAAAGAAAAGGTAGAAAAAATCGGCAAAAAAAAGGGAGGGGTGCTACACGAGGACTTCCCAGGAGGTCACCCATCCTAGTACTACTCTCGCCAAGCACGCTTAACTGCGGAGTTCTGATGGGATCCGGTGCATTAGTGCTGGTATGATCGCACCCGTTAGCATATGAAATGCAGTTGCATATAACCTTTCTATGCGGTTTTTTGAAATCGTGCGGTGTGGATGTCAAACGAGACATGAGCGTGGGCGGGCAATACGAACGCAAGGAGACGTGAAGAAATGTGTTTCGGCATGTTAAAAGAATGGCGCTTGGAAGCTAAAGAATCCTGCCAAAGAAAAGGTAGAAAAAATCGGCAAAAAAAAAGGGAGGGGTGCAACACGAGGACTTCCCAGGAGGTCACCCATCCTAGTACTACCCTCGCCCAAGCACGCTTAACTGCGGAGTTCTGATAGGATCCGGTGCATTAGTGCTGGTATGATCGCACCCGTTAGCATATGAAATGCAATTGCATATAACCTTTCTATGCGGTTTTTTGAAATCGTGCGGTGTGGATGTCAAACGAGACATGAGCGTGGGCGGGCAATACGAACGCAAGGAGACGTGAGGAAATGTGTTTCGGCGTGTTAAAAGAATGGCGCTTGGAAGCTAAAGAATCCTGCCAAAGAAAAGGTAGAAAAAATCGGCAAAAAAAAAGGAGGGGTGCAACACGAGGACATCCCAGGAGAACACCCATCCTAGTACTACTCTCGCCCAAGCACGCTTAACTGCGGAGTTCTGATGGGATCCGGTGCATTAGTGCTGGTATGATCGCACCCGTTAGCATATGAAATGCAGTTGCATATAACCTTTCTATGCGGTTTTTTTAAATCGTGCGGTGTGGATGTCAAACGAGACATGAGCGTGGGCGGGCAATACGAACGCAAGGAGACGTGACGAAATGTGTTTCGGCGTGTTAAAAGAATGGCGCTTGGAAGCTAAAGAATCCTGCCAAAGAAAAGGTAGAAAAAATCGGCAAAAAAAAAGGGAGGGGTGCAACACGAGGACTTCCCAGGAGGTCACCCATCCTAGTACTACCCTCGCCCAAGCACGCTTAACTGCGGAGTTCTGATGGGATCCGGTGCATTAGTGCTGGTATGATCGCACCCGTTAGCATATGTAATGCAGTTGCATATAACCTTTCTATGCGGTTTTTTGAAATCGTGCGGTGTGGATGTCAAACGAGACATGAGCGTGGGCGGGCAATACGAACGCAAGGAGACGTGACGAAATGTGTTTCGGCGTGTTAAAAGAATGGCGCTTGGAAGCTAAAGAATCCTGCCAAAGAAAAGGTAAAAAAAATCGGCAAAAAAAAAGGGAGGGGTGCAACACGAGGACTTCCCAGGAGGTCACCCATCCTAGTACTACTCTCGCCCAAGCACGCTTCACTGCGGAGTTCTGATGGGATCCGGTGCATTAGTGCTGGTATGATCGCACCCGTTAGCATATGAAATGCAGTTGCATATAACCTTTCTATGCGGTTTTTTGAAATCGTGCGGTGTGGATGTCAAACGAGACATGAGCGTGGGCGGGCAATACGAACGCAAGGAGACGTGACGAAATGTGTTTCGGCGTGTTAAAAGAATGGCGCTTGGAAGCTAAAGAATCCTGCCAAAGAAAAGGTAGAAAAAATCGGCAAAAAAAAAGGAGGGGTGCAACACGAGGACTTCCCAGGAGGTCACCCATCCTAGTACTACTCTCGCCCAAGCACGCTTAACTGCGGAGTTCTGATGGGATCCGGTGCATTAGTGCTGGTATGATCGCACCCGTTAGCATATGAAATGCAGTTGGATATAACCTTTCTATGCGGTTTTTTGAAATCGTGCGGTGTGGATGTCAAACGAGACATGAGCGTGGGCGGGCAATACGAACGCAAGGAGACGTGACGAAATGTGTTTCGGCGTGTTAAAAGAATGGCGCTTGGAAGCTAAAGAATCCTGCCAAAGAAAAGGTAGAAAAAATCGGCAAAAAAAAAGGGAGGGGTGCAACCCGAGGACTTCCCAGGAGGTCACCCATCCTAGTACTACTCTCGCCCAAGCACGCTTCACTGCGGAGTTCTGATGGGATCCGGTGCATTAGTGCTGGTATGATCGCACCCGTTAGCATATAAAATGCAGTTGCATATAACCTTTCTATGCGGTTTTTTGAAATCGTGCGGTGTGGATGTCAAACGAGACATGAGCGTGGGCGGGCAATACGAACGCAAGGAGACGTGACGAAATGTGTTTCGGCGTGTTAAAAGAATGGCGTTTGGAAGCTAAAGAATCCTGCCAAAGAAAAGGTAGAAAAAATCGGCAAAAAAAAAGGAGGGGTGCAACACGAGGACTTCTATGCACGCTTAACTACGGAGTTCTGATGGGATCCGGTGCATTAGTGCTGGTATGATCGCACCCGTTAGCATATGAAATGCAGTTGGATATAACCTTTCTATGCGGTTTTTTGAAATCGTGCGGTGTGGATGTCAAACGAGACATGAGCGTGGGCGGGCAATACGAACGCAAGGAGACGTGACGAAATGTGTTTCGGCGTGTTAAAAGAATGGCGCTTGGAAGCTAAAGAATCCTGCCAAAGAAAAGGTAGAAAAAATCGGCAAAAAAAAAGGGAGGGGTGCAACCCGAGGACTTCCCAGGAGGTCACCCATCCTAGTACTACTCTCGCCCAAGCACGCTTAACTGCGGAGTTCTGATGGGATCCGGTGCATTAGTGCTGGTATGATCGCACCCGTTAGCATATGAAATGCAGTTGCATATAACCTTTCTATGCGGTTTTTTGAAATCGTGCGGTGTGGATGTCAAACGAGACATGAGCGTGGGCGGGCAATACGAACGCAAGGAGACGTGACGAAATGTGTTTCGGCGTGTTAAAAGAATGGCGTTTGGAAGCTAAAGAATCCTGCCAAAGAAAAGGTAGAAAAAATCGGCAAAAAAAAAGGGAGGGGTGCAACCCGAGGACTTCCCAGGAGGTCACCCATCCTAGTACTACTCTCGCCCAAGCACGCTTAACTACGGAGTTCTGATGGGATCCGGTGCATTAGTGCTGGTATGATCGCACCCGTTAGCATATGAAATGCAGTTGCATATAACCTTTCTATGCGGTTTTTTGAAATCGTGCGGTGTGGATGTCAAACGAGACATGAGCGTGGGCGGGCAATACGAACGCAAGGAGACGTGACGAAATGTGTTTCGGCGTGTTAAAAGAATGGCGCTTGGAAGCTAAAGAATCCTGCCAAAGAAAAGGTAGAAAAAATCGGCAAAAAAAAAGGGAGGGGTGCAACACGAGGACTTCCCAGGAGGTCACCCATCCTAGTACTACTCTCGCCCAAGCACGCTTAACTGCGGAGTTCTGATGGGATCCGGTGCATTAGTGCCGGTATGATCGCACCCGTTAGCATATGAAATGCAGTTGCATATAACCTTTCTATGCGGTTTTTTGAAATCGTGCGGTGTGGATGTCAAACGAGACATGAGCGTGGGCGGGCAATACGAACGCAAGGAGACGTGACGAAATGTGTTTCGGCGTGTTAAAAGAATGGCGCTTGGAAGCTAAAGAATCCTGCCAAAGAAAAGGTAGAAAAAATCGGCAAAAAAAAAGGAGGGGTGCAACACGAGGACTTCCCAGGAGGTCACCCATCCTAGTACTACTCTCGCCCAAGCACGCTTAACTGCGGAGTTCTGATGGGATCCGGTGCATTAGTGCTGGTATGATCGCACCCGTTAGCATATGAAATGCAGTTGGATATAACCTTTCTATGCGGTTTTTTGAAATCGTGCGGTGTGGATGTCAAACGAGACATGAGCGTGGGCGGGCAATACGAACGCAAGGAGACGTGACGAAATGTGTTTCGGCGTGTTAAAAGAATGGCGCTTGGAAGCTAAAGAATCCTGCCAAAGAAAAGGTAGAAAAAATCGGCAAAAAAAAAGGGAGGGGTGCAACCCGAGGACTTCCCAGGAGGTCACCCATCCTAGTACTACTCTCGCCCAAGCACGCTTAACTGCGGAGTTCTGATGGGATCCGGTGCATTAGTGCTGGTATGATCGCACCCGTTAGCATATAAAATGCAGTTGCATATAACCTTTCTATGCGGTTTTTTGAAATCGTGCGGTGTGGATGTCAAACGAGACATGAGCGTGGGCGGGCAATACGAACGCAAGGAGACGTGACGAAATGTGTTTCGGCGTGTTAAAAGAATGGCGTTTGGAAGCTAAAGAATCCTGCCAAAGAAAAGGTAGAAAAAATCGGCAAAAAAAAAGGGAGGGGTGCAACCCGAGGACTTCCCAGGAGGTCACCCATCCTAGTACTACTCTCGCCCAAGCACGCTTAACTGCGGAGTTCTGATGGGATCCGGTGCATTAGTGCTGGTATGATCGCACCCGTTAGCATATGAAATGCAGTTGCATATAACCTTTCTATGCGGTTTTTTGAAATCGTGCGGTGTGGATGTCAAACGAGACATGAGCGTGGGCGGGCAATACGAACGCAAGGAGACGTGACGAAATGTGTTTCGGCGTGTTAAAAGAATGGCGCTTGGAAGCTAAAGAATCCTGCCAAAGAAAAGGTAGAAAAAATCGGCAAAAAAAAAGGGAGGGGTGCAACACGAGGACTTCCCAGGAGGTCACCCATCCTAGTACTACTCTCGCCCAAGCACGCTTAACTGCGGAGTTCTGATGGGATCCGGTGCATTAGTGCCGGTATGATCGCACCCGTTAGCATATGAAATGCAGTTGCATATAACCTTTCTATGCGGTTTTTTGAAATCGTGCGGTGTGGATGTCAAACGAGACATGAGCGTGGGCGGGCAATACGAACGCAAGGAGACGTGACGAAATGTGTTTCGGCGTGTTAAAAGAATGGCGTTTGGAAGCTAAAGAATCCTGCCAAAGAAAAGGTAGAAAAAATCGGCAAAAAAAAAGGGAGGGGTGCAACACGAGGACTTCCCAGGAGGTCACCCATCCTAGTACTACTCTCGCCAAGCACGCTTAACTGCGGAGTTCTGATGGGATCCGGTGCATTAGTGCTGGTATGATCGCACCCGTTAGCATATGAAATGCAGTTGCATATAACCTTTCTATGCGGTTTTTTGAAATCGTGCGGTGTGGATATCAAACGAGACATGAGCGTGGGCGGGCAATACGAACGCAAGGAGACGTGAAGAAATGTGTTTCGGCATGTTAAAAGAATGGCGCTTGGAAGCTAAAGAATCCTGCCAAAGAAAAGGTAGAAAAAATCGGCAAAAAAAAAGGGAGGGGTGCAACACGAGGACTTCCCAGGAGGTCACCCATCCTAGTACTACTCTCGCCCAAGCACGCTTAACTGCGGAGTTCTGATGGGATCCGGTGCATTAGTGCCGGTATGATCGCACCCGTTAGCATATGAAATGCAGTTGCATATAACCTTTCTATGCGGTTTTTTGAAATCGTGCGGTGTGGATGTCAAACGAGACATGAGCGTGGGCGGGCAATACGAACGCAAGGAGACGTGACGAAATGTGTTTCGGCGTGTTAAAAGAATGGCGCTTGGAAGCTAAAGAATCCTGCCAAAGAAAAGGTAGAAAAAATCGGCAAAAAAAAAGGGAGGGGTGCAACACGAGGACTTCCCAGGAGGTCACCCATCCTAGTACTACTCTCGCCAAGCACGCTTAACTGCGGAGTTCTGATGGGATCTGGTGCATTAGTGCTGGTATGATCGCACCCGTTAGCATATGAAATGCAGTTGCATATAACCTTTCTATGCGGTTTTTTGAAATCGTGCGGTGTGGATATCAAACGAGACATGAGCGTGGGCGGGCAATACGAACGCAAGGAGACGTGAAGAAATGTGTTTCGGCATGTTAAAAGAATGGCGCTTGGAAGCTAAAGAATCCTGCCAAAGAAAAGGTAGAAAAAATCGGCAAAAAAAAAGGGAGGGGTGCAACACGAGGACTTCCCAGGAGGTCACCCATCCTAGTACTACCCTCGCCCAAGCACGCTTAACTGCGGAGTTCTGATAGGATCCGGTGCATTAGTGCTGGTATGATCGCACCCGTTAGCATTTGAAATGCAATTGCATATAACCTTTCTATGCGGTTTTTTGAAATCGTGCGGTGTGGATGTCAAACGAGACATGAGCGTGGGCGGGCAATACGAACGCAAGGAGACGTGAGGAAATGTGTTTCGGCGTGTTAAAAGAATGGCGCTTGGAAGCTAAAGAATCCTGCCAAAGAAAAGGTAGAAAAAATCGGCAAAAAAAAAGGAGGGGTGCAACACGAGGACATCCCAGGAGAACACCCATCCTAGTACTACTCTCGCCCAAGCACGCTTAACTGCGGAGTTCTGATGGGATCCGGTGCATTAGTGCTGGTATGATCGCACCCGTTAGCATATGAAATGCAGTTGCATATAACCTTTCTATGCGGTTTTTTTAAATCGTGCGGTGTGGATGTCAAACGAGACATGAGCGTGGGCGGGCAATACGAACGCAAGGAGACGTGACGAAATGTGTTTCGGCGTGTTAAAAGAATGGCGCTTGGAAGCTAAAGAATCCTGCCAAAGAAAAGGTAGAAAAAATCGGCAAAAAAAAAGGGAGGGGTGCAACACGAGGACTTCCCAGGAGGTCACCCATCCTAGTACTACCCTCGCCCAAGCGCGCTTAACTGCGGAGTTCTGATGGGATCCGGTGCATTAGTGCTGGTATGATCGCACCCGTTAGCATATGTAATGCAGTTGCATATAACCTTTCTATGCGGTTTTTTGAAATCGTGCGGTGTGGATGTCAAACGAGACATGAGCGTGGGCGGGCAATACGAACGCAAGGAGACGTGACGAAATGTGTTTCGGCGTGTTAAAAGAATGGCGCTTGGAAGCTAAAGAATCCTGCCAAAGAAAAGGTAGAAAAAATCGGCAAAAAAAAGGGAGGGGTGCAACACGAGGACTTCCCAGGAGGTCACCCATCCTAGTACTACTCTCGCCCAAGCACGCTTAACTGCGGAGTTCTGATGGGATCCGGTGCATTAGTGCTGGTATGATCGCACCCGTTAGCATATGAAATGCAGTTGCATATAACCTTTCTATGCGGTTTTTTGAAATCGTGCGGTGTGGATGTCAAACGAGACATGAGCGTGGGCGGGCAATACGAACGCAAGGAGACGTGACGAAATGTGTTTCGGCGTGTTAAAAGAATGGCGCTTGGAAGCTAAAGAATCCTGCCAAAGAAAAGGTAGAAAAAATCGGCAAAAAAAAAGGAGGGGTGCAACACGAGGACTTCCCAGGAGGTCACCCATCCTAGTACTACTCTCGGCCAAGCACGCTTAACTGCGGAGTTCTGATGGGATCCGGTGCATTAGTGCTGGTATGATCGCACCCGTTAGCATATGAAATGCAGTTGCATATAACCTTTCTATGCGGTTTTTTGAAATCGTGCGGTGTGGATGTCAAACGAGACATGAGCGTGGGCGGGCAATACGAACGCAAGGAGACGTGACGAAATGTGTTTCGGCGTGTTAAAAGAATGGCGCTTGGAAGCTAAAGAATCCTGCCAAAGAAAAGGTAAAAAAAATCGGCAAAAAAAAAGGGAGGGGTGCAACACGAGGACTTCCCAGGAGGTCACCCATCCTAGTACTACTCTCGCCCAAGCACGCTTCACTGCGGAGTTCTGATGGGTTCCGGTGCATTAGTGCTGGTATGATCGCACCCGTTAGCATATGAAATGCAGTTGCATATAACCTTTCTATGCGGTTTTTTGAAATCGTGCGGTGTGGATGTCAAACGAGACATGAGCGTGGGCGGGCAATACGAACGCAAGGAGACGTGACGAAATGTGTTTCGGCATGTTAAAAGAATGGCGCTTGGAAGCTAAAGAATCCTGCCAAAGAAAAGGTAGAAAAAATCGGCAAAAAAAAAGGGAGGGGTGCAACACGAGGACTTCCCAGGAGGTCACCCATCCTAGTACTACTCTCGCCCAAGCACGCTTAACTGCGGAGTTCTGATGGGATCCGGTGCATTAGTGCTGGTATGATCGCACCCGTTAGCATATGAAATGCAGTTGGATATAACCTTTCTATGCGGTTTTTTGAAATCGTGCGGTGTGGATGTCAAACGAGACATGAGCGTGGGCGGGCAATACGAACGCAAGGAGACGTGACGAAATGTGTTTCGGCGTGTTAAAAGAATGGCGCTTGGAAGCTAAAGAATCCTGCCAAAGAAAAGGTAGAAAAAATCGGCAAAAAAAAAGGGAGGGGTGCAACCCGAGGACTTCCCAGGAGGTCACCCATCCTAGTACTACTCTCGCCCAAGCACGCTTAGCTGCGGAGTTCTGATGGGATCCGGTGCATTAGTCCTGGTATGATCGCACCCGTTAGCATATAAAATGCAGTTGCATATAACCTTTCTATGCGGTTTTTTGAAATCGTGCGGTGTGGATGTCAAACGAGACATGAGCGTGGGCGGGCAATACGAACGCAAGGAGACGTGACGAAATGTGTTTCGGCGTGTTAAAAGAATGGCGTTTGGAAGCTAAAGAATCCTGCCAAAGAAAAGGTAGAAAAAATCGGCAAAAAAAGAGGGAGGGGTGCAACCCGAGGACTTCCCAGGAGGTCACCCATCCTAGTACTACTCTCGCCCAAGCACGCTTAACTACGGAGTTCTGATGGGATCCGGTGCATTAGTGCTGGTATGATCGCACCCGTTAGCATATGAAATGCAGTTGCATATAACCTTTCTATGCGGTTTTTTGAAATCGTGCGGTGTGGATGTCAAACGAGACATGAGCGTGGGCGGGCAATACGAACGCAAGGAGACGTGACGAAATGTGTTTCGGCGTGTTAAAAGAATGGCGCTTGGAAGCTAAAGAATCCTGCCAAAGAAAAGGTAGAAAAAATCGGCAAAAAAAAAGGGAGGGGTGCAACACTAGGACTTCCCAGGAGGTCACCCATCCTAGTACTACTCTCGCCCAAGCACGCTTAACTGCGGAGTTCTGATGGGATCCGATGCATTAGTGCCAGTATGATCGCACCCGTTAGCATATGAAATGCAGTTGCATATAACCTTTCTATGCGGTTTTTTGAAATCGTGCGGTGTGGATGTCAAACGAGACATGAGCGTGGGCGGGCAATACGAACGCAAGGAGACGTGACGAAATGTGTTTCGGCGTGTTAAAAGAATGGCGCTTGGAAGCTAAAGAATCCTGCCAAAGAAAAGGTAAAAAAAATCGGCAAAAAAAAAGGGAGGGGTGCAACACGAGGACTTCCCAGGAGGTCACCCATCCTAGTACTACTCTCGCCCAAGCACGCTTAACTGCGGAGTTCTGATGGGATCCGGTACATTAGTGCTGGTATGATCGCACCCGTTAGCATATGAAATGCAGTTGCATATAACCTTTCTATGCGGTTTTTTGAAATCGTGCGGTGTGGATGTCAAACGAGACATGAGCGTGGGCGGGCAATACGAACGCAAGGAGACGTGACGAAATGTGTTTCGGCGTGTTAAAAGAATGGCGCTTGGAAGCTAAAGAATCCTGCCAAAGAAAAGGTAGAAAAAATCGGCAAAAAAAAAGGGAGGGGTGTAACACGAGGACTTCCCAGGAGGTCACCCATCCTAGTTCTACTCTCGCCCAAGCACGCTTGACTGCGGAGTTCTGATGGGATCCGGTGCATTAGTGCTGGTATGATCGCACCCGTTAGCATATGAAATGCAGTAGCATATAACCTTTCTATGCGGTTTTTTGAAATCGTGCGGTGTGGATGTCAAACGAGACATGAGCGTGGGCAGGCAATACGAACGCAAGGAGACGTGACGAAATGTGTTTCGGCGTGTTAAAAGAATGGCGCTTGGAAGCTAAAGAATCCTGCCAAAGAAAAGGTAAAAAAAATCGGCAAAAAAAAAGGGAGGGGTGCAACACGAGGACTTCCCAGGAGGTCACCCATCCTAGTACTACTCTCGCCCAAGCACGCTTAACTGCAGAGTTCTGATGGGATCCGGTGCATTAGTGCTGGTATGATCGCACCCGTTAGCATATGAAATGCAGTTGCATATAACCTTTCTATGCGGTTTTTTGAAATCGTGCGGTGTGGATGTCAAACGAGACATGAGCGTGGGCGGGCAATACGAACGCAAGGAGACGTGACGAAATGTGTTTCGGCGTGTTAAAAGAATGGCGCTTGGAAGCTAAAGAATCCTGCCAAAGAAAAGGTAAAAAAAATCGGCAAAAAAAAAGGGAGGGGTGCAACACGAGGACTTCCCAGGAGGTCACCCATCCTAGTACTACTCTCGCCCAAGCACGCTTAACTGCGGAGTTCTGATGGGATCCGGTGCATTAGTGCTAGTATGATCGCACCCGTTAGCATATGAAATGCAGTTGCATATAACCTTTCTATGCGGTTTTTTGAAATCGTGCGGTGTGGATGTCAAACGAGACATGAGCGTGGGCGGGCAATACGAACGCAAGGAGACGTGACGAAATGTGTTTCGGCGTGTTAAAAAAATGGCGCTTGGAAGCTAAAGAATCCTGCCAAAGAAAAGGTAAAAAAAAATCGGCAAAAAAAAAGGGAGGGGTGCAACACGAGGACTTCCCAAGAGGTCACCCATCCTAGTACTACTCTCGCCCAAGCACGCTTAACTGCGGAGTTCTGATGGGATCCGGTGCATTAGTGCTGGTATGATCGCACCCGTTAGCATATGAAATGCAGTTGCATATAACCTTTCTATGCGGTTTTTTGAAATCGTGCGGTGTGGATGTCAAACGAGACATGAGTGTGGGCGGGCAATACGAACGCAAGGAGACGTGACGAAATGTGTTTCGGCGTGTTAAAAGAATGGCGCTTGGAAGCTAAAGAATCCTGCCAAAGAAAAGGTAGAAAAAATCGGCAAAAAAAAAGGGAGGGGTGCAACACGAGGACTTCCCAGGAGGTCACCCATCCTAGTACTACTCTCGCCCAAGCACGCTTAACTGCGGAGTTCTGATGGGATCCGGTGCATTAGTGCTGGTATGATCGCACCCGTTAGCATATGAAATGCAGTTGCATATAACCTTTCTATGCGGTTTTTTGAAATCGTGCGGTGTGGATGTCAAACGAGACATGAGCGTGGGCGGGCAATACGAACGCAAGGAGACGTGACGAAATGTGTTTCGGCGTGTTAAAAGAATGGCGCTTGGAAGCTAAAGAATCCTGCCAAAGAAAAGGTAGAAAAAATCGGCAAAAAAAAGGGAGGGGTGCAACACGAGGACTTCCCAGGAGGTCACCCATCCTAGTACTACCCTCGCCCAAGCACGCTTAACTGCGGAGTTCTGATGGGATCCGGTGCATTAGTGCTGGTATGATCGCACCCGTTAGCATATGAAATGCAGTTGCATATAACCTTTCTATGCGGTTTTTTCAAATCGTGCGGTGTGGATGTCAAACGAGACATGAGCGTGGGCGGGCAATACGAACGCAAGGAGACGTGACGAAATGTGTTTCGGCGTGTTAAAAGAATGGCGCTTGGAAGCTAAAGAATCCTGCCAAAGAAAAGGTAGAAAAAATCGGCAAAAAAAAAGGAGGGGTGCAACACGAGGACTTCCCAGGAGGTCACCCATCCTAGTTCTACTCTCGCCCTAGCACGCTTAACTGCGGAGTTCTGATGGGATCAGGTGCATTAGTGCTGGTATGATCGCACCCGTTAGCATATGAAATGCAGTTGCATATAACCTTTCTATGCGGTTTTTTGAAATCGTGCGGTGTGGATGTCAAACGAGACATGAGCGTGGGCGGGCAATACGAACGCAAGGAGACGTGACGAAATGTGTTTCGGCGTGTTAAAAGAATGGCGCTTGGAAGCTAAAGAATCCTGCCAAAGAAAAGGTAAAAAAAATCGGCAAAAAAAAAGGGAGGGGTGCAACACGAGAACTTCCCAGGAGGTCACCCATCCTAGTACTACTCTCGCCCAAGCACGCTTAACTGCGGAGTTCTGATGGGATCCGGTGCAGTAATGCTGGTATGATCGCACCCGTTAGCATATGAAATGCAGTTGCATATAACCTTTCTATGCGGTTTTTTCAAATCGTGCGGTGTGGATGTCAAACGAGACATGAGCGTGGGCGGGCAATACGAACGCAAGGAGACGTGACGAAATGTGTTTCGGCGTGTTAAAAGAATGGCGCTTGGAAGCTAAAGAATCCTGCCAAAGAAAAGGTAGAAAAAATCGGCAAAAAAAAAGGGAGGGGTGCAACACGAGGACTTCCCAGGAGGTCACCCATCCTAGTTCTACTCTCGCCCTAGCACGCTTAACTGCGGAGTTCTAATGGGATCAGGTGCATTAGTGCTGGTATGATCGCACCCGTTAGCATATGAAATGCAGTTGCATATAACCTTTCTATGCGGTTTTTTGAAATCGTGCGGTGTGGATGTCAAACGAGACATGAGCGTGGGCGGGCAATACGAACGCAAGGAGACGTGACGAAATGTGTTTCGGCGTGTTAAAAGAATGGCGCTTGGAAGCTAAAGAATCCTGCCAAAGAAAAGGTAAAAAAAATCGGCAAAAAAAAAGGGAGGGGTGCAACACGAGGACTTCCCAGGAGGTCACCCATCCTAGTACTACTCTCGCCCAAGCACGCTTAACTGCGGAGTTCTGATGGGATCCGGTGCAGTAATGCTGGTATGATCGCACCCGTTAGCATATGAAATGCAGTTGCATATAACCTTTCTATGCGGTTTTTTGAAATCGTGCGGTGTGGATGTCAAACGAGACATGAGCGTGGGCGGGCAATACGAACGCAAGGAGACGTGACGAAATGTGTTTCGGCGTGTTAAAAGAATGGCGCTTGGAAGCTAAAGAATCCTGCCAAAGAAAAGGTAAAAAAAATCGGCAAAAAAAAAGGGAGGGGTGCAACACGAGGACTTCCCAGGAGGTCACCCATCCTAGTTCTACTCTCGCCCAAGCACGCTTAACTGCGGAGTTCTAATGGGATCCGGTGCATTAGTGCTGGTATGATCGCACCCGTTAGCATATGAAATGCAGTTGCATATAACCTTTCTATGCGGTTTTTTGAAATCGTGCGGTGTGGATGTCAAACGAGACATGAGCGTGGGCGGGCAATACGAACGCAAGGAGACGTGACGAAATGTGTTTCGGCGTGTTAAAAGAATGGCGCTTGGAAGCTAAAGAATCCTGCCAAAGAAAAGGTAAAAAAAAATCGGCAAAAAAAAAGGGAGGGGTGCAACACGAGGACTTCCCAGGAGGTCACCCATCCTAGTACTACTCTCGCCCAAGCACGCTTAACTGCGGAGTTCTGATGGGATCCGGTGCATTAGTGCTGGTATGATCGCACCCGTTAGCATATGAAATGCAGTTGCATATAACCTTTCTATGCGGTTTTTTGAAATCGTGCGGTGTGGATGTCAAACGAGACATGAGTGTGGGCGGGCAATACGAACGCAAGGAGACGTGACGAAATGTGTTTCGGCGTGTTAAAAGAATGGCGCTTGGAAGCTAAAGAATCCTGCCAAAGAAAAGGTAGAAAAAATCGGCAAAAAAAAAGGGAGGGGTGCAACACGAGGACTTCCCAGGAGGTCACCCATCCTAGTACTACTCTCGCCCAAGCACGCTTGACTGCGGAGTTCTGATGGGATCCGGTGCATTAGTGCTGGTATGATCGCACCCGTTAGCATATGAAATGCAGTTGCATATAACCTTTCTATGCGGTTTTTTGAAATCGTGCGGTGTGGATGTCAAACGAGACATGAGCGTGGGCGGGCAATACGAACGCAAGGAGACGTGACGAAATGTGTTTCGGCGTGTTAAAAGAATGGCGCTTGGAAGCTAAAGAATCCTGCCAAAGAAAAGGTAGAAAAAATCGGCAAAAAAAAGGGAGGGGTGCAACACGAGGACTTCCCAGGAGGTCACCCATCCTAGTACTACCCTCGCCCAAGCACGCTTGACTGCGGAGTTCTGATGGGATCCGGTGCATTAGTGCTGGTATGATCGCACCCGTTAGCATATGAAATGCAGTTGCATATAACCTTTCTATGCGGTTTTTTCAAATCGTGCGGTGTGGATGTCAAACGAGACATGAGCGTGGGCGGGCAATACGAACGCAAGGAGACGTGACGAAATGTGTTTCGGCGTGTTAAAAGAATGGCGCTTGGAAGCTAAAGAATCCTGCCAAAGAAAAGGTAGAAAAAATCGGCAAAAAAAAAGGAGGGGTGCAACACGAGGACTTCCCAGGAGGTCACCCATCCTAGTTCTACTCTCGCCCTAGCACGCTTAACTGCGGAGTTCTGATGGGATCAGGTGCATTAGTGCTGGTATGATCGCACCCGTTAGCATATGAAATGCAGTTGCATATAACCTTTCTATGCGGTTTTTTGAAATCGTGCGGTGTGGATGTCAAACGAGACATGAGCGTGGGCGGGCAATACGAACGCAAGGAGACGTGACGAAATGTGTTTCGGCGTGTTAAAAGAATGGCGCTTGGAAGCTAAAGAATCCTGCCAAAGAAAAGGTAAAAAAAATCGGCAAAAAAAAAGGGAGGGGTGCAACACGAGGACTTCCCAGGAGGTCACCCATCCTAGTACTACTCTCGCCCAAGCACGCTTAACTGCGGAGTTCTGATGGGATCCGGTGCAGTAGTGCTGGTATGATCGCACCCGTTAGCATATGAAATGCAGTTGCATATAACCTTTCTATGCGGTTCTTTGAAATCGTGCGGTGTGGATGTCAAACGAGACATGAGCGTGGGCGGGCAATACGAACGCAAGGAGACGTGACGAAATGTGTTTCGGCGTGTTAAAAGAATGGCGCTTGGAAGCTAAAGAATCCTGCCAAAGAAAAGGTAAAAAAAATCGGCAAAAAAAAAGGGAGGGGTGCAACACGAGGACTTCCCAGGAGGTCACCCATCCTAGTTCTACTCTCGCCCAAGCACGCTTAACTGCGGAGTTCTAATGGGATCCGGTGCATTAGTGCTGGTATGATCGCACCCGTTAGCATATGAAATGCAGTTGCATATAACCTTTCTATGCGGTTTTTTGAAATCGTGCGGTGTGGATGTCAAACGAGACATGAGCGTGGGCGGGCAATACGAACGCAAGGAGACGTGACGAAATGTGTTTCGGCGTGTTAAAAGAATGGCGCTTGGAAGCTAAAGAATCCTGCCAAAGAAAAGGTAAAAAAAAATCGGCAAAAAAAAAGGGAGGGGTGCAACACGAGGACTTCCCAGGAGGTCACCCATCCTAGTACTACTCTCGCCCAAGCACGCTTAACTGCAGAGTTCTGATGGGATCCGGTGCATTAGTGCTAGTATGATCGCACCCGTTAGCATATGAAATGCAGTTGCATATAACCTTTCTATGCGGTTTTTTGAAATCGTGCGGTGTGGATGTCAAACGAGACATGAGCGTGGGCGGGCAATACGAACGCAAGGAGACGTGACGAAATGTGTTTCGGCGTGTTAAAAGAATGGCGCTTGGAAGCTAAAGAATCCTGCCAAAGAAAAGGTAGAAAAAATCGGCAAAAAAAAAGGGAGGGATGCAACACGAGGACTTCCCAGGAGGTCACCCATCCTAGTACTACTCTCGCCCAAGCACGCTTAACTGCGGAGTTCTGATGGGATCCGGTGCATTAGTGTTGGTATGATCGCACCCGTTAGCATATGAAATGCAGTTGCATATAACCTTTCTATGCGGTTTTTTGAAATCGTGCGGTGTGGATGTCAAACGAGACATGAGCGTGGGCGGGCAATACGAACGCAAGGAGACGTGACGAAATGTGTTTCGGCGTGTTAAAAGAATGGCGCTTGGAAGCTAAAGAATCCTGCCAAAGAAAAGGTAGAAAAAATCGGCAAAAAAAAGGGAGGGGTGCAACACGAGGACTTCCCAGGAGGTCACCCATCCTAGTACTACCCTCGCCCAAGCACGCTTGACTGCGGAGTTCTGATGGGATCCGGTGCATTAGTGCTGGTATGATCGCACCCGTTAGCATATGAAATGCAGTTGCATATAACCTTTCTATGCGGTTTTTTGAAATCGTGCGGTGTGGATGTCAAACGAGACATGAGCGTGGGCGGGCAATACGAACGCAAGGAGACGTGACGAAATGTGTTTCGGCGTGTTAAAAGAATGGCGCTTGGAAGCTAAAGAATCCTGCCAAAGAAAAGGTAGAAAAAATCGGCAAAAAAAAAGGAGGGGTGCAACACGAGGACTTCCCAGGAGGTCACCCATCCTAGTACTACTCTCGCCCAAGCACGCTTGACTGCGGAGTTCTGATGGGATCCGGTGCATTAGTGCTGGTATGATCGCACCCGTTAGCATATGAAATGCAGTTGCATATAACCTTTCTATGCGGTTTTTTGAAATCGTGCGGTGTGGATGTCAAACGAGACATGAGCGTGGGCGGGCAATACGAACGCAAGGAGACGTGACGAAATGTGTTTCGGCGTGTTAAAAGAATGGCGCTTGGAAGCTAAAGAATCCTGCCAAAGAAAAGGTAAAAAAAATCGGCAAAAAAAAAGGGAGGGGTGAACACGAGGACTTCCCAGGAGGTCACCCATCCTAGTACTACTGTGGCCCAAGCACGCTTAGCTGCGGAGTTCTGATGGGATCCGGTGCATTAGTGCTGGTATGATCGCACCCGTTAGCATACGAAATGCAGTTGCATATAACCTTTCTATGCGGTTTTTTGAAATCGTGCGGTGTGGATGTCAAACGAGACATGAGCGTGGGCGGGCAATACGAACGCAAGGAGACGTGACGAAATGTGTTTCGGCGTGTTAAAAGAATGGCGCTTGGAAGCTAAAGAATCCTGCCAAAGAAAAGGTAGAAAAAATCGGCAAAAAAAAAGGAGGGGTGCAACACGAGGACTTCCCAGGAGGTCACCCATCCTAGTACTACTCTCGCCCAGGCACGCTTAACTGCGGAGTTCTGATGGGATCCGGTGCATTAGTGCTGGTATGATCGCACCCGTTAGCATATGAAATGCAGTTGCATATAACCTTTCTATGCGGTTTTTTGAAATCGTGCGGTGTGGATGTCAAACGAGACATGAGCGTGGGCGGGCAATACGAACGCAAGGAGACGTGACGAAATGTGTTTCGGTGTGTTAAAAGAATGGAGCTTGGAAGCTAAAGAATCCTGCCAAAGAAAAGGTAGAAAAAATCGGCAAAAAAAAAGGGAGGGGTGCAACACGAGGACTTCCCAGGAGGTCACCCATCCTAGTACTACTCTCGCCCAAGCACGCTTAACTGCGGAGTTCTGATGGGATCCGGTGCATTAGTGCTGGTATGATCGCACCCGTTAGCATATGAAATGCAGTTGCATATAACCTTTCTATGCGGTTTTTTGAAATCGTGCGGTGTGGATGTCAAACGAGACATGAGCGTGGGCGGGCAATACGAACGCAAGGAGACGTGACGAAATGTGTTTCGGCGTGTTAAAAGAATGGCGCTTGGAAGCTAAAGAATCCTGCCAAAGAAAAGGTAAAAAAAATCGGCAAAAAAAAAGGGAGGGGTGCAACACGAGGACTTTCCAGGAGGTCACCCATCCTAGTACTACTCTCGCCCAAGCACGCTTAACTGCGGAGTTCTGATGGGATCCGGTGCATTAGTGCTGGTATGATCGCACCCGTTAGCATATGAAATGCAGTTGCATATAACCTTTCTATGCGGTTTTTTGAAATCGTGCGGTGTGGATGTCAAACGAGACATGAGCGTGGGCGGGCAATACGAACGCAAGGAGACGTGACGAAATGTGTTTCGGCGTGTTAAAAGAATGGCGCTTGGAAGCTAAAGAATCCTGCCAAAGAACAGGTAGAAAAAATCGGCAAAAAAAAAGGGAGGGGTGCAACACGAGGACTTCCCAGGAGGTCACCCATCCTAGTACTACTCTCGCCCAAGCACGCTTAACTGCGGAGTTCTGATGGGATCCGGTGCATTAGTGCTGGTATGATCGCACCCGTTAGCATATGAAATGCAGTTGCATATAACCTTTCTATGCGGTTTTTTGAAATCGTGCGGTGTGGATGTCAAACGAGACATGAGCGTGGGCGGGCAATACGAACGCAAGGAGACGTGACGAAATGTGTTTCGGCGTGTTAAAAGAATGGCGCTTGGAAGCTAAAGAATCCTGCCAAAGAAAAGGTAAAAAAAATCGGCAAAAAAAAAGGGAGGGGTGCAACACGAGGACTTCCCAGGAGGTTACCCATCCTAGTACTACTCTCGCCCAAGCACGCTTCACTGCGGAGTTCTGATGGGATCTGGTGCATTAGTGCTGGTATGATCGCACCCGTTAGCATATGAAATGCAGTTGCATATGAAATGCAGTTGCATATAACCTTTCTATGCGGTTTTTTGAAATCGTGCGGTGTGGATGTCAAACGAGACATGAGCGTGGGCGGGCAATACGAACGCAAGGAGACGTGACGAAATGTGTTTCGGCGTGTTAAAAGAATGGCGCTTGGAAGCTAAAGAATCCTGCCAAAGAAAAGGTAGAAAAAATCGGCAAAAAAAAAGGGAGGGGTGCAACACGAGGACTTCCCAGGAGGTCACCCATCCTAGTACTACTCTCGCCCAAGCACGCTTAACTGCGGAGTTCTGATGGGATCCGGTGAATTAGTGCTGGTATGATCGCACCCATTAGCATATGAAATGCAGTTGCATATAACCTTTCTATGCGGTTTTTTGAAATCGTGCGGTGTGGATGTCAAACGAGACATGAGCGTGGGCGGGCAATACGAACGCAAGGAGACGTGACGAAATGTGTTTCGGCGTGTTAAAAGAATGGCGCTTGGAAGCTAAAGAATCCTGCCAAAGAAAAGGTAGAAAAAATCGGCAAAAAAAAAGGAGGGGTGCAACACGAGGACTTCCCAGGAGGTCACCCATCCTAGTACTACTCTCGCCCAAGCACGCTTAACTGCGGAGTTCTGATGGGATCCGGTGCATTAGTGCTGGTATGATCGCACCCGTTAGCATATGAAATGCAGTTGCATATAACCTTTCTATGCGGTTTTTTGAAATCGTGCGGTGTGGATGTCAAACGAGACATGAGCGTGGGCGGGCAATACGAACGCAAGGAGACGTGACGAAATGTGTTTCGGCGTGTTAAAAGAATGGCGCTTGGAAGCTAAAGAATCCTGCCAAAGAAAAGGTAAAAAAAATCGGCAAAAAAAAAGGGAGGGGTGCAACACGAGGACTTCCCAGGAGGTCACCCATCCTAGTACTACTCTCGCCCAAGCACGCTTCACTGCGGAGTTCTGATGGGATCCGGTGCATTAGTGCTAGTATGATCGCACCCGTTAGCATATGAAATGCAGTTGCATATAACCTTTCTATGCGGTTTTTTGAAATCGTGCGGTGTGGATGTCAAACGAGACATGAGCGTGGGCGGGCAATACGAACGCAAGGAGACGTGACGAAATGTGTTTCGGCGTGTTAAAAGAATGGCGCTTGGAAGCTAAAGAATCCTGCCAAAGAAAAGGTAAAAAAAAATCGGCAAAAAAAAAGGGAGGGGTGCAACACGAGGACTTCCCAGGAGGTCACCCATCCTAGTACTACTCTCGCCCAAGCACGCTTAACTGCGGAGTTCTGATGGGATCCGGTGCATTAGTGCTAGTATGATCGCACCCGTTAGCATATGAAATGCAGTTGCATATAACCTTTCTATGCGGTTTTTTGAAATCGTGCGGTGTGGATGTCAAACGAGACATGAGCGTGGGCGGGCAATACGAACGCAAGGAGACGTGACGAAATGTGTTTCGGCGTGTTAAAAGAATGGCGCTTGGAAGCTAAAGAATCCTGCCAAAGAAAAGGTAGAAAAAATCGGCAAAAAAAAAGGGAGGGATGCAACACGAGGACTTCCCAGGAGGTCACCCATCCTAGTACTACTCTCGCCCAAGCACGCTTAACTGCGGAGTTCTGATGGGATCCGGTGCATTAGTGCTGGTATGATCGCACCCGTTAGCATATGAAATGCAGTTGCATATAACCTTTCTATGCGGTTTTTTGAAATCGTGCGGTGTGGATGTCAAACGAGACATGAGCGTGGGCGGGCAATACGAACGAAAGGAGACGTGACGAAATGTGTTTCGGCGTGTTAAAAGAATGGCGCTTGGAAGCTAAAGAATCCTGCCAAAGAAAAGGTAGAAAAAATCGGCAAAAAAAAGGGAGGGGTGCAACACGAGGACTTCCCAGGAGGTCACCCATCCTAGTACTACCCTCGCCCAAGCACGCTTGACTGCGGAGTTCTGATGGGATCCGGTGCATTAGTGCTGGTATGATCGCACCCGTTAGCATATGAAATGCAGTTGCATATAACCTTTCTATGCGGTTTTTTGAAATCGTGCGGTGTGGATGTCAAACGAGACATGAGCGTGGGCGGGCAATACGAACGCAAGGAGACGTGACGAAATGTGTTTCGGCGTGTTAAAAGAATGGCGCTTGGAAGCTAAAGAATCCTGCCAAAGAAAAGGTAGAAAAAATCGGCAAAAAAAAAGGAGGGGTGCAACACGAGGACTTCCCAGGAGGTCACCCATCCTAGTACTACTCTCGCCCAAGCACGCTTGACAGCGGAGTTCTGATGGGATCCGGTGCATTAGTGCTGGTATGATCGCACCCGTTAGCATATGAAATGCAGTTGCATATAACCTTTCTATGCGGTTTTTTGAAATCGTGCGGTGTGGATGTCAAACGAGACATGAGCGTGGGCGGGCAATACGAACGCAAGGAGACGTGACGAAATGTGTTTCGGCGTGTTAAAAGAATGGCGCTTGGAAGCTAAAGAATCCTGCCAAAGAAAAGGTAAAAAAAATCGGCAAAAAAAAAGGGAGGGGTGCAACACGAGGACTTCCCAGGAGGTCACCCATCCTAGTACTACTGTCGCCCAAGCACGCTTAGCTGCGGAGTTCTGATGGGATCCGGTGCATTAGTGCTGGTATGATCGCACCCGTTAGCATACGAAATGCAGTTGCATATAACCTTTCTATGCGGTTTTTTGAAATCGTGCGGTGTGGATGTCAAACGAGACATGAGCGTGGGCGGGCAATACGAACGCAAGGAGACGTGACGAAATGTGTTTCGGCGTGTTAAAAGAATGGCGCTTGGAAGCTAAAGAATCCTGCCAAAGAAAAGGTAGAAAAAATCGGCAAAAAAAAAGGGAGGGGTGCAACACGAGGACTTCCCAGGAGGTCACCCATCCTAGTACTACTCTCGCCCAAGCACGCTTAACTGCGGAGTTCTGATGGGATCCGGTGCATTAGTGCTGGTATGATCGCACCCGTTAGCATATGAAATGCAGTTGCATATAACCTTTCTATGCGGTTTTTTGAAATCGTGCGGTGTGGATGTCAAACGAGACATGAGCGTGGGCGGGCAATACGAACGCAAGGAGACGTGACGAAATGTGTTTCGGCGTGTTAAAAGAATGGCGCTTGGAAGCTAAAGAATCCTGCCAAAGAAAAGGTAAAAAAAATCGGCAAAAAAAAAGGGAGGGGTGCAACACGAGGACTTCCCAGGAGGTTACCCATCCTAGTACTACTCTCGCCCAAGCACGCTTCACTGCGGAGTTCTGATGGGATCTGGTGCATTAGTGCTGGTATGATCGCACCCGTTAGCATATGAAATGCAGTTGCATATGAAATGCAGTTGCATATAACCTTTCTATGCGGTTTTTTGAAATCGTGCGGTGTGGATGTCAAACGAGACATGAGCGTGGGCGGGCAATACGAACGCAAGGAGACGTGACGAAATGTGTTTCGGCGTGTTAAAAGAATGGCGCTTGGAAGCTAAAGAATCCTGCCAAAGAAAAGGTAGAAAAAATCGGCAAAAAAAAAGGGAGGGGTGCAACACGAGGACTTCCCAGGAGGTCACCCATCCTAGTACTACTCTCGCCCAAGCACGCTTAACTGCGGAGTTCTGATGGGATCCGGTGAATTAGTGCTGGTATGATCGCACCCATTAGCATATGAAATGCAGTTGCATATAACCTTTCTATGCGGTTTTTTGAAATCGTGCGGTGTGGATGTCAAACGAGACATGAGCGTGGGCGGGCAATACGAACGCAAGGAGACGTGACGAAATGTGTTTCGGCGTGTTAAAAGAATGGCGCTTGGAAGCTAAAGAATCCTGCCAAAGAAAAGGTAGAAAAAATCGGCAAAAAAAAAGGAGGGGTGCAACACGAGGACTTCCCAGGAGGTCACCCATCCTAGTACTACTCTCGCCCAAGCACGCTTAACTGCGGAGTTCTGATGGGATCCGGTGCATTAGTGCTGGTATGATCGCACCCGTTAGCATATGAAATGCAGTTGCATATAACCTTTCTATGCGGTTTTTTGAAATCGTGCGGTGTGGATGTCAAACGAGACATGAGCGTGGGCGGGCAATACGAACGCAAGGAGACGTGACGAAATGTGTTTCGGCGTGTTAAAAGAATGGCGCTTGGAAGCTAAAGAATCCTGCCAAAGAAAAGGTAAAAAAAATCGGCAAAAAAAAAGGGAGGGGTGCAACACGAGGACTTCCCAGGAGGTCACCCATCCTAGTACTACTCTCGCCCAAGCACGCTTCACTGCGGAGTTCTGATGGGATCCGGTGCATTAGTGCTAGTATGATCGCACCCGTTAGCATATGAAATGCAGTTGCATATAACCTTTCTATGCGGTTTTTTGAAATCGTGCGGTGTGGATGTCAAACGAGACATGAGCGTGGGCGGGCAATACGAACGCAAGGAGACGTGACGAAATGTGTTTCGGCGTGTTAAAAGAATGGCGCTTGGAAGCTAAAGAATCCTGCCAAAGAAAAGGTAAAAAAAAATCGGCAAAAAAAAAGGGAGGGGTGCAACACGAGGACTTCCCAGGAGGTCACCCATCCTAGTACTACTCTCGCCCAAGCACGCTTAACTGCGGAGTTCTGATGGGATCCGGTGCATTAGTGCTAGTATGATCGCACCCGTTAGCATATGAAATGCAGTTGCATATAACCTTTCTATGCGGTTTTTTGAAATCGTGCGGTGTGGATGTCAAACGAGACATGAGCGTGGGCGGGCAATACGAACGCAAGGAGACGTGACGAAATGTGTTTCGGCGTGTTAAAAGAATGGCGCTTGGAAGCTAAAGAATCCTGCCAAAGAAAAGGTAGAAAAAATCGGCAAAAAAAAAGGGAGGGATGCAACACGAGGACTTCCCAGGAGGTCACCCATCCTAGTACTACTCTCGCCCAAGCACGCTTAACTGCGGAGTTCTGATGGGATCCGGTGCATTAGTGCTGGTATGATCGCACCCGTTAGCATATGAAATGCAGTTGCATATAACCTTTCTATGCGGTTTTTTGAAATCGTGCGGTGTGGATGTCAAACGAGACATGAGCGTGGGCGGGCAATACGAACGAAAGGAGACGTGACGAAATGTGTTTCGGCGTGTTAAAAGAATGGCGCTTGGAAGCTAAAGAATCCTGCCAAAGAAAAGGTAGAAAAAATCGGCAAAAAAAAGGGAGGGGTGCAACACGAGGACTTCCCAGGAGGTCACCCATCCTAGTACTACCCTCGCCCAAGCACGCTTGACTGCGGAGTTCTGATGGGATCCGGTGCATTAGTGCTGGTATGATCGCACCCGTTAGCATATGAAATGCAGTTGCATATAACCTTTCTATGCGGTTTTTTGAAATCGTGCGGTGTGGATGTCAAACGAGACATGAGCGTGGGCGGGCAATACGAACGCAAGGAGACGTGACGAAATGTGTTTCGGCGTGTTAAAAGAATGGCGCTTGGAAGCTAAAGAATCCTGCCAAAGAAAAGGTAGAAAAAATCGGCAAAAAAAAAGGAGGGGTGCAACACGAGGACTTCCCAGGAGGTCACCCATCCTAGTACTACTCTCGCCCAAGCACGCTTGACAGCGGAGTTCTGATGGGATCCGGTGCATTAGTGCTGGTATGATCGCACCCGTTAGCATATGAAATGCAGTTGCATATAACCTTTCTATGCGGTTTTTTGAAATCGTGCGGTGTGGATGTCAAACGAGACATGAGCGTGGGCGGGCAATACGAACGCAAGGAGACGTGACGAAATGTGTTTCGGCGTGTTAAAAGAATGGCGCTTGGAAGCTAAAGAATCCTGCCAAAGAAAAGGTAAAAAAAATCGGCAAAAAAAAAGGGAGGGGTGCAACACGAGGACTTCCCAGGAGGTCACCCATCCTAGTACTACTGTCGCCCAAGCACGCTTAGCTGCGGAGTTCTGATGGGATCCGGTGCATTAGTGCTGGTATGATCGCACCCGTTAGCATACGAAATGCAGTTGCATATAACCTTTCTATGCGGTTTTTTGAAATCGTGCGGTGTGGATGTCAAACGAGACATGAGCGTGGGCGGGCAATACGAACGCAAGGAGACGTGACGAAATGTGTTTCGGCGTGTTAAAAGAATGGCGCTTGGAAGCTAAAGAATCCTGCCAAAGAAAAGGTAGAAAAAATCGGCAAAAAAAAAAGGAGGGGTGCAACACGAGGACTTCCCAGGAGGTCACCCATCCTAGTACTACTCTCGCCCAAGCACGCTTAACTGCGGAGTTCTGATGGGATCCGGTGCATTAGTGCTGGTATGATCGCACCCGTTAGCATATGAAATGCAGTTGCATATAACCTTTCTATGCGGTTTTTTGAAATCGTGCGGTGTGGATGTCAAACGAGACATGAGCGTGGGCGGGCAATACGAACGCAAGGAGACGTGACGAAATGTGTTTCGGTGTGTTAAAAGAATGGAGCTTGGAAGCTAAAGAATCCTGCCAAAGAAAAGGTAGAAAAAATCGGCAAAAAAAAAGGGAGGGGTGCAACACGAGGACTTCCCAGGAGGTCACCCATCCTAGTACTACTCTCGCCCAAGCACGCTTAACTGCGGAGTTCTGATGGGATCCGGTGCATTAGTGCTGGTATGATCGCACCCGTTAGCATATGAAATGCAGTTGCATATAACCTTTCTATGCGGTTTTTTCAAATCGTGCGGTGTGGATGTCAAACGAGACATGAGCGTGGGCGGGCAATACGAACGCAAGGAGACGTGACGAAATGTGTTTCGGCGTGTTAAAAGAATGGCGCTTGGAAGCTAAAGAATCCTGCCAAAGAAAAGGTAAAAAAAATCGGCAAAAAAAAAGGGAGGGGTGCAACACGAGGACTTCCCAGGAGGTCACCCATCCTAGTACTACTCTCGCCCAAGCACGCTTCACTGCGGAGTTCTGATGGGATCCGGTGCATTAGTGCTGGTATGATCGCACCCGTTAGCATATGAAATGCAGTTGCATATAACCTTTCTATGCGGTTTTTTGAAATCGTGCGGTGTGGATGTCAAACGAGACATGAGCGTGGGCGGGCAATACGAACGCAAGGAGACGTGACGAAATGTGTTTCGGCGTGTTAAAAGAATGGCGCTTGGAAGCTAAAGAATCCTGCCAAAGAAAAGGTAAAAAAAATCGGCAAAAAAAAAGGGAGGGGTGCAACACGAGGACTTCCCAGGAGGTCACCCATCCTAGTACTACTCTCGCCCAAGCACGCTTCACTGCGGAGTTCTGATGGGATCTGGTGCATTAGTGCTGGTATGATCGCACCCGTTAGCATATGAAATGCAGTTGCATATAACCTTTCTATGCGGTTTTTTGAAATCGTGCGGTGTGGATGTCAAACGAGACATGAGCGTGGGCGGGCAATACGAACGCAAGGAGACGTGACGAAATGTGTTTCGGCGTGTTAAAAGAATGGCGCTTGGAAGCTAAGGAATCCTGCCAAAGAAAAGGTAGAAAAAATCGGCAAAAAAAAAGGGAGGGGTGCAACACGAGGACTTCCCAGGAGGTCACCCATCCTAGTACTACTCTCGCCCAAGCACGCTTAACTGCGGAGTTCTGATGGGATCCGGTGAATTAGTGCTGGTATGATCGCACCCATTAGCATATGAAATGCAGTTGCATATAACCTTTCTATGCGGTTTTTTGAAATCGTGCGGTGTGGATGTCAAACGAGACATGAGCGTGGGCGGGCAATACGAACGCAAGGAGACGTGACGAAATGTGTTTCGGCGTGTTAAAAGAATGGCGCTTGGAAGCTAAAGAATCCTGCCAAAGAAAAGGTAGAAAAAATCGGCAAAAAAAAAGGAGGGGTGCAACACGAGGACTTCCCAGGAGGTCACCCATCCTAGTACTACTCTCGCCCAAGCACGCTTAACTGCGGAGTTCTGATGGGATCCGGTGCATTAGTGCTGGTATGATCGCACCCGTTAGCATATGAAATGCAGTTGCATATAACCTTTCTATGCGGTTTTTTGAAATCGTGCGGTGTGGATGTCAAACGAGACATGAGCGTGGGCGGGCAATACGAACGCAAGGAGACGTGACGAAATGTGTTTCGGCGTGTTAAAAGAATGGCGCTTGGAAGCTAAAGAATCCTGCCAAAGAAAAGGTAAAAAAAATCAGCAAAAAAAAAGGGAGGGGTGCAACACGAGGACTTCCCAGGAGGTCACCCATCCTAGTACTACTCTCGCCCAAGCACGCTTCACTGCGGAGTTCTGATGGGATCCGGTGCATTAGTGCTGGTATGATCGCACCCGTTAGCATATGAAATGCAGTTGCATATAACCTTTCTATGCGGTTTTTTGAAATCGTGCGGTGTGGATGTCAAACGAGACATGAGCGTGGGCGGGCAATACGAACGCAAGGAGACGTGACGAAATGTGTTTCGGCGTGTTAAAAGAATGGCGCTTGGAAGCTAAAGAATCCTGCCAAAGAAAAGGTAAAAAAAAATCGGCAAAAAAAAAGGGAGGGGTGCAACACGAGGACTTCCCAGGAGGTCACCCATCCTAGTACTACTCTCGCCCAAGCCACTTAACCGCGGAGTTCTGATGGGATCCGGTGCATTAGTGCTAGTATGATCGCACCCGTTAGCATATGAAATGCAGTTGCATATAACCTTTCTATGCGGTTTTTTGAAATCGTGCGGTGTGGATGTCAAACGAGACATGAGCGTGGGCGGGCAATACGAACGCAAGGAGACGTGACGAAATGTGTTTCGGCGTGTTAAAAGAATGGCGCTTGGAAGCTAAAGAATCCTGCCAAAGAAAAGGTAGAAAAAATCGGCAAAAAAAAAGGGAGGGATGCAACACGAGGACTTCCCAGGAGGTCACCCATCCTAGTACTACTCTCGCCCAAGCACGCTTAACTGCGGAGTTCTGATGGGATCCGGTGCATTAGTGCTGGTATGATCGCACCCGTTAGCATATGAAATGCAGTTGCATATAACCTTTCTATGCGGTTTTTTGAAATCGTGCGGTGTGGATGTCAAACGAGACATGAGCGTGGGCGGGCAATACGAACGCAAGGAGACGTGACGAAATGTGTTTCGGCGTGTTAAAAGAATGGCGCTTGGAAGCTAAAGAATCCTGCCAAAGAAAAGGTAGAAAAAATCGGCAAAAAAAAGGGAGGGGTGCAACACGAGGACTTCCCAGGAGGTCACCCATCCTAGTACTACCCTCGCCCAAGCACGCTTGACTGCGGAGTTCTGATGGGATCCGGTGCATTAGTGCTGGTATGATCGCACCCGTTAGCATATGAAATGCAGTTGCATATAACCTTTCTATGCGGTTTTTTGAAATCGTGCGGTGTGGATGTCAAACGAGACATGAGCGTGGGCGGGCAATACGAACGCAAGGAGACGTGACGAAATGTGTTTCGGCGTGTTAAAAGAATGGCGCTTGGAAGCTAAAGAATCCTGCCAAAGAAAAGGTAGAAAAAATCGGCAAAAAAAAAGGAGGGGTGCAACACGAGGACTTCCCAGGAGGTCACCCATCCTAGTACTACTCTCGCCCAAGCACGCTTAACTGCGGAGTTCTGATGGGATCCGGTGCATTAGTGCTGGTATGATCGCACCCGTTAGCATATGAAATGCAGTTGCATATAACCTTTCTATGCGGTTTTTTGAAATCGTGCGGTGTGGATGTCAAACGAGACATGAGCGTGGGCGGGCAATACGAACGCAAGGAGACGTGACGAAATGTGTTTCGGCGTGTTAAAAGAATGGCGCTTGGAAGCTAAAGAATCCTGCCAAAGAAAAGGTAGAAAAAATCGGCAAAAAAAAGGGAGGGGTGCAACACGAGGACTTCCCAGGAGGTCACCCATCCTAGTACTACCCTCGCCCAAGCACGCTTGACTGCGGAGTTCTGATGGGATCCGGTGCATTAGTGCTGGTATGATCGCACCCGTTAGCATATGAAATGCAGTTGCATATAACCTTTCTATGCGGTTTTTTGAAATCGTGCGGTGTGGATGTCAAACGAGACATGAGCGTGGGCGGGCAATACGAACGCAAGGAGACGTGACGAAATGTGTTTCGGCGTGTTAAAAGAATGGCGCTTGGAAGCTAAAGAATCCTGCCAAAGAAAAGGTAGAAAAAATCGGCAAAAAAAAAGGAGGGGTGCAACACGAGGACTTCCCAGGAGGTCACCCATCCTAGTACTACTCTCGCCCAAGCACGCTTAACTGCGGAGTTCTGATGGGATCCGGTGCATTAGTGCTGGTATGATCGCACCCGTTAGCATATGAAATGCAGTTGCATATAACCTTTCTATGCGGTTTTTTGAAATCGTGCGGTGTGGATGTCAAACGAGACATGAGCGTGGGCGGGCAATACGAACGCAAGGAGACGTGACGAAATGTGTTTCGGCGTGTTAAAAGAATGGCGCTTGGAAGCTAAAGAATCCTGCCAAAGAAAAGGTAAAAAAAATCGGCAAAAAAAAAGGGAGGGGTGCAACACGAGGACTTCCCAGGAGGTCACCCATCCTAGTACTACTGTCGCCCAAGCACGCTTAGCTGCGGAGTTCTGATGGGATCCGGTGCATTAGTGCTGGTATGATCGCACCCGTTAGCATACGAAATGCAGTTGCATATAACCTTTCTATGCGGTTTTTTGAAATCGTGCGGTGTGGATGTCAAACGAGACATGAGCGTGGGCGGGCAATACGAACGCAAGGAGACGTGACGAAATGTGTTTCGGCGTGTTAAAAGAATGGCGCTTGGAAGCTAAAGAATCCTGCCAAAGAACAGGTAGAAAAAATCGGCAAAAAAAAAGGGAGGGGTGCAACACGAGGACTTCCCAGGAGGTCACCCATCCTAGTACTACTCTCGCCCAAGCACGCTTCACTGCGGAGTTCTGATGGGATCCGGTGCATTAGTGCTGGTATGATCGCACCCGTTAGCATATGAAATGCAGTTGCATATAACCTTTCTATGCGGTTTTTTGAAATCGTGCGGTGTGGATGTCAAACGAGACATGAGCGTGGGCGGGCAATACGAACGCAAGGAGACGTGACGAAATGTGTTTCGGCGTGTTAAAAGAATGGCGCTTGGAAGCTAAAGAATCCTGCCAAAGAAAAGGTAAAAAAAATCGGCAAAAAAAAAGGGAGGGGTGCAACACGAGGACTTCCCAGGAGGTCACCCATCCTAGTACTACTCTCGCCCAAGCACGCTTAACTGCGGAGTTCTGATGGGATCCGGTGCATTAGTGCTGGTATGATCGCACCCCTTAGCATATGAAATGCAGTTGCATATAACCTTTCTATGCGGTTTTTTGAAATCGTGCGGTGTGGATGTCAAACGAGACATGAGCGTGGGCGGGCAATACGAACGCAAGGAGACGTGACGAAATGTGTTTCGGCGTGTTAAAAGAATGGCGCTTGGAAGCTAAAGAATCCTGCCAAAGAACAGGTAGAAAAAATCGGCAAAAAAAAAGGGAGGGGTGCAACACGAGGACTTCCCAGGAGGTCACCCATCCTAGTACTACTCTCGCCCAAGCACGCTTCACTGCGGAGTTCTGATGGGATCCGGTGCATTAGTGCTGGTATGATCGCACCCGTTAGCATATGAAATGCAGTTGCATATAACCTTTCTATGCGGTTTTTTGAAATCGTGCGGTGTGGATGTCAAACGAGACATGAGCGTGGGCGGGCAATACGAACGCAAGGAGACGTGACGAAATGTGTTTCGGCGTGTTAAAAGAATGGCGCTTGGAAGCTAAAGAATCCTGCCAAAGAAAAGGTAAAAAAAATCGGCAAAAAAAAAGGGAGGGGTGCAACACGAGGACTTCCCAGGAGGTCACCCATCCTAGTACTACTCTCGCCCAAGCACGCTTCACTGCGGAGTTCTGATGGGATCTGGTGCATTAGTGCTGGTATGATCGCACCCGTTAGCATATGAAATGCAGTTGCATATAACCTTTCTATGCGGTTTTTTGAAATCGTGCGGTGTGGATGTCAAACGAGACATGAGCGTGGGCGGGCAATACGAACGCAAGGAGACGTGACGAAATGTGTTTCGGCGTGTTAAAAGAATGGCGCTTGGAAGCTAAAGAATCCTGCCAAAGAAAAGGTAGAAAAAATCGGCAAAAAAAAAGGGAGGGGTGCAACACGAGGACTTCCCAGGAGGTCACCCATCCTAGTACTACTCTCGCCCAAGCACGCTTCACTGCGGAGTTCTGATGGGATCCGGTGAATTAGTGCTGGTATGATCGCACCCATTAGCATATGAAATGCAGTTGCATATAACCTTTCTATGCGGTTTTTTGAAATCGTGCGGTGTGGATGTCAAACGAGACATGAGCGTGGGCGGGCAATACGAACGCAAGGAGACGTGACGAAATGTGTTTCGGCGTGTTAAAAGAATGGCGCTTGGAAGCTAAAGAATCCTGCCAAAGAAAAGGTAGAAAAAATCGGCAAAAAAAAGGGAGGGGTGCAACACGAGGACTTCCCAGGAGGTCACCCATCCTAGTACTACTCTCGCCCAAGCACGCTTAACTGCGGAGTTCTGATGGGATCCGGTGAATTAGTGCTGGTATGATCGCACCCATTAGCATATGAAATGCAGTTGCATATAACCTTTCTATGCGGTTTTTTGAAATCGTGCGGTGTGGATGTCAAACGAGACATGAGCGTGGGCGGGCAATACGAACGCAAGGAGACGTGACGAAATGTGTTTCGGCGTGTTAAAAGAATGGCGCTTGGAAGCTAAAGAATCCTGCCAAAGAAAAGGTAAAAAAAATCGGCAAAAAAAAAGGGAGGGGTGCAACACGAGGACTTCCCAGGAGGTCACCCATCCTAGTACTACTCTCGATCCTGCCAAAGAAAAGGTAAAAAAAATCGGCAAAAAAAAAGGGAGGGGTGCAACACGAGGACTTCCCAGGAGGTCACCCATCCTAGTACTACTCTCGCCCAAGCGCGCTTAACTGCGGAGTTCTGATGGGATCCGGTGCATTAGTGCTGGTATGATCGCACCCGTTAGCATATGAAATGCAGTTGCATATAACCTTTCTATGCGGTTTTTTGAAATCGTGCGGTGAGGATGTCAAACGAGACATGAGCGTGGGCGGGCAATACGAACGCAAGGAGACGTGACGAAATGTGTTTTGGCGTGTTAAAAGAATGGCGCTTGGAAGCTAGAGAATCCTGCAAAAGAAAAGGTAAAAAAAATCGGCAAAAAAAAAGGGAGGGGTGCAACACGAGGACTTCCCAGGAGGTCACCCATCCTAGTACTACTCTCGCCCAAGCGCGCTTAACTGCGGAGTTCTGATGGGATCCGGTGCATTAGTGCTGGTATGATCGCACCCGTTAGCATATGAAATGCAGTTGCATATAACCTTTCTATGCGGTTTTTTGAAATCGTGCGGTGTAGATGTCAAACGAGACATGAGCGTGGGCGGGCAATACGAACGCAAGGAGACGTGACGAAATGTGTTTCGGCGTGTTAAAAGAATGGCGCTTGGAAGCTAAAGAATCCTGCCAAAGAAAAGGTAAAAAAAATCGGCAAAAAAAAAGGGAGGGGTGCAACACGAGGACTTCCCAGGAGGTAACCCATCCTAGTACTACTCTCGCCCAAGCGCGCTTAACTGCGGAGTTCTGATGGGATCCGGTGCATTAGTGCTGGTATGATCGCACCCGATAGCATATGAAATGCAGTTGTATATAACCTTTCTATGCGGTTTTTTGAAATCGTGCGGTGTGGATGTCAAACGAGACATGAGCGTGGGCGGGCAATAAGAACGCAAGGAGACGTGACGAAATGTGTTTCGGCGTGTTAAAAGAATGGCGCTTGGAAGCTAAAGAATCCTGCCAAAGAAAAGGTAGAAAAAATCGGCAAAAAAAAGGGAGGGGTGCAACACGAGGACTTCCCAGGAGGTCACCCATCATAGTACTACTCTCGCCCAAGCACGCTTAACTGCGGAGTTCTGATGGGATCCGGTGCATTAGTGCTGGTATGATCGCACCCGTTAGCATATGAAATGCAGTTGCATATAACCTTTCTATGCGGTTTTTTGAAATCGTGCGGTGTGGATGTCAAACGAGACATGAGCGTGGGCGGGCAATACGAACGCAAGGAGACGTGACGAATTGTTTTTCGGCGTGTTAAAAGAATTGCGCTTGAAAGCTAAAGAATCCTGCCAAAGAAAAGGTAGAAAAAATCGGCAAAAAAAAGGAGGGGTGCAACACGAGGACTTCCCAGGAGGTCACCCATCCTAGTACTACTCTCGCCCAAGCACGCTTAACTGCGGAGTTCTGATGGGATCCGGTGCATTAATGCTGGTATGATCGCACCCGTTAGCATATGAAATGCAGTTGCATATAACCTTTATATGCGGTTTTTTGAAATCGTGCGGTGTGGATGTCAAACGAGACATGAGCGTGGGCGGGCAATACGAACGCAAGGAGACGTGACGAAATGTGTTTCGGCGTGTTAAAAGAATGGCGCTTGGAAGCTAAAGAATCCTGCCAAAGAAAAGGTAAAAAAAATCGGCAAAAAAAAAGGGAGGGGTGCAACACGAGGACTTCCCAGGAGGTCACCCATCCTAGTACTACACTCGCCCAAGCGCGCTTAACTGCGGAGTTCTGATGGGATCCGGTGCATTAGTGCTGGTATGATCGCACCCGTTAGCATATGAAATGCAGTTGCATATAACCTTTCTATGCGGTTTTTTGAAATCGTGCGGTGTGGATGTCAAACGAGACATGAGCGTGGGCGGGCAATACGAACGCAAGGAGACGTGACGAAATGTGTTTCGGCGTGTTAAAAGAATGGCGCTTGGAAGCTAAAGAATCCTGCCAAAGAAAAGGTAGAAAAAATCGGCAAAAAAAAAGGGAGGGGTGCAACACGAGGACTTCCCAGGGGGTCACCCATCCTAGTACTACTCTCGCCCAAGCACGCTTAACTGCGGAGTTCTGATGGGATCCGGTGCATTAGTGCTGGTATGATCGCACCCGTTAGCATATGAAATGCAGTTGCATATAACCTTTCTATGCGGTTTTTTGAAATCGTGCGGTGTGGATGTCAAACGAGACATGAGCGTGGGCGGGCAATACGAACGCAAGGAGACATGACGAAATGTGTTTCGGCGTGTTAAAAGAATGGCGCTTGGAAGCTAAAGAATCCTGCCAAAGAAAAGGTAAAAAAAATCGGCAAAAAAAAAGGGAGGGGTGCAACACGAGGACTTCCCAGGAGGTCACCCATCCTAGTACTACTCTCGCCCAAGCACGCTTCACTGCGGAGTTCTGATGGGATCCGGTGCATTAGTGCTGGTATGATCGCACCCGTTAGCATATGAAATGCAATTGCATATAACCTTTCTATGCGGTTTTTTGAAATCGTGCGGTGTGGATGTCAAACGAGACATGAGCGTGGGCGGGCAATACGAACGCAAGGAGACGTGACGAAATGTGTTTCGGCGTGTTAAAAGAATGGCGCTTGGAAGCTAAAGAATCCTGCCAAAGAAAAGGTAGAAAAAATCGGCAAAAAAAAAGGGAGGGGTGCAACACGAGGACTTCCCAGGAGGTCACCCATCCTAGTACTACTCTCGCCCAAGCGCGCTTAACTGCGGAGTTCTGATGGGATCCGGTGCATTAGTGCTGGTATGATCGCACCCGTTAGCATATGAAATGCAGTTGCATATAACCTTTCTATGCGGTTTTTTGAAATCGTGCGGTGTGGATGTCAAACGAGACATGAGCGTGGGCGGGCAATACGAACGCAAGGAGACGTGACGAAATGTGTTTCGGCGTGTTAAAAGAATGGCGCTTGGAAGCTAAAGAATCCTGCCAAAGAAAAGGTAGAAAAAATCGGCAAAAAAAAGGGAGGGGTGCAACACGAGGATTTCCCAGGAGGTCACCCATCCTAGTACTACTCTCGCCCAAGCACGCTTAACTGCGGAGTTCTGATGGGATCCGGTGCATTAGTGCTGGTATGATCGCACCCGTTAGCATATGAAATGCAGTTGCATATAACCTTTCTATGCGGTTTTTTGAAATCGTGCGGTGTGGATGTCAAACGAGACATGAGCGTGGGCGGGCAATACGAACGCAAGGAGACGTGACGAAATGTGTTTCGGCGTGTTAAAAGAATTGCGCTTGGAAGCTAAAGAATCCTGCCAAAGAAAAGGTAGAAAAAATCGGCAAAAAAAAAGGGAGGGGTGCAACACGAGGACTTCCCAGGAGGTCACCCATCCTAGTACTACTCTCGCCCAAGCGCGCTTAACTGCGGGGTTCTGATGGGATCCGGTGCATTAGTGCTGGTATGATCGCACCCGTTAGCATATGAAATGCAGTTGCATATAACCTTTCTATGCGGTTTTTTGAAATCGTGCGGTGTGGATGTCAAACGAGACATGAGCGTGGGCGGGCAATACGAACGCAAGGAGACGTGACGAAATGTGTTTCGGCGTGTTAAAAGAATGGCGCTTGGAAGCTAAAGAATCCTGCCAAAGAAAAGGTAGAAAAAATCGGCAAAAAAAAGGGAGGGGTGCAACACGAGGACTTCCCAGGAAGTCACCCATCCTAGTACTACTCTCGCCCAAGCACGCTTAACTGCGGAGTTATGATGGGATCCGGTGCATTAGTTCTGGTATGATCGCACCCGTTAGCATATGAAATGCAGTTGCATATAACCTTTCTATGCGGTTTTTTGAAATCGTGCGGTGTGGATGTCAAACGAGACATGAGCGTGGGCGGGCAATACGAACGCAAGGAGACGTGACGAAATGTGTTTCGGCGTGTTAAAAGAATGGCGCTTGGAAGCTAAAGAATCCTGCCAAAGAAAAGGTAAAAAAAATCGGCAAAAAAAAAAGGGAGGGGTGCAACACGAGGACTTCCCAGGAGGTCACCCATCCTAGTACTACTCTCGCCCAAGCACGCTTAACGGCGGAGTTCTGATGGGATCCGGTGCATTAGTGCTGGTATGATCGCACCCGTTAGCATATGAAATGCAGTTGCATATAACCTTTCTATGCGGTTTTTTGAAATCGTGCGGTGTGGATGTCAAACGAGACATGAGCGTGGGCGGGCAATACGAACGCAAGGAGACGTGACGAAATGTGTTTCGGCGTGTTAAAAGAATGGCGTTTGGAAGCTAAAGAATCCTGCCAAAGAAAAGGTAGAAAAAATCGGCAAAAAAAAAGGGAGGGGTGCAACACGAGGACTTCCCAGGAGGTCACCCATCCTAGTACTACTCTCGCCCAAGCACGCTTAACTGCGGAGTTCTGATGGGATCCGGTGCATTAGTGCTGGTACGATCGCACCCGTTAGCATATGAAATGCAGTTGCATATAACCTTTCTATGCGGTTTTTTGAAATCGTGCGGTGTGGATGTCAAACGAGACATGAGCGTGGGCGGGCAATACGAACGCAAGGAGACGTGACGAAATGTGTTTCGGCGTGTTAAAAGAATGGCGCTGGGAAGATAAAGAATCCTGCCAAAGAAAAGGTAGAAAAAATCGGCAAAAAAAAAGGGAGGGGTACAACACGAGGACTTCCCAGGAGGTCACCCATCCTAGTTCTACTCTCGCCCAAGCACGCTTAACTGCGGAGTTCTGATGGGATCCGGTGCATTAGTGCTGGTATGATCGCACCCGTTAGCATATGAAATGCAGTTGCATATAACCTTTCTATGCGGTTTTTTGAAATCGTGCGGTGTGGATGTCAAACGAGACATGAGCGTGGGCGGGCAATACGAACGCAAGGAGACGTGACGAAATGTGTTTCGGCGTGTTAAAAGAATGGCGCTTGGAAGCTAAAGAATCCTGCCAAAGAAAAGGTAGAAAAAATTGGCAAAAAAAAGGGAGGGGTGCAACACGAGGACTTCCCAGGAGGTCACCCATCCTAGTACTACTCTCGCCCAAGCACGCTTAACTGCGGAGTTCTGATGGGATCCGGTGCATTAGTGCTGGTATGATCGCACCCGTTAGCATATGAAATGCAGTTGCATATAACCTTTCTATGCGGTTTTTAGAAATCGTGCGGTGTGGATGTCAAACGAGACATGAGCGTGGGCGGGCAATACGAACGCAAGGAGACGTGACGAAATGTGTTTCGGCGTGTTAAAAGAATGGCGCTTGGAAGCTAAAGAATCCTGCCAAAGAAAAGGTAGAAAAAATCGGCAAAAAAAAGGGAGGGGTGCAACACGAGGACTTCCCAGGAAGTCACCCATCCTAGTACTACTCTCGCCCAAGCACGCTTAACTGCGGAGTTCTGATGGGATCCGGTGCATTAGTGCTGGTATGATCGCACCCGTTAGCATATGAAATGCAGTTGCATTTAACCTTTCTATGCGGTTTTTTGAAATCGTGCGGTGTGGATGTCAAACGAGACATGAGCGTGGGCGGGCAATACGAACGCAAGGAGACGTGACGAAATGTGTTTCGGCGTGTTAAAAGAATGGCGCTTGGAAGTTAAAGAATCCTGCCAAAGAAAAGGTAGAAAAAATCGGCAAAAAAAAGGGAGGGGTGCAACACGAGGACTTCCCAGGAAGTCACCCATCCTAGTACTACTCTCGCCCAAGCACGCTTAGCTGCGGAGTTCTGATGGGATCCGGTGCATTAGTGCTGGTATGATCGCACCCGTTAGCATATGAAATGCAGTTGCATATAACCTTTCTATGCGGTTTTTTGAAATCGTGCGGTGTGGATGTCAAACGAGACATGAGCGTGGGCGGGCAATACGAACGCAAGGAGACGTGACGAAATGTGTTTCGGCGTGTTAAAAGAATGGCGCTTGGAAGCTAAAGAATCCTGCCAAAGAAAAGGTAAAAAAAATCGGCAAAAAAAAAGGGAGGGGTGCAACACGACGACTTCCCAGGAGGTCACCCATCCTAGTACTACTCTCGCCCAAGCACGCTTAACTGCGGAGTTCTGATGGGATCCGGTGCATTAGTGCTGGTATGATCGCACCAGTTAGCATATGAAATGCAGTTGCATTTAACCTTTCTATGCGGTTTTTTGAAATCGTGCGGTGTGGATGTCAAACGAGACATGAGCGTGGGCGGGCAATACGAACGCAAGGAGACGTGACGAAATGTGTTTCGGCGTGTTAAAAGAATGGCGCTTGGAAGCTAAAGAATCCTGCCAAAGAAAAGGTAGAAAAAATCGGCAAAAAAAGGGGAGGGGTGCAACACGAGGACTTCCCAGGAAGTCACCCATCCTAGTACTACTCTCGCCCAAGCACGCTTAACTGCGGAGTTCTGATGGGATCCGGTGCATTAGTGCTGGTATGATCGCACCCGTTAGCATATGAAATGCAGTTGCATATAACCTTTCTATGCGGTTTTTTGAAATCGTGCGGTGTGGATGTCAAACGAGACATGAGCGTGGGCGGGCAATACGAACGCAAGGAGACGTGACGAAATGTGTTTCGGCGTGTTAAAAGAATGGCGCTTGGAAGCTAAAGAATCCTGCCAAAGAAAAGGTAGAAAAAATCGGCAAAAAAAAGGGAGGGGTGCAACACGAGGACTTCCCAGGAAGTCACCCATCCTAGTACTACTCTCGCCCAAGCACGCTTAACTGCGGAGTTCTGATGGGATCCGGTGCATTAGTGCTGGTATGATCGCACCCGTTAGCATATGAAATGCAGTTGCATATAACCTTTCTATGCGGTTTTTTGAAATCGTGCGGTGTGGATGTCAAACGAGACATGAGCGTGGGCGGGCAATACGAACGCCAGGAGACGTGACGAAATGTGTTTCGGCGTGTTAAAAGAATGGCGCTTGGAAGCTAAAGAATCCTGCCAAAGAAAAGGTAGAAAAAATCGGCAAAAAAAAAGGGAGGGGTGCAACACGAGGACTTCCCAGGAGGTCACCCATCCTAGTTCTACTCTCGCCCAAGCACGCTTAACTGCGGAGTTCTGATGGGATCCGGTGCATTAGTGCTGGTATGATCGCACCCGTTAGCATATGAAATGCAGTTGCATATAACCTTTCTATGCGGTTTTTTGAAATCGTGCGGTGTGGATGTCAAACGAGACATGAGCGTGGGCGGGCAATACGAACGCAAGGAGACGTGACGAAATGTGTTTCGGCGTGTTAAAAGAATGGCGCTTGGAAGCTAAAGAATCCTGCCAAAGAAAAGGTAGAAAAAATCGGCAAAAAAAAGGGAGGGGTGCAACACGAGGACTTCCCAGGAAGTCACCCATCCTAGTACTACTCTCGCCCAAGCACGCTTAACTGCGGAGTTCTGATGGGATCCGGTGCATTAGTGCTGGTATGATCGCACCCGTTAGCACATGAAATGCAGTTGCATATAACCTTTCTATGCGGTTTTTTGAAATCGTGCGGTGTGGATGTCAAACGAGACATGAGCGTGGGCGGGCAATACGAACGCAAGGAGACGTGACGAAATGTGTTTCGGCGTGTTAAAAGAATGGCGTTTGGAAGCTAAAGAATCCTGCCAAAGAAAAGGTAGAAAAAATCGGCAAAAAAAAGGGAGGGGTGCAACACGAGGATTTCCCAGGAGGTCACCCATCCTAGTACTACTCTCGCCCAAGCACGCTTAACTGCGGAGTTCTGATGGGATCCGGTGCATTAGTGCTGGTATGATCGCACCCTTTAGCATATGAAATGCAGTTGCATATAACCTTTCTATGCGGTTTTTTGAAATCGTGCGGTGTGGATGTCAAACGAGACATGAGCGTGGGCGGGCAATACGAACGCAAGGAGACGTGACGAAATGTGTTTCGGCGTGTTAAAAGAATGGCGCTTGGAAGCTAAAGAATCCTGCCAAAGAAAAGGTAGAAAAAATCGGCAAAAAAAAAGGGAGGGGTGCAACACGAGGACTTCCCAGGAGGTCACCCATCCTAGTTGTACTCTCGCCCAAGCACGCTTAACTGCGGAGTTCTGATGGGATCCGGTGCATTAGTGCTGGTATGATCGCACCCGTTAGCATATGAAATGCAGTTGCATATAACCTTTCTATGCGGTTTTTTGAAATCGTGCGGTGTGGATGTCAAACGAGACATGAGCGTGGGCGGGCAATACGAACGCAAGGAGACGTGACGAAATGTGTTTCGGCGTGTTAAAAGAATGGCGCTTGGAAGCTAAAGAATCCTGCCAAAGAAAAGGTAGAAAAAATCGGCAAAAAAAAGGGAGGGGTGCAACACGAGGACTTCCCAGGAAGTCACCCATCCTAGTACTACTCTCGCCCAAGCACGCTTAACTGCGGAGTTCTGATGGGATCCGGTGCATTAGTGCTGGTATGATCGCACCCGTTAGCACATGAAATGCAGTTGCATATAACCTTTCTATGCGGTTTTTTGAAATCGTGCGGTGTGGATGTCAAACGAGACATGAGCGTGGGCGGGCAATACGAACGCAAGGAGACGTGACGAAATGTGTTTCGGCGTGTTAAAAGAATGGCGTTTGGAAGCTAAAGAATCCTGCCAAAGAAAAGGTAGAAAAAATCGGCAAAAAAAAGGGAGGGGTGCAACACGAGGATTTCCCAGGAGGTCACCCATCCTAGTACTACTCTCGCCCAAGCACGCTTAACTGCGGAGTTCTGATGGGATCCGGTGCATTAGTGCTGGTATGATCGCACCCTTTAGCATATGAAATGCAGTTGCATATAACCTTTCTATGCGGTTTTTTGAAATCGTGCGGTGTGGATGTCAAACGAGACATGAGCGTGGGCGGGCAATACGAACGCAAGGAGACGTGACGAAATGTGTTTCGGCGTGTTAAAAGAATGGCGCTTGGAAGCTAAAGAATCCTGCCAAAGAAAAGGTAGAAAAAATCGGCAAAAAAAAGGGAGGGGTGCAACACGAGGACTTCCCAGGAAGTCACCCATCCTAGTACTACTCTCGCCCAAGCACGCTTAACTGCGGAGTTATGATGGGATCCGGTGCATTAGTTCTGGTATGATCGCACCCGTTAGCATATGAAATGCAGTTGCATATAACCTTTCTATGCGGTTTTTTGAAATCGTGCGGTGTGGATGTCAAACGAGACATGAGCGTGGGCGGGCAATACGAACGCAAGGAGACGTGACGAAATGTGTTTCGGCGTGTTAAAAGAATGGCGCTTGGAAGCTAAAGAATCCTGCCAAAGAAAAGGTAAAAAAAATCGGCAAAAAAAAAAGGGAGGGGTGCAACACGAGGACTTCCCAGGAGGTCACCCATCCTAGTACTACTCTCGCCCAAGCACGCTTAACTGCGGAGTTCTGATGGGATCCGGTGCATTAGTGCAGGTATGATCGCACCCGTTAGCATACGAAATGCAGTTGCATATAACCTTTCTATGCGGATTTTTGAAATCGTGCGGTGTAGATGTCAAACGAGACATGAGCGTGGGCGGGCAATACGAACGCAAGGAGACGTGACGAAATGTGTTTCGGCGTGTTAAAAGAATGGCGCTTGGAAGTTAAAGAATCCTGCCAAAGAAAAGGTAGAAAAAATCGGCAAAAAAAAGGGAGGGGTGCAACACGAGGACTTCCCAGGAAGTCACCCATCCTAGTACTACTCTCGCCCAAGCACGCTTAATTGCGGAGTTCTGATGGGATCCGGTGCATTAGTGCTGGTATGATCGCACCCGTTAGCATATGAAATGCAGTTGCATATAACCTTTCTATGCGGTTTTTTGAAATCGTGCGGTGTGGATGTCAAACGAGACATGAGCGTGGGCGGGCAATACGAACGCCAGGAGACGTGACGAAATGTGTTTCGGCGTGTTAAAAGAATGGCGCTTGGAAGCTAAAGAATCCTGCCAAAGAAAAGGTAGAAAAAATCGGCAAAAAAAAGGGAGGGGTGCAACACGAGGACTTCCCAGGAGGTCACCCATCCTAGTACTACTCTCGCCCAAGCACACTTCACTGCGGAGTTCTGATGGGATCCGGTGCATTAGTGCTGGTATGATCGCACCCGTTAGCATATGAAATGCAGTTGCATATAACCTTTCTATGCGGTTTTTTGAAATCGTGCGGTGTGGATGTCAAACTAGACATGAGCGTGGGCGGGCAATACGAACGCAAGGAGACGTGACGAAATGTGTTTCGGCGTGTTAAAAGAATTGCGCTTGGAAGCTAAAGAATCCTGCCAAAGAAAAGGTAGAAAAAATCGGCAAAAAAAAGGGAGGGGTGCAACACGAGGACTTCCCAAGAGGTCACCCATCCTAGTACTACTCTCGCCCAAGCACGCTTAACTGCGGAGTTCTGATGGGATCCGGTGCATTAGTGCTGGTATGATCGCACCCGTTAGCATATGAAATGCAGTTGCATATAACCTTTCTATGCGGTTTTTTGAAATCGTGCGGTGTGGATGTCAAACGAGACATGAGCGTGGGCGGGCAATACGAACGCAAGGAGACGTGACGAAATGTGTTTCGGCGTGTTAAAAGAATGGCGCTTGGAAGCTAAAGAATCCTGCCAAAGAAAAGGTAGAAAAAATCGGCAAAAAAAAAGGAGGGGTGCAACACGAGGACTTCCCAGGAGGTCACCCATCCTAGTACTACTCTCGCCCAAGCACGCTTAACTGCGGAGTTCTGATGGGATCCGGTGCATTAGTGCTGGTATGATCGCACCCGTTAGCATATGAAATGCAGTTGCATATAACCTTTCTATGCGGTTTTTTGAAATCGTGCGGTGTGGATGTCAAACGAGACATGAGCGTGGGCGGGCAATACGAACGCAAGGAGACGTGACGAAATGTGTTTCGGCATGTTAAAAGAATGGCGCTTGGAAGCTAAAGAATCCTGCCAAAGAAAAGGTAGAAAAAATCGGCAAAAAAAAAGGGAGGGGTGCAACACGAGGACTTCCCAGGAGGTCACCCATCCTAGTACTACTCTCGCCCACGCACGCTTAACTGCGGAGTTCTGATTGGATCCGGTGCATTAGTGCTGGTATGATCGCACCCGTTAGCATATGAAATGCAGTTGCATATAACCTTTCTATGCGGTTTTTTGAAATCGTGCGGTGTGGATGTCAAACAAGACATGAGCGTGGGCGGGCAATACGAACGCAAGGAGACGTGACGAAATGTGTTTCGGCGTGTTAAAAGAATGGCGCTTGGAAGCTAAAGAATCCTGCCAAAGAAAAGGTAGAAAAAATCGGCAAAAAAAAGGGAGGGGTGCAACACGAGGACTTCCCAGGAGGTCACCCATCCTAGTACTACTCTCGCCCAAGCACACTTCACTGCGGAGTTCTGATGGGATCCGGTGCATTAGTGCTGGTATGATCGCACCCGTTAGCATATGAAATGCAGTTGCATATAACCTTTCTATGCGGTTTTTTGAAATCGTGCGGTGTGGATGTCAAACGAGACATGAGCGTGGGCGGGCAATACGAACGCAAGGAGACGTGACGAAATGTGTTTCGGCGTGTTAAAAGAATGGCGCTTGGAAGCTAAAGAATCCTGCCAAAGAAAAGGTAGAAAAAAACGGCAAAAAAAAGGAGGGGTGCAACACGAGGACTTCCCAGGAGGTCACCCATCCTAATACTACTCTCGCCCAAGCACGCTTAACTGCGGAGTTCTGATGGGATCCGGTGCATTAGTGCTGGTTTGATCGCACCCGTTAGCATATGAAATGCAGTTGCATATAACCTTTCTATGCGGTTTTTTGAAATCGTGCGGTGTGGATGTCAAACGAGACATGAGCGTGGGCGGGCAATACGAACGCAAGGAGACGTGACGAAATGTGTTTCGGCGTGTTAAAAGAATGGCGCTTGGAAGCTAAAGAATCCTGCCAAAGAAAAGGTAGAAAAAATCGGCAAAAAAAAAGGAGGGGTGCAACACGAGGACTTCCCAGGAGGTCACCCATCCTAGTACTACTCTCGCCCAAGCACGCTTAACTGCGGAGTTCTGATGGGATCCGGTGCATTAGTGCTGGTATGATCGCACCCGTTAGCATATGAAATGCAGTTGCATATAACCTTTCTATGCGGTTTTTTGAAATCGTGCGGTGTGGATGTCAAACGAGACATGAGCGTGGGCGGGCAATACGAACGCAAGGAGACGTGACGAAATGTGTTTCGGCGTGTTAAAAGAATGGCGCTTGGAAGCTAAAGAATCCTGCCAAAGAAAAGGTAAAAAAAATCGGCAAAAAAAAAGGGAGGGGTGCAACACGAGGACTTCCCAGGAGGTCACCCATCCTAGTACTACTCTCGCCCAAGCACGCTTAACTGCGGAGTTCTGATGGGATCCGGTGCATTAGTGCTGGTATGATCGCACCCGTTAGCATATGAAATGCAGTTGCATATAACCTTTCTATGCGGTTTTTTGAAATCGTGCGGTGTGGATGTCAAACGAGACATGAGCGTGGGCGGGCAATACGAACGCAAGGAGACGTGACGAAATGTGTTTCGGCGTGTTAAAAGAATGGCGCTTGGAAGCTAAAGAATCCTGCCAAAGAAAAGGTAGAAAAAATCGGCAAAAAAAATGGGAGGGGTGCAACACGAGGACTTCCCAGGAGGTCACCCATCCTAGTACTACTCTCGCCCAAGCACGCTTAACTACGGAGTTCTGATGGGATCCGGTGCATTAGTGCTGGTATGATCGCACCCGTTAGCATATGAAATGCAGTTGCATATAACATTTCTATGCGGTTTTTTGAAATCGTGCGGTGTGGATGTCAAACGAGACATGAGCGTGGGCGGGCAATACGAACGCAAGGAGACGTGACGAAATGTGTTTCGGCGTGTTAAAAGAATGGCGCTTGGAAGCTAAAGAATCCTGCCAAAGAAAAGGTAGAAAAAAACGGCAAAAAAAAGGAGGGGTGCAACACGAGGACTTCCCAGGAGGTCACCCATCCTAGTACTACTCTCGCCCAAGCACGCTTAGCTGCGGAGTTCTGATGGGATCCGGTGCATTAGTGCTGGTATGATCGCACCCGTTAGCATATGAAATGCAGTTGCATATAACCTTTCTATGCGGTTTTTTGAAATCGTGCGGTGTGGATGTCAAACGAGACATGAGCGTGGGCGGGCAATACGAACGCAAGGAGACGTGACGAAATGTGTTTCGGCGTGTTAAAAGAATGGCGCTTGGAAGCTAAAGAATCCTGCCAAAGAAAAGGTAGAAAAAATCGGCAAAAAAAAAGGAGGGGTGCAACACGAGGACTTCCCAGGAGGTCACCCATCCTAGTACTACTCTCGCCCAAGCACGCTTAGCTGCGGAGTTCTGATGGGATCCGGTGCATTAGTGCTGGTATGATCGCACCCGTTAGCATATGAAATGCAGTTGCATATAACCTTTCTATGCGGTTTTTTGAAATCGTGCGGTGTGGATGTCAAATGAGACATGAGCGTGGGCGGGCAATACGAACGCAAGGAGACGTGACGAAATGTGTTTCGGCGTGTTAAAAGAATGGCGCTTGGAAGCTAAAGAATCCTGCCAAAGAAAAGGTAGAAAAAATCGGCAAAAAAAAAGGAGGGGTGCAACACGAGGACTTCCCAGGAGGTCACCCATCCTAGTACTACTCTCGCCCTTAACTGCGGAGTTCTGATGGGATCCGGTGCATTAGTGCTGGTATGATCGCACCCGTTAGCATATGAAATGCAGTTGCATATAACCTTTCTATGCGGTTTTTTGAAATCGTGCGGTGTGGATGTCAAACGAGACATGAGCGTGGGCGGGCAATACGAACGCAAGGAGACGTGACGAAATGTGTTTCGGCGTGTTAAAAGAATGGCGCTTGGAAGCTAAAGAATCCTGCCAAAGAAAAGGTAAAAAAAATCGGCAAAAAAAAAGGGAGGGGTGCAACACGAGGACTTCCCAGGAGGTCACCCATCCTAGTACTACTCTCGCCCAAGCACGCTTAACTGCGGAGTTCTGATGGGATCCGGTGCATTAGTGCTGGTATGATCGCACCCGTTAGCATATGAAATGCAGTTGCATATAACCTTTCTATGCGGTTTTTTGAAATCGTGCGGTGTGGATGTCAAACGAGACATGAGCGTGGGCGGGCAATACGAACGCAAGGAGACGTGACGAAATGTGTTTCGGCGTGTTAAAAGAATGGCGCTTGGAAGCTAAAGAATCCTGCCAAAGAAAAGGTAGAAAAAATCGGCAAAAAAAATGGGAGGGGTGCAACACGAGGACTTCCCAGGAGGTCACCCATCCTAGTACTACTCTCGCCCAAGCACGCTTAACTACGGAGTTCTGATGGGATCCGGTGCATTAGTGCTGGTATGATCGCACCCGTTAGCATATGAAATGCAGTTGCATATAACATTTCTATGCGGTTTTTTGAAATCGTGCGGTGTGGATGTCAAACGAGACATGAGCGTGGGCGGGCAATACGAACGCAAGGAGACGTGACGAAATGTGTTTCGGCGTGTTAAAAGAATGGCGCTTGGAAGCTAAAGAATCCTGCCAAAGAAAAGGTAGAAAAAAACGGCAAAAAAAAGGAGGGGTGCAACACGAGGACTTCCCAGGAGGTCACCCATCCTAGTACTACTCTCGCCCAAGCACGCTTAGCTGCGGAGTTCTGATGGGATCCGGTGCATTAGTGCTGGTATGATCGCACCCGTTAGCATATGAAATGCAGTTGCATATAACCTTTCTATGCGGTTTTTTGAAATCGTGCGGTGTGGATGTCAAACGAGACATGAGCGTGGGCGGGCAATACGAACGCAAGGAGACGTGACGAAATGTGTTTCGGCGTGTTAAAAGAATGGCGCTTGGAAGCTAAAGAATCCTGCCAAAGAAAAGGTAGAAAAAATCGGCAAAAAAAAAGGAGGGGTGCAACACGAGGACTTCCCAGGAGGTCACCCATCCTAGTACTACTCTCGCCCAAGCACGCTTAGCTGCGGAGTTCTGATGGGATCCGGTGCATTAGTGCTGGTATGATCGCACCCGTTAGCATATGAAATGCAGTTGCATATAACCTTTCTATGCGGTTTTTTGAAATCGTGCGGTGTGGATGTCAAATGAGACATGAGCGTGGGCGGGCAATACGAACGCAAGGAGACGTGACGAAATGTGTTTCGGCGTGTTAAAAGAATGGCGCTTGGAAGCTAAAGAATCCTGCCAAAGAAAAGGTAGAAAAAATCGGCAAAAAAAAAGGAGGGGTGCAACACGAGGACTTCCCAGGAGGTCACCCATCCTAGTACTACTCTCGCCCTTAACTGCGGAGTTCTGATGGGATCCGGTGCATTAGTGCTGGTATGATCGCACCCGTTAGCATATGAAATGCAGTTGCATATAACCTTTCTATGCGGTTTTTTGAAATCGTGCGGTGTGGATGTCAAACGAGACATGAGCGTGGGCGGGCAATACGAACGCAAGGAGACGTGACGAAATGTGTTTCGGCGTGTTAAAAGAATGGCGCTTGGAAGCTAAAGAATCCTGCCAAAGAAAAGGTAGAAAAAATCGGCAAAAAAAAAGGGAGGGGTGCAACACGAGGACTTCCCAGGAGGTCACCCATCCTAGTACTACTCTCGTCCAAGCACGCTTAACGGCGGAGTTCTGATGGGATCCGGTGCATTAGTGCTGGTATGATCGCACCCGTTAGTATATGAAATGCAGTTGCATATAACCTTTCTATGCGGTTTTTTGAAATCGTGCGGTGTGGATGTCAAACGAGACATAAGCGTGGGCGGGCAATACGAACGCAAGGAGACGTGACGAAATGTGTTTCGGCGTGTTAAAAGAATGGCGCTTGGAAGCTAAAGAATCCTGCCAAAGAAAAGGTAAAAAAAATCGGCAAAAAAAAAGGGAGGGGTGCAACACGAGGACTTCCCAGGAGGTCACCCATCCTAGTACTACTCTCGCCCAAGCACGCTTAACTGCGGAGTTCTGATGGGATCCGGTGCATTAGTGCTGGTATGATCGCACCCATTAGCATATGAAATCAAGTTGCATATAACCTTTCTATGCGGTTTTTTGAAATCGTGCGGTGTGGATATCAAACGAGACATGAGCGTGGGCGGGCAATACGAACGCAAGGAGACGTGACGAAATGTGTTTCGGCGTGTTAAAAGAATGGCGCTTGGAAGCTAAAGAATCCTGCCAAAGAAAAGGTAGAAAAAATCGGCAAAAAAAAGAGAGGGGTGCAACACGAGGACTTCCCAGGAGGTCACCCATCCTAGTACTACTCTCGCCCAGGCGCGCTTAACTGCGGAGTTCTGATGGGATCCAGTGCATTAGTGCTGGTATGATCGCACCCGTTAGCATATGAAATGCAGTTGCATATAACCTTTCTATGCGGTTTTTTGAAATCGTGCGGTGTGGATGTCAAACGAGACATGAGCGTGGGCGGGCAATACGAACGCAAGGAGACGTGACGAAATGTGTTTCGGCGTGTTAAAAGAATGGCGCTTGGAAGCTAAAGAATCCTGCCAAAGAAAAGGTAGAAAAAATCGGCAAAAAAAAAGGGAGGGGTGCAACACGAGGACTTCCCAGGAGGTCACCCATCCTACTACTACTCTCGCCCAAGCACGCTTAACTGCGGAGTTCTGATGGGATCCGGTGCATTAGTGCTGGTATGATCGCACCAGTTAGCATATGAAATGCAGTTGCATATAACCTTTCTATGCGGTTTTTTGAAATCGTGCGGTGTGGATGTCAAACGAGACATGAGCGTGGGCGGGCAATACGAACGCAAGGAGACGTGACGAAATGTGTTTCGGCGTGTTAAAAGAATGGCGCTTGGAAGCTAAAGAATCCTGCCAAAGAAAAGGTAGAAAAAATCGGCAAAAAAAAAGGGAGGGGTGCAACACGAGGACTTCCCAGGAGGTCACCCATCCTACTACTACTCTCGCCCAAGCACGCTTAACTGCGGAGTTCTGATGGGATCCGGTGCATTAGTGCTGGTATGATCGCACCAGTTAGCATATGAAATGCAGTTGCATATAACCTTTCTATGCGGTTTTTTGAAATCGTGCGGTGTGGATGTCAAACGAGACATAAGCGTGGGCGGGCAATATGAACGCAAGGAGACGTGACGAAATGTGTTTCGGCGTGTTAAAAGAATGGCGCTTGGAAGCTAAAGAATCCTGCCAAAGAAAAGGTAAAAAAAATCGGCAAAAAAAAAGGGAGGGGTGCAACACGAGGACTTCCCAGGAGGTCACCCATCCTAGTACTACTCTCGCCCAAGCACGCTTGACTGCGAAGTTCTGATGGGATCCGGTGCATTAGTGCTGGTATGATCACACCCGTTAGCATATGAAATGCAGTTGTATATAACCTTTCTATGCGGTTTTTTGAAATCGTGCCGTGTGGATGTCAAACGAGACATGAGCGTGGGCGGGCAATACGAACGCAAGGAGACGTGACGAAATGTGTTTCGGCGTGTTAAAAGAATGGCGCTTGGAAGCTAAAGAATCCTGCCAAAGAAAAGGTAGAAAAAATCGGCAAAAAAAAAGGAGGGGTGCAACACGAGGACTTCCCAGGAGGTCACCCATCCTAGTACTACTCTCGCCCAAGCACGCTTAACGGCGGGGTTCTGATGGGATCCGGTGCATTAGTGCTGGTATGATCGCACCCGTTAGTATATGAAATGCAGTTGCATATAACCTTTCTATGCGGTTTTTTGAAATCGTGCGGTGTGGATGTCAAACGAGACATAAGCGTGGGCGGGCAATACGAACGCAAGGAGACGTGACGAAATGTGTTTCGGCGTGTTAAAAGAATGGCGCTTGGAAGCTAAAGAATCCTGCCAAAGAAAAGGTAAAAAAAATCGGCAAAAAAAAAGGGAGGGGTGCAACACGAGGACTTCCCAGGAGGTCAACCATCCTAGTACTACTCTCGCCCAAGCACACTTAACTGCGGAGTTCTGATGGGATCCGGTGCATTAGTGCTGGTATGATCGCACCCATTAGCATATGAAATCAAGTTGCATATAACCTTTCTATGCGGTTTTTTGAAATCGTGCGGTGTGGATGTCAAACGAGACATGAGCGTGGGCGGGCAATACGAACGCAAGGAGACGTGACGAAATGTGTTTCGGCGTGTTAAAAGAATGGCGCTTGGAAGCTAAAGAATCCTGCCAAAGAAAAGGTAGAAAAAATCGGCAAAAAAAAGAGAGGGGTGCAACACGAGGACTTCCCAGGAGGTCACCCATCCTAGTACTACTCTCGCCCAAGCGCGCTTAACTGCGGAGTTCTGATGGGATCCAGTGCATTAGTGCTGGTATGATCGCACCCGTTAGCATATGAAATGCAGTTGCATATAACCTTTCTATGCGGGTTTTTGAAATCGTGCGGTGTGGATGTCAAACGAGACATGAGCGTGGGCGGGCAATACGAACGCAAGGAGACGTGACGAAATGTGTTTCGGCGTGTTAAAAGAATGGCTCTTGGAAGCTAAAGAATCCTGCCAAAGAAAAGGTAGAAAAAATCGGCAAAAAAAAAGGGAGGGGTGCAACACGAGGACTTCCCAGGAGGTCACCTATCCTACTACTACTCTCGCCCAAGCACGCTTAACTGCGGAGTTCTGATGGGATCCGGTGCATTAGTGCTGGTATGATCGCACCAGTTAGCATATGAAATGCAGTTGCATATAACCTTTCTATGCGGTTTTTTGAAATCGTGCGGTGTGGATGTCAAACGAGACATAAGCGTGGGCGGGCAATACGAACGCAAGGAGACGTGACGAAATGTGTTTCGGCGTGTTAAAAGAATGGCGCTTGGAAGCTAAAGAATCCTGCCAAAGAAAAGGTAAAAAAAATCGGCAAAAAAAAAGGGAGGGGTGCAACACGAGGACTTCCCAGGAGGTCACCCATCCTAGTACTACTCTCGCCCAAGCACGCTTAACTGCGGAGTTCTGATGGGATCCGGTGCATTAGTGCTGGTATGATCGCACCCGTTAGCATATGAAATGCAGTTGCATATAACCTTTCTATGCGGTTTTTTGAAATCGTGCGGTGTGGATGTCAAACGAGACATGAGCGTGGGCGGGCAATACGAACGCAAGGAGACGTGACGAAATGTGTTTCGGCGTGTTAAAAGAATGGCGCTTGGAAGCTAAAGAATCCTGCCAAAGAAAAGGTAAAAAAAATCGGCAAAAAAAAAAGGAGGGGTGCAACACGAGGACTTCCCAGGAGGTCACCCATCCTAGTACTACTCTCGCCCAAGCACGCTTAACTGCGGAGTTCTGATGGGATCCGGTGCATTAGTGCTGGTATGATCGCACCCGTTAGCATATGAAATGCAGTTGCATATAACCTTTCTATGCGGTTTTTTGAAATCGTGCGGTGTGGATGTCAAACGAGACATGAGCGTGGGCGGGCAATACGAACGCAAGGAGACGTGACGAAATGTGTTTCGGCGTGTTAAAAGAATGGCGCTTGGAAGCTAAATAATCCTGCCAAAGAAAAGGTAAAAAAAATCGGCAAAAAAAAAGGGAGGGGTGCAACACGAGGACTTCCCAGGAGGTCACCCATCCTAGTACTACTCTCGCCCAAGCACGCTTAACTGCGGAGTTCTGATGGGATCCGGTGCATTAGTGCTGGTATGATCGCACCCGTTAGCATATGAAATGCAGTTGCATATAACCTTTCTATGCGGTTTTTTGAAATCGTGCGGTGTGGATGTCAAACGAGACATGAGCGTGGGCGGGCAATACGAACGCAAGGAGACGTGACGAAATGTGTTTCGGCGTGTTAAAAGAATGGCGCTTGGAAGCTAAAGAATCCTGCCAAAGAAAAGGTAAAAAAAATCGGCAAAAAAAAAGGGAGGGGTGCAACACGAGGACTTCCCAGGAGGTCACCCATCCTAGTACTACTCTCGCCCAAGCACGCTTAACTGCGGAGTTCTGATGGGATAAGGTGCATTAGTGCTGGTATGATCGCACCCGTTAGCATATGAAATGCAGTTGCATATAACCTTTCTATGCGGTTTTTTGAAATCGTGCGGTGTGGATGTCAAACGAGACATGAGCGTGGGCGGGCAATACGAACGCAAGGAGACGTGACGAAATGTGTTTCGGCGTGTTAAAAGAATGGCGCTTGGAAGCTAAAGAATCCTGCCAAAGAAAAGGTAAAAAAAATCGGCAAAAAAAAAGGGAGGGGTGCAACACGAGGACTTCCCAGGAGGTCACCCATCCTAGTACTACTCTCGCCCAAGCACGCTTAACTGCGGAGTTCTGATGGGATCCGGTGCATTAGTGCTTGTATGATCGCACCCGTTAGCATATGAAATGTAGTTGCATATAACCTTTCTATGCGGTTTTTTGAAATCGTGCGGTGTGGATGTCAAACGAGACATGAGCGTGGGCGGGCAATACGAACGCAAGGAGACGTGACGAAATGTGTTTCGGCGTGTTAAAAGAATGGCGCTTGGAAGCTAAAGAATCCTGCCAAAGAAAAGGTAGAAAAAATCGGCAAAAAAAAGGGAGGGGTGCAACACGAGGACTTCCCAAGAGGTCACCCATCCTAGTACTACTCTCGCCCAAGCACGCTTAACTGCGGAGTTCTGATGGGATCCGGTGCATTAGTGCTGGTATGATCGCACCCGTTAGCATATGAAATGCAGTTGCATATAACCTTTCTATGCGGGTTTTTGAAATCGTGCGGTGTGGATGTCAAACGAGACATGAGCGTGGGCGGGCAATACGAACGCAAGGAGACGTGACGAAATGTGTTTCGGCGTGTTAAAAGAATGGCTCTTGGAAGCTAAAGAATCCTGCCAAAGAAAAGGTAGAAAAAATCGGCAAAAAAAAAGGGAGGGGTGCAACACGAGGACTTCCCAGGAGGTCACCTATCCTACTACTACTCTCGCCCAAGCACGCTTAACTGCGGAGTTCTGATGGGATCCGGTGCATTAGTGCTGGTATGATCGCACCAGTTAGCATATGAAATGCAGTTGCATATAACCTTTCTATGCGGTTTTTTGAAATCGTGCGGTGTGGATGTCAAACGAGACATAAGCGTGGGCGGGCAATACGAACGCAAGGAGACGTGACGAAATGTGTTTCGGCGTGTTAAAAGAATGGCGCTTGGAAGCTAAAGAATCCTGCCAAAGAAAAGGTAAAAAAAATCGGCAAAAAAAAAGGGAGGGGTGCAACACGAGGACTTCCCAGGAGGTCACCCATCCTAGTACTACTCTCGCCCAAGCACGCTTAACTGCGGAGTTCTGATGGGATCCGGTGCATTAGTGCTGGTATGATCGCACCCGTTAGCATATGAAATGCAGTTGCATATAACCTTTCTATGCGGTTTTTTGAAATCGTGCGGTGTGGATGTCAAACGAGACATGAGCGTGGGCGGGCAATACGAACGCAAGGAGACGTGACGAAATGTGTTTCGGCGTGTTAAAAGAATGGCGCTTGGAAGCTAAAGAATCCTGCCAAAGAAAAGGTAAAAAAAATCGGCAAAAAAAAAAGGAGGGGTGCAACACGAGGACTTCCCAGGAGGTCACCCATCCTAGTACTACTCTCGCCCAAGCACGCTTAACTGCGGAGTTCTGATGGGATCCGGTGCATTAGTGCTGGTATGATCGCACCCGTTAGCATATGAAATGCAGTTGCATATAACCTTTCTATGCGGTTTTTTGAAATCGTGCGGTGTGGATGTCAAACGAGACATGAGCGTGGGCGGGCAATACGAACGCAAGGAGACGTGACGAAATGTGTTTCGGCGTGTTAAAAGAATGGCGCTTGGAAGCTAAATAATCCTGCCAAAGAAAAGGTAAAAAAAATCGGCAAAAAAAAAGGGAGGGGTGCAACACGAGGACTTCCCAGGAGGTCACCCATCCTAGTACTACTCTCGCCCAAGCACGCTTAACTGCGGAGTTCTGATGGGATCCGGTGCATTAGTGCTGGTATGATCGCACCCGTTAGCATATGAAATGCAGTTGCATATAACCTTTCTATGCGGTTTTTTGAAATCGTGCGGTGTGGATGTCAAACGAGACATGAGCGTGGGCGGGCAATACGAACGCAAGGAGACGTGACGAAATGTGTTTCGGCGTGTTAAAAGAATGGCGCTTGGAAGCTAAAGAATCCTGCCAAAGAAAAGGTAAAAAAAATCGGCAAAAAAAAAGGGAGGGGTGCAACACGAGGACTTCCCAGGAGGTCACCCATCCTAGTACTACTCTCGCCCAAGCACGCTTAACTGCGGAGTTCTGATGGGATAAGGTGCATTAGTGCTGGTATGATCGCACCCGTTAGCATATGAAATGCAGTTGCATATAACCTTTCTATGCGGTTTTTTGAAATCGTGCGGTGTGGATGTCAAACGAGACATGAGCGTGGGCGGGCAATACGAACGCAAGGAGACGTGACGAAATGTGTTTCGGCGTGTTAAAAGAATGGCGCTTGGAAGCTAAAGAATCCTGCCAAAGAAAAGGTAAAAAAAATCGGCAAAAAAAAAGGGAGGGGTGCAACACGAGGACTTCCCAGGAGGTCACCCATCCTAGTACTACTCTCGCCCAAGCACGCTTAACTGCGGAGTTCTGATGGGATCCGGTGCATTAGTGCTTGTATGATCGCACCCGTTAGCATATGAAATGTAGTTGCATATAACCTTTCTATGCGGTTTTTTGAAATCGTGCGGTGTGGATGTCAAACGAGACATGAGCGTGGGCGGGCAATACGAACGCAAGGAGACGTGACGAAATGTGTTTCGGCGTGTTAAAAGAATGGCGCTTGGAAGCTAAAGAATCCTGCCAAAGAAAAGGTAGAAAAAATCGGCAAAAAAAAGGGAGGGGTGCAACACGAGGACTTCCCAGGAGGTCACCCATCCTAGTACTACTCTCGCCCAAGCACGCATAACTGCGGAGTTCTGATGGGATCCGGTGCATTAGTGCTGGTATGATCGCACCCGTTAGCATATGAAATGCAGTTGCATATAACCTCTCTATGCGGTTTTTTGAAATCGTGCGGTGTGGATGTCAAACGAGACATGAGCGTGGGCGGGCAATACGAACGCAAGGAGACGTGACGAAATGTGTTTCGGCGTGTTAAAAGAATGGCGCTTGGAAGCTAAAGAATCCTGCCAAAGAAAAGGTAGAAAAAATCGGCAAAAAAAAAGGAGGGGTGCAACACGAGGACTTCCCAGGAGGTCACCCATCCTAGTACTACTCTCGCCCAAGCACGCTTAACTGCGGAGTTCTGATGGGATCCGGTGCATTAGTGCTTGTATGATCGCACCCGTTAACATATGAAATGCAGTTGCATATAACCTTTCTATGCGGTTTTTTGAAATCGTGCGGTGTGGATGTCAAACGAGACATGAGCGTGGGCGGGCAATACGAACGCAAGGAGACGTGACGAAATGTGTTTCGGCATGTTAAAAGAATGGCGCTTGGAAGCTAAAGAATCCTGCCAAAGAAAAGGTAGAAAAAATCGGCAAAAAAAAAGGGAGGGGTGCAACACGAGGACTTCCCAGGAGGTCACCCATCCTAGTACTACTCTCGCCCAAGCACGCTTGACTGCGGAGTTCTGATTGGATCCGGTGCATTAGTGCTGGTATGATCGCACCCGTTAGCATATGAAATGCAGTTGCATATAACCTTTCTATGCGGTTTTTTGAAATCGTGCGGTGTGGATGTCAAACGAGACATGAGCGTGGGCGGGCAATACGAACGCAAGGAGACGTGACGAAATGTGTTTCGGCGTGTTAAAAGAATGGCGCTTGGAAGCTAAAGAATCCTGCCAAAGAAAAGGTAGAAAAAATCGGCAAAAAAAAGGGAGGGGTGCAACACGAGGACTTCCCAGGAGGTCACCCATCCTACTACTACTCTCGCCCAAGCACGCTTAACTGCGGAGTTCTGATGGGATCCGGTGCATTAGTGCTGGTATGATCGCACCAGTTAGCATATGAAATGCAGTTGCGTATAACCTTTCTATGCGGTTTTTTGAAATCGTGCGGTGTGGATGTCAAACGAGACATGAGCGTGGGCGGGCAATACGAATGCAAGGAGACGTGACAAAATATGTTTCGGCGTGTTAAAAGAATGGCGCTTGGAAGCTAAAGAATCCTACCAAAGAAAAGGTAGAAAAAATCGGCAAAAAAAAAGGGAGGGGTGCAACACGAGGACTTCCCAGGAGGTCACCCATCCTAGTACTACTCTCGCCCAAGCACGCTTAACTGCGGAGTTCTGATTGGATCCGGTGCATTAGTACTGGTATGATCGCACCCGTTAGCATATGAAATGCAGTTGCATATAACCTTTCTATGCGGTTTTTTGAAATCGTGCGGTGTGGATGTCAAACGAAACATGAGCGTGGGCGGGCAATACGAATGCAAGGAGACGTGACAAAATATGTTTCGGCGTGTTAAAAGAATGGCGCTTGGAAGCTAAAGAATCCTACCAAAGAAAAGGTAGAAAAAATCGGCAAAAAAAAAGGGAGGGGTGCAACACGAGGACTTCCCAGGAGGTCACCCATCCTAGTACTACTCTCGCCCAAGCACGCTTAACTGCGGAGTTCTGATGGGATCCGGTGCATTAGTGCTTGTATGATCGCACCCGTTAACATATGAAATGCAGTTGCATATAACCTTTCTATGCGGTTTTTTGAAATCGTGCGGTGTGGATGTCAAACGAGACATGAGCGTGGGCGGGCAATACGAACGCAAGGAGACGTGACGAAATGTGTTTCGGCATGTTAAAAGAATGGCGCTTGGAAGCTAAAGAATCCTGCCAAAGAAAAGGTAGAAAAAATCGGCAAAAAAAAAGGGAGGGGTGCAACACGAGGACTTCCCAGGAGGTCACCCATCCTAGTACTACTCTCGCCCAAGCACGCTTGACTGCGGAGTTCTGATTGGATCCGGTGCATTAGTGCTGGTATGATCGCACCCGTTAGCATATGAAATGCAGTTGCATATAACCTTTCTATGCGGTTTTTTGAAATCGTGCGGTGTGGATGTCAAACGAGACATGAGCGTGGGCGGGCAATACGAACGCAAGGAGACGTGACGAAATGTGTTTCGGCGTGTTAAAAGAATGGCGCTTGGAAGCTAAAGAATCCTGCCAAAGAAAAGGTAGAAAAAATCGGCAAAAAAAAGGGAGGGGTGCAACACGAGGACTTCCCAGGAGGTCACCCATCCTACTACTACTCTCGCCCAAGCACGCTTAACTGCGGAGTTCTGATGGGATCCGGTGCATTAGTGCTGGTATGATCGCACCAGTTAGCATATGAAATGCAGTTGCGTATAACCTTTCTATGCGGTTTTTTGAAATCGTGCGGTGTGGATGTCAAACGAGACATAAGCGTGGGCGGGCAATACGAACGCAAGGAGACGTGACGAAATGTGTTTCGGCGTGTTAAAAGAATGGCGCTTGGAAGCTAAAGAATCCTGCCAAAGAAAAGGTAGAAAAAATCGGCAAAAAAAAAGGGAGGGGTGCAACACGAGGACTTCCCAGGAGGTCACCCATCCTAGTACTACTCTCGCCCAAGCACGCTTAACTGCGGAGTTCTGATGGGATCCGGTGCATTAGTGCTGGTATGATCGCACCCGTTAGCATATGAAATGCAGTTGCATATAACCTTTCTATGCGGTTTTTTGAAATCGTGCGGTGTGGATGTCAAACGAGACATGAGCGTGGGCGGGCAATACGAACGCAAGGAGACGTGACGAAATGTGTTTCGGCGTGTTAAAAGAATGGCGCTTGGAAGCTAAAGAATCCTGCCAAAGAAAAGGTAAAAAAAATCGGCAAAAAAAAAGGGAGGGGTGCAACACGAGGACTTCCCAGGAAGTCACCCATCCTAGTACTACTCTCGCCCAAGCACGCTTAACTGCGGAGTTCTGATGGGATCCGGTGCATTAGTGCTTGTATGATCGCACCCGTTAACATATGAAATGCAGTTGCATATAACCTTTCTATGCGGTTTTTTGAAATCGTGCGGTGTGGATGTCAAACGAGACATGAGCGTGGGCGGGCAATACGAACGCAAGGAGACGTGACGAAATGTGTTTCGGCATGTTAAAAGAATGGCGCTTGGAAGCTAAAGAATCCTGCCAAAGAAAAGGTAGAAAAAATCGGCAAAAAAAAAGGGAGGGGTGCAACACGAGGACTTCCCAGGAGGTCACCCATCCTAGTACTACTCTCGCCCAAGCACGCTTGACTGCGGAGTTCTGATTGGATCCGGTGCATTAGTGCTGGTATGATCGCACCCGTTAGCATATGAAATGCAGTTGCATATAACCTTTCTATGCGGTTTTTTGAAATCGTGCGGTGTGGATGTCAAACGAGACATGAGCGTGGGCGGGCAATACGAACGCAAGGAGACGTGACGAAATGTGTTTCGGCGTGTTAAAAGAATGGCGCTTGGAAGCTAAAGAATCCTGCCAAAGAAAAGGTAGAAAAAATCGGCAAAAAAAAGGGAGGGGTGCAACACGAGGACTTCCCAGGAGGTCACCCATCCTACTACTACTCTCGCCCAAGCACGCTTAACTGCGGAGTTCTGATGGGATCCGGTGCATTAGTGCTGGTATGATCGCACCAGTTAGCATATGAAATGCAGTTGCGTATAACCTTTCTATGCGGTTTTTTGAAATCGTGCGGTGTGGATGTCAAACGAGACATAAGCGTGGGCGGGCAATACGAACGCAAGGAGACGTGACGAAATGTGTTTCGGCGTGTTAAAAGAATGGCGCTTGGAAGCTAAAGAATCCTGCCAAAGAAAAGGTAGAAAAAATCGGCAAAAAAAAAGGGAGGGGTGCAACACGAGGACTTCCCAGGAGGTCACCCATCCTAGTACTACTCTCGCCCAAGCACGCTTAACTGCGGAGTTCTGATGGGATCCGGTGCATTAGTGCTGGTATGATCGCACCCGTTAGCATATGAAATGCAGTTGCATATAACCTTTCTATGCGGTTTTTTGAAATCGTGCGGTGTGGATGTCAAACGAGACATGAGCGTGGGCGGGCAATACGAACGCAAGGAGACGTGACGAAATGTGTTTCGGCGTGTTAAAAGAATGGCGCTTGGAAGCTAAAGAATCCTGCCAAAGAAAAGGTAAAAAAAATCGGCAAAAAAAAAGGGAGGGGTGCAACACGAGGACTTCCCAGGAGGTCACCCATCCTAGTACTACTCTCGCCCAAGCACGCTTAACTGCGGAGTTCTGATGGGATCCGGTGCATTAGTGCTGGTATGATCGCACCCGTTAGCATATGAAATGCAGTTGCATATAACCTTTCTATGCGGTTTTTTGAAATCGTGCGGTGTGGATGTCAAACGAGACATGAGCGTGGGCGGGCAATACGAACGCAAGGAGACGTGACGAAATGTGTTTCGGCGTGTTAAAAGAATGGCGCTTGGAAGCTAAAGAATCCTGCCAAAGAAAAGGTAGAAAAAATCGGCAAAAAAAAAGGGAGGGGTGCAACACGAGGACTTCCCAGGAGGTCACCCATCCTAGTACTACTCTCGCCCAAGCGCGCTTAACTGCGGAGTTCTGATGGGATCCGGTGCATTAGTGCTGGTATGATCGCACCCGTTAGCATATGAAATGCAGTTGCATATAACCTTTCTATGCGGTTTTTTGAAATCGTGCGGTGTGGATGTCAAACGAGACATGAGCGTGGGCGGGCAATACGAACGCAAGGAGACGTGACGAAATGTGTTTCGGCGTGTTAAAAGAATGGCGCTTGGAAGCTAAAGAATCCTGCCAAAGAAAAGGTAGAAAAAATCGGCAAAAAAAAAGGGAGGGGTGCAACACGAGGACTTCCCAGGAGGTCACCCATCCTACTACTACTCTCGCCCAAGCACGCTTGACTGCGGAGTTCTGATGGGATCCGGTGCATTAGTGCTGGTATGATCGCACCCGTTAGCATATGAAATGCAGTTGCATATAACCTCTCTATGCGGTTTTTTGAAATCGTGCGGTGTGGATGTCAAACGAGACATAAGCGTGGGCGGGCAATACGAACGCAAGGAGACGTGACGAAATGTGTTTCGGCGTGTTAAAAGAATGGCGCTTGGAAGCTAAAGAATCCTGCCAAAGAAAAGGTAGAAAAAATCGGCAAAAAAGAAGGAGGGGTGCAACACGAGGACTTCCCAGGAGGTCACCCATCCTAGTACTACTCTCGCCCAAGCACGCTTAGCTGCGGAGTTCTGATGGGATCCGGTGCATTAGTGCTGGAATGATCGCACCCGTTAGCATATGAAATGCAGTTGCATATAACCTTTCTATGCGGTTTTTTGAAATCGTGCGGTGTGGATGTCAAACGAAACATGAGCGTGGGCGGGCAATACGAATGCAAGGAGACGTGACAAAATATGTTTCGGCGTGTTAAAAGAATGGCGCTTGGAAGCTAAAGAATCCTACCAAAGAAAAGGTAGAAAAAATCGGCAAAAAAAAAGGGAGGGGTGCAACACGAGGACTTCCCAGGAGGTCACCCATCCTAGTACTACTCTCGCCCAAGCACGCTTAACTGCGGAGTTCTGATTGGATCCGGTGCATTAGTACTGGTATGATCGCACCCGTTAGCATATGAAATGCAGTTGCATATAACCTTTCTATGCGGTTTTTTGAAATCGTGCGGTGTGGATGTCAAACGAGACATGAGCGTGGGCGGGCAATACGAATGCAAGGAGACGTGACGAAATGTGTTTCGGCGTGTTAAAAGAATGGCGCTTGGAAGCTAAAGAATCCTGCCAAAGAAAAGGTAAAAAAAATCGGCAAAAAAAAAGGGAGGGGTGCAACACGAGGACTTCCCAGGAGGTCACCCATCCTAGTACTACTCTCGCCCAAGCACGCTTAACTGCGGAGTTCTGATGGGATCCGGTGCATTAGTGCTGGTATGATCGCACCCGTTAGCATATGAAATGCAGTTGCATATAACCTTTCTATGCGGTTTTTGAAATCCTGCGGTGTGGATGTCAAACGAAACATGAGCGTGGGCGGGCAATACGAACGCAAGGAGACGTGACAAAATATGTTTCGGCGTGTTAAAAGAATGGCGCTTGGAAGCTAAAGAATCCTACCAAAGAAAAGGTAGAAAAAATCGGCAAAAAAAAAGGGAGGGGTGCAACACGAGGACTTTGTAACACCCGTGTTCCGTGGTTTGGCCGCCGCGGACTAGTGATCGAGTCGCGATGGACAGTTTTGGCCGAGAGAGTAGAAATTGTGAAGTAAACTGAGCTGGGCAGTTTAATCCGAGCTAGGCGGATTTTTCGGACCGTGGTCGATTTCCGACAGGACGGTTACCGCGGTCTGTTTCGGACAAGGCAGTTGCGGTAGACTGCGGATCGAGCTGGAAACATTTTAAGGCCTTTTGGCGGGAACGGTTATCGAGCCAAAGACACGCTGTTTTAATGAAAACGCGGGAACGGTTATTCTGGGCCTTAGACGCGGTTTCGCGTGGGAACGGTTATATGACGGTTTTTGGGGCAGTTTTTCAAGGCAAAACTACCCCATTGCCTCAGTTTTACGCAGAAAAGACTTAGAAAGATTTTGAGAAAGTTTTACAGAGAAGGCTCGAGAGAATTCGTGAAAGGCTCGAGCGGAGGTGACTGTGATCGTGTTGGTGTGACGGCGAACGTGTCTGGGCGTATCGGCGATCGTGTCTACGTGACGGATCATCGAGACAAGAGGTGTCGGAACTAAGACGGGACAAGCAATCATCGAACCTAAGTGACTAAGGTGAGTGCGTGACCGTGGGCCTAAGTCTAGGTCGTTTTCGTGCATAGATTCATCGAGTCTTGTTTGTTGGGGTGATTCCCGACGGTCTGTTTATCTGTTTCTGGCTTGATCGTGACGGTTGATTCCTTTCACCGAGAGTTTAGATCGGGCAAAACGCTTGGGGGCAGCGATGCTTGCTAAGGCTTGTCCGGTTGCGGGAAAACTGCTTGGGTGACTTGGAATAATCGGGCCGACAAGTGACTGATGCCGGTGGGCATGATTGACTGATGATATTGATTGTTTGATTGCGATATCTATTCTGTGGCTAAGTGGGACGGGACGACCGTTCTCACTAAGCAATTCTGTTGCTTATGCCTCCTTTGTGGATGCAGGTAAAGAGATTACCCGCGATGGGAATCAGAATGTGTGATCCGCGGTGACTAAGGCTGGAAAGGGAAGGATGGTGGATTGAATCGGGTAGTTAGGTCTTTACAATGTAATAGCTTATGTAGCAAACTGATCATTGTATTGAAACCTTGCGATTTAATCTAAGTTGAACGTTTTATGCTATCAAGTCTTGTCTAGATCGAAAATATGATGAGAATGACTAAGTAAAGGAAAAGAATGGAAAAATTAAAGAGGTTAACTGAAATGGCCAAGTTTGGTCGGGACAAACCAATCCGGAACCTCACCGCGGTAAGGAAATCTGGGTCGGGGCGTTTCAGACTTCCCAGGAGGTCACCCATCCTAGTACTACTCTCGCCCAAGCACGCTTAACTGCGGAGTTCTGATTGGATCCGGTGCATTAGTACTGGTATGATCGCACCCGTTAGCATATGAAATGCAGTTGCATATAACCTTTCTATGCGGTTTTTTGAAATCGTGCGGTGTGGATGTCAAACGAGACATGAGCGTGGGCGGGCAATACGAATGCAAGGAGACGTGACGAAATGTGTTTCGGCGTGTTAAAAGAATGGCGCTTGGAAGCTAAAGAATCCTGCCAAAGAAAAGGTAAAAAAAATCGGCAAAAAAAAAGGGAGGGGTGCAACACGAGGACTTCCCAGGAGGTCACCCATCCTAGTACTACTCTCGCCCAAGCACGCTTAACTGCGGAGTTCTGATGGGATCCGGTGCATTAGTGCTGGTATGAACGCACCCGTTAGCATATGAAATGCAGTTGCATATAACCTTTCTATGCGGTTTTTTGAAATCGTGCGGTGTGGATGTCAAACGAGACATGAGCGTGGGCGGGCAATACGAACGCAAGGAGACGTGACGAAATGTGTTTCGGCGTGTTAAAAGAATGGCGCTTGGAAGCTAAAGAATCCTGCCAAAGAAAAGGTAAAAAAAATCGGCAAAAAAAAGGGAGGGGTGCAACACGAGGACTTCCCAGGAGGTCACCCATCCTAGTACTACTCTCACCCGAGCACGCTTAACTGCGGAGTTCTGATGGGATCCGGTGCATTAGTGCTGGTATGATCGCACCCGTTAGCATATGAAATGCAGTTGCATATAACCTTTCTATGCGGTTTTTTGAAATCGTGCGGTGTGGATGTCAAACGAGACATAAGCGTGGGCGGGCAATACGAACGCAAGGAGACGTGACGAAATGTGTTTCGGCGTGTTAAAAGAATGGCGCTTGGAAGCTAAAGAATCCTGCCAAAGAAAAGGTAAAAAAAATCGGCAAAAAAAAAGGGAGGGGTGCAACACGAGGACTTCCCAGGAGGTCACCCATCCTAGTACTACTCTCGCCCAAGCACGCTTAACTGCGGAGTTCTGATGGGATCCGGTGCATTAGTGCTGGTATGATCGCACCCTATGAAATGCAGTTGCATATAACCTTTCTATGCGGTTTTTTCAAATCGTGCGGTGTGGATGTCAAACGAGACATGAGCGTGGGCGGGCAATACGAACCAAGGAGACGTGACGAAATGTGTTTCGGCGTGTTAAAAGAATGGCGCTTGGAAGCTAAAGAATCCTGCCAAAGAAAAGGTAGAAAAAATCGGCAAAAAAAAAGGGAGGGGTGCAACACGAGGACTTCCCAGGAGGTCACCCATCCTAGTACTACTCTCGCCCAACCACGCTTAACTGCGGAGTTCTGATGGGATCCGGTGCATTAGTGCTGGTATGATCGCACCGTTAGCATATGAAATGCAGTTGCATATAACCTTTCTATGCGGTTTTTTGAAATCGTGCGGTGTGGATGTCAAACGAGACATGAGCGTGGGCGGGCAATACGAACGCAAGGAGACGTGACGAAATGTGTTTCGGCGTGTTAAAAGAATGGCGCTTGGAAGCTAAAGAATCCTGCCAAAGAAAAGGTAAAAAAAATCGGCAAAAAAAAAGGGAGGGGTGCAACACGAGGACTTCCCAGGAGGTCACCCATCCTAATACTACTCTCGCCCAAGCACGCTTAACTGCGGAGTTCTGATGGGATCCGGTGCATTAGTGCTGGTATGATCGCACCCGTTAGCATATGAAATGCAGTTGCATATAACCTTTCTATGCGGTTTTTTGAAATCGTGCGGTGTGGATGTCAAACGAAACATGAGCGTGGGCGGGCAATACGAACGCAAGGAGACGTGACAAAATATGTTTCGGCGTGTTAAAAGAATGGCGCTTGGAAGCTAAAGAATCCTGCCAAAGAAAAGGTAGAAAAAATCGGCAAAAAAAAAGGGAGGGGTGCAACACGAGGACTTCCCAGGAGGTCACCCATCCTAGTACTACTCTCGCCCAACCACACTTAACTGCGGAGTTCTGATGGGATCCGGTGCATTAGTGCTGGTATGATCGCACCCGTTAGCATATGAAATGCAGTTGCATATAACCTTTCTATGCGGTTTTTTGAAATCGTGCGGTGTGGATGTCAAACGAGACATGAGCGTGGGCGGGCAATACGAACGCAAGGAGACGTGACGAAATGTGTTTCGGCGTGTTAAAAGAATGGCGCTTGGAAGCTAAAGAATCCTGCCAAAGAAAAGGTAGAAAAAATCGGCAAAAAAAAAGGGAGGGGTGCAACACGAGGACTTCCCAGGAGGTCACCCATCCTAGTACTACTCTCGCCCAAGCACGCTTCACTGCGGAGTTCTGATGGGATCCGGTGCATTAGTGCTGGTATGATCGCACCCGTTAGCATATGAAATGCAGTTGCATATAACCTTTCTATGCGGTTTTTTGAAATCGTGCGGTGTGGATGTCAAACGAGACATAAGCGTGGGCGGGCAATACGAACGCAAGGAGACGTGACGAAATGTGTTTCGGCGTGTTAAAAGAATGGCGCTTGGAAGCTAAAGAATCCTGCCAAGGAAAAGGTAAAAAAAATCGGCAAAAAAAAGGGAGGGGTGCAACACGAGGACTTCCCAGGAGGTCACCCATCCTAGTACTACTCTCGCCCAAGCACGCTTAACTGCGGAGTTCTGATTGGATCCGGTGCATTAGTACTGGTATGATCGCACCCGTTAGCATATGAAATGCAGTTGCATATAACCTTTCTATGCGGTTTTTGAAATCCTGCGGTGTGGATGTCAAACGAAACATGAGCGTGGGCGGGCAATACGAACGCAAGGAGACGTGACAAAATATGTTTCGGCGTGTTAAAAGAATGGCGCTTGGAAGCTAAAGAATCCTACCAAAGAAAAGGTAGAAAAAATCGGCAAAAAAAAAGGGAGGGGTGCAACACGAGGACTTCCCAGGAGGTCACCCATCCTAGTACTACTCTCGCCAAAGCACGCTTAACTGCGGAGTTCTGATTGGATCCGGTGCATTAGTACTGGTATGATCGCACCCGTTAGCATATGAAATGCAGTTGCATATAACCTTTCTATGCGGTTTTTTGAAATCGTGCGGTGTGGATGTCAAACGAGACATGAGCGTGGGCGGGCAATACGAATGCAAGGAGACGTGACGAAATGTGTTTCGGCGTGTTAAAAGAATGGCGCTTGGAAGCTAAAGAATCCTGCCAAAGAAAAGGTAAAAAAAATCGGCAAAAAAAAAGGGAGGGGTGCAACACGAGGACTTCCCAGGAGGTCACCCATCCTAGTACTACTCTCGCCCAAGCACGCTTAACTGCGGAGTTCTGATGGGATCCGGTGCATTAGTGCTGGTATGAACGCACCCGTTAGCATATGAAATGCAGTTGCATATAACCTTTCTATGCGGTTTTTTGAAATCGTGCGGTGTGGATGTCAAACGAGACATGAGCGTGGGCGGGCAATACGAACGCAAGGAGACGTGACGAAATGTGTTTCGGCGTGTTAAAAGAATGGCGCTTGGAAGCTAAAGAATCCTGCCAAAGAAAAGGTAAAAAAAATCGGCAAAAAAAAGGGAGGGGTGCAACACGAGGACTTCCCAGGAGGTCACCCATCCTAGTACTACTCTCACCCGAGCACGCTTAACTGCGGAGTTCTGATGGGATCCGGTGCATTAGTGCTGGTATGATCGCACCCGTTAGCATATGAAATGCAGTTGCATATAACCTTTCTATGCGGTTTTTTGAAATCGTGCGGTGTGGATGTCAAACGAGACATAAGCGTGGGCGGGCAATACGAACGCAAGGAGACGTGACGAAATGTGTTTCGGCGTGTTAAAAGAATGGCGCTTGGAAGCTAAAGAATCCTGCCAAAGAAAAGGTAAAAAAAATCGGCAAAAAAAAAGGGAGGGGTGCAACACGAGGACTTCCCAGGAGGTCACCCATCCTAGTACTACTCTCGCCCAAGCACGCTTAACTGCGGAGTTCTGATGGGATCCGGTGCATTAGTGCTGGTATGATCGCACCCTATGAAATGCAGTTGCATATAACCTTTCTATGCGGTTTTTTCAAATCGTGCGGTGTGGATGTCAAACGAGACATGAGCGTGGGCGGGCAATACGAACCAAGGAGACGTGACGAAATGTGTTTCGGCGTGTTAAAAGAATGGCGCTTGGAAGCTAAAGAATCCTGCCAAAGAAAAGGTAGAAAAAATCGGCAAAAAAAAAGGGAGGGGTGCAACACGAGGACTTCCCAGGAGGTCACCCATCCTAGTACTACTCTCGCCCAAGCACGCTTAACTGCGGAGTTCTGATGGGATCCGGTGCATTAGTGCTGGTATGATCGCACCGTTAGCATATGAAATGCAGTTGCATATAACCTTTCTATGCGGTTTTTTGAAATCGTGCGGTGTGGATGTCAAACGAGACATGAGCGTGGGCGGGCAATACGAACGCAAGGAGACGTGACGAAATGTGTTTCGGCGTGTTAAAAGAATGGCGCTTGGAAGCTAAAGAATCCTGCCAAAGAAAAGGTAAAAAAAATCGGCAAAAAAAAAGGGAGGGGTGCAACACGAGGACTTCCCAGGAGGTCACCCATCCTAATACTACTCTCGCCCAAGCACGCTTAACTGCGGAGTTCTGATGGGATCCGGTGCATTAGTGCTGGTATGATCGCACCCGTTAGCATATGAAATGCAGTTGCATATAACCTTTCTATGCGGTTTTTTGAAATCGTGCGGTGTGGATGTCAAACGAAACATGAGCGTGGGCGGGCAATACGAACGCAAGGAGACGTGACAAAATATGTTTCGGCGTGTTAAAAGAATGGCGCTTGGAAGCTAAAGAATCCTGCCAAAGAAAAGGTAGAAAAAATCGGCAAAAAAAAAGGGAGGGGTGCAACACGAGGACTTCCCAGGAGGTCACCCATCCTAGTACTACTCTCGCCCAACCACACTTAACTGCGGAGTTCTGATGGGATCCGGTGCATTAGTGCTGGTATGATCGCACCCGTTAGCATATGAAATGCAGTTGCATATAACCTTTCTATGCGGTTTTTTGAAATCGTGCGGTGTGGATGTCAAACGAGACATGAGCGTGGGCGGGCAATACGAACGCAAGGAGACGTGACGAAATGTGTTTCGGCGTGTTAAAAGAATGGCGCTTGGAAGCTAAAGAATCCTGCCAAAGAAAAGGTAGAAAAAATCGGCAAAAAAAAAGGGAGGGGTGCAACACGAGGACTTCCCAGGAGGTCACCCATCCTAGTACTACTCTCGCCCAAGCACGCTTCACTGCGGAGTTCTGATGGGATCCGGTGCATTAGTGCTGGTATGATCGCACCCGTTAGCGTATGAAATGCAGTTGCATATAACCTTTCTATGCGGTTTTTTGAAATCGTGCGGTGTGGATGTCAAACGAGACATAAGCGTGGGCGGGCAATACGAACGCAAGGAGACGTGACGAAATGTGTTTCGGCGTCTTAAAAGAATGGCGCTTGGAAGCTAAAGAATCCTGCCAAAGAAAAGGTAAAAAAAATCGGCAAAAAAAAGGGAGGGGTGCAACACGAGGACTTCCCAGGAGGTCACCCATCCTAGTACTACTCTCTCCCAAGCGCGCTTAACTGCGGAGTTCTGATGGGATCCGGTGCATTAGTGCTGGTATGATCGCACCCGTTTGCATATGAAATGCAGTTGCATATAACCTTTCTATGCGGTTTTTTGAAATCGTGCGGTGTGGATGTCAAACGAGACATGAGCGTGGGCGGGCAATACGAACGCAAGGAGACGTGACGAAATGTGTTTCGGCGTGTTAAAAGAATGGCGCTTGGAAGCTAAAGAATCCTGCCAAAGAAAAGGTAGAAAAAATCGACAAAAAAAAAGGGAGGGGTGCAACACGAGGACTTCCCAGGAGGTCACCCATCCTAGTACTACTCTCGCCCAAGCACGCTTAAATGCGGAATTCTGATGGGATCCGGTGCATTAGTGCTGGTATGATCGCACCCGTTAGCATATGAAATGCAGTTGCATATAACCTTTCTATGCGGTTTTTTGAAATCGTGCGGTGTGGATGTCAAACGAGACATGAGCGTGGGCGGGCAATACGAACGCAAGGAGACGTGACGAAATGTGTTTCGGCGTGTTAAAAGAATGGCGCTTGGAAGCTAAAGAATCCTGCCAAGGAAAAGGTAGAAAAAATCGGCAAAAAAAAAGGAGGGGTGCAACACGAGGACTTCCCAGGAGGTCACCCATCCTAGTACTACTCTCGCCCAAGCACGCTTAACTGCGGAGTTCTGATGGGATCCGGTGCACTAGTGCTGGTATGATCGCACCCGTTAGCATATGAAATGCAGTTGCATATAACCTTTCTATGCGGTTTTTTGAAATCGTGCGGTGTGGATGTCAAACGAGACATGAGCGTGGGCAGGCAATACGAACGCAAGGAGATGTGACGAAATGTGTTTCGGCGTGTTAAAAGAATGGCGCTTGGAAGCTAAAGAATCCTGCCAAAGAAAAGGTAAAAAAAATCGGCAAAAAAAAAGGGAGGGGTGCAATACGAGGACTTCCCAGGAGGTCACCCATCCTAGTACTACTCTCGCCCAAGCGCGCTTAACTGCGGAGTTCTGATGGGATCCGGTGCATTAGTGCTGGTATGATCGCACCCGTTAGCATATGAAATGCAGTTGCATATAACCTTTCTATGCGGTTTTTTGAAATCGTGCGGTGTGGATGTCAAACGAGACATGAGCGTGGGCGGGCAATACGAACGCAAGGAGACGTGACGAAATGTGTTTCGGCGTGTTAAAGAATGGCGCTTGGAAGCTAAAGAATCCTGCCAAAGAAAAGGTAGAAAAAATCGGCAAAAAAAAAGGGAGGGGTGCAACACGAGGACTTCCCAAGAGGTCACCCATCCTAGTACTACTCTCGCCCAAGCACGCTTAACTGCGGAGTTCTGATGGGATCCGGTGCATTAGTGCTGGTATGATCGCACCCGTTAGCATATGAAATGCAGTTGCATATAACCTTTCTATGCGGTTTTTTGAAATCGTGCGGTGTGGATGTCAAACGAGACATAAGCGTGGGCGGGCAATACGAACGCAAGGAGACGTGACGAAATGTGTTTCGGCGTGTTAAAAGAATGGCGCTTGGAAGCTAAAGAATCCTGCCAAAGAAAAGGTAAAAAAAATCGGCAAAAAAAAAGGGAGGGGTGCAACACGAGGACTTCCCAGGAGGTCACCCATCTTAGTACTACTCTCTCCCAAGCGCGCTTAACTGCGGAGTTCTGATGGGATCCGGTGCATTAGTGCTGGTATGATCGCACCCGTTAGCATATGAAATGCAGTTGCATATAACCTTTCTATGCGGTTTTTTGAAATCGTGCGGTGTGGATGTCAAACGAGACATGAGCGTGGGCGGGCAATACGAACCAAGGAGACGTGACGAAATGTGTTTCGGCGTGTTAAAAGAATGGCGCTTGGAAGCTAAAGAATCCTGCCAAAGAAAAGGTAGAAAAAATCGGCAAAAAAAAAGGGAGGGGTGCAACACGAGGACTTCCCAGGAGGTCACCCATCCTAGTACTACTCTCGCCCAACCACGCTTAACAGCGGAGTTCTGATGGGATCCGGTGCATTAGTGCTGGTATGATCGCACCCTATGAAATGCAGTTGCATATAACCTTTCTATGCGGTTTTTTTAAATCGTGCGGTGTGGATGTCAAACGAGACATGAGCGTGGGCGGGCAATACGAACCAAGGAGACGTGACGAAATGTGTTTCGGCGTGTTAAAAGAATGGCGCTTGGAAGCTAAAGAATCCTGCCAAAGAAAAGGTAGAAAAAATCGGCAAAAAAAGGGAGGGGTGCAACACGAGGACTTCCCAGGAGGTCACCCATCCTAGTACTACTCTCGCCCAACCACGCTTAACAGCGGAGTTCTGATGGGATCCGGTGCATTAGTGCTGGTATGATCGCACCCGTTAGCATATGAAATGCAGTTGCATATAACCTTTCTATGCGGTTTTTTGAAATCGTGCGGTGTGGATGTCAAACGAGACATGAGCGTGGGCGGGCAATACGAACGCAAGGAGACGTGACGAAATGTGTTTCGGCGTGTTAAAAGAATGGCGCTTGGAAGCTAAAGAATCCTGCCAAAGAAAAGGTAGAAAAAATCGGCAAAAAAAAAGGGAGGGGTGCAACACGAGGACTTCCCAGGAGGTCACCCATCCTAGTACTACTCTCGCCCAAGCACGCTTAACTGCGGAGTTCTGATGGGATCCGGTGCATTAGTGCTGGTATGATCGCACCCGTTAGCATATGAAATGCAGTTGCATATAACCTTTCTATGCGGTTTTTTGAAATCGTGCGGTGTGGATGTCAAACGAGACATGAGCGTGGGCGGGCAATACGAACGCAAGGAGACGTGACGAAATGTGTTTCGGCGTGTTAAAAGAATGGCGCTTGGAAGCTAAAGAATCCTGCCAAAGAAAAGGTAAAAAAAATCGGCAAAAAAGAAGGGAGGGGTGCAACACGAGGACTTCCCAGGAGGTCACCCATCCTAGTACTACTCTCGCCCAAGCACGCTTAACTGCGGGGTTCTGATGGGATCCGGTGCATTAGTGCTGGTATGATCGCACCCGTTAACATATGAAATGCAGTTGCATATAACCTTTCTATGCGGTTTTTTGAAATCGTGCGGTGTGGATGTCAAACGAGACATGAGCGTGGGCGGGCAATACGAACGCAAGGAGACGTGACGAAATGTGTTTCGGCGTGTTAAAAGAATGGCGCTTGGAAGCTAAAGAATCCTGCCAAAGAAAAGGTAGAAAAAATCGGGAAAAAAAAGGGAAGGGTGCAACACGAGGACTTCCCAGGAGGTCACCCATCCTAGTACTACTCTCTCCCAAGCAAGCTTTACTGCGGAGTTCTGAAGGGATCCGATGCATTAGTGCTGGTATGATCGCACCCGTTAGCATATGAAATGCAGTTGCATATAACCTTTCTATGCGGTTTTTTAAAATCGTGCGGTGTGGATGTCAAACGAGACATGAGCTTGGGCGGGCAATACGAACGCAAGGAGACGTGACGAAATGTGTTTCGGCGTGTTAAAAGAATGGCGCTTGGAAGCTAAAGAATCCTGCCAAAGAAAAGGTAGAAAAAATCGGCAAAAAAAAAGGGAGGGGTGCAACACGAGGACTTCCCAGGAGGTCACCCATCCTAGTACTACTCTCGCCAAGGCACGCCTAACTGCGGAGTTCTGATGGGATCCGGTGCATTAGTGCTGGTATGATCGCACCCGTTAGCATATGAAATGCAGTTGCATATAACCTTTCTATGCGGTTTTTTGAAATCGTGCGGTGTGGATGTCAAACGAGACATGAGCGTGGGCGGGCAATACGAACGCAAGGAGACGTGACGAAATGTGTTTCGGCGTGTTAAAAGAATGGCGCTTGGAAGCTAAAGAATCCTGCCAAAGAAAAGGTAGAAAAAATCGGCAAAAAAAAAGGGAGGGGTGCAACATGAGGACTTCCCAGGAGGTCACCCATCCTAGTACTACTCTCGCCCAAGCCCGCTTAACTGCGGAGTTCTGATGGGATCCGGTGCATTAGTGCTGGTATGATCGCACCCGTTAGCATATGAAATGCAGTTGCTTATAACCTTTCTATGCGGTTTTTTGAAATCGTGCGGTGTGGATGTCAAACGAGACATGAGCGTGGGCGGGCAATACGAACGCAAGGAGACGTGACGAAATGTGTTTCGGCGTGTTAAAAGAATGGCGCTTGGAAGCTAAAGAATCCTGCCAAAGAAAAGGTAGAAAAAATCGGCAAAAAAAAAGGGAGGGGTGCAACACGAGGACTTGCCAGGAGGTCACCCATCCTAGTACTACTCTCGCCCAAGCACGCTTCACTGCGGAGTTCTGATGGGATCCGGTGCATTAGTGCTGGTATGATCGCACCCGTTAGCATATGAAATGTAGTTGCATATAACCTTTCTATGCGATTTTTTGAAATCGTGCGGTGTGGATGTCAAACGAGACATGAGCGTGGGCGGGCAATACGAACGCAAGGAGACGTGACGAAATGTGTTTCGGCGTGTTAAAAGAATGGCGCTTGGAAGCTAAAGAATCCTGCCAAAGAAAAGGTAGAAAAAATCGACAAAAAAAAGGGAGGGGTGCAACACGAGGACTTCCCAGGAGGTCACCCATCCTAGTACTACTCTCGCCCAAGCACGCTTAACTGCGGAGTTCTGATGGGATCCGGTGCATTAGTGCTGGTATGATCGCACCCGTTAGCATATGAAATGCAGTTGCATATAACCTTTCTATGCGGTTTTTTGAAATCGTGCGGTGTGGATGTCAAACGAGACATGAGCGTGGGCGGGCAATACGAACGCAAGGAGACGTGACGAAATGTGTTTCGGCGTGTTAAAAGAATGGCGCTTGGAAGCTAAAGAATCCTGCCAAAGAAAAGGTAAAAAAACTCGGCAAAAAAAAAGGGAGGGGTGCAACACGAGGACTTCCCAGGAGGTCACCCATCCTAGTACTACTCTCGCCCAACCACGCTTAACTGCGGAGTTCTGATGGGATCCGGTGCATTAGTGCTGGTATGATCGCACCCGTTAGCATATGAAATGCAGTTGCATATAACCTTTCTATGCGGTTTTTTGAAATCGTGCGGTGTGGATGTCAAACGAGACATGAGCGTGGGCGGGCAATACGAACGCAAGGAGACGTGACGAAATGTGTTTCGGCCTGTTAAAAGAATGGCGCTTGGAAGCTAAAGAATCCTGCCAAAGAAAAGGTAGAAAAAATCGGCAAAAAAAAAGGGAGGGGTGCAACACGAGGACTTCCCAGGAGGTCACCCATCCTAGTACTACTCTCGCCCAAGCACGCTTAACTGCTGAGTTCTGATGGGATCCGGTGCATTAGTGCTGGTATGATCGCACCCGTTAGCATATGAAATGCAGTTGCATATAACCTTTCTATGTGGTTTTTTGAAATCGTGCGGTGTGGATGTCAAACGAGACATGAGCGTGGGCGGGCAATACGAACGCAAGGAGACGTGACGAAATGTGTTTCGGCGTGTTAAAAGAATGGCGCTTGGAAGCTAAAGAATCCTGCCAAAGAAAAGGTAGAAAAAATCGGCAAAAAAAAAGGGAGGGGTGCAACACGAGGACTTCCAAGGAGGTCACCCATCCTAGTACTACTCTCTCCCAAGCACGCATAACTGCGGAGTTCTGAAGGGATCCGATGCATTAGTGCTGGTATGATCGCACCCGTTAGCATATGAAATGCAGTTGCATATAACCTTTCTATGCGGTTTTTTGAAATCGTGCGGTGTGGATGTCAAACGAGACATGAGCTTGGGCGGGCAATACGAACGCAAGGAGACGAGACGAAATGTGTTTCGGCCTGTTAAAAGAATGGCGCTTGGAAGCTAAAGAATCCTGCCAAAGAAAAGGTAGAAAAAATCGGCAAAAAAAAAGGGAGGGGTGCAACACGAGGACTTCCCAGGAGGTCACCCATCCTAGTACTACTCTCGCCCAAGCACGCTTAACTGCGGAGTTCTGATGGGATCCGGTGCATTAGTGCTGGTATGATCGCACCCGTTAGCATATGAAATGCAGTTGCATATAACCTTTCTATGCGGTTTTTTGAAATCGTGCGGTGTGGATGTCAAACGAGACATGAGCGTGGGCGGGCAATACGAACGCAAGGAGACGTGACGAAATGTGTTTCGGCGTGTTAAAAGAATGGCGCTTGGAAGCTAAAGAATCCTGCCAAAGAAAAGGTAGAAAAAATCGGCAAAAAAAAAGGGAGGGGTGCAACACGAGGACTTCCCAGGAGGTCACCCATCCTAGTACTACTCTCGCCCAAGCACGCTTAACTGCGGAGTTCTGATGGGATCCGGTGCATTAGTGCTGGTATGATCGCACCCGTTAGCATATGAAATGCAGTTGCATATAACCTTTCTATGCGGTTTTTTGAAATCGTGCGGTGTGGATGTCAAACGAGACATGAGCGTGGGCGGGCAATACGAACGCAAGGAGACGTGACGAAATGTGTTTCGACGTGTTAAAAGAATGGCGCTTGGAAGCTAAAGAATCCTGCCAAAGAAAAGGTAAAAAAATCGGCAAAAAAAAAGGGAGGGGTGCAACACGAGGACTTCCCAGGAGGTCACCCATCCTAGTACTACTCTCGCCCAAGCACGCTTGACTGCGGAGTTCTGATGGGATCCGGTGCATTAGTGCTGGTATGATCGCACCCGTTAGCATATGAAATGCAGTTGCATATAACCTTTCTATGCGGTTTTTTGAAATCGTGCGGTGTGGATGTCAAACGAGACATGAGCGTGGGCGGGCAATACGAACGCAAGGAGACGCGACGAAATGTGTTTCGGCGTGTTAAAAGAATGGCGCTTGGAAGCTAAAGAATCCTGCCAAAGAAAAGGTAGAAAAAATCGGCAAAAAAAAAGGGAGGGGTGCAACACGAGGACTTCCCAGGAGGTCACCCATCCTAGTACTACTCTCGCCCAAGCACGCTTAACTGCGGAGTTCTGATGGGATCCGATGCATTAGTGCTGGTATGATCGCACCCATTAGCATATGAAATGCAGTTGCATATAACCTTTCTATGCAGTTTTTTGAAATCGTGCGGTGTGGATGTCAAACGAGACATGAGCGTGGGCGGGCAATACGAACGCAAGGAGACGTGACGAAATGTGTTTCGGCGTGTTAAAAGAATGGCGCTTGGAAGCTAAAGAATCCTGCCAAAGAAAAGGTAGAAAAAATCGGCAAAAAAAAAGGGAGGGGTGCAACACGAGGACTTCCCAGGAGGTCACCCATCCTAGTACTACTCTCGCCCAAGCACGCTTGACTGCAGAGTTCTGATGGGATCCGGTGCATTAGTGCTGGTATGATCGCACCCATTAGCATATGAAATGCAGTTGCATATAACCTTTCTATGCGGTTTTTTGAAATCGTGCGGTGTGGATGTCAAACGAGACATGAGCGTGGGCGGGCAATACGAACGCAAGGAGACGTGACGAAATGTGTTTCGGCGTGTTAAAAGAATGGCGCTTGGAAGCTAAAGAATCCTGCCAAAGAAAAGGTAAAAAAAATCGGCAAAAAAAAGGGAGGGGTGCAACACGAGGACTTCCCAGGAGGTCACCCATCCTAGTACTACTCTCGCCCAAGCGCGCTTAACTGCGGAGTTCTGATGGGATCCGGTGCATTAGTGCTGGTATGATCGCACCCGTTAGCATATGAAATGCAGTTGCATATAACCTTTCTATGCGGTTTTTTGAAATCGTGCGGTGTGGATGTCAAACGAGACATGAGCGTGGGCGGGCAATACGAACGCAAGGAGACGTGACGAAATGTGTTTCGGCGTGTTAAAAGAATGGCGCTTGGAAGCTAAAGAATCCTGCCAAAGAAAAGGTAGAAAAAATCGGGAAAAAAAAGGGAAGGGTGCAACACGAGGACTTCCCAGGAGGTCACCCATCCTAGTACTACTCTCTCCCAAGCAAGCTTTACTGCGGAGTTCTGAAGGGATCCGATGCATTAGTGCTGGTATGATCGCACCCGTTAGCATATGAAATGCAGTTGCATATAACCTTTCTATGCGGTTTTTTAAAATCGTGCGGTGTGGATGTCAAACGAGACATGAGCTTGGGCGGGCAATACGAACGCAAGGAGACGTGACGAAATGTGTTTCGGCGTGTTAAAAGAATGGCGCTTGGAAGCTAAAGAATCCTGCCAAAGAAAAGGTAGAAAAAATCGGCAAAAAAAAAGGGAGGGGTGCAACACGAGGACTTCCCAGGAGGTCACCCATCCTAGTACTACTCTCGCCCAAGCACGCTTAACTGCGGAGTTCTGATGGGATCCGGTGCATTAGTGCTGGTATGATCGCACCCGTTAGCATATGAAATGCAGTTGCATATAACCTTTCTATGCGGTTTTTTGAAATCGTGCGGTGTGGATGTCAAACGAGACATGAGCTTGGGCGGGCAATACGAACGCAAGGAGACGTGACGAAATGTGTTTCGGCGTGTTAAAAGAATGGCGCTTGGAAGCTAAAGAATCCTGCCAAAGAAAAGGTAGAAAAAATCGGCAAAAAAAAAGGGAGGGGTGCAACACGAGGACTTCCCAGGAGGTCACCCATCCTAGTACTACTCTCGCCCAAGCGCGCTTAACTGCGGAGTTCTGATGGGATCCGGTGCATTAGTGCTGGTATGATCGCACCCGTTAGCATATGAAATGTAGTTGCATATAACTTTTCTATGCGGTTTTTTGAAATCGTGCGGTGTGGATGTCAAACGAGACATGAGCGTGGGCGGGCAATACGAACGCAAGGAGACGTGACGAAATGTGTTTCGGCGTGTTAAAAGAATGGCGCTTGGAAGGTAAAGAATCCTGCCAAAGAAAAGGTAAGAAAAAATCGGCAAAAAAAAAGGGAGGGGTGCAACACGAGGACTTCCCAGGAGGTCACCCATCCTAGTACTACTCTCGCCCAGGCACGCTTAACTGCGGAGTTCTGATGGGATCCGATGCATTAGTGCTGGTATGATCGCACCCGTTAGCATATGAAATGCAGTTGCATATAACCTTTCTATGCGGTTTTTTGAAATCGTGCGGTGTGGATGTCAAACGAGACATGAGCGTGGGCGGGCAATACGAACGCAAGGAGACGTGACGAAATGTGTTTCGGCGTGTTAAAAGAATGGCGCTTGGAAGCTAAAGAATCCTGCCAAAGAAAAGGTAAAAAAAATCGGCAAAAAAAAAGGGAGGGGTGCAACACGAGGACTTCCCAGGAGGTCACCCATCCTAGTACTACTCTCGCCCAAGCATGCTTAACTGCGGAGTTCTGATGGGATCCGGTGCATTAGTGCTGGTATGATCGCACCCGTTAGCATATGAAATGCAGTTGCATATAACCTTTCTATGCGGTTTTTTGAAATCGTGCGGTGTGGATGTCAAACGAGACATGAGCGTGGGCGGGCAATATGAACGCAAGGAGACGTGACGAAATGTGTTTCGGCGTGTTAAAAGAATGGCGCTTGGAAGCTAAAGAATCCTGCCAAAGAAAAGGTAGAAAAAATCGGCAAAAAAAAAGGGAGGGGTGCAACACGAGGACTTCCCAGGAGGTCACCCATCCCCTAGTACTACTCTCTCCCAAGCAAGCTTTACTGCGGAGTTCTGAAGGGATCCGATGCATTAGTGCTGGTATGATCGCACCCGTTAGCATATGAAATGCAGTTGCATATAACCTTTCTATGCGGTTTTTTGAAATCGTGCGGTGTGGATGTCAAACGAGACATGAGCTTGGGCGGGCAATACGAACGCAAGGAGACGTGACGAAATGTGTTTCGGCGTGTTAAAAGAATGGCGCTTGGAAGCTAAAGAATCCTGCCAAAGAAAAGGTAGAAAAAATCGGGAAAAAAAAGGGAAGGGTGCAACACGAGGACTTCCCAGGAGGTCACCCATCCTAGTACTACTCTCTCCCAAGCAAGCTTTACTGCGGAGTTCTGAAGGGATCCGATGCATTAGTGCTGGTATGATCGCACCCGTTAGCATATGAAATGCAGTTGCATATAACCTTTCTATGCGGTTTTTTGAAATCGTGCGGTGTGGATGTCAAACGAGACATGAGCTTGGGCGGGCAATACGAACGCAAGGAGACGTGACGAAATGTGTTTCGGCGTGTTAAAAGAATGGCGCTTGGAAGCTAAAGAATCCTGCCAAAGAAAAGGTAGAAAAAATCGGCAAAAAAAAAGGGAGGGGTGCAACACGAGGACTTCCCAGGAGGTCACCCATCCTAGTACTACTCTCGCCCAAGCACGCTTAACTGCGGAGTTCTGATGGGATCCGGTGCATTAGTGCTGGTATGATCGCACCCGTTAGCATATGAAATGCAGTTGCATATAACCTTTCTATGCGGTTTTTTGAAATCGTGCGGTGTGGATGTCAAACGAGACATGAGCGTGGGCGGGCAATACGAACGCAAGGAGACGTGACGAAATGTGTTTCGGCGTGTTAAAAGAATGGCGCTTGGAAGCTAAAGAATCCTGCCAAAGAAAAGGTAAAAAAAATCGGCAAAAAAGAAGGGAGGGGTGCAACACGAGGACTTCCCAGGAGGTCACCCATCCTAGTACTACTCTCGCCCAAGCACGCTTCACTGCGGAGTTCTGATGGGATCCGGTGCATTAGTGCTGGTATGATCGCACCCGTTAACATATGAAATGCAGTTGCATATAACCTTTCTATGCGGTTTTTTGAAATCGTGCGGTGTGGATGTCAAACGAGACATGAGCGTGGGCGGGCAATACGAACGCAAGGAGACGTGACGAAATGTGTTTCGGCGTGTTAAAAGAATGGCGCTTGGAAGCTAAAGAATCCTGCCAAAGAAAAGGTAGAAAAAATCGGGAAAAAAAAGGGAAGGGTGCAACACGAGGACTTCCCAGGAGGTCACCCATCCTAGTACTACTCTCTCCCAAGCAAGCTTTACTGCGGAGTTCTGAAGGGATCCGATGCATTAGTGCTGGTATGATCGCACCCGTTAGCATATGAAATGCAGTTGCATATAACCTTTCTATGCGGTTTTTTAAAATCGTGCGGTGTGGATGTCAAACGAGACATGAGCTTGGGCGGGCAATACGAACGCAAGGAGACGTGACGAAATGTGTTTCGGCGTGTTAAAAGAATGGCGCTTGGAAGCTAAAGAATCCTGCCAAAGAAAAGGTAGAAAAAATCGGCAAAAAAAAAGGGAGGGGTGCAACACGAGGACTTCCCAGGAGGTCACCCATCCTAGTACTACTCTCGCCAAGGCACGCTTAACTGCGGAGTTCTGATGGGATCCGGTGCATTAGTGCTGGTATGATCGCACCCGTTAGCATATGAAATGCAGTTGCATATAACCTTTCTATGCGGTTTTTTGAAATCGTGCGGTGTGGATGTCAAACGAGACATGAGCGTGGGCGGGCAATACGAACGCAAGGAGACGTGACGAAATGTGTTTCGGCGTGTTAAAAGAATGGCGCTTGGAAGCTAAAGAATCCTGCCAAAGAAAAGGTAAAAAAAATCGGCAAAAAAAAAGGGAGGGGTGCAACATGAGGACTTCCCAGGAGGTCACCCATCCTAGTACTACTCTCGCCCATGCCCGCTTAACTGCGGAGTTCTGATGGGATCCGGTGCATTAGTGCTGGTATGATCGCACCCGTTAGCATATGAAATGCAGTTGCTTATAACCTTTCTATGCGGTTTTTTGAAATCGTGCGGTGTGGATGTCAAACGAGACATGAGCGTGGGCGGGCAATACGAACGCAAGGAGACGTGACGAAATGTGTTTCGGCGTGTTAAAAGAATGGCGCTTGGAAGCTAAAGAATCCTGCCAAAGAAAAGGTAGAAAAAATCGGCAAAAAAAAAGGGAGGGGTGCAACACGAGGACTTCCCAGGAGGTCACCCATCCTAGTACTACTCTCGCCCAAGCACGCTTCACTGCGGAGTTCTGATGGGATCCGGTGCATTAGTGCTGGTATGATCGCACCCGTTAGCATATGAAATGCAGTTGCATATAACCTTTCTATGCGATTTTTTGAAATCGTGCGGTGTGGATGTCAAACGAGACATGAGCGTGGGCGGGCAATACGAACGCAAGGAGACGTGACGAAATGTGTTTCGGCGTGTTAAAAGAATGGCGCTTGGAAGCTAAAGAATCCTGCAAAAGAAAAGGTAGAAAAAATCGACAAAAAAAAAGGGAGGGGTGCAACACGAGGACTTCCCAGGAGGTCACCCATCCTAGTACTACTCTCGCCCAAGCACGCTTAACTGCGGAGTTCTGATGGGATCCGGTGCATTAGTGCTAGTATGATCGCACCCGTTAGCATATGAAATGCAGTTGCATATAACCTTTCTATGCGGTTTTTTGAAATCGTGCGGTGTGGATGTCAAACGAGACATGAGCGTGGGCGGGCAATACGAACGCAAGGAGACGTGACGAAATGTGTTTCGGCGTGTTAAAAGAATGGCGCTTGGAAGCTAAAGAATCCTGCCAAAGAAAAGGTAAAAAAAATCGGCAAAAAAAAAAGGGAGGGGTGCAACACGAGGACTTCCCAGGAGGTCACCCATCCTAGTACTACTCTCGCCCAACCACGCTTAACTGCGGAGTTCTGATGGGATCCGGTGCATTAGTGCTGGTATGATCGCACCCGTTAGCATATGAAATGCAGTTGCATATAACCTTTCTATGCGGTTTTTTGAAATCGTGCGGTGTGGATGTCAAACGAGACATGAGCGTGGGCGGGCAATACGAACGCAAGGAGACGTGACGAAATGTGTTTCGGCGTGTTAAAAGAATGGCGCTTGGAAGCTAAAGAATCCTGCCAAAGAAAAGGTAGAAAAAATCGGCAAAAAAAAAGGGAGGGGTGCAACACGAGGACTTCCCAGGAGGTCACCCATCCTAGTACTACTCTCGCCCAAGCACGCTTGACTGCAGAGTTCTGATGGGATCCGGTGCATTAGTGCTGGTATGATCGCACCCGTTAGCATATGAAATGCAGTTGCATATAACCTTTCTATGCGGTTTTTTGAAATCGTGCGGTGTGGATGTCAAACGAGACATGAGCGTGGGCGGGCAATACGAACGCAAGGAGACGTGACGAAATGTGTTTCGGCGTGTTAAAAGAATGGCGCTTGGAAGCTAAAGAATCCTGCCAAAGAAAAGGTAAAAAAAATCGGCAAAAAAAAGGGAGGGGTGCAACACGAGGACTTCCCAGGAGGTCACCCATCCTAGTACTACTCTCGCAAAAGCGCGCTTAACTGCGGAGTTCTGATGGGATCCGGTGCATTAGTGCTGGTATGATCGCACCCGTTAGCATATGAAATGCAGTTGCATATAACCTTTCTATGCGGTTTTTTGAAATCGTGCGGTGTGGATGTCAAACGAGACATGAGCGTGGGCGGGCAATACGAACGCAAGGAGACGTGGCGAAATGTGTTTCGGCGTGTTAAAAGAATGGCGCTTGGAAGCTAAAGAATCCTGCCAAAGAAAAGGTAAAAAAAATCGGCAAAAAAAAAGGGAGGGGTGCAACACGAGGACTTCCCAGGAGGTCACCCATCCTAGTACTACTCTCGCCCAAGCACGCTTAACTGCGGAGTTCTGATGGGATCCGATGCATTAGTGCTGGTATGATCGCACCCATTAGCATATGAAATGCAGTTGCATATAACCTTTCTATGCGGTTTTTTGAAATCGTGCGGTGTGGATGTCAAACGAGACACAACACGAGGACTTCCCAGGAGGTCACCCATCCTGGTACTACTCTCGCCCAAGCACGCTTAACAGCGGAGTTCTGATGGGATCCGGTGCATTAGTGCTGGTATGATCGCACCCGTTAGTATATGAAATGCAGTTGCATATAACCTTTCTATGCGGTTTTTTGAAATCGTGCGGTGTGGATGTCAAACGAGACATGAGCGTGGGCGGGCAATACGAACGCAAGGAGACGTGACGAAATGTGTTTCGGCGTGTTAAAAGAATGGCGCTTGGAAGCTAAAGAATCCTGCCAAAGAAAAGGTAGAAAAAATCGGCAAAAAAAAAGGGAGGGGTGCAACACGAGTACTTCCCAGGAGGTCACCCATCCTAGTACTACTCTCGCCCAATCACGCTTAACTGCGGAGTTCTGATGGGATCCGGTGCATTAGTGCTGGTATGATCGCACCCGTTAGCATATGAAATGCAGTTGCATATAACCTTTCTATGCGGTTTTTTGAAATCGTGCGGTGTGGATGTCAAACGAGACATGAGCGTGGGCGGGCAATACGAACGCAAGGAGACGTGACGAAATGTGTTTCGGCGTGTTAAAAGAATGGCGCTTGGAAGCTAAAGAATCCTGCCAAAGAAAAGGTAAAAAAAATCGGCAAAAAAAAAAGGGAGGGGTGCAACACGAGGACTTCCCAGGAGGTCACCCATCCTAGTACTACTCTCGCCCAACCACGCTTAACTGCGGAGTTCTGATGGGATCCGGTGCATTAGTGCTGGTATGATCGCACCCGTTAGCATATGAAATGCAGTTGCATATAACCTTTCTATGCGGTTTTTTGAAATCGTGCGGTGTGGATGTCAAACGAGACATGAGCGTGGGCGGGCAATACGAACGCAAGGAGACGTGACGAAATGTGTTTCGGCGTGTTAAAAGAATGGCGCTTGGAAGCTAAAGAATCCTGCCAAAGAAAAGGTAGAAAAAATCGGCAAAAAAAAAGGGAGGGGTGCAACACGAGGACTTCCCAGGAGGTCACCCATCCTAGTACTACTCTCGCCCAAGCACGCTTGACTGCAGAGTTCTGATGGGATCCGGTGCATTAGTGCTGGTATGATCGCACCCGTTAGCATATGAAATGCAGTTGCATATAACCTTTCTATGCGGTTTTTTGAAATCGTGCGGTGTGGATGTCAAACGAGACATGAGCGTGGGCGGGCAATACGAACGCAAGGAGACGTGACGAAATGTGTTTCGGCGTGTTAAAAGAATGGCGCTTGGAAGCTAAAGAATCCTGCCAAAGAAAAGGTAAAAAAAATCGGCAAAAAAAAAGGGAGGGGTGCAGCACGAGGACTTCCCAGGAGGTCACCCATCCTAGTACTACTCTCGCCCAAGCGCGCTTAACTGCGGAGTTCTGATGGGATCCGGTGCATTAGTGCTGGTATGATCGCACCCGTTAGCATATGAAATGCAGTTGCATATAACCTTTCTATGCGGTTTTTTGAAATCGTGCGGTGTGGATGTCAAACGAGACATGAGCGTGGGCGGGCAATACGAACGCAAGGAGACGTGACGAAATGTGTTTCGGCGTGTTAAAAGAATGGCGCTTGGAAGCTAAAGAATCCTGCCAAAGAAAAGGTAAAAAAAATCGGCAAAAAAAAAGGAAGGGGTGCAACACGAGGACTTCCCAGGAGGTCACCCATCCTAGTACTACTCTCGCCCAAGCACGCTTAGCTGCGGAGTTCTGATGGGATCCGATGCATTAGTGCTGGTATGATCGCACCCATTAGCATATGAAATGCAGTTGCATATAACCTTTCTATGCGGTTTTTTGAAATCGTGCGGTGTGGATGTCAAACGAGACACAACACGAGGACTTCCCAGGAGGTCACCCATCCTGGTACTACTCTCGCCCAAGCACGCTTAACAGCGGAGTTCTGATGGGATCCGGTGCATTAGTGCTGGTATGATCGCACCCGTTAGCATATGAAATGCAGTTGCATATAACCTTTCTATGCGGTTTTTTGAAATCGTGCGGTGTGGATGTCAAACGAGACATGAGCGTGGGCGGGCAATACGAACGCAAGGAGACGTGACGAAATGTGTTTCGGCGTGTTAAAAGAATGGCGCTTGGAAGCTAAAGAATCCTGCCAAAGAAAAGGTAGAAAAAATCGGCAAAAAAAAAGGGAGGGGTGCAACACGAGGACTTCCCAGGAGGTCACCCATCCTAGTACTACTCTCGCCCAATCACGCTTAACTGCGGAGTTCTGATGGGATCCGGTGCATTAGTGCTGGTATGATTGCACCCGTTAGCATATGAAATGCAGTTGCATATAACCTTTCTATGCGGTTTTTTGAAATCTTGCGGTGTGGATGTCAAACGAGACATGAGCGTGGGCGGGCAATACGAACGCAAGGAGACGTGACGAAATGTGTTTCGGCGTGTTAAAAGAATGGCGCTTGGAAGCTAAAGAATCCTGCCAAAGAAAAGGTAGAAAAAATCGGCAAAAAAAAAGGGAGGGGTGCAACACGAGGACTTCCCAGGAGGTCACCCATCCTAGTACTACTCTCGCCCAAGCACGCTTAACTGCGGAGTTCTGATGGGATCCGGTGCATTAGTGCTGGTATGATCGCACCCGTTAGCATATGAAATGTAGTTGCATATAACTTTTCTATGCGGTTTTTTGAAATCGTGCGGTGTGGATGTCAAACGAGACATGAGCGTGGGCGGGCAATACGAACGCAAGGAGACGTGACGAAATGTGTTTCGGCGTGTTAAAAGAATGGCGCTTGGAAGGTAAAGAATCCTGCCAAAGAAAAGGTAAGAAAAAATCGGCAAAAAAAAAGGGAGGGGTGCAACACGAGGACTTCCCAGGAGGTCACCCATCCTAGTACTACTCTCGCCCAGGCACGCTTAACTGCGGAGTTCTGATGGGATCCGGTGCATTAGTGCTGGTATGATCGCACCCGTTAGCATATGAAATGCAGTTGCATATAACCTTTCTATGCGGTTTTTTGAAATCGTGCGGTGTGGATGTCAAACGAGACATGAGCGTGGGCGGGCAATACGAACGCAAGGAGACGTGACGAAATGTGTTTAGGCGTGTTAAAAGAATGGCGCTTGGAAGCTAAAGAATCCTGCCAAAGAAAAGGTAAAAAAAATCGGCAAAAAAAAAGGGAGGGGTGCAACACGAGGACTTCCCAGGAGGTCACCCATCCTAGTACTACTCTCGCCCAAGCATGCTTAACTGCGGAGTTCTGATGGGATCCGGTGCATTAGTGCTGGTATGATCGCACCCGTTAGCATATGAAATGCAGTTGCATATAACCTTTCTATGCGGTTTTTTGAAATCGTGCGGTGTGGATGTCAAACGAGACATGAGCGTGGGCGGGCAATATGAACGCAAGGAGACGTGACGAAATGTGTTTCGGCGTGTTAAAAGAATGGCGCTTGGAAGCTAAAGAATCCTGCCAAAGAAAAGGTAGAAAAAATCGGCAAAAAAAAAGGGAGGGGTGCAACACGAGGACTTCCCAGGAGGTCACCCATCCTAGTACTACTCTCTCCCAAGCAAGCTTTACTGCGGAGTTCTGAAGGGATCCGATGCATTAGTGCTGGTATGATCGCACCCGTTAGCATATGAAATGCAGTTGCATATAACCTTTCTATGCGGTTTTTTGAAATCGTGCGGTGTGGATGTCAAACGAGACATGAGCTTGGGCGGGCAATACGAACGCAAGGAGACGTGACGAAATGTGTTTCGGCGTGTTAAAAGAATGGCGCTTGGAAGCTAAAGAATCCTGGCAAAGAAAAGGTAGAAAAAATCGGCAAAAAAAAAGGGAGGGGTGCAACACGAGGACTTCCCAGGAGGTCACCCATCCTAGTACTACTCTCGCCCAAGCACGCTTAACTGCGGAGTTCTGATGGGATCCGGTGCATTAGTGCTGGTATGATCGCACCCGTTAGCATATGAAATGCAGTTGCATATAACCTTTCTATGCGGTTTTTTGAAATCGTGCGGTGTGGATGTCAAACGAGACATGAGCGTGGGCGGGCAATACGAACGCAAGGAGACGTGACGAAATGTGTTTCGGCGTGTTAAAAGAATGGCGCTTGGAAGCTAAAGAATCCTGCCAAAGAAAAGGTAAAAAAAATCGGCAAAAAAGAAGGGAGGGGTGCAACACGAGGACTTCCCAGGAGGTCACCCATCCTAGTACTACTCTCGCCCAAGCACGCTTAACTGCGGAGTTCTGATGGGATCCGGTGCATTAGTGCTGGTATGATCGCACCCGTTAACATATGAAATGCAGTTGCATATAACCTTTCTATGCGGTTTTTTGAAATCGTGCGGTGTGGATGTCAAACGAGACATGAGCGTGGGCGGGCAATACGAACGCAAGGAGACGTGACGAAATGTGTTTCGGCGTGTTAAAAGAATGGCGCTTGGAAGCTAAAGAATCCTGCCAAAGAAAAGGTAGAAAAAATCGGGAAAAAAAAGGGAAGGGTGCAACACGAGGACTTCCCAGGAGGTCACCCATCCTAGTACTACTCTCTCCCAAGCAAGCTTTACTGCGGAGTTCTGAAGGGATCCGATGCATTAGTGCTGGTATGATCGCACCCGTTAGCATATGAAATGCAGTTGCATATAACCTTTCTATGCGGTTTTTTAAAATCGTGCGGTGTGGATGTCAAACGAGACATGAGCTTGGGCGGGCAATACGAACGCAAGGAGACGTGACGAAATGTGTTTCGGCGTGTTAAAAGAATGGCGCTTGGAAGCTAAAGAATCCTGCCAAAGAAAAGGTAGAAAAAATCGGCAAAAAAAAAGGGAGGGGTGCAACACGAGGACTTCCCAGGAGGTCACCCATCCTAGTACTACTCTCGCCAAGGCACGCTTAACTGCGGAGTTCTGATGGGATCCGGTGCATTAGTGCTGGTATGATCGCACCCGTTAGCATATGAAATGCAGTTGCATATAACCTTTCTATGCGGTTTTTTGAAATCGTGCGGTGTGGATGTCAAACGAGACATGAGCGTGGGCGGGCAATACGAACGCAAGGAGACGTGACGAAATGTGTTTCGGCGTGTTAAAAGAATGGCGCTTGGAAGCTAAAGAATCCTGCCAAAGAAAAGGTAGAAAAAATCGGCAAAAAAAAAGGGAGGGGTGCAACATGAGGACTTCCCAGGAGGTCACCCATCCTAGTACTACTCTCGCCCATGCCCGCTTAACTGCGGAGTTCTGATGGGATCCGGTGCATTAGTGCTGGTATGATCGCACCCGTTAGCATATGAAATGCAGTTGCTTATAACCTTTCTATGCGGTTTTTTGAAATCGTGCGGTGTGGATGTCAAACGAGACATGAGCGTGGGCGGGCAATACGAACGCAAGGAGACGTGACGAAATGTGTTTCGGCGTGTTAAAAGAATGGCGCTTGGAAGCTAAAGAATCCTGCCAAAGAAAAGGTAGAAAAAATCGGCAAAAAAAAAGGGAGGGGTGCAACACGAGGACTTCCCAGGAGGTCACCCATCCTAGTACTACTCTCGCCCAAGCACGCTTCACTGCGGAGTTCTGATGGGATCCGGTGCATTAGTGCTGGTATGATCGCACCCGTTAGCATATGAAATGCAGTTGCATATAACCTTTCTATGCGATTTTTTGAAATCGTGCGGTGTGGATGTCAAACGAGACATGAGCGTGGGCGGGCAATACGAACGCAAGGAGACGTGACGAAATGTGTTTCGGCGTGTTAAAAGAATGGCGCTTGGAAGCTAAAGAATCCTGCCAAAGAAAAGGTAGAAAAAATCGACAAAAAAAAAGGGAGGGGTGCAACACGAGGACTTCCCAGGAGGTCACCCATCCTAGTACTACTCTCGCCCAAGCACGCTTAACTGCGGAGTTCTGATGGGATCCGGTGCATTAGTGCTGGTATGATCGCACCCGTTAGCATATGAAATGCAGTTGCATATAACCTTTCTATGCGGTTTTTTGAAATCGTGCGGTGTGGATGTCAAACGAGACATGAGCGTGGGCGGGCAATACGAACGCAAGGAGACGTGACGAAATGTGTTTCGGCGTGTTAAAAGAATGGCGCTTGGAAGCTAAAGAATCCTGCCAAAGAAAAGGTAAAAAAAATCGGCAAAAAAAAAAGGGAGGGGTGCAACACGAGGACTTCCCAGGAGGTCACCCATCCTAGTACTACTCTCGCCCAACCACGCTTAACTGCGGAGTTCTGATGGGATCCGGTGCATTAGTGCTGGTATGATCGCACCCGTTAGCATATGAAATGCAGTTGCATATAACCTTTCTATGCGGTTTTTTGAAATCGTGCGGTGTGGATGTCAAACGAGACATGAGCGTGGGCGGGCAATACGAACGCAAGGAGACGTGACGAAATGTGTTTCGGCCTGTTAAAAGAATGGCGCTTGGAAGCTAAAGAATCCTGCCAAAGAAAAGGTAGAAAAAATCGGCAAAAAAAAAGGGAGGGGTGCAACGCGAGGACTTCCCAGGAGGTCACCCATCCTAGTACTACTCTCGCCCAAGCACGCTTAACTGCTGAGTTCTGATGGGATCCGGTGCATTAGTGCTGGTATGATCGCACCCGTTAGCATATGAAATGCAGTTGCATATAACCTTTCTATGTGGTTTTTTGAAATCGTGCGGTGTGGATGTCAAACGAGACATGAGCGTGGGCGGGCAATACGAACGCAAGGAGACGTGACGAAATGTGTTTCGGCGTGTTAAAAGAATGGCGCTTGGAAGCTAAAGAATCCTGCCAAAGAAAAGGTAGAAAAAATCGGCAAAAAAAAAGGGAGGGGTGCAACACGAGGACTTCCAAGGAGGTCACCCATCCTAGTACTACTCTCTCCCAAGCACGCATAACTGCGGAGTTCTGAAGGGATCCGATGCATTAGTGCTGGTATGATCGCACCCGTTAGCATATGAAATGCAGTTGCATATAACCTTTCTATGCGGTTTTTTGAAATCGTGCGGTGTGGATGTCAAACGAGACATGAGCTTGGGCGGGCAATACGAACGCCAGGAGACGTGACGAAATGTGTTTCGGCGTGTTAAAAGAATGGCGCTTGGAAGCTAAAGAATCCTGCCAAAGAAAAGGTAGAAAAAATCGGCAAAAAAAAAGGGAGGGGTGCAACACGAGGACTTCCCAGGAGGTCACCCATCCTAGTACTACTCTCGCCCAAGCACGCTTAACTGCGGAGTTCTGATGGGATCCGGTGCATTAGTGCTGGTATGATCGCACCCGTTAGCATATGAAATGCAGTTGCATATAACCTTTCTATGCGGTTTTTTGAAATCGTGCGGTGTGGATGTCAAACGAGACATGAGCGTGGGCGGGCAATACGAACGCAAGGAGACGTGACGAAATGTGTTTCGGCGTGTTAAAAGAATGGCGCTTGGAAGCTAAAGAATCCTGCCAAAGAAAAGGTAGAAAAAATCGGCAAAAAAAAAGGGAGGGGTGCAACACGAGGACTTCCAAGGAGGTCACCCATCCTAGTACTACTCTCTCCCAAGCACGCATAACTGCGGAGTTCTGAAGGGATCCGATGCATTAGTGCTGGTATGATCGCACCCGTTAGCATATGAAATGCAGTTGCATATAACCTTTCTATGCGGTTTTTTGAAATCGTGCGGTGTGGATGTCAAACGAGACATGAGCTTGGGCGGGCAATACGAACGCCAGGAGACGTGACGAAATGTGTTTCGGCGTGTTAAAAGAATGGCGCTTGGAAGCTAAAGAATCCTGCCAAAGAAAAGGTAGAAAAAATCGGCAAAAAAAAAGGGAGGGGTGCAACACGAGGACTTCCCAGGAGGTCACCCATCCTAGTACTACTCTCGCCCAAGCACGCTTAACTGCGGAGTTCTGATGGGATCCGGTGCATTAGTGCTGGTATGATCGCACCCGTTAGCATATGAAATGCAGTTGCATATAACCTTTCTATGCGGTTTTTTGAAATCGTGCGGTGTGGATGTCAAACGAGACATGAGCGTGGGCGGGCAATACGAACGCAAGGAGACGTGACGAAATGTGTTTCGGCGTGTTAAAAGAATGGCGCTTGGAAGCTAAAGAATCCTGCCAAAGAAAAGGTAGAAAAAATCGGCAAAAAAAAAGGGAGGGGTGCAACACGAGGACTTCCCAGGAGGTCACCCATCCTAGTACTACTCTCGCCCAAGCACGCTTAACTGCGGAGTTCTGATGGGATCCGGTGCATTAGTGCTGGTATGATCGCACCCGTTAGCATATGAAATGCAGTTGCATATAACCTTTCTATGCGGTTTTTTGAAATCGTGCGGTGTGGATGTCAAACGAGACATGAGCGTGGGCGGGCAATACGAACGCAAGGAGACGTGACGAAATGTGTTTCGGCGTGTTAAAAGAATGGCGCTTGGAAGCTAAAGAATCCTGCCAAAGAAAAGGTAAAAAAATCGGCAAAAAAAAAGGGAGGGGTGCAACACGAGGACTTCCCAGGAGGTCACCCATCCTAGTACTACTCTCGCCCAAGCACGCTTAACTGCGGAGTTCTGATGGGATCCGGTGCATTAGTGCTGGTATGATCGCACCCGTTAGCATATGAAATGCAGTTGCATATAACCTTTCTATGCGGTTTTTTGAAATCGTGCGGTGTGGATGTCAAACGAGACATGAGCGTGGGCGGGCAATACGAACGCAAGGAGACGCGACGAAATGTGTTTCGGCGTGTTAAAAGAATGGCGCTTGGAAGCTAAAGAATCCTGCCAAAGAAAAGGTAGAAAAAATCGGCAAAAAAAAAGGGAGGGGTGCAACACGAGGACTTCCCAGGAGGTCACCCATCCTAGTACTACTCTCGCCCAAGCACGCTTAACTGCGGAGTTCTGATGGGATCCGGTGCATTAGTGCTGGTATGATCGCACCCGTTAGCATATGAAATGCAGTTGCATATAACCTTTCTATGCGGTTTTTTGAAATCGTGCGGTGTGGATGTCAAACGAGACATGAGCGTGGGCGGGCAATACGAACGCAAGGAGACGTGACGAAATGTGTTTCGGCGTGTTAAAAGAATGGCGCTTGGAAGCTAAAGAATCCTGCCAAAGAAAAGGTAAAAAAAATCGACAAAAAAAAAGGGAGGGGTGCAACACGAGGACTTCCTAGGAGGTCACCCATCCTAGTACTACTCTCGCCCAAGCACGCTTAACTGCGGAGTTCTGATGGGATCCGGTGCATTAGTGCTGGTATGATCGCACCCGTTAGCATATGAAATGCAGTTGCATATAACCTTTCTATGCGGTTTTTTGAAATCGAGCGGTGTGGATGTCAAACGAGACATGAGCGTGGGCGGGCAATACGAACGCAAGGAGACGTGACGAAATGTGTTTCGGCGTGTTAAAAGAATGGCGCTTGGAAGCTAAAGAATCCTGCCAAAGAAAAGGTAGAAAAAATCGGCAAAAAAAAAGGGAGGGGTGCAACCCGAGGACTTCCCAGGAGGTCACCCATCCTAGTACTACTCTCGCCCAAGCAAGCTTAGCTGCGGAGTTCTGATGGGATCCGGTGCATCAGTGCTGGTATGATCGCACCCGTTAGCATATGAAATGCAGTTGCATATAACCTTTCTATGCGGTTTTTTGAAATCGTGCGGTGTGGATGTCAAACGAGACATGAGCGTGGGCGGGCAATACGAACGCAAGGAGACGTGACGAAATGTGTTTCGGCGTGTTAAAAGAATGGCGCTTGGAAGCTAAAGAATCCTGCCAAAGAAAAGGTAAAAAAAATCGGCAAAAAAAAAGGGAGGGGTGCAACACGAGGACTTCCTAGGAGGTCACCCATCCTAGTACTACTCTCGCCCAAGCACGCTTAACTGCGGAGTTCTGATGGGATCCGGTGCATTAGTGCTGGTATGATCGCACCCGTTAGCATATGAAATGCAGTTGCATATAACCTTTCTATGCGGTTTTTTGAAATCGTGCGGTGTGGATGTCAAACGAGACATGAGCTTGGGCGGGCAATACGAACGCCAGGAGACGTGACGAAATGTGTTTCGGCGTGTTAAAAGAATGGCGCTTGGAAGCTAAAGAATCCTGCCAAAGAAAAGGTAGAAAAAATCGGCAAAAAAAAAGGGAGGGGTGCAACACGAGGACTTCCCAGGAGGTCACCCATCCTAGTACTACTCTCGCCCAAGCACGCTTAACTGCGGAGTTCTGATGGGATCCGGTGCATTAGTGCTGGTATGATCGCACCCGTTAGCATATGAAATGCAGTTGCATATAACCTTTCTATGCGGTTTTTTGAAATCGTGCGGTGTGGATGTCAAACGAGACATGAGCGTGGGCGGGCAATACGAACGCAAGGAGACGTGACGAAATGTGTTTCGGCGTGTTAAAAGAATGGCGCTTGGAAGCTAAAGAATCCTGCCAAAGAAAAGGTAGAAAAAATCGGCAAAAAAAAAGGGAGGGGTGCAACACGAGGACTTCCCAGGAGGTCACCCATCCTAGTACTACTCTCGCCCAAGCACGCTTAACTGCGGAGTTCTGATGGGATCCGGTGCATTAGTGCTGGTATGATCGCACCCGTTAGCATATGAAATGCAGTTGCATATAACCTTTCTATGCGGTTTTTTGAAATCGTGCGGTGTGGATGTCAAACGAGACATGAGCGTGGGCGGGCAATACGAACGCAAGGAGACGTGACGAAATGTGTTTCGGCGTGTTAAAAGAATGGCGCTTGGAAGCTAAAGAATCCTGCCAAAGAAAAGGTAAAAAAATCGGCAAAAAAAAAGGGAGGGGTGCAACACGAGGACTTCCCAGGAGGTCACCCATCCTAGTACTACTCTCGCCCAAGCACGCTTAACTGCGGAGTTCTGATAGGATCCGGTGCATTAGTGCTGGTATGATCGCACCCGTTAGCATATGAAATGCAGTTGCATATAACCTTTCTATGCGGTTTTTTGAAATCGTGCGGTGTGGATGTCAAACGAGACATGAGCGTGGGCGGGCAATACGAACGCAAGGAGACGCGACGAAATGTGTTTCGGCGTGTTAAAAGAATGGCGCTTGGAAGCTAAAGAATCCTGCCAAAGAAAAGGTAGAAAAAATCGGCAAAAAAAAAGGGAGGGGTGCAACACGAGGACTTCCCAGGAGGTCACCCATCCTAGTACTACTCTCGCCCAAGCACGCTTAACTGCGGAGTTCTGATGGGATCCGGTGCATTAGTGCTGGTATGATCGCACCCGTTAGCATATGAAATGCAGTTGCATATAACCTTTCTATGCGGTTTTTTGAAATCGTGCGGTGTGGATGTCAAACGAGACATGAGCGTGGGCGGGCAATACGAACGCAAGGAGACGTGACGAAATGTGTTTCGGCGTGTTAAAAGAATGGCGCTTGGAAGCTAAAGAATCCTGCCAAAGAAAAGGTAAAAAAAATCGACAAAAAAAAAGGGAGGGGTGCAACACGAGGACTTCCTAGGAGGTCACCCATCCTAGTACTACTCTCGCCCAAGCACGCTTAACTGCGGAGTTCTGATGGGATCCGGTGCATTAGTGCTGGTATGATCGCACCCGTTAGCATATGAAATGCAGTTGCATATAACCTTTCTATGCGGTTTTTTGAAATCGAGCGGTGTGGATGTCAAACGAGACATGAGCGTGGGCGGGCAATACGAACGCAAGGAGACGTGACGAAATGTGTTTCGGCGTGTTAAAAGAATGGCGCTTGGAAGCTAAAGAATCCTGCCAAAGAAAAGGTAGAAAAAATCGGCAAAAAAAAAGGGAGGGGTGCAACCCGAGGACTTCCCAGGAGGTCACCCATCCTAGTACTACTCTCGCCCAAGCAAGCTTAGCTGCGGAGTTCTGATGGGATCCGGTGCATCAGTGCTGGTATGATCGCACCCGTTAGCATATGAAATGCAGTTGCATATAACCTTTCTATGCGGTTTTTTGAAATCGTGCGGTGTGGATGTCAAACGAGACATGAGCGTGGGCGGGCAATACGAACGCAAGGAGACGTGACGAAATGTGTTTCGGCGTGTTAAAAGAATGGCGCTTGGAAGCTAAAGAATCCTGCCAAAGAAAAGGTAAAAAAAATCGGCAAAAAAAAAGGGAGGGGTGCAACACGAGGACTTCCTAGGAGGTCACCCATCCTAGTACTACTCTCGCCCAAGCACGCTTAACTGCGGAGTTCTGATGGGATCCGGTGCATTAGTGCTGGTATGATCGCACCCGTTAGCATATGAAATGCAGTTGCATATAACCTTTCTATGCGGTTTTTTGAAATCGAGCGGTGTGGATGTCAAACGAGACATGAGCGTGGGCGGGCAATACGAACGCAAGGAGACGTGACGAAATGTGTTTCGGCGTGTTAAAAGAATGGCGCTTGGAAGCTAAAGAATCCTGCCAAAGAAAAGGTAGAAAAAATCGGCAAAAAAAAAAGGAGGGGTGCAACCCGAGGACTTCCCAGGAGGTCACCCATCCTAGTACTACTCTCGCCCAAGCAAGCTTAACTGCGGAGTTCTGATGGGATCCGGTGCATTAGTGCTGGTATGATCGCACCCGTTAGCATATGAAATGCAGTTGCATATAACCTTTCTATGCGGTTTTTTGAAATCGTGCGGTGTGGATGTCAAACGAGACATGAGCGTGGGCGGGCAATACGAACGCAAGGAGACGTGACGAAATGTGTTTCGGCGTGTTAAAAGAATGGCGCTTGGAAGCTAAAGAATCCTGCCAAAGAAAAGGTAGAAAAAATCGGCAAAAAAAAAGGGAGGGGTGCAACCCGAGGACTTCCCAGGAGGTCACCCATCCTAGTACTACTCTCGCCCAAGCACGCTTAACTGCGGAGTTCTGATGGGATCCGGTGCATTAGTGCTGGTATGATCGCACCCGTTAGCATATGAAATGCAGTTGCATATAACCTTTCTATGCGGTTTTTTGAAATCGTGCGGGGTGGATGTCAAACGAGACATGAGCGTGGGCGGGCAATACGAACGCAAGGAGACGTGACGAAATGTGTTTCGGCGTGTTAAAAGAATGGCGCTTGGAAGCTAAAGAATCCTGCCAAAGAAAAGGTAAAAAAAAAGGGAGGGGTGCAACACGAGGACTTCCCAGGAGGTCACCCATCCTAGTACTACTCTCGCCCAAGCACGCTTAACTGCGGAGTTCTGATGGGATCCGGTGCATTAGTGCTGGTATGATCGCACCCGTTAGCATATGAAATGCAGTTGCATATAACCTTTCTATGCGGTTTTTTGAAATCGTGCGGTGTGGATGTCAAACGAGACATGAGCGTGGGCGGGCAATACGAACGCAAGGAGACGTGACGAAATGTGTTTCGGCGTGTTAAAAGAATGGCGCTTGGAAGCTAAAGAATCCTGCCAAAGAAAAGGTAAAAAAATCGGCAAAAAAAAAGGGAGGGGTGCAACACGAGGACTTCCCAGGAGGTCACCCATCCTAGTACTACCCTCGCCCAAGCGCGCTTAACTGCGGAGTTCTGATGGGATCCGATGCATTAGTGCTGGTATGATCGCACCCGTTAGCATATGAAATGCAGTTGCATATAACCTTTCTATGCGGTTTTTTGAAATCGTGCGGTGTGGATGTCAAACGAGACATGAGCGTGGGCGGGCAATACGAACGCAAGGAGACGTGACGAAATGTGTTTCGGCGTGTTAAAAGAATGGCGCTTGGAAGCTAAAGAATCCTGCCAAAGAAAAGGTAGAAAAAATCGGCAAAAAAAAGGGAGGGGTGCAACACGAGGACTTCCCAAGAGGTCACCCATCCTAGTACTACTCTCGCCCAAGCACGCTTAACTGCGGAGTTCTGATGGGATCCGGTGCATTAGTGCTGGTATGATCGCACCCGTTAGCATATGAAATGCAGTTGCATATAACCTTTCTATGCGGTTTTTTGAAATCGTGCGGTGTGGATGTCAAACGAGACATGAGCGTGGGCGGGCAATACGAACGCAAGGAGACGTGACGAAATGTGTTTCGGCGTGTTAAAAGAATGGCGCTTGGAAGCTAAAGAATCCTGCCAAAGAAAAGGTAGAAAAAATCGGCAAAAAAAAAGGGAGGGGTGCAACACGAGGACTTCCCAGGAGGTCACCCATCCTAGTACTACTCCCGCCCAAGCACGCTTAACTGCGGAGTTCTGATGGGATCCGGTGCATTAGTGCTGGTATGATCGCACCCGTTAGCATATGAAATGCAGTTGCATATAACCTTTCTATGCGGTTTTTTGAAATCGTGCGGTGTGGATGTCAAACGAGACATGAGCATGGGCGGGCAATACGAACGCAAGGAGACGTGACGAAATGTGTTTCGGCGTGTTAAAAGAATGGCGCTTGGAAGCTAAAGAATCCTGCCAAAGAAAAGGTAAAAAAAAATCGGCAAAAAAAAACGGAGGGGTGCAACACGAGGACTTCCCAAGAGGTCACCCATCCTAGTACTACTCTCGCCCAAGCACGCTTAACTGCGGAGTTCTGATGGGATCCGGTGCATTAGTGCTGGTATGATCGCACCCGTCAGCATATGAAATGCAGTTGCATATAACCTTTCTATGCGGTTTTTTGAAATCGTGCGGTGTGGATGTCAAACGAGACATGTGCGTGGGCGGGCAATACGAACGCAAGGAGACGTGACGAAATGTGTTTCGGCGTGTTAAAAGAATGGTGCTTGGAAGCTAAAGAATCCTGCCAAAGAAAAGGTAAAAAAAATCGGCAAAAAAAAGGGAGGGGTGCAACACGAGGACTTCCCAGGAGGTCACCCATCCTAGTACTACTCTCGCCCAAGCACGCTTAACTGCGGAGTTCTGATGGGATCCGGTGCATTAGTGCTGGTATGATCGCACCCGTTAGCATATAAAATGCAGTTGCATATAACCTTTCTATGCGGTTTTTTGAAATCGTGCGGTGTGGATGTCAAACGAGACATGAGCGTGGGCGGGCAATACGAACGCAAGGAGACGTGACGAAATGTGTTTCGGCGTGTTAAAAGAATGGCGCTTGGAAGCTAAAGAATCCTGCCAAAGAAAAGGTAAAAAAAATCGGCAAAAAAAAGGGAGGGGTGCAACACGAGGACTTCCCAGGAAGTCACCCATCCTAGTACTACTCTCGCCCAAGCGCGCTTAACTGCGGAGTTCTGATGGGATCCGGTGCATTAGTGCTAGTATGATCGCACCCGTTAGCATATGAAATGCAGTTGCATATAACCTTTCTATGCGGTTTTTTGAAATCGTGCGGTGTGGTTGTCAAACGAGACATGAGCGTGGGCGGGCAATACGAACGCAAGGAGACGTGACGAAATGTGTTTCGGCGTGTTAAAAGAATGGCGCTTGGAAGCTAAAGAATCCTGCCAAAGAAAAGGTAAAAAAAATCGGCAAAAAAAAAGGGAATGGTGCAACACGAGGACTTCCCAGGAGGTCACCCATCCTAGTACTACTCTCGCCCAAGCACGCTTAACTGCGGAGTTCTGATGGGATCCGGTGCATTAGTGCTGGTATGATCGCACCCATTAGCATATGAAATGCAGTTGCATATAACCTTTGTATGCGGTTTTTTGAAATCGTGCGGTGTGGATGTCAAACGAGACATGAGCATGGGCGGGCAATACGAACGCAAGGAGACGTGACGAAATGTGTTTCGGCGTGTTAAAAGAATGGCGCTTGGAAGCTAAAGAATCCTGCCAAAGAAAAGGTAAAAAAAAATCGGCAAAAAAAAACGGAGGGGTGCAACACGAGGACTTCCCAAGAGGTCACCCATCCTAGTACTACTCTCTCCCAAGCACGCTTAACTGCGGAGTTCTGATGGGATCCGGTGCATTAGTGCTGGTATGATCGCACCCGTCAGCATATGAAATGCAATTGCATATAACCTTTCTATGCGGTTTTTTGAAATCGTGCGGTGTGGATGTCAAACAAGACATGTGCGTGGGCGGGCAATACGAACGCAAGGAGACGTGACGAAATGTGTTTCGGCGTGTTAAAAGAATGGCGCTTGGAAGCTAAAGAATCCTGCCAAAGAAAAGGTAAAAAAAATCGGCAAAAAAAAAGGGAGGGGTGCAACACGAGGACTTCCCAGGAGGTCACCCATCCTAGTACTACTCTCGCCCAAGCACGCTTAACTGCGGAGTTCTGATGGGATCCGGTGCATTAGTGCTGGTATGATCGCACCCGTTAGCATATGAAATGCAGTTGCATATAACCTTTCTATGCGGTTTTTTGAAATCGTGCGGTGTGGATGTCAAACGAGACATGAGCGTGGGCGGGCAATACGAACGCAAGGAGACGTGACGAAATGTGTTTCGGCGTGTTAAAAGAATGGCGCTTGGAAGCTAAAGAATCCTGCCAAAGAAAAGGTAAAAAAAAATCGGCAAAAAAAAGGGAGGGGTGCAACACGAGGACTTCCCAGGAAGTCACCCATCCTAGTACTACTCTCGCCCAAGCGCGCTTAACTGCGGAGTTCTGATGGGATCCGGTGCATTAGTGCTAGTATGATCGCACCCGTTAGCATATGAAATGCAGTTGCATATAACCTTTCTATGCGGTTTTTTGAAATCGTGCGGTGTGGTTGTCAAACGAGACATGAGCGTGGGCGGGCAATACGAACGCAAGGAGACGTGACGAAATGTGTTTCGGCGTGTTAAAAGAATGGCGCTTGGAAGCTAAAGAATCCTGCCAAAGAAAAGGTAAAAAAAATCGGCAAAAAAAAAGGGAATGGTGCAACACGAGGACTTCCCAGGAGGTCACCCATCCTAGTACTACTCTCGCCCAAGCACGCTTAACTGCGGAGTTCTGATGGGATCCGGTGCATTAGTGCTGGTATGATCGCACCCATTAGCATATGAAATGCAGTTGCATATAACCTTTGTATGCGGTTTTTTGAAATCGTGCGGTGTGGATGTCAAACAAGACATGAGCATGGGCGGGCAATACGAACGCAAGGAGACGTGACGAAATGTGTTTCGGCGTGTTAAAAGAATGGCGCTTGGAAGCTAAAGAATCCTGCCAAAGAAAAGGTAAAAAAAAATCGGCAAAAAAAAACGGAGGGGTGCAACACGAGGACTTCCCAAGAGGTCACCCATCCTAGTACTACTCTCTCCCAAGCACGCTTAACTGCGGAGTTCTGATGGGATCCGGTGCATTAGTGCTGGTATGATCGCACCCGTCAGCATATGAAATGCAATTGCATATAACCTTTCTATGCGGTTTTTTGAAATCGTGCGGTGTGGATGTCAAACGAGACATGTGCGTGGGCGGGCAATACGAACGCAAGGAGACGTGACGAAATGTGTTTCGGCGTGTTAAAAGAATGGCGCTTGGAAGCTAAAGAATCCTGCCAAAGAAAAGGTAAAAAAAATCGGCAAAAAAAAAGGGAGGGGTGCAACACAAGGACTTCCCAGGAGGTCACCCATCCTAGTACTACTCTCGCCCAAGCACGCTTAACTGCGGAGTTCTGATGGGATCCGGTGCATTAGTGCTGGTATGATCGCACCCGTTAGCATATGAAATGCAGTTGCATATAACCTTTCTATGCGGTTTTTTGAAATCGTGCGGTGTGGATGTCAAACGAGACATGAGCGTGGGCGGGCAATACGAACGCAAGGAGACGTGACGAAATGTGTTTCGGCGTGTTAAAAGAATGGCGCTTGGAAGCTAAAGAATCCTGCCAAAGAAAAGGTAAAAAAAATCGGCAAAAAAAAAGGGAGGGGTGCAACACGAGGACTTCCCAGGAGGTCACCCATCCTCCTAGTACTACTCTCACCCAAGCACGCTTCACTGCGGAGTTCTGATGGGATCCGGTGCATTAGTGCTGGTATGATCGCACCTGTTAGCATATGAAATGCAGTTGCATATAACCTTTCTATGCGGTTTTTTGAAATCGTGCGGTGTGGATGTCAAACGAGACATGAGCGTGGGCGGGCAATACGAACGCAAGGAGACGTGACGAAATGTGTTTCGGCGTGTTAAAAGAATGGCGCTTGGAAGCTAAAGAATCCTGCCAAAGAAAAGGTAAAAAAAATCGGCAAAAAAAAAGGGAGGGGTGCAACACGAGGACTTCCCAGGAGGTCACCCATCCTAGTACTACTCTCACCCAAGCACGCTTCACTGCGGAGTTCTGATGGGATCCGGTGCATTAGTGCTGGTATGATCGCACCCGTTAGCATATGAAATGCAGTTGCATATAACCTTTCTATGCGGTTTTTTGAAATCGTGCGGTGTGGATGTCAAACGAGACATGAGCGTGGGCGGGCAATACGAACGCAAGGAGACGTGACGAAATGTGTTTCGGCGTGTTAAAAGAATGGCGCTTGGAAGCTAAAGAATCCTGCCAAAGAAAAGGTAAAAAAAATCGGCAAAAAAAAGGGAGGGGTGCAACACGAGGACTTCCCAGGAAGTCACCCATCCTAGTACTACTCTCGCCCAAGCGCGCTTAACTACGGAGTTCTGATGGGATCCGGTGCATTAGTGCTGGTATGATCGCACCCGTTAGCATATGAAATGCAGTTGCATATAACCTTTCTATGCGGTTTTTTGAAATCGTGCGGTGTGGATGTCAAACGAGACATGAGCGTGGGCGGGCAATACCAACGCAAGGAGACGTGACGAAATGTGTTTCGGTGTGTTAAAAGAATGGCGCTTGGAAGCTAAAGAATCCTGCCAAAGAAAAGGTAAAAAAAATCGGCAAAAAAAAGGGAGGGGTGCAACACGAGGACTTCCCAGGAAGTCACCCATCCTAGTACTACTCTCGCCCAAGCGCGCTTAACTGCGGAGTTCTGATGGGATCCGGTGCATTAGTGCTAGTATGATCGCACCCGTTAGCATATGAAATGCAGTTGCATATAACCTTTCTATGCGGTTTTTTGAAATCGTGCGGTGTGGATGTCAAACGAGACATGAGCGTGGGCGGGCAATACGAACGCAAGGAGACGTGACGAAATGTGTTTCGGCGTGTTAAAAGAATGGCGCTTGGAAGCTAAAGAATCCTGCCAAAGAAAAGGTAGAAAAAATCGGCAAAAAAAAGGGAGGGGTGCAACACGAGGACTTCCCAAGAGGTCACCCATCCTAGTACTACTCTCGCCCAAGCACGCTTAACTGCGGAGTTCTGATGGGATCCGGTGCATTAGTGCTGGTATGATCGCACCCGTTAGCATATGAAATGCAGTTGCATATAACCTTTCTATGCGGTTTTTTGAAATCGTGCGGTGTGGATGTCAAACGAGACATGAGCGTGGGCGGGCAATACGAACGCAAGGAGACGTGACGAAATGTGTTTCGGCGTGTTAAAAGAATGGCGCTTGGAAGCTAAAGAATCCTGCCAAAGAAAAGGTAGAAAAAATCGGCAAAAAAAAAGGGAGGGGTGCAACACGAGGACTTCCCAGGAGGTCACCCATCCTAGTACTACTCCCGCCCAAGCACGCTTAACTGCGGAGTTCTGATGGGATCCGGTGCATTAGTGCTGGTATGATCGCACCCGTTAGCATATGAAATGCAGTTGCATATAACCTTTCTATGCGGTTTTTTGAAATCGTGCGGTGTGGATGTCAAACGAGACATGAGCATGGGCGGGCAATACGAACGCAAGGAGACGTGACGAAATGTGTTTCGGCGTGTTAAAAGAATGGCGCTTGGAAGCTAAAGAATCCTGCCAAAGAAAAGGTAAAAAAAAATCGGCAAAAAAAAACGGAGGGGTGCAACACGAGGACTTCCCAGGAGGTCACCCATCCTAGTACTACTCTCGCCCAAGCACGCTTAACTGCGGAGTTCTGATGGGATCCGGTGCATTAGTGCTGGTATGATCGCACCCGTCAGCATATGAAATGCAGTTGCATATAACCTTTCTATGCGGTTTTTTGAAATCGTGCGGTGTGGATGTCAAACGAGACATGTGCGTGGGCGGGCAATACGAACGCAAGGAGACGTGACGAAATGTGTTTCGGCGTGTTAAAAGAATGGTGCTTGGAAGCTAAAGAATCCTGCCAAAGAAAAGGTAAAAAAAATCGGCAAAAAAAAGGGAGGGGTGCAACACGAGGACTTCCCAGGAGGTCACCCATCCTAGTACTACTCTCGCCCAAGCACGCTTAACTGCGGAGTTCTGATGGGATCCGGTGCATTAGTGCTGGTATGATCGCACCCGTTAGCATATAAAATGCAGTTGCATATAACCTTTCTATGCGGTTTTTTGAAATCGTGCGGTGTGGATGTCAAACGAGACATGAGCGTGGGCGGGCAATACGAACGCAAGGAGACGTGACGAAATGTGTTTCGGCGTGTTAAAAGAATGGCGCTTGGAAGCTAAAGAATCCTGCCAAAGAAAAGGTAAAAAAAATCGGCAAAAAAAAGGGAGGGGTGCAACACGAGGACTTCCCAGGAAGTCACCCATCCTAGTACTACTCTCGCCCAAGCGCGCTTAACTGCGGAGTTCTGATGGGATCCGGTGCATTAGTGCTAGTATGATCGCACCCGTTAGCATATGAAATGCAGTTGCATATAACCTTTCTATGCGGTTTTTTGAAATCGTGCGGTGTGGTTGTCAAACGAGACATGAGCGTGGGCGGGCAATACGAACGCAAGGAGACGTGACGAAATGTGTTTCGGCGTGTTAAAAGAATGGCGCTTGGAAGCTAAAGAATCCTGCCAAAGAAAAGGTAAAAAAAATCGGCAAAAAAAAAGGGAATGGTGCAACACGAGGACTTCCCAGGAGGTCACCCATCCTAGTACTACTCTCGCCCAAGCACGCTTAACTGCGGAGTTCTGATGGGATCCGGTGCATTAGTGCTGGTATGATCGCACCCATTAGCATATGAAATGCAGTTGCATATAACCTTTGTATGCGGTTTTTTGAAATCGTGCGGTGTGGATGTCAAACGAGACATGAGCATGGGCGGGCAATACGAACGCAAGGAGACGTGACGAAATGTGTTTCGGCGTGTTAAAAGAATGGCGCTTGGAAGCTAAAGAATCCTGCCAAAGAAAAGGTAAAAAAAAATCGGCAAAAAAAAACGGAGGGGTGCAACACGAGGACTTCCCAAGAGGTCACCCATCCTAGTACTACTCTCTCCCAAGCACGCTTAACTGCGGAGTTCTGATGGGATCCGGTGCATTAGTGCTGGTATGATCGCACCCGTCAGCATATGAAATGCAATTGCATATAACCTTTCTATGCGGTTTTTTGAAATCGTGCGGTGTGGATGTCAAACGAGACATGTGCGTGGGCGGGCAATACGAACGCAAGGAGACGTGACGAAATGTGTTTCGGCGTGTTAAAAGAATGGCGCTTGGAAGCTAAAGAATCCTGCCAAAGAAAAGGTAAAAAAAATCGGCAAAAAAAAAGGGAGGGGTGCAACACGAGGACTTCCCAGGAGGTCACCCATCCTAGTACTACTCTCGCCCAAGCACGCTTAACTGCGGAGTTCTGATGGGATCCGGTGCATTAGTGCTGGTATGATCGCACCCGTTAGCATATGAAATGCAGTTGCATATAACCTTTCTATGCGGTTTTTTGAAATCGTGCGGTGTGGATGTCAAACGAGACATGAGCGTGGGCGGGCAATACGAACGCAAGGAGACGTGACGAAATGTGTTTCGGCGTGTTAAAAGAATGGCGCTTGGAAGCTAAAGAATCCTGCCAAAGAAAAGGTAAAAAAAAATCGGCAAAAAAAAGGGAGGGGTGCAACACGAGGACTTCCCAGGAAGTCACCCATCCTAGTACTACTCTCGCCCAAGCGCGCTTAACTGCGGAGTTCTGATGGGATCCGGTGCATTAGTGCTAGTATGATCGCACCCGTTAGCATATGAAATGCAGTTGCATATAACCTTTCTATGCGGTTTTTTGAAATCGTGCGGTGTGGTTGTCAAACGAGACATGAGCGTGGGCGGGCAATACGAACGCAAGGAGACGTGACGAAATGTGTTTCGGCGTGTTAAAAGAATGGCGCTTGGAAGCTAAAGAATCCTGCCAAAGAAAAGGTAAAAAAAATCGGCAAAAAAAAAGGGAATGGTGCAACACGAGGACTTCCCAGGAGGTCACCCATCCTAGTACTACTCTCGCCCAAGCACGCTTAACTGCGGAGTTCTGATGGGATCCGGTGCATTAGTGCTGGTATGATCGCACCCATTAGCATATGAAATGCAGTTGCATATAACCTTTGTATGCGGTTTTTTGAAATCGTGCGGTGTGGATGTCAAACGAGACATGAGCATGGGCGGGCAATACGAACGCAAGGAGACGTGACGAAATGTGTTTCGGCGTGTTAAAAGAATGGCGCTTGGAAGCTAAAGAATCCTGCCAAAGAAAAGGTAAAAAAAAATCGGCAAAAAAAAACGGAGGGGTGCAACACGAGGACTTCCCAAGAGGTCACCCATCCTAGTACTACTCTCTCCCAAGCACGCTTAACTGCGGAGTTCTGATGGGATCCGGTGCATTAGTGCTGGTATGATCGCACCCGTCAGCATATGAAATGCAATTGCATATAACCTTTCTATGCGGTTTTTTGAAATCGTGCGGTGTGGATGTCAAACGAGACATGTGCGTGGGCGGGCAATACGAACGCAAGGAGACGTGACGAAATGTGTTTCGGCGTGTTAAAAGAATGGCGCTTGGAAGCTAAAGAATCCTGCCAAAGAAAAGGTAAAAAAAATCGGCAAAAAAAAAGGGAGGGGTGCAACACAAGGACTTCCCAGGAGGTCACCCATCCTAGTACTACTCTCGCCCAAGCACGCTTAACTGCGGAGTTCTGATGGGATCCGGTGCATTAGTGCTGGTATGATCGCACCCGTTAGCATATGAAATGCAGTTGCATATAACCTTTCTATGCGGTTTTTTGAAATCGTGCGGTGTGGATGTCAAACGAGACATGAGCGTGGGCGGGCAATACGAACGCAAGGAGACGTGACGAAATGTGTTTCGGCGTGTTAAAAGAATGGCGCTTGGAAGCTAAAGAATCCTGCCAAAGAAAAGGTAAAAAAAATCGGCAAAAAAAAAGGGAGGGGTGCAACACGAGGACTTCCCAGGAGGTCACCCATCCTCCTAGTACTACTCTCACCCAAGCACGCTTCACTGCGGAGTTCTGATGGGATCCGGTGCATTAGTGCTGGTATGATCGCACCTGTTAGCATATGAAATGCAGTTGCATATAACCTTTCTATGCGGTTTTTTGAAATCGTGCGGTGTGGATGTCAAACGAGACATGAGCGTGGGCGGGCAATACGAACGCAAGGAGACGTGACGAAATGTGTTTCGGCGTGTTAAAAGAATGGCGCTTGGAAGCTAAAGAATCCTGCCAAAGAAAAGGTAAAAAAAATCGGCAAAAAAAAAGGGAGGGGTGCAACACGAGGACTTCCCAGGAGGTCACCCATCCTAGTACTACTCTCACCCAAGCACGCTTCACTGCGGAGTTCTGATGGGATCCGGTGCATTAGTGCTGGTATGATCGCACCCGTTAGCATATGAAATGCAGTTGCATATAACCTTTCTATGCGGTTTTTTGAAATCGTGCGGTGTGGATGTCAAACGAGACATGAGCGTGGGCGGGCAATACGAACGCAAGGAGACGTGACGAAATGTGTTTCGGCGTGTTAAAAGAATGGCGCTTGGAAGCTAAAGAATCCTGCCAAAGAAAAGGTAAAAAAAATCGGCAAAAAAAAGGGAGGGGTGCAACACGAGGACTTCCCAGGAAGTCACCCATCCTAGTACTACTCTCGCCCAAGCGCGCTTAACTACGGAGTTCTGATGGGATCCGGTGCATTAGTGCTGGTATGATCGCACCCGTTAGCATATGAAATGCAGTTGCATATAACCTTTCTATGCGGTTTTTTGAAATCGTGCGGTGTGGATGTCAAACGAGACATGAGCGTGGGCGGGCAATACCAACGCAAGGAGACGTGACGAAATGTGTTTCGGTGTGTTAAAAGAATGGCGCTTGGAAGCTAAAGAATCCTGCCAAAGAAAAGGTAAAAAAAATCGGCAAAAAAAAGGGAGGGGTGCAACACGAGGACTTCCCAGGAAGTCACCCATCCTAGTACTACTCTCGCCCAAGCGCGCTTAACTGCGGAGTTCTGATGGGATCCGGTGCATTAGTGCTAGTATGATCGCACCCGTTAGCATATGAAATGCAGTTGCATATAACCTTTCTATGCGGTTTTTTGAAATCGTGCGGTGTGGATGTCAAACGAGACATGAGCGTGGGCGGGCAATACGAACGCAAGGAGACGTGACGAAATGTGTTTCGGCGTGTTAAAAGAATGGCGCTTGGAAGCTAAAGAATCCTGCCAAAGAAAAGGTAAAAAAAATCGGCAAAAAAAAAGGGAATGGTGCAACACGAGGACTTCCCAGGAGGTCACCCATCCTAGTACTACTCTCGCCCAAGCACGCTTAACTGCGGAGTTCTGATGGGATCCGGTGCATTAGTGCTGGTATGATCGCACCCATTAGCATATGAAATGCAGTTGCATATAACCTTTGTATGCGGTTTTTTGAAATCGTGCGGTGTGGATGTCAAACGAGACATGAGCGTGGGCGGGCAATACGAACGCAAGGAGACGTGACAAAATGTGTTTCGGCGTGTTAAAAGAATGGCGCTTGGAAGCTAAAGAATCCTGCCAAAGAAAAGGTAAAAAAAATCGGCAAAAAAAAAGGGAGGGGTGCAACACGAGGACTTCCCAGGAGGTCACCCATCCTAGTACTACTCTCGCCCAAGCGCGCTTAACTACGGAGTTCTGATGGGATCCGGTGCATTAGTGCTGGTATGATCGCACCCGTTAGCATATGAAATGCAGTTGCATATAACCTTTCTATGCGGTTTTTTGAAATCGTGCGGTGTGGATGTCAAACGAGACATGAGCGTGGGCGGGCAATACGAACGCAAGGAGACGTGACGAAATGTGTTTCGGCGTGTTAAAAGAATGGCGCTTGGAAGCTAAAGAATCCTGCCAAAGAAAAGGTAAAAAAAATCGGCAAAAAAAAAGGGAGGGGTGCAACACGAGGACTTCCCAGGAGGTCACCCATCCTAGTACTACTCTCGCCCAAGCACGCTTAACTGCGGAGTTCTGATGGGATCCGGTGCATTAGTGCTGGTATGATCGCACCCGTTAGCAAATGAAATGCAGTTGCATATAACCTTTCTATGCGGTTTTTTGAAATCGTGCGGTGTGGATGTCAAACGAGACATGAGCGTGGGCGGGCAATACGAACGCAAGGAGACGTGACGAAATGTGTTTCGGCGTGTTAAAAGAATGGCGCTTGGAAGCTAAAGAATCCTGCCAAAGAAAAGGTAAAAAAAATCGGCAAAAAAAAAGGGAGGGGTGCAACACGAGGACTTCCCAGGAGGTCACCCATCCTAGTACTACTCTCACCCAAGCACGCTTCACTGCGGAGTTCTGATGGGATCCGGTGCATTAGTGCTGGTATGATCGCACCCGTTAGCATATGAAATGCAGTTGCATATAACCTTTCTATGCGGTTTTTTGAAATCGTGCGGTGTGGATGTCAAACGAGACATGAGCGTGGGCGGGCAATACGAACGCAAGGAGACGTGACGAAATGTGTTTCGGCGTGTTAAAAGAATGGCGCTTGGAAGCTAAAGAATCCTGCCAAAGAAAAGGTAAAAAAAATCGGCAAAAAAAAGGGAGGGGTGCAACACGAGGACTTCCCAAGAGGTCACCCATCCTAGTACTACTCTCGCCCAAGCACGCTTAACTGCGGAGTTCTGATGGGATCCGGTGCATTAGTGCTGGTATGATCGCACCCGTCAGCATATGAAATGCAGTTGCATATAACCTTTCTATGCGGTTTTTTGAAATCGTGCGGTGTGGATGTCAAACGAGACATGTGCGTGGGCGGGCAATACGAACGCAAGGAGACGTGACGAAATGTGTTTCGGCGTGTTAAAAGAATGGCGCTTGGAAGCTAAAGAATCCTGCCAAAGAAAAGGTAGAAAAAATCGGCAAAAAAAAAGGGAGGGGTGCAACACGAGGACTTCCCAGGAGGTCACCCATCCTAGTACTACTCTTGCCCAAGCACGCTTACCTGCGGAGTTCTGATGGGATCCGGTGCATTAGTGCTGGTATGATCGCACCCGTTAGCATATGAAATGCAGTTGCATATAACCTTTCTATGCGGTTTTTTGAAATCGTGCGGTGTGGATGTCAAACGAGACATGAGCGTGGGCGGGCAATACGAACGCAAGGAGACGTGACGAAATGTGTTTCGGCGTGTTAAAAGAATGGCGCTTGGAAGCTAAAGAATCCTGCCAAAGAAGAGGTAGAAAAAATCGGCAAAAAAAAAAGGAGGGGTGCAACACGAGGACTTCCCAGGAGGTCACCCATCCTAGTACTACTCTCGCCCAAGCACGCTTAACTGCAGAGTTCTGATGGGATCCGGTGCATTAGTGCTGGTATGATCGCACCCGTTAGCATATGAAATGCAGTTGCATATAACCTTTCTATGCGGTTTTTTGAAATCGTGCGGTGTGGATGTCAAACGAGACATGAGCGTGGGCGGGCAATACGAACGCAAGGAGACGTGACGAAATGTGTTTCGGCGTGTTAAAAGAATGGCGCTTGGAAGCTAAAGAATCCTGCCAAAGAAAAGGTAGAAAAAATCGGCAAAAAAAAAGGGAGGGGTGCAACCCGAGGACTTCCCAGGAGGTCACCCATCCTAGTACTACTCTCGTCCAAGCACGCTTAACTGCGGAGTTCTGATGGGATCCGGTGCATTAGTGCTGGTATGATCGCACCCGTTAGCATATGAAATGCAGTTGCATATAACCTTTCTATGCGGTTTTTTGAAATCGTGCGGTGTGGATGTCAAACGAGACATGAGCGTGGGCGGGCAATACGAACGCAAGGAGACGTGACGAAATGTGTTTCGGCGTGTTAAAAGAATGGCGCTTGGAAGCTAAAGAATCCTGCCAAAGAAAAGGTAAAAAAATCGGCAAAAAAAAAGGGAGGGGTGCAACACGAGGACTTCCCAGGAGGTCACCCATCCTAGTACTACCCTCGCCCAAGCGCGCTTAACTGCGGAGTTCTGATGGGATCCGATGCATTAGTGCTGGTATGATCGCACCCGTTAGCATATGAAATGCAGTTGCATATAACCTTTCTATGCGGTTTTTTGAAATCGTGCGGTGTGGATGTCAAACGAGACATGAGCGTGGGCGGGCAATACGAACGCAAGGAGACGTGACAAAATGTGTTTCGGCGTGTTAAAAGAATGGCGCTTGGAAGCTAAAGAATCCTGCCAAAGAAAAGGTAAAAAAAATCGGCAAAAAAAAAGGGAGGGGTGCAACACGAGGACTTCCCAGGAGGTCACCCATCCTAGTACTACTCTCGCCCAAGCGCGCTTAACTACGGAGTTCTGATGGGATCCGGTGCATTAGTGCTGGTATGATCGCACCCGTTAGCATATGAAATGCAGTTGCATATAACCTTTCTATGCGGTTTTTTGAAATCGTGCGGTGTGGATGTCAAACGAGACATGAGCGTGGGCGGGCAATACGAACGCAAGGAGACGTGACGAAATGTGTTTCGGCGTGTTAAAAGAATGGCGCTTGGAAGCTAAAGAATCCTGCCAAAGAAAAGGTAAAAAAAATCGGCAAAAAAAAAGGGAGGGGTGCAACACGAGGACTTCCCAGGAGGTCACCCATCCTAGTACTACTCTCGCCCAAGCACGCTTAACTGCGGAGTTCTGATGGGATCCGGTGCATTAGTGCTGGTATGATCGCACCCGTTAGCAAATGAAATGCAGTTGCATATAACCTTTCTATGCGGTTTTTTGAAATCGTGCGGTGTGGATGTCAAACGAGACATGAGCGTGGGCGGGCAATACGAACGCAAGGAGACGTGACGAAATGTGTTTCGGCGTGTTAAAAGAATGGCGCTTGGAAGCTAAAGAATCCTGCCAAAGAAAAGGTAAAAAAAATCGGCAAAAAAAAAGGGAGGGGTGCAACACGAGGACTTCCCAGGAGGTCACCCATCCTAGTACTACTCTCACCCAAGCACGCTTCACTGCGGAGTTCTGATGGGATCCGGTGCATTAGTGCTGGTATGATCGCACCCGTTAGCATATGAAATGCAGTTGCATATAACCTTTCTATGCGGTTTTTTGAAATCGTGCGGTGTGGATGTCAAACGAGACATGAGCGTGGGCGGGCAATACGAACGCAAGGAGACGTGACGAAATGTGTTTCGGCGTGTTAAAAGAATGGCGCTTGGAAGCTAAAGAATCCTGCCAAAGAAAAGGTAAAAAAAATCGGCAAAAAAAAGGGAGGGGTGCAACACGAGGACTTCCCAAGAGGTCACCCATCCTAGTACTACTCTCGCCCAAGCACGCTTAACTGCGGAGTTCTGATGGGATCCGGTGCATTAGTGCTGGTATGATCGCACCCGTCAGCATATGAAATGCAGTTGCATATAACCTTTCTATGCGGTTTTTTGAAATCGTGCGGTGTGGATGTCAAACGAGACATGTGCGTGGGCGGGCAATACGAACGCAAGGAGACGTGACGAAATGTGTTTCGGCGTGTTAAAAGAATGGCGCTTGGAAGCTAAAGAATCCTGCCAAAGAAAAGGTAGAAAAAATCGGCAAAAAAAAAGGGAGGGGTGCAACACGAGGACTTCCCAGGAGGTCACCCATCCTAGTACTACTCTTGCCCAAGCACGCTTACCTGCGGAGTTCTGATGGGATCCGGTGCATTAGTGCTGGTATGATCGCACCCGTTAGCATATGAAATGCAGTTGCATATAACCTTTCTATGCGGTTTTTTGAAATCGTGCGGTGTGGATGTCAAACGAGACATGAGCGTGGGCGGGCAATACGAACGCAAGGAGACGTGACGAAATGTGTTTCGGCGTGTTAAAAGAATGGCGCTTGGAAGCTAAAGAATCCTGCCAAAGAAGAGGTAGAAAAAATCGGCAAAAAAAAAAGGAGGGGTGCAACACGAGGACTTCCCAGGAGGTCACCCATCCTAGTACTACTCTCGCCCAAGCACGCTTAACTGCAGAGTTCTGATGGGATCCGGTGCATTAGTGCTGGTATGATCGCACCCGTTAGCATATGAAATGCAGTTGCATATAACCTTTCTATGCGGTTTTTTGAAATCGTGCGATGTGGATGTCAAACGAGACATGAGCGTGGGCGGGCAATACGAACGCAAGGAGACGTGACGAAATGTGTTTCGGCGTGTTAAAAGAATGGCGCTTGGAAGCTAAAGAATCCTGCCAAAGAAAAGGTAGAAAAAATCGGCAAAAAAAAAGGGAGGGGTGCAACACGAGGACTTCCCAGGAGGTCACCCATCCTAGTACTGCTCTCGCCCAAGCGCGCTTAACTGCGGAGTTCTGATGGGATCCGGTGCATTAGTGCTGGTATGATCGCACCCGTTAGCATATGAAATGCAGTTGCATATAACCTTTCTATGCGGTTTTTTGAAATCGTGCGGTGTGGATGTCAAACGAGACATGAGCGTGGGCGGGCAATACGAACGCAAGGAGACGTGACGAAATGTGTTTCGGCGTGTTAAAAGAATGGCGCTTGGAAGCTAAAGAATCCTGCCAAAGAAGAGGTAGAAAAAATCGGCAAAAAAAAAAGGAGGGGTGCAACACGAGGACTTCCCAAGAGGTCACCCATCCTAGTACTACTCTCGCCCAAGCACGCTTAACTGCGGAGTTCTGATGGGATCCGGTGCATTAGTGCTGGTATGATCGCACCCGTTAGCATATGAAATGCAGTTGCATATAACCTTTCTATGCGGTTTTTTGAAATCGTGCGGTGTGGATGTCAAACGAGACATGAGCGTGGGCGGGCAATACGAACGCAAGGAGACGTGACGAAATGTGTTTCGGCGTGTTAAAAGAATGGCGCTTGGAAGCTAAAGAATCCTGCCAAAGAAAAGGTAGAAAAAATCGGCAAAAAAAAAGGGAGGGGTGCAACCCGAGGACTTCCCAGGAGGTCACCCATCCTAGTACTACTCTCGTCCAAGCACGCTTAACTGCGGAGTTCTGATGGGATCCGGTGCATTAGTGCTGGTATGATCGCACCCGTTAGCATATGAAATGCAGTTGCATATAACCTTTCTATGCGGTTTTTTGAAATCGTGCGGTGTGGATGTCAAACGAGACATGAGCGTGGGCGGGCAATACGAACGCAAGGAGACGTGACGAAATGTGTTTCGGCGTGTTAAAAGAATGGCGCTTGGAAGCTAAAGAATCCTGCCAAAGAAAAGGTAAAAAAATCGGCAAAAAAAAAGGGAGGGGTGCAACACGAGGACTTCCCAGGAGGTCACCCATCCTAGTACTACCCTCGCCCAAGCGCGCTTAACTGCGGAGTTCTGATGGGATCCGATGCATTAGTGCTGGTATGATCGCACCCGTTAGCATATGAAATGCAGTTGCATATAACCTTTCTATGCGGTTTTTTGAAATCGTGCGGTGTGGATGTCAAACGAGACATGAGCGTGGGCGGGCAATACGAACGCAAGGAGACGTGACGAAATGTGTTTCGGCGTGTTAAAAGAATGGCGCTTGGAAGCTAAAGAATCCTGCCAAAGAAAAGGTAGAAAAAATCGGCAAAAAAAAAGGGAGGGGTGCAACACGAGGACTTCCCAAGAGGTCACCCATCCTAGTACTACTCTCGCCCAAGCACGCTTAACTGCGGAGTTCTGATGGGATCCGGTGCATTAGTGCTGGTATGATCGCACCCGTTAGCATATGAAATGCAGTTGCATATAACCTTTCTATGCTGTTTTTTGAAATCGTGCGGTGTGGATGTCAAACGAGACATGAGCGTGGGCGGGCAATACGAACGCAAGGAGACGTGACGAAATGTGTTTCGGCGTGTTAAAAGAATGGCGCTTGGAAGCTAAAGAATCCTGCCAAAGAAAAGGTAGAAAAAATCGGCAAAAAAAAAGGGAGGGGTGCAACACGAGGACTTCCCAGGAGGTCACCCATCCTAGTACTACTCCCGCCCAAGCACGCTTAACTGCGGAGTTCTGATGGGATCCGGTGCATTAGTGCTGGTATGATCGCACCCGTTAGCATATGAAATGCAGTTGCATATAACCTTTCTATGCGGGTTTTTGAAATCGTGCGGTGTGGATGTCAAACGAGACATGAGCATGGGCGGGCAATACGAACGCAAGGAGACGTGACGAAATGTGTTTCGGCGTGTTAAAAGAATGGCGTTTGGAAGCTAAAGAATCCTGCCAAAGAAAAGGTAAAAAAAAATCGGCAATAAAAAACGGAGGGGTGCAACACGAGGACTTCCCAAGAGGTCACCCATCCTAGTACTACTCTCGCCCAAGCACGCTTAACTGCGGAGTTCTGATGGGATCCGGTGCATTAGTGCTGGTATGATCGCACCCGTCAGCATATGAAATGCAGTTGCATATAACCTTTCTATGCGGTTTTTTGAAATCGTGCGGTGTGAATGTCAAACGAGACATGTGCGTGGGCGGGCAATACGAACGCAAGGAGACGTGACGAAATGTGTTTCGGCGTGTTAAAAGAATGGCGCTTGGAAGCTAAAGAATCCTGCCAAAGAAAAGGTAAAAAAAATCGGCAAAAAAAAGGGAGGGGTGCAACACGAGGACTTCCCAAGAGGTCACCCATCCTAGTACTACTCTCGCCCAAGCACGCTTAACTGCGGAGTTCTGATGGGATCCGGTGCATTAGTGCTGGTATGATCGCACCCGTTAGCATATGAAATGCAGTTGCATATAACCTTTCTATGCGGTTTTTTGAAATCGTGCGGTGTGGATGTCAAACGAGACATGAGCGTGGGCGGGCAATACGAACGCAAGGAGACGTGACGAAATGTGTTTCGGCGTGTTAAAAGAATGGCGCTTGGAAGCTAAAGAATCCTGCCAAAGAAAAGGTAAAAAAAATCGGCAAAAAAAAAGGGAGGGGTGCAACACGAGGACTTCCTAGGAGGTCACCCATCCTAGTACTACTCTCGCCCAAGCACGCTTAACTGCGGAGTTCTGATGGGATCCGGTGCATTAGTGCTGGTATGATCGCACCCGTTAGCATATGAAATGCAGTTGCATATAACCTTTCTATGCGGTTTTTTGAAATCGAGCGGTGTGGATGTCAAACGAGACATGAGCGTGGGCGGGCAATACGAACGCAAGGAGACGTGACGAAATGTGTTTCGGCGTGTTAAAAGAATGGCGCTTGGAAGCTAAAGAATCCTGCCAAAGAAAAGGTAGAAAAAATCGGCAAAAAAAAAGGGAGGGGTGCAACCCGAGGACTTCCCAGGAGGTCACCCATCCTAGTACTACTCTCGCCCAAGCAAGCTTAGCTGCGGAGTTCTGATGGGATCCGGTGCATCAGTGCTGGTATGATCGCACCCGTTAGCATATGAAATGCAGTTGCATATAACCTTTCTATGCGGTTTTTTGAAATCGTGCGGTGTGGATGTCAAACGAGACATGAGCGTGGGCGGGCAATACGAACGCAAGGAGACGTGACGAAATGTGTTTCGGCGTGTTAAAAGAATGGCGCTTGGAAGCTAAAGAATCCTGCCAAAGAAAAGGTAAAAAAAATCGGCAAAAAAAAAGGGAGGGGTGCAACACGAGGACTTCCTAGAGGTCACCCATCCTAGTACTACTCTCGCCCAAGCACGCTTAACTGCGGAGTTCTGATGGGATCCGGTGCATTAGTGCTGGTATGATCGCACCCGTTAGCATATGAAATGCAGTTGCATATAACCTTTCTATGCGGTTTTTTGAAATCGAGCGGTGTGGATGTCAAACGAGACATGAGCGTGGGCGGGCAATACGAACGCAAGGAGACGTGACGAAATGTGTTTCGGCGTGTTAAAAGAATGGCGCTTGGAAGCTAAAGAATCCTGCCAAAGAAAAGGTAGAAAAAATCGGCAAAAAAAAAAGGAGGGGTGCAACCCGAGGACTTCCCAGGAGGTCACCCATCCTAGTACTACTCTCGCCCAAGCAAGCTTAACTGCGGAGTTCTGATGGGATCCGGTGCATTAGTGCTGGTATGATCGCACCCGTTAGCATATGAAATGCAGTTGCATATAACCTTTCTATGCGGTTTTTTGAAATCGTGCGGTGTGGATGTCAAACGAGACATGAGCGTGGGCGGGCAATACGAACGCAAGGAGACGTGACGAAATGTGTTTCGGCGTGTTAAAAGAATGGCGCTTGGAAGCTAAAGAATCCTGCCAAAGAAAAGGTAGAAAAAATCGGCAAAAAAAAAGGGAGGGGTGCAACCCGAGGACTTCCCAGGAGGTCACCCATCCTAGTACTACTCTCGCCCAAGCACGCTTAACTGCGGAGTTCTGATGGGATCCGGTGCATTAGTGCTGGTATGATCGCACCCGTTAGCATATGAAATGCAGTTGCATATAACCTTTCTATGCGGTTTTTTGAAATCGTGCGGTGTGGATGTCAAACGAGACATGAGCGTGGGCGGGCAATACGAACGCAAGGAGACGTGACGAAATGTGTTTCGGCGTGTTAAAAGAATGGCGCTTGGAAGCTAAAGAATCCTGCCAAAGAAAAGGTAAAAAAATCGGCAAAAAAAAAGGGAGGGGTGCAACACGAGGACTTCCCAGGAGGTCACCCATCCTAGTACTACCCTCGCCCAAGCGCGCTTAACTGCGGAGTTCTGATGGGATCCGATGCATTAGTGCTGGTATGATCGCACCCGTTAGCATATGAAATGCAGTTGCATATAACCTTTCTATGCGGTTTTTTGAAATCGTGCGGTGTGGATGTCAAACGAGACATGAGCGTGGGCGGGCAATACGAACGCAAGGAGACGTGACGAAATGTGTTTCGGCGTGTTAAAAGAATGGCGCTTGGAAGCTAAAGAATCCTGCCAAAGAAAAGGTAGAAAAAATCGGCAAAAAAAAGGGAGGGGTGCAACACGAGGACTTCCCAAGAGGTCACCCATCCTAGTACTACTCTCGCCCAAGCACGCTTAACTGCGGAGTTCTGATGGGATCCGGTGCATTAGTGCTGGTATGATCGCACCCGTTAGCATATGAAATGCAGTTGCATATAACCTTTCTATGCGGTTTTTTGAAATCGTGCGGTGTGGATGTCAAACGAGACATGAGCGTGGGCGGGCAATACGAACGCAAGGAGACGTGACGAAATGTGTTTCGGCGTGTTAAAAGAATGGCGCTTGGAAGCTAAAGAATCCTGCCAAAGAAAAGGTAGAAAAAATCGGCAAAAAAAAAGGGAGGGGTGCAACACGAGGACTTCCCAGGAGGTCACCCATCCTAGTACTACTCCCGCCCAAGCACGCTTAACTGCGGAGTTCTGATGGGATCCGGTGCATTAGTGCTGGTATGATCGCACCCGTTAGCATATGAAATGCAGTTGCATATAACCTTTCTATGCGGTTTTTTGAAATCGTGCGGTGTGGATGTCAAACGAGACATGAGCATGGGCGGGCAATACGAACGCAAGGAGACGTGACGAAATGTGTTTCGGCGTGTTAAAAGAATGGCGCTTGGAAGCTAAAGAATCCTGCCAAAGAAAAGGTAAAAAAAAATCGGCAAAAAAAAACGGAGGGGTGCAACACGAGGACTTCCCAAGAGGTCACCCATCCTAGTACTACTCTCGCCCAAGCACGCTTAACTGCGGAGTTCTGATGGGATCCGGTGCATTAGTGCTGGTATGATCGCACCCGTCAGCATATGAAATGCAGTTGCATATAACCTTTCTATGCGGTTTTTTGAAATCGTGCGGTGTGGATGTCAAACGAGACATGTGCGTGGGCGGGCAATACGAACGCAAGGAGACGTGACGAAATGTGTTTCGGCGTGTTAAAAGAATGGCGCTTGGAAGCTAAAGAATCCTGCCAAAGAAAAGGTAAAAAAAAATCGGCAAAAAAAAACGGAGGGGTGCAACACGAGGACTTCCCAGGAGGTCACCCATCCTAGTACTACCCTCGCCCAAGCGCGCTTAACTGCGGAGTTCTGATGGGATCCGGTGCATTAGTGCTGGTATGATCGCACCCGTTAGCATATGAAATGCAGTTGCATATAACCTTTCTATGCGGTTTTTTGAAATCGTGCGGTGTGGATGTCAAACGAGACATGAGCGTGGGCGGGCAATACGAACGCAAGGAGACGTGACGAAATGTGTTTCGGCGTGTTAAAAGAATGGCGCTTGGAAGCTAAAGAATCCTGCCAAAGAAAAGGTAAAAAAAATCGGCAAAAAAAAAGGGAGGGGTGCAACACGAGGACTTCCTAGGAGGTCACCCATCCTAGTACTACTCTCGCCCAAGCACGCTTAACTGCGGAGTTCTGATGGGATCCGGTGCATTAGTGCTGGTATGATCGCACCCGTTAGCATATGAAATGCAGTTGCATATAACCTTTCTATGCGGTTTTTTGAAATCGAGCGGTGTGGATGTCAAACGAGACATGAGCGTGGGCGGGCAATACGAACGCAAGGAGACGTGACGAAATGTGTTTCGGCGTGTTAAAAGAATGGCGCTTGGAAGCTAAAGAATCCTGCCAAAGAAAAGGTAGAAAAAATCGGCAAAAAAAAAGGGAGGGGTGCAACCCGAGGACTTCCCAGGAGGTCACCCATCCTAGTACTACTCTCGCCCAAGCAAGCTTAGCTGCGGAGTTCTGATGGGATCCGGTGCATCAGTGCTGGTATGATCGCACCCGTTAGCATATGAAATGCAGTTGCATATAACCTTTCTATGCGGTTTTTTGAAATCGTGCGGTGTGGATGTCAAACGAGACATGAGCGTGGGCGGGCAATACGAACGCAAGGAGACGTGACGAAATGTGTTTCGGCGTGTTAAAAGAATGGCGCTTGGAAGCTAAAGAATCCTGCCAAAGAAAAGGTAAAAAAAATCGGCAAAAAAAAGGGAGGGGTGCAACACGAGGACTTCCTAGAGGTCACCCATCCTAGTACTACTCTCGCCCAAGCACGCTTAACTGCGGAGTTCTGATGGGATCCGGTGCATTAGTGCTGGTATGATCGCACCCGTTAGCATATGAAATGCAGTTGCATATAACCTTTCTATGCGGTTTTTTGAAATCGAGCGGTGTGGATGTCAAACGAGACATGAGCGTGGGCGGGCAATACGAACGCAAGGAGACGTGACGAAATGTGTTTCGGCGTGTTAAAAGAATGGCGCTTGGAAGCTAAAGAATCCTGCCAAAGAAAAGGTAGAAAAAATCGGCAAAAAAAAAAGGAGGGGTGCAACCCGAGGACTTCCCAGGAGGTCACCCATCCTAGTACTACTCTCGCCCAAGCACGCTTAACTGCGGAGTTCTGATGGGATCCGGTGCATTAGTGCTGGTATGATCGCACCCGTTAGCATATGAAATGCAGTTGCATATAACCTTTCTATGCGGTTTTTTGAAATCGTGCGGTGTGGATGTCAAACGAGACATGAGCGTGGGCGGGCAATACGAACGCAAGGAGACGTGACGAAATGTGTTTCGGCGTGTTAAAAGAATGGCGCTTGGAAGCTAAAGAATCCTGCCAAAGAAAAGGTAGAAAAAATCGGCAAAAAAAAAGGGAGGGGTGCAACCCGAGGACTTCCCAGGAGGTCACCCATCCTAGTACTACTCTCGCCCAAGCACGCTTAACTGCGGAGTTCTGATGGGATCCGGTGCATTAGTGCTGGTATGATCGCACCCGTTAGCATATGAAATGCAGTTGCATATAACCTTTCTATGCGGTTTTTTGAAATCGTGCGGTGTGGATGTCAAACGAGACATGAGCGTGGGCGGGCAATACGAACGCAAGGAGACGTGACGAAATGTGTTTCGGCGTGTTAAAAGAATGGCGCTTGGAAGCTAAAGAATCCTGCCAAAGAAAAGGTAAAAAAATCGGCAAAAAAAAAGGGAGGGGTGCAACACGAGGACTTCCCAGGAGGTCACCCATCCTAGTACTACCCTCGCCCAAGCGCGCTTAACTGCGGAGTTCTGATGGGATCCGATGCATTAGTGCTGGTATGATCGCACCCGTTAGCATATGAAATGCAGTTGCATATAACCTTTCTATGCGGTTTTTTGAAATCGTGCGGTGTGGATGTCAAACGAGACATGAGCGTGGGCGGGCAATACGAACGCAAGGAGACGTGACGAAATGTGTTTCGGCGTGTTAAAAGAATGGCGCTTGGAAGCTAAAGAATCCTGCCAAAGAAAAGGTAGAAAAAATCGGCAAAAAAAAGGGAGGGGTGCAACACGAGGACTTCCCAAGAGGTCACCCATCCTAGTACTACTCTCGCCCAAGCACGCTTAACTGCGGAGTTCTGATGGGATCCGGTGCATTAGTGCTGGTATGATCGCACCCGTTAGCATATGAAATGCAGTTGCATATAACCTTTCTATGCGGTTTTTTGAAATCGTGCGGTGTGGATGTCAAACGAGACATGAGCGTGGGCGGGCAATACGAACGCAAGGAGACGTGACGAAATGTGTTTCGGCGTGTTAAAAGAATGGCGCTTGGAAGCTAAAGAATCCTGCCAAAGAAAAGGTAGAAAAAATCGGCAAAAAAAAAGGGAGGGGTGCAACACGAGGACTTCCCAGGAGGTCACCCATCCTAGTACTACTCCCGCCCAAGCACGCTTAACTGCGGAGTTCTGATGGGATCCGGTGCATTAGTGCTGGTATGATCGCACCCGTTAGCATATGAAATGCAGTTGCATATAACCTTTCTATGCGGTTTTTTGAAATCGTGCGGTGTGGATGTCAAACGAGACATGAGCATGGGCGGGCAATACGAACGCAAGGAGACGTGACGAAATGTGTTTCGGCGTGTTAAAAGAATGGCGCTTGGAAGCTAAAGAATCCTGCCAAAGAAAAGGTAAAAAAAAATCGGCAAAAAAAAACGGAGGGGTGCAACACGAGGACTTCCCAAGAGGTCACCCATCCTAGTACTACTCTCGCCCAAGCACGCTTAACTGCGGAGTTCTGATGGGATCCGGTGCATTAGTGCTGGTATGATCGCACCCGTCAGCATATGAAATGCAGTTGCATATAACCTTTCTATGCGGTTTTTTGAAATCGTGCGGTGTGGATGTCAAACGAGACATGTGCGTGGGCGGGCAATACGAACGCAAGGAGACGTGACGAAATGTGTTTCGGCGTGTTAAAAGAATGGCGCTTGGAAGCTAAAGAATCCTGCCAAAGAAAAGGTCAAAAAAAATCGGCAAAAAAAAACGGAGGGGTGCAACACGAGGACTTCCCAAGAGGTCACCCATCCTAGTACTACTCTCGCCCAAGCACGCTTCACTGCGGAGTTCTGATGGGATCCGGTGCATTAGTGCTGGTATGATCGCACCCGTCAGCATATGAAATGCAGTTGCATATAACCTTTCTATGCGGTTTTTTGAAATCGTGCGGTGTGGATGTCAAACGAGACATGTGCGTGGGCGGGCAATACGAACGCAAGGAGACGTGACGAAATGTGTTTCGGCGTGTTAAAAGAATGGCGCTTGGAAGCTAAAGAATCCTGCCAAAGAAAAGGTAAAAAAAATCGGCAAAAAAAAAGGGAGGGGTGCAACACGAGGACTTCCCAGGAGGTCACCCATCCTAGTACTACTCTCGCCCAAGCACGCTTAACTGCGGAGTTCTGATGGGATCCGGTGCATTAGTGCTGGTATGATCGCACCCGTTAGCATATGAAATGCAGTTGCATATAACCTTTCTATGCGGTTTTTTGAAATCGTGCGGTGTGGATGTCAAACGAGACATGAGCGTGGGCGGGCAATACGAACGCAAGGAGACGTGACGAAATGTGTTTCGGCGTGTTAAAAGAATGGCGCTTGGAAGCTAAAGAATCCTGCCAAAGAAAAGGTAAAAAAAATCGGCAAAAAAAAGGGAGGGGTGCAACACGAGGACTTCCCAAGAGGTCACCCATCCTAGTACTACTCTCGCCCAAGCGCGCTTAACTGCGGAGTTCTGATGGGATCCGGTGCATTAGTGCTAGTATGATCGCACCCGTTAGCATATGAAATGCAGTTGCATATAACCTTTCTATGCGGTTTTTTGAAATCGTGCGGTGTGGTTGTCAAACGAGACATGAGCGTGGGCGGGCAATACGAACGCAAGGAGACGTGACGAAATGTGTTTCGGCGTGTTAAAAGAATGGCGCTTGGAAGCTAAAGAATCCTGCCAAAGAAAAGGTAAAAAAAATCGGCAAAAAAAAAGGGAGGGGTGCAACACGAGGACTTCCCAGGAGGTCACCCATCCTAGTACTACTCTCGCCCAAGCACGCTTAACTGCGGAGTTCTGATGGGATCCGGTGCATTAGTGCTGGTATGATCGCACCCGTTAGCATATGAAATGCAGTTGCATATAACCTTTCTATGCGGTTTTTTGAAATCGTGCGGTGTGGATGTCAAACGAGACATGAGCGTGGGCGGGCAATACGAACGCAAGGAGACGTGACGAAATGTGTTTCGGCGTGTTAAAAGAATGGCGCTTGGAAGCTAAAGAATCCTGCCAAAGAAAAGGTAAAAAAAATCGGCAAAAAAAAAGGGAGGGGTGCAACACGAGGACTTCCTAGGAGGTCACCCATCCTAGTACTACTCTCGCCCAAGCACGCTTAACTGCGGAGTTCTGATGGGATCCGGTGCATTAGTGCTGGTATGATCGCACCCGTTAGCATATGAAATGCAGTTGCATATAACCTTTCTATGCGGTTTTTTGAAATCGAGCGGTGTGGATGTCAAACGAGACATGAGCGTGGGCGGGCAATACGAACGCAAGGAGACGTGACGAAATGTGTTTCGGCGTGTTAAAAGAATGGCGCTTGGAAGCTAAAGAATCCTGCCAAAGAAAAGGTAGAAAAAATCGGCAAAAAAAAAGGGAGGGGTGCAACCCGAGGACTTCCCAGGAGGTCACCCATCCTAGTACTACTCTCGCCCAAGCAAGCTTAGCTGCGGAGTTCTGATGGGATCCGGTGCATCAGTGCTGGTATGATCGCACCCGTTAGCATATGAAATGCAGTTGCATATAACCTTTCTATGCGGTTTTTTGAAATCGTGCGGTGTGGATGTCAAACGAGACATGAGCGTGGGCGGGCAATACGAACGCAAGGAGACGTGACGAAATGTGTTTCGGCGTGTTAAAAGAATGGCGCTTGGAAGCTAAAGAATCCTGCCAAAGAAAAGGTAAAAAAAATCGGCAAAAAAAAAGGGAGGGGTGCAACACGAGGACTTCCTAGAGGTCACCCATCCTAGTACTACTCTCGCCCAAGCACGCTTAACTGCGGAGTTCTGATGGGATCCGGTGCATTAGTGCTGGTATGATCGCACCCGTTAGCATATGAAATGCAGTTGCATATAACCTTTCTATGCGGTTTTTTGAAATCGAGCGGTGTGGATGTCAAACGAGACATGAGCGTGGGCGGGCAATACGAACGCAAGGAGACGTGACGAAATGTGTTTCGGCGTGTTAAAAGAATGGCGCTTGGAAGCTAAAGAATCCTGCCAAAGAAAAGGTAGAAAAAATCGGCAAAAAAAAAAGGAGGGGTGCAACCCGAGGACTTCCCAGGAGGTCACCCATCCTAGTACTACTCTCGCCCAAGCAAGCTTAACTGCGGAGTTCTGATGGGATCCGGTGCATTAGTGCTGGTATGATCGCACCCGTTAGCATATGAAATGCAGTTGCATATAACCTTTCTATGCGGTTTTTTGAAATCGTGCGGTGTGGATGTCAAACGAGACATGAGCGTGGGCGGGCAATACGAACGCAAGGAGACGTGACGAAATGTGTTTCGGCGTGTTAAAAGAATGGCGCTTGGAAGCTAAAGAATCCTGCCAAAGAAAAGGTAGAAAAAATCGGTAAAAAAAAAGGGAGGGGTGCAACCCGAGGACTTCCCAGGAGGTCACCCATCCTAGTACTACTCTCGCCCAAGCACGCTTAACTGCGGAGTTCTGATGGGATCCGGTGCATTAGTGCTGGTATGATCGCACCCGTTAGCATATGAAATGCAGTTGCATATAACCTTTCTATGCGGTTTTTTGAAATCGTGCGGGGTGGATGTCAAACGAGACATGAGCGTGGGCGGGCAATACGAACGCAAGGAGACGTGACGAAATGTGTTTCGGCGTGTTAAAAGAATGGCGCTTGGAAGCTAAAGAATCCTGCCAAAGAAAAGGTAAAAAAAAAGGGAGGGGTGCAACACGAGGACTTCCCAGGAGGTCACCCATCCTAGTACTACTCTCGCCCAAGCACGCTTAACTGCGGAGTTCTGATGGGATCCGGTGCATTAGTGCTGGTATGATCGCACCCGTTAGCATATGAAATGCAGTTGCATATAACCTTTCTATGCGGTTTTTTGAAATCGTGCGGTGTGGATGTCAAACGAGACATGAGCGTGGGCGGGCAATACGAACGCAAGGAGACGTGACGAAATGTGTTTCGGCGTGTTAAAAGAATGGCGCTTGGAAGCTAAAGAATCCTGCCAAAGAAAAGGTAAAAAAATCGGCAAAAAAAAAGGGAGGGGTGCAACACGAGGACTTCCCAGGAGGTCACCCATCCTAGTACTACCCTCGCCCAAGCGCGCTTAACTGCGGAGTTCTGATGGGATCCGATGCATTAGTGCTGGTATGATCGCACCCGTTAGCATATGAAATGCAGTTGCATATAACCTTTCTATGCGGTTTTTTGAAATCGTGCGGTGTGGATGTCAAACGAGACATGAGCGTGGGCGGGCAATACGAACGCAAGGAGACGTGACGAAATGTGTTTCGGCGTGTTAAAAGAATGGCGCTTGGAAGCTAAAGAATCCTGCCAAAGAAAAGGTAGAAAAAATCGGCAAAAAAAAGGGAGGGGTGCAACACGAGGACTTCCCAAGAGGTCACCCATCCTAGTACTACTCTCGCCCAAGCACGCTTAACTGCGGAGTTCTGATGGGATCCGGTGCATTAGTGCTGGTATGATCGCACCCGTTAGCATATGAAATGCAGTTGCATATAACCTTTTTATGCGGTTTTTTGAAATCGTGCGGTGTGGATGTCAAACGAGACATGAGCGTGGGCGGGCAATACGAACGCAAGGAGACGTGACGAAATGTGTTTCGGCGTGTTAAAAGAATGGCGCTTGGAAGCTAAAGAATCCTGCCAAAGAAAAGGTAGAAAAAATCGGCAAAAAAAAAGGGAGGGGTGCAACACGAGGACTTCCCAGGAGGTCACCCATCCTAGTACTACTCCCGCCCAAGCACGCTTAACTGCGGAGTTCTGATGGGATCCGGTGCATTAGTGCTGGTATGATCGCACCCGTTAGCATATGAAATGCAGTTGCATATAACCTTTCTATGCGGTTTTTTGAAATCGTGCGGTGTGGATGTCAAACGAGACATGAGCATGGGCGGGCAATACGAACGCAAGGAGACGTGACGAAATGTGTTTCGGCGTGTTAAAAGAATGGCGCTTGGAAGCTAAAGAATCCTGCCAAAGAAAAGGTAAAAAAAAATCGGCAAAAAAAAACGGAGGGGTGCAACACGAGGACTTCCCAAGAGGTCACCCATCCTAGTACTACTCTCGCCCAAGCACGCTTAACTGCGGAGTTCTGATGGGATCCGGTGCATTAGTGCTGGTATGATCGCACCCGTCAGCATATGAAATGCAGTTGCATATAACCTTTCTATGCGGTTTTTTGAAATCGTGCGGTGTGGATGTCAAACGAGACATGTGCGTGGGCGGGCAATACGAACGCAAGGAGACGTGACGAAATGTGTTTCGGCGTGTTAAAAGAATGGCGCTTGGAAGCTAAAGAATCCTGCCAAAGAAAAGGTAAAAAAAAATCGGCAAAAAAAAACGGAGGGGTGCAACACGAGGACTTCCCAAGAGGTCACCCATCCTAGTACTACTCTCGCCCAAGCACGCTTAACTGCGGAGTTCTGATGGGATCCGGTGCATTAGTGCTGGTATGATCGCACCCGTCAGCATATGAAATGCAGTTGCATATAACCTTTCTATGCGGTTTTTTGAAATCGTGCGGTGTGGATGTCAAACGAGACATGTGCGTGGGCGGGCAATACGAACGCAAGGAGACGTGACGAAATGTGTTTCGGCGTGTTAAAAGAATGGCGCTTGGAAGCTAAAGAATCCTGCCAACGAAAAGGTAAAAAAAATCGGCAAAAAAAAAGGGAGGGGTGCAACACGAGGACTTCCCAGGAGGTCACCCATCCTAGTACTACTCTCGCCCAAGCACGCTTAACTGCGGAGTTCTGATGGGATCCGGTGCATTAGTGCTGGTATAATCGCACCCGTTAGCATATGAAATGCAGTTGCATATAACCTTTCTATGCGGTTTTTTGAAATCGTGCGGTGTGGATGTCAAACGAGACATGAGCGTGGGCGGGCAATACGAACGCAAGGAGACGTGACGAAATGTGTTTCGGCGTGTTAAAAGAATGGCGCTTGGAAGCTAAAGAATCCTGCCAAAGAAAAGGTAAAAAAAATCGGCAAAAAAACGGAGGGGTGCAACACGAGGACTTCCCAAGAGGTCACCCATCCTAGTACTACTCTCGCCCAAGCGCGCTTAACTGCGGAGTTCTGATGGGATCCGGTGCATTAGTGCTAGTATGATCGCACCCGTTAGCATATGAAATGCAGTTGCATATAACCTTTCTATGCGGTTTTTTGAAATCGTGCGGTGTGGTTGTCAAACGAGACATGAGCGTGGGCGGGCAATACGAACGCAAGGAGACGTGACGAAATGTGTTTCGGCGTGTTAAAAGAATGGCGCTTGGAAGCTAAAGAATCCTGCCAAAGAAAAGGTAAAAAAAATCGGCAAAAAAAAAGGGAATGGTGCAACACAAGGACTTCCCAGGAGGTCACCCATCCTAGTACTACTCTCGCCCAAGCACGCTTAACTGCGGAGTTCTGATGGGATCCGGTGCATTAGTGCTGGTATGATCGCACCCATTAGCATATGAAATGCAGTTGCATATAACCTTTGTATGCGGTTTTTTGAAATCGTGCGGTGTGGATGTCAAACGAGACATGAGCATGGGCGGGCAATACGAACGCAAGGAGACGTGACGAAATGTGTTTCGGCGTGTTAAAAGAATGGCGCTTGGAAGCTAAAGAATCCTGCCAAAGAAAAGGTAAAAAAAAATCGGCAAAAAAATACGGAGGGGTGCAACACGAGGACTTCCCAGGAGGTCACCCATCCTAGTACTACTCTCGCCCAAGCACGCTTAACTGCGGAGTTCTGATGGGATCCGGTGCATTAGTGCTGGTATGATCGCACCCGTTAGCATATGAAATGCAGTTGCATATAACCTTTCTATGCGGTTTTTTGAAATCGTGCGGTGTGGATGTCAAACGAGACATGAGCGTGGGCGGGCAATACGAACGCAAGGAGACGTGACGAAATGTGTTTCGGCGTGTTAAAAGAATGGCGCTTGGAAGCTAAAGAATCCTGCCAAAGAAAAGGTAGAAAAAATCGGCAAAAAAAAAGGGAGGGGTGCAACACGAGGACTTCCCATGAGGTCACCCATCCTAGTACTACTCTCACCCAAGCACGCTTCACTGCGGAGTTCTGATGGGATCCGGTGCATTAGTGCTGGTATGATCGCACCCGTTAGCATATGAAATGCAGTTGCATATAACCTTTCTATGCGGTTTTTTGAAATCGTGCGGTGTGGATGTCAAACGAGACATGAGCGTGGGCGGGCAATACGAACGCAAGGAGACGTGACGAAATGTGTTTCGGCGTGTTAAAAGAATGGCGCTTGGAAGCTAAAGAATCCTGCCAAAGAAAAGGTAGAAAAAATCGGCCAAAAAAAAGGGAGGGGTGCAACACGAGGACTTCCCAAGAGGTCACCCATCCTAGTACTACTCTCGCCCAAGCACGCTTAACTGCGGAGTTCTGATGGGATCCGGTGCATTAGTGCTGGTATGATCGCACCCGTTAGCATATGAAATGCAGTTGCATATAACCTTTCTATGCGGTTTTTTGAAATCGTGCGGTGTGGATGTCAAACGAGACATGAGCATGGGCGGGCAATACGAACGCAAGGAGACGTGACGAAATGTGTTTCGGCGTGTTAAAAGAATGGCGCTTGGAAGCTAAAGAATCCTGCCAAAGAAAAGGTAAAAAAAAATCGGCAAAAAAAAAGGGAATGGTGCAACACGAGGACTTCCCAGGAGGTCACCCATCCTAGTACTACTCTCGCCCAAGCACGCTTAACTGCGGAGTTCTGATGGGATCCGGTGCATTAGTGCTGGTATGATCGCACCCATTAGCATATGAAATGCAGTTGCATATAACCTTTCTATGCGGTTTTTTGAAATCGTGCGGTGTGGATGTCAAACGAGACATGAGCATGGGCGGGCAATACGAACGCAAGGAGACGTGACGAAATGTGTTTCGGCGTGTTAAAAGAATGGCGCTTGGAAGCTAAAGAATCCTGCCAAAGAAAAGGTAAAAAAAAATCGGCAAAAAAAAACGGAGGGGTGCAACACGAGGACTTCCCAAGAGGTCACCCATCCTAGTACTACTCTCGCCCAAGCACGCTTAACTGCGGAGTTCTGATGGGATCCGGTGCATTAGTGCTGGTATGATCGCACCCGTCAGCATATGAAATGCAATTGCATATAACCTTTCTATGCGGTTTTTTGAAATCGTGCGGTGTGGATGTCAAACGAGACATGAGCGTGGGCGGGCAATACGAACGCAAGGAGACGTGACGAAATGTGTTTCGGCGTGTTAAAAGAATGGCGCTTGGAAGCTAAAGAATCCTGCCAAAGAAAAGGTAGAAAAAATCGGCAAAAAAAAAGGAGGGGTGCAACACGAGGACTTCCCAGGAGGTCACCCATCCTAGTACTACTCTCGGCCAAGCACGCTTAACTGCGGAGTTCTGATGGGATCCGGTGCATTAGTGCTGGTATGATCGCACCCATTAGCATATGAAATGCAGTTGCATATAACCTTTCTATGCGGTTTTTTGAAATCGTGCGGTGTGGATGTCAAACGAGACATGAGCGTGGGCGGGCAATACGAACGCAAGGAGACGTGACGAAATGTGTTTCGGCGTGTTAAAAGAATGGCGCTTGGAAGCTAAAGAATCCTGCCAAAGAAAAGGTAAAAAAAATCGGCAAAAAAAAAGGGAGGGGTGCAACACGAGGACTTCCCAGGAGGTCACCCATCCTAGTACTACTCTCGCCCAAGCACGCTTAACTGCGGAGTTCTGATGGGATCCGGTGCATTAGTGCTGGTATGATCGCACCCGTTAGCATATGAAATGCAGTTGCATATAACCTTTCTATGCGGTTTTTTGAAATCGTGCGGTGTGGATGTCAAACGAGACATGAGCGTGGGCGGGCAATACGAACGCAAGGAGACGTGACGAAATGTGTTTCGGCGTGTTAAAAGAATGGCGCTTGGAAGCTAAAGAATCCTGCCAAAGAAAAGGTAGAAAAAATCGGCAAAAAAAAAGGAGGGGTGCAACACGAGGACATCCCAGGAGAACACCCATCCTAGTACTACTCTCGCCCAAGCACGCTTAACTGCGGAGTTCTGATGGGATCCGGTGCATTAGTGCTGGTATGATCGCACCCGTTAGCATATGAAATGCAGTTGCATATAACCTTTCTATGCGGTTTTTTTAAATCGTGCGGTGTGGATGTCAAACGAGACATGAGCGTGGGCGGGCAATACGAACGCAAGGAGACGTGACGAAATGTGTTTCGGCGTGTTAAAAGAATGGCGCTTGGAAGCTAAAGAATCCTGCCAAAGAAAAGGTAGAAAAAATCGGCAAAAAAAAAGGGAGGGGTGCAACACGAGGACTTCCCAGGAGGTCACCCATCCTAGTACTACTCTCGCCCAAGCACGCTTAACTGCGGAGTTCTGATGGGATCCGGTGCATTAGTGCTGGTATGATCGCACCCGTTAGCATATGAAATGCAGTTGCATATAACCTTTCTATGCGGTTTTTTGAAATCGTGCGGTGTGGACGTCAAACGAGACATGAGCGTGGGCGGGCAATACGAACGCAAGGAGACGTGACGAAATGTGTTTCGGCGTGTTAAAAGAATGGCGCTTGGAAGCTAAAGAATCCTGCCAAAGAAAAGGTAGAAAAAATCGGCAAAAAAAAAGGGAGGGGTGCAACACGAGGACTTCCCAGGAGGTCACCCATCCTAGTACTACTCTCGCCAAGCACGCTTAACTGCGGAGTTCTGATGGGATCTGGTGCATTAGTGCTGGTATGATCGCACCCGTTAGCATATGAAATGCAGTTGCATATAACCTTTCTATGCGGTTTTTTGAAATCGTGCGGTGTGGATGTCAAACGAGACATGAGCGTGGGCGGGCAATACGAACGCAAGGAGACGTGACGAAATGTGTTTCGGCGTGTTAAAAGAATGGCGCTTGGAAGCTAAAGAATCCTGCCAAAGAAAAGGTAAAAAAAATCGGCAAAAAAAAAAGGAGGGGTGCAACACGAGGACTTCCCAGGAGAACACCCATCCTAGTACTACTCTCGCCCAAGCACGCTTAACTGCGGAGTTCTGATGGGATCCGGTGCATTAGTGCTGGTATGATCGCACCCGTTAGCATATGAAATGCAGTTGCATATAACCTTTCTATGCGGTTTTTTTAAATCGTGCGGTGTGGATGTCAAACGAGACATGAGCGTGGGCGGGCAATACGAACGCAAGGAGACGTGACGAAATGTGTTTCGGCGTGTTAAAAGAATGGCGCTTGGAAGCTAAAGAATCCTGCCAAAGAAAAGGTAGAAAAAATCGGCAAAAAAAAAGGGAGGGGTGCAACACGAGGACTTCCCAGGAGGTCACCCATCCTAGTACTACTCTCGCCCAAGCACGCTTAACTGTGGAGTTCTGATGGGATCCGGTGCATTAGTGCTGGTATGATCGCACCCGTTAGCATATGAAATGCAGTTGCATATAACCTTTCTATGCGGTTTTTTGAAATCGTGCGGTGTGGATGTCAAACGAGACATGAGCGTGGGCGGGCAATACGAACGCAAGGAGACGTGACGAAATGTGTTTCGGCGTGTTAAAAGAATGGCGCTTGGAAGCTAAAGAATCCTGCCAAAGAAAAGGTAAAAAAAATCGGCAAAAAAAAAGGGAGGGGTGCAACACGAGGACTTCCCAGGAGGTCACCCATCCTAGTACTACTCTCGGCTAAGCACGCTTAACTGCGGAGTTCTGATGGGATCCGGTGCATTAGTGCTGGTATGATCGCACCCGTTAGCATATGAAATGCAGTTGCATATAACCTTTCTATGCGGTTTTTTGAAATCGTGCGGTGTGGATGTCAAACGAGACATGAGCGTGGGCGGGCAATACGAACGCAAGGAGACGTGACGAAATGTGTTTCGGCGTGTTAAAAGAATGGCGCTTGGAAGCTAAAGAATCCTGCCAAAGAAAAGGTAAAAAAAATCGGCAAAAAAAAGGGAGGGGTGCAACACGAGGACTTCCCAGGAGGTCACCCATCCTAGTACTACTCTCACCCAAGCACGCTTAACTGCGGAGTTCTGATGGGATCCGGTGCATTAGTGCTGGTATGATCGCACCCGTTAGCATATGAAATGCAGTTGCATATAACCTTTCTATGCGGTTTTTTGAAATCGTGCGGTGTGGATGTCAAACGAGACATGAGCGTGGGCGGGCAATACGAACGCAAGGAGACGTGACGAAATGTGTTTCGGCGTGTTAAAAGAATGGCGCTTGGAAGCTAAAGAATCCTGCCAAAGAAAAGGTAGAAAAAATCGGCAAAAAAAAAGGGAGGGGTGCAACACGAGGACTTCCCAGGAGGTCACCCATCCTAGTACTACTCTCGCCAAGCACGCTTAACTGCGGAGTTCTGATGGGATCTGGTGCATTAGTGCTGGTATGATCGCACCCGTTAGCATATGAAATGCAGTTGCATATAACCTTTCTATGCGGTTTTTTGAAATCGTGCGGTGTGGATGTCAAACGAGACATGAGCGTGGGCGGGCAATACGAACGCAAGGAGACGTGAAGAAATGTGTTTCGGCATGTTAAAAGAATGGCGCTTGGAAGCTAAAGAATCCTGCCAAAGAAAAGGTAGAAAAAATCGGCAAAAAAAAAGGGAGGGGTGCAACACGAGGACTTCCCAGGAGGTCACCCATCCTAGTACTACCCTCGCCCAAGCACGCTTAACTGCGGAGTTCTGATAGGATCCGGTGCATTAGTGCTGGTATGATCGCACCCGTTAGCATATGAAATGCAATTGCATATAACCTTTCTATGCGGTTTTTTGAAATCGTGCGGTGTGGATGTCAAACGAGACATGAGCGTGGGCGGGCAATACGAACGCAAGGAGACGTGAGGAAATGTGTTTCGGCGTGTTAAAAGAATGGCGCTTGGAAGCTAAAGAATCCTGCCAAAGAAAAGGTAGAAAAAATCGGCAAAAAAAAAGGAGGGGTGCAACACGAGGACATCCCAGGAGAACACCCATCCTAGTACTACTCTCGCCCAAGCACGCTTAACTGCGGAGTTCTGATGGGATCCGGTGCATTAGTGCTGGTATGATCGCACCCGTTAGCATATGAAATGCAGTTGCATATAACCTTTCTATGCGGTTTTTTTAAATCGTGCGGTGTGGATGTCAAACGAGACATGAGCGTGGGCGGGCAATACGAACGCAAGGAGACGTGACGAAATGTGTTTCGGCGTGTTAAAAGAATGGCGCTTGGAAGCTAAAGAATCCTGCCAAAGAAAAGGTAGAAAAAATCGGCAAAAAAAAAGGGAGGGGTGCAACACGAGGACTTCCCAGGAGGTCACCCATCCTAGTACTACCCTCGCCCAAGCACGCTTAACTGCGGAGTTCTGATGGGATCCGGTGCATTAGTGCTGGTATGATCGCACCCGTTAGCATATGTAATGCAGTTGCATATAACCTTTCTATGCGGTTTTTTGAAATCGTGCGGTGTGGATGTCAAACGAGACATGAGCGTGGGCGAGCAATACGAACGCAAGGAGACGTGACGAAATGTGTTTCGGCGTGTTAAAAGAATGGCGCTTGGAAGCTAAAGAATCCTGCCAAAGAAAAGGTAAAAAAAATCGGCAAAAAAAAAAGGAGGGGTGCAACACGAGGACTTCCCAGGAGAACACCCATCCTAGTACTACTCTCGCCCAAGCACGCTTAACTGCGGAGTTCTGATGGGATCCGGTGCATTAGTGCTGGTATGATCGCACCCGTTAGCATATGAAATGCAGTTGCATATAACCTTTCTATGCGGTTTTTTTAAATCGTGCGGTGTGGATGTCAAACGAGACATGAGCGTGGGCGGGCAATACGAACGCAAGGAGACGTGACGAAATGTGTTTCGGCGTGTTAAAAGAATGGCGCTTGGAAGCTAAAGAATCCTGCCAAAGAAAAGGTAGAAAAAATCGGCAAAAAAAAAGGGAGGGGTGCAACACGAGGACTTCCCAGGAGGTCACCCATCCTAGTACTACTCTCGCCCAAGCACGCTTAACTGTGGAGTTCTGATGGGATCCGGTGCATTAGTGCTGGTATGATCGCACCCATTAGCATATGAAATGCAGTTGCATATAACCTTTCTATGCGGTTTTTTGAAATCGTGCGGTGTGGATGTCAAACGAGACATGAGCGTGGGCGGGCAATACGAACGCAAGGAGACGTGACGAAATGTGTTTCGGCGTGTTAAAAGAATGGCGCTTGGAAGCTAAAGAATCCTGCCAAAGAAAAGGTAAAAAAAATCGGCAAAAAAAAAGGGAGGGGTGCAACACGAGGACTTCCCAGGAGGTCACCCATCCTAGTACTACTCTCGGCTAAGCACGCTTAACTGCGGAGTTCTGATGGGATCCGGTGCATTAGTGCTGGTATGATCGCACCCGTTAGCATATGAAATGCAGTTGCATATAACCTTTCTATGCGGTTTTTTGAAATCGTGCGGTGTGGATGTCAAACGAGACATGAGCGTGGGCGGGCAATACGAACGCAAGGAGACGTGACGAAATGTGTTTCGGCGTGTTAAAAGAATGGCGCTTGGAAGCTAAAGAATCCTGCCAAAGAAAAGGTAAAAAAAATCGGCAAAAAAAAGGGAGGGGTGCAACACGAGGACTTCCCAGGAGGTCACCCATCCTAGTACTACTCTCACCCAAGCACGCTTAACTGCGGAGTTCTGATGGGATCCGGTGCATTAGTGCTGGTATGATCGCACCCGTTAGCATATGAAATGCAGTTGCATATAACCTTTCTATGCGGTTTTTTGAAATCGTGCGGTGTGGATGTCAAACGAGACATGAGCGTGGGCGGGCAATACGAACGCAAGGAGACGTGACGAAATGTGTTTCGGCGTGTTAAAAGAATGGCGCTTGGAAGCTAAAGAATCCTGCCAAAGAAAAGGTAGAAAAAATCGGCAAAAAAAAAGGGAGGGGTGCAACACGAGGACTTCCCAGGAGGTCACCCATCCTAGTACTACTCTCGCCAAGCACGCTTAACTGCGGAGTTCTGATGGGATCTGGTGCATTAGTGCTGGTATGATCGCACCCGTTAGCATATGAAATGCAGTTGCATATAACCTTTCTATGCGGTTTTTTGAAATCGTGCGGTGTGGATGTCAAACGAGACATGAGCGTGGGCGGGCAATACGAACGCAAGGAGACGTGAAGAAATGTGTTTCGGCATGTTAAAAGAATGGCGCTTGGAAGCTAAAGAATCCTGCCAAAGAAAAGGTAGAAAAAATCGGCAAAAAAAAAGGGAGGGGTGCAACACGAGGACTTCCCAGGAGGTCACCCATCCTAGTACTACCCTCGCCCAAGCACGCTTAACTGCGGAGTTCTGATAGGATCCGGTGCATTAGTGCTGGTATGATCGCACCCGTTAGCATATGAAATGCAATTGCATATAACCTTTCTATGCGGTTTTTTGAAATCGTGCGGTGTGGATGTCAAACGAGACATGAGCGTGGGCGGGCAATACGAACGCAAGGAGACGTGAGGAAATGTGTTTCGGCGTGTTAAAAGAATGGCGCTTGGAAGCTAAAGAATCCTGCCAAAGAAAAGGTAGAAAAAATCGGCAAACAAAAAGGAGGGGTGCAACACGAGGACATCCCAGGAGAACACCCATCCTAGTACTACTCTCGCCCAAGCACGCTTAACTGCGGAGTTCTGATGGGATCCGGTGCATTAGTGCTGGTATGATCGCACCCGTTAGCATATGAAATGCAGTTGCATATAACCTTTCTATGCGGTTTTTTTAAATCGTGCGGTGTGGATGTCAAACGAGACATGAGCGTGGGCGGGCAATACGAACGCAAGGAGACGTGACGAAATGTGTTTCGGCGTGTTAAAAGAATGGCGCTTGGAAGCTAAAGAATCCTGCCAAAGAAAAGGTAGAAAAAATCGGCAAAAAAAAAGGGAGGGGTGCAACACGAGGACTTCCCAGGAGGTCACCCATCCTAGTACTACCCTCGCCCAAGCACGCTTAACTGCGGAGTTCTGATGGGATCCGGTGCATTAGTGCTGGTATGATCGCACCCGTTAGCATATGTAATGCAGTTGCATATAACCTTTCTATGCGGTTTTTTGAAATCGTGCGGTGTGGATGTCAAACGAGACATGAGCGTGGGCGGGCAATACGAACGCAAGGAGACGTGACGAAATGTGTTTCGGCGTGTTAAAAGAATGGCGCTTGGAAGCTAAAGAATCCTGCCAAAGAAAAGGTAGAAAAAATCGGCAAAAAAAAGGGAGGGGTGCAACACGAGGACTTCCCAGGAGGTCACCCATCCTAGTACTACTCTCGCCCAAGCACGCTTAACAGCGGAGTTCTGATGGGATCCGGTGCATTAGTGCTGGTATGATCGCACCCGTTAGCATATGAAATGCAGTTGCATATAACCTTTCTATGCGGTTTTTTGAAATCGTGCGGTGTGGATGTCAAACGAGACATGAGCGTGGGCGGGCAATACGATCGCAAGGAGACGTGACGAAATGTGTTTTGGCGTGTTAAAAGAATGGCGCTTGGAAGCTAAAGAATCCTGCCAAAGAAAAGGTAGAAAAAATCGGCAAAAAAAAAGGGAGGGGTGCAACACGAGGACTTCCCAGGAGGTCACCAATCCTAGTACTACTCTCGCCCAAGCACGCTTAACTGCGGAGTTCTGATGGGATCCGGTGCATTAGTGCTGGTATGATCGCACCCGTTAGCATATGAAATGCAGTTGCATATAACCTTTCTATGCGGTTTTTTGAAATCGTGCGGTGTGGATGTCAAACGAGACATGAGCGTGGGCGGGCAATACGAACGCAAGGAGACGTGACGAAATGTGTTTCGGCGTGTTAAAAGAATGGCGCTTGGAAGCTAAAGAATCCTGCCAAAGAAAAGGTAAAAAAAATCGGCAAAAAAAAGGGAGGGGTGCAACACGAGGACTTCCCAGGAGGTCACCCATCCTAGTACTACTCTCACCCAAGCACGCTTAACTGCGGAGTTCTGATGGGATCCGGTGCATTAGTGCTGGTATGATCGCACCCGTTAGCATATGAAATGCAGTTGCATATAACCTTTCTATGCGGTTTTTTGAAATCGTGCGGTGTGGATGTCAAACGAGACATGAGCGTGGGCGGGCAATACGAACGCAAGGAGACGTGACGAAATGTGTTTCGGCGTGTTAAAAGAATGGCGCTTGGAAGCTAAAGAATCCTGCCAAAGAAAAGGTAGAAAAAATCGGCAAAAAAAAAGGGAGGGGTGCAACACGAGGACTTCCCAGGAGGTCACCCATCCTAGTACTACTCTCGCCCAAGCACGCTTAACTGCGGAGTTCTGATGGGATCCGGTGCATTAGTGCTGGTATGATCGCACCCGTTAGCATATGAAATGCAGTTGCATATAACCTTTCTATGCGGTTTTTTGAAATCGTGCGGTGTGGATGTCAAACGAGACATGAGCGTGGGCGGGCAATACGAACGCAAGGAGACGTGACGAAATGTGTTTCGGCGTGTTAAAAGAATGGCGCTTGGAAGCTAAAGAATCCTGCCAAAGAAAAGGTAGAAAAAATCGGCAAAAAAAAAGGAGGGGTGCAACACGAGGACATCCCAGGAGAACACCCATCCTAGTACTACTCTCGCCCAAGCACGCTTAACTGCGGAGTTCTGATGGGATCCGGTGCATTAGTGCTGGTATGATCGCACCCGTTAGCATATGAAATGCAGTTGCATATAACCTTTCTATGCGGTTTTTTTAAATCGTGCGGTGTGGATGTCAAACGAGACATGAGCGTGGGCGGGCAATACGAACGCAAGGAGACGTGACGAAATGTGTTTCGGCGTGTTAAAAGAATGGCGCTTGGAAGCTAAAGAATCCTGCCAAAGAAAAGGTAGAAAAAATCGGCAAAAAAAAAGGGAGGGGTGCAACACGAGGACTTCCCAGGAGGTCACCCATCCTAGTACTACCCTCGCCCAAGCACGCTTAACTGCGGAGTTCTGATAGGATCCGGTGCATTAGTGCTGGTATGATCGCACCCGTTAGCATATGAAATGCAATTGCATATAACCTTTCTATGCGGTTTTTTGAAATCGTGCGGTGTGGATGTCAAACGAGACATGAGCGTGGGCGGGCAATACGAACGCAAGGAGACGTGAGGAAATGTGTTTCGGCGTGTTAAAAGAATGGCGCTTGGAAGCTAAAGAATCCTGCCAAAGAAAAGGTAGAAAAAATCGGCAAAAAAAAAGGAGGGGTGCAACACGAGGACATCCCAGGAGAACACCCATCCTAGTACTACTCTCGCCCAAGCACGCTTAACTGCGGAGTTCTGATGGGATCCGGTGCATTAGTGCTGGTATGATCGCACCCGTTAGCATATAAAATGCAGTTGCATATAACCTTTCTATGCGGTTTTTTGAAATCGTGCGGTGTGGATGTCAAACGAGACATGAGCGTGGGCGGGCAATACGAACGCAAGGAGACGTGAAGAAATGTGTTTCGGCATGTTAAAAGAATGGCGCTTGGAAGCTAAAGAATCCTGCCAAAGAAAAGGTAGAAAAAATCGGCAAAAAAAAAGGGAGGGGTGCAACACGAGGACTTCCCAGGAGGTCACCCATCCTAGTACTACTCTCGCCAAGCACGCTTAACTGCGGAGTTCTGATGGGATCTGGTGCATTAGTGCTGGTATGATCGCACCCGTTAGCATATGAAATGCAGTTGCATATAACCTTTCTATGCGGTTTTTTGAAATCGTGCGGTGTGGATGTCAAACGAGACATGAGCGTGGGCGGGCAATACGAACGCAAGGAGACGTGAAGAAATGTGTTTCGGCATGTTAAAAGAATGGCGCTTGGAAGCTAAAGAATCCTGCCAAAGAAAAGGTAGAAAAAATCGGCAAAAAAAAAGGGAGGGGTGCAACACGAGGACTTCCCAGGAGGTCACCCATCCTAGTACTACCCTCGCCCAAGCACGCTTAACTGCGGAGTTCTGATAGGATCCGGTGCATTAGTGCTGGTATGATCGCACCCGTTAGCATATGAAATGCAATTGCATATAACCTTTCTATGCGGTTTTTTGAAATCGTGCGGTGTGGATGTCAAACGAGACATGAGCGTGGGCGGGCAATACGAACGCAAGGAGACGTGAGGAAATGTGTTTCGGCGTGTTAAAAGAATGGCGCTTGGAAGCTAAAGAATCCTGCCAAAGAAAAGGTAGAAAAAATCGGCAAAAAAAAAGGAGGGGTGCAACACGAGGACATCCCAGGAGAACACCCATCCTAGTACTACTCTCGCCCAAGCACGCTTAACTGCGGAGTTCTGATGGGATCCGGTGCATTAGTGCTGGTATGATCGCACCCGTTAGCATATGAAATGCAGTTGCATATAACCTTTCTATGCGGTTTTTTTAAATCGTGCGGTGTGGATGTCAAACGAGACATGAGCGTGGGCGGGCAATACGAACGCAAGGAGACGTGACGAAATGTGTTTCGGCGTGTTAAAAGAATGGCGCTTGGAAGCTAAAGAATCCTGCCAAAGAAAAGGTAGAAAAAATCGGCAAAAAAAAAGGGAGGGGTGCAACACGAGGACTTCCCAGGAGGTCACCCATCCTAGTACTACCCTCGCCCAAGCACGCTTAACTGCGGAGTTCTGATGGGATCCGGTGCATTAGTGCTGGTATGATCGCACCCGTTAGCATATGTAATGCAGTTGCATATAACCTTTCTATGCGGTTTTTTGAAATCGTGCGGTGTGGATGTCAAACGAGACATGAGCGTGGGCGGGCAATACGAACGCAAGGAGACGTGACGAAATGTGTTTCGGCGTGTTAAAAGAATGGCGCTTGGAAGCTAAAGAATCCTGCCAAAGAAAAGGTAGAAAAAATCGGCAAAAAAAAGGGAGGGGTGCAACACGAGGACTTCCCAGGAGGTCACCCATCCTAGTACTACTCTCGCCCAAGCACGCTTCACAGCGGAGTTCTGATGGGATCCGGTGCATTAGTGCTGGTATGATCGCACCCGTTAGCATATGAAATGCAGTTGCATATAACCTTTCTATGCGGTTTTTTGAAATCGTGCGGTGTGGATGTCAAACGAGACATGAGCGTGGGCGGGCAATACGATCGCAAGGAGACGTGACGAAATGTGTTTTGGCGTGTTAAAAGAATGGCGCTTGGAAGCTAAAGAATCCTGCCAAAGAAAAGGTAGAAAAAATCGGCAAAAAAAAAGGAGGGGTGCAACACGAGGACTTCCCAGGAGGTCACCCATCCTAGTACAACTCTCGGCCAAGCACGCTTAACTGCGGAGTTCTGATGGGATCCGGTGCATTAGTGCTGGTATGATCGCACCCGTTAGCATATGAAATGCAGTTGCATATAACCTTTCTATGCGGTTTTTTGAAATCGTGCGGTGTGGATGTCAAACGAGACATGAGCGTGGGCGGGCAATACGAACGCAAGGAGACGTGACGAAATGTGTTTCGGCGTGTTAAAAGAATGGCGCTTGGAAGCTAAAGAATCCTGCCAAAGAAAAGGTAAAAAAAATCGGCAAAAAAAAAGGGAGGGGTGCAACACGAGGACTTCCCAGGAGGTCACCCATCCTAGTACTACTCTCGCCCAAGCACGCTTCACTGCGGAGTTCTGATGGGATCCGGTGCATTAGTGCTGGTATGATCGCACCCGTTAGCATATGAAATGCAGTTGCATATAACCTTTCTATGCGGTTTTTTGAAATCGTGCGGTGTGGATGTCAAACGAGACATGAGCGTGGGCGGGCAATACGAACGCAAGGAGACGTGACGAAATGTGTTTCGGCGTGTTAAAAGAATGGCGCTTGGAAGCTAAAGAATCCTGCCAAAGAAAAGGTAGAAAAAATCGGCAAAAAAAAAGGGAGGGGTGCAACACGAGGACTTCCCAGGAGGTCACCCATCCTAGTACTACTCTCGCCCAAGCACGCTTAACTGCGGAGTTCTGATGGGATCCGGTGCATTAGTGCTGGTATGATCGCACCCGTTAGCATATGAAATGCAGTTGGATATAACCTTTCTATGCGGTTTTTTGAAATCGTGCGGTGTGGATGTCAAACGAGACATGAGCGTGGGCGGGCAATACGAACGCAAGGAGACGTGACGAAATGTGTTTCGGCGTGTTAAAAGAATGGCGCTTGGAAGCTAAAGAATCCTGCCAAAGAAAAGGTAGAAAAAATCGGCAAAAAAAAAGGGAGGGGTGCAACCCGAGGACTTCCCAGGAGGTCACCCATCCTAGTACTACTCTCGCCCAAGCACGCTTAACTGCGGAGTTCTGATGGGATCCGGTGCATTAGTGCTGGTATGATCGCACCCGTTAGCATATAAAATGCAGTTGCATATAACCTTTCTATGCGGTTTTTTGAAATCGTGCGGTGTGGATGTCAAACGAGACATGAGCGTGGGCGGGCAATACGAACGCAAGGAGACGTGACGAAATGTGTTTCGGCGTGTTAAAAGAATGGCGTTTGGAAGCTAAAGAATCCTGCCAAAGAAAAGGTAGAAAAAATCGGCAAAAAAAAAGGGAGGGGTGCAACCCGAGGACTTCCCAGGAGGTCACCCATCCTAGTACTACTCTCGCCCAAGCACGCTTAACTACGGAGTTCTGATGGGATCCGGTGCATTAGTGCTGGTATGATCGCACCCGTTAGCATATGAAATGCAGTTGCATATAACCTTTCTATGCGGTTTTTTGAAATCGTGCGGTGTGGATGTCAAACGAGACATGAGCGTGGGCGGGCAATACGAACGCAAGGAGACGTGACGAAATGTGTTTCGGCGTGTTAAAAGAATGGCGCTTGGAAGCTAAAGAATCCTGCCAAAGAAAAGGTAGAAAAAATCGGCAAAAAAAAAGGGAGGGGTGCAACACGAGGACTTCCCAGGAGGTCACCCATCCTAGTACTACTCTCGCCCAAGCACGCTTAACTGCGGAGTTCTGATGGGATCCGGTGCATTAGTGCCGGTATGATCGCACCCGTTAGCATATGAAATGCAGTTGCATATAACCTTTCTATGCGGTTTTTTGAAATCGTGCGGTGTGGATGTCAAACGAGACATGAGCGTGGGCGGGCAATACGAACGCAAGGAGACGTGACGAAATGTGTTTCGGCGTGTTAAAAGAATGGCGCTTGGAAGCTAAAGAATCCTGCCAAAGAAAAGGTAGAAAAAATCGGCAAAAAAAAAGGGAGGGGTGCAACACGAGGACTTCCCAGGAGGTCACCCATCCTAGTACTACTCTCGCCAAGCACGCTTAACTGCGGAGTTCTGATGGGATCTGGTGCATTAGTGCTGGTATGATCGCACCCGTTAGCATATGAAATGCAGTTGCATATAACCTTTCTATGCGGTTTTTTGAAATCGTGCGGTGTGGATATCAAACGAGACATGAGCGTGGGCGGGCAATACGAACGCAAGGAGACGTGAAGAAATGTGTTTCGGCATGTTAAAAGAATGGCGCTTGGAAGCTAAAGAATCCTGCCAAAGAAAAGGTAGAAAAAATCGGCAAAAAAAAAGGGAGGGGTGCAACACGAGGACTTCCCAGGAGGTCACCCATCCTAGTACTACCCTCGCCCAAGCACGCTTAACTGCGGAGTTCTGATAGGATCCGGTGCATTAGTGCTGGTATGATCGCACCCGTTAGCATTTGAAATGCAATTGCATATAACCTTTCTATGCGGTTTTTTGAAATCGTGCGGTGTGGATGTCAAACGAGACATGAGCGTGGGCGGGCAATACGAACGCAAGGAGACGTGAGGAAATGTGTTTCGGCGTGTTAAAAGAATGGCGCTTGGAAGCTAAAGAATCCTGCCAAAGAAAAGGTAGAAAAAATCGGCAAAAAAAAAGGAGGGGTGCAACACGAGGACATCCCAGGAGAACACCCATCCTAGTACTACTCTCGCCCAAGCACGCTTAACTGCGGAGTTCTGATGGGATCCGGTGCATTAGTGCTGGTATGATCGCACCCGTTAGCATATGAAATGCAGTTGCATATAACCTTTCTATGCGGTTTTTTTAAATCGTGCGGTGTGGATGTCAAACGAGACATGAGCGTGGGCGGGCAATACGAACGCAAGGAGACGTGACGAAATGTGTTTCGGCGTGTTAAAAGAATGGCGCTTGGAAGCTAAAGAATCCGGCCAAAGAAAAGGTAGAAAAAATCGGCAAAAAAAAAGGGAGGGGTGCAACACGAGGACTTCCCAGGAGGTCACCCATCCTAGTACTACCCTCGCCCAAGCGCGCTTAACTGCGGAGTTCTGATGGGATCCGGTGCATTAGTGCTGGTATGATCGCACCCGTTAGCATATGTAATGCAGTTGCATATAACCTTTCTATGCGGTTTTTTGAAATCGTGCGGTGTGGATGTCAAACGAGACATGAGCGTGGGCGGGCAATACGAACGCAAGGAGACGTGACGAAATGTGTTTCGGCGTGTTAAAAGAATGGCGCTTGGAAGCTAAAGAATCCTGCCAAAGAAAAGGTAGAAAAAATCGGCAAAAAAAAGGGAGGGGTGCAACACGAGGACTTCCCAGGAGGTCACCCATCCTAGTACTACTCTCGCCCAAGCACGCTTAACTGCGGAGTTCTGATGGGATCCGGTGCATTAGTGCTGGTATGATCGCACCCGTTAGCATATGAAATGCAGTTGCATATAACCTTTCTATGCGGTTTTTTGAAATCGTGCGGTGTGGATGTCAAACGAGACATGAGCGTGGGCGGGCAATACGAACGCAAGGAGACGTGACGAAATGTGTTTTGGCGTGTTAAAAGCATGGCGCTTGGAAGCTAAAGAATCCTGCCAAAGAAAAGGTAGAAAAAATCGGCAAAAAAAAAGGAGGGGTGCAACACGAGGACTTCCCAGGAGGTCACCCATCCTAGTACTACTCTCGGCCAAGCACGCTTAACTGCGGAGTTCTGATGGGATCCGGTGCATTAGTGCTGGTATGATCGCACCCGTTAGCATATGAAATGCAGTTGCATATAACCTTTCTATGCGGTTTTTTGAAATCGTGCGGTGTGGATGTCAAACGAGACATGAGCGTGGGCGGGCAATACGAACGCAAGGAGACGTGACGAAATGTGTTTCGGCGTGTTAAAAGAATGGCGCTTGGAAGCTAAAGAATCCTGCCAAAGAAAAGGTAAAAAAAATCGGCAAAAAAAAAGGGAGGGGTGCAACACGAGGACTTCCCAGGAGGTCACCCATCCTAGTACTACTCTCGCCCAAGCACGCTTCACTGCGGAGTTCTGATGGGTTCCGGTGCATTAGTGCTGGTATGATCGCACCCGTTAGCATATGAAATGCAGTTGCATATAACCTTTCTATGCGGTTTTTTGAAATCGTGCGGTGTGGATGTCAAACGAGACATGAGCGTGGGCGGGCAATACGAACGCAAGGAGACGTGACGAAATGTGTTTCGGCATGTTAAAAGAATGGCGCTTGGAAGCTAAAGAATCCTGCCAAAGAAAAGGTAGAAAAAATCGGCAAAAAAAAAGGGAGGGGTGCAACACGAGGACTTCCCAGGAGGTCACCCATCCTAGTACTACTCCCGCCCAAGCACGCTTAACTGCGGAGTTCTGATGGGATCCGGTGCATTAGTGCTGGTATGATCGCACCCGTTAGCATATGAAATGCAGTTGGATATAACCTTTCTATGCGGTTTTTTGAAATCGTGCGGTGTGGATGTCAAACGAGACATGAGCGTGGGCGGGCAATACGAACGCAAGGAGACGTGACGAAATGTGTTTCGGCGTGTTAAAAGAATGGCGCTTGGAAGCTAAAGAATCCTGCCAAAGAAAAGGTAGAAAAAATCGGCAAAAAAAAAGGGAGGGGTGCAACCCGAGGACTTCCCAGGAGGTCACCCATCCTAGTACTACTCTCGCCCAAGCACGCTTAGCTGCGGAGTTCTGATGGGATCCGGTGCATTAGTGCTGGTATGATCGCACCCGTTAGCATATAAAATGCAGTTGCATATAACCTTTCTATGCGGTTTTTTGAAATCGTGCGGTGTGGATGTCAAACGAGACATGAGCGTGGGCGGGCAATACGAACGCAAGGAGACGTGACGAAATGTGTTTCGGCGTGTTAAAAGAATGGCGTTTGGAAGCTAAAGAATCCTGCCAAAGAAAAGGTAGAAAAAATCGGCAAAAAAAGAGGGAGGGGTGCAACCCGAGGACTTCCCAGGAGGTCACCCATCCTAGTACTACTCTCGCCCAAGCACGCTTAACTACGGAGTTCTGATGGGATCCGGTGCATTAGTGCTGGTATGATCGCACCCGTTAGCATATGAAATGCAGTTGCATATAACCTTTCTATGCGGTTTTTTGAAATCGTGCGGTGTGGATGTCAAACGAGACATGAGCGTGGGCGGGCAATACGAACGCAAGGAGACGTGACGAAATGTGTTTCGGCGTGTTAAAAGAATGGCGCTTGGAAGCTAAAGAATCCTGCCAAAGAAAAGGTAGAAAAAATCGGCAAAAAAAAAGGGAGGGGTGCAACACGAGGACTTCCCAGGAGGTCACCCATCCTAGTACTACTCTCGCCCAAGCACGCTTAACTGCGGAGTTCTGATGGGATCCGGTGCATTAGTGCCGGTATGATCGCACCCGTTAGCATATGAAATGCAGTTGGATATAACCTTTCTATGCGGTTTTTTGAAATCGTGCGGTGTGGATGTCAAACGAGACATGAGCGTGGGCGGGCAATACGAACGCAAGGAGACGTGACGAAATGTGTTTCGGCGTGTTAAAAGAATGGCGCTTGGAAGCTAAAGAATCCTGCCAAAGAAAAGGTAGAAAAAATCGGCAAAAAAAAAGGGAGGGGTGCAACCCGAGGACTTCCCAGGAGGTCACCCATCCTAGTACTACTCTCGCCCAAGCACGCTTAGCTGCGGAGTTCTGATGGGATCCGGTGCATTAGTGCTGGTATGATCGCACCCGTTAGCATATAAAATGCAGTTGCATATAACCTTTCTATGCGGTTTTTTGAAATCGTGCGGTGTGGATGTCAAACGAGACATGAGCGTGGGCGGGCAATACGAACGCAAGGAGACGTGACGAAATGTGTTTCGGCGTGTTAAAAGAATGGCGTTTGGAAGCTAAAGAATCCTGCCAAAGAAAAGGTAGAAAAAATCGGCAAAAAAAGAGGGAGGGGTGCAACCCGAGGACTTCCCAGGAGGTCACCCATCCTAGTACTACTCTCGCCCAAGCACGCTTAACTACGGAGTTCTGATGGGATCCGGTGCATTAGTGCTGGTATGATCGCACCCGTTAGCATATGAAATGCAGTTGCATATAACCTTTCTATGCGGTTTTTTGAAATCGTGCGGTGTGGATGTCAAACGAGACATGAGCGTGGGCGGGCAATACGAACGCAAGGAGACGTGACGAAATGTGTTTCGGCGTGTTAAAAGAATGGCGCTTGGAAGCTAAAGAATCCTGCCAAAGAAAAGGTAGAAAAAATCGGCAAAAAAAAAGGGAGGGGTGCAACACGAGGACTTCCCAGGAGGTCACCCATCCTAGTACTACTCTCGCCCAAGCACGCTTAACTGCGGGGTTCTGATGGGATCCGGTGCATTAGTGCCGGTATGATCGCACCCGTTAGCATATGAAATGCAGTTGCATATAACCTTTCTATGCGGTTTTTTGAAATCGTGCGGTGTGGATGTCAAACGAGACATGAGCGTGGGCGGGCAATACGAACGCAAGGAGACGTGACGAAATGTGTTTCGGCGTGTTAAAAGAATGGCGCTTGGAAGCTAAAGAATCCTGCCAAAGAAAAGGTAAAAAAAATCGGCAAAAAAAAAGGGAGGGGTGCAACACGAGGACTTCCCAGGAGGTCACCCATCCTAGTACTACTCTCGCCCAAGCACGCTTAACTGCGGAGTTCTGATGGGATCCGGTACATTAGTGCTGGTATGATCGCACCCGTTAGCATATGAAATGCAGTTGCATATAACCTTTCTATGCGGTTTTTTGAAATCGTGCGGTGTGGATGTCAAACGAGACATGAGCGTGGGCGGGCAATACGAACGCAAGGAGACGTGACGAAATGTGTTTCGGCGTGTTAAAAGAATGGCGCTTGGAAGCTAAAGAATCCTGCCAAAGAAAAGGTAAAAAAAATCGGCAAAAAAAAAGGGAGGGGTGTAACACGAGGACTTCCCAGGAGGTCACCCATCCTAGTTCTACTCTCGCCCAAGCACGCTTGACTGCGGAGTTCTGATGGGATCCGGTGCATTAGTGCTGGTATGATCGCACCCGTTAGCATATGAAATGCAGTTGCATATAACCTTTCTATGCGGTTTTTTGAAATCGTGCGGTGTGGATGTCAAACGAGACATGAGCGTGGGCGGGCAATACGAACGCAAGGAGACGTGACGAAATGTGTTTCGGCGTGTTAAAAGAATGGCGCTTGGAAGCTAAAGAATCCTGCCAAAGAAAAGGTAAAAAAAATCGGCAAAAAAAAAGGGAGGGGTGCAACACGAGGACTTCCCAGGAGGTCACCCATCCTAGTACTACTCTCGCCCAAGCACGCTTAACTGCGGAGTTCTGATGGGATCCGGTGCATTAGTGCTGGTATGATCGCACCCGTTAGCATATGAAATGCAGTTGCATATAACCTTTCTATGCGGTTTTTTGAAATCGTGCGGTGTGGATGTCAAACGAGACATGAGCGTGGGCGGGCAATACGAACGCAAGGAGACGTGACGAAATGTGTTTCGGCGTGTTAAAAGAATGGCGCTTGGAAGCTAAAGAATCCTGCCAAAGAAAAGGTAGAAAAAATCGGCAAAAAAAAGGGAGGGGTGCAACACGAGGACTTCCCAGGAGGTCACCCATCCTAGTACTACTCTCGCCCAAGCACGCTTAACTGCGGAGTTCTGATGGGATCCGGTGCATTAGTGCTGGTATGATCGCACCCGTTAGCATATGAAATGCAGTTGCATATAACCTTTCTATGCGGTTTTTTGAAATCGTGCGGTGTGGATGTCAAACGAGACATGAGCGTGGCGGGCAATACGAACGCAAGGAGACGTGACGAAATGTGTTTCGGCGTGTTAAAAGAATGGCGCTTGGAAGCTAAAGAATCCTGCCAAAGAAAAGGTAGAAAAAATCGGCAAAAAAAAAGGAGGGGTGCAACACGAGGACTTCCCAGGAGGTCACCCATCCTAGTACTACTCTCGGCCAAGCACGCTTAACTGCGGAGTTCTGATGGGATCCGGTGCATTAGTGCTGGTATGATCGCACCCGTTAGCATATGAAATGCAGTTGCATATAACCTTTCTATGCGGTTTTTTGAAATCGTGCGGTGTGGATGTCAAACGAGACATGAGCGTGGGCGGGCAATACGAACGCAAGGAGACGTGACGAAATGTGTTTCGGCGTGTTAAAAGAATGGCGCTTGGAAGCTAAAGAATCCTGCCAAAGAAAAGGTAAAAAAAATCGGCAAAAAAAAAGGGAGGGGTGCAACACGAGGACTTCCCAGGAGGTCACCCATCCTAGTACTACTCTCGCCCAAGCACGCTTAACTGCGGAGTTCTGATGGGATCCGGTGCATTAGTGCTAGTATGATCGCACCCGTTAGCATATGAAATGCAGTTGCATATAACCTTTCTATGCGGTTTTTTGAAATCGTGCGGTGTGGATGTCAAACGAGACATGAGCGTGGGCGGGCAATACGAACGCAAGGAGACGTGACGAAATGTGTTTCGGCGTGTTAAAAAAATGGCGCTTGGAAGCTAAAGAATCCTGCCAAAGAAAAGGTAAAAAAAAATCGGCAAAAAAAAAGGGAGGGGTGCAACACGAGGACTTCCCAGGAGGTCACCCATCCTAGTACTACTCTCGCCCAAGCACGCTTAACTGCGGAGTTCTGATGGGATCCGGTGCATTAGTGCTGGTATGATCGCACCCGTTAGCATATGAAATGCAGTTGCATATAACCTTTCTATGCGGTTTTTTGAAATCGTGCGGTGTGGATGTCAAACGAGACATGAGTGTGGGCGGGCAATACGAACGCAAGGAGACGTGACGAAATGTGTTTCGGCGTGTTAAAAGAATGGCGCTTGGAAGCTAAAGAATCCTGCCAAAGAAAAGGTAGAAAAAATCGGCAAAAAAAAAGGGAGGGGTGCAACACGAGGACTTCCCAGGAGGTCACCCATCCTAGTACTACTCTCGCCCAAGCACGCTTAACTGCGGAGTTCTGATGGGATCCGGTGCATTAGTGCTGGTATGATCGCACCCGTTAGCATATGAAATGCAGTTGCATATAACCTTTCTATGCGGTTTTTTGAAATCGTGCGGTGTGGATGTCAAACGAGACATGAGCGTGGGCGGGCAATACGAACGCAAGGAGACGTGACGAAATGTGTTTCGGCGTGTTAAAAGAATGGCGCTTGGAAGCTAAAGAATCCTGCCAAAGAAAAGGTAGAAAAAATCGGCAAAAAAAAGGGAGGGGTGCAACACGAGGACTTCCCAGGAGGTCACCCATCCTAGTACTACCCTCGCCCAAGCACGCTTAACTGCGGAGTTCTGATGGGATCCGGTGCATTAGTGCTGGTATGATCGCACCCGTTAGCATATGAAATGCAGTTGCATATAACCTTTCTATGCGGTTTTTTCAAATCGTGCGGTGTGGATGTCAAACGAGACATGAGCGTGGGCGGGCAATACGAACGCAAGGAGACGTGACGAAATGTGTTTCGGCGTGTTAAAAGAATGGCGCTTGGAAGCTAAAGAATCCTGCCAAAGAAAAGGTAAAAAAAATCGGCAAAAAAAAAGGGAGGGGTGCAACACGAGGACTTCCCAGGAGGTCACCCATCCTAGTTCTACTCTCGCCCAAGCACGCTTAACTGCGGAGTTCTAATGGGATCCGGTGCATTAGTGCTGGTATGATCGCACCCGTTAGCATATGAAATGCAGTTGCATATAACCTTTCTATGCGGTTTTTTGAAATCGTGCGGTGTGGATGTCAAACGAGACATGAGCGTGGGCGGGCAATACGAACGCAAGGAGACGTGACGAAATGTGTTTCGGCGTGTTAAAAGAATGGCGCTTGGAAGCTAAAGAATCCTGCCAAAGAAAAGGTAAAAAAAAATCGGCAAAAAAAAAGGGAGGGGTGCAACACGAGGACTTCCCAGGAGGTCACCCATCCTAGTACTACTCTCGCCCAAGCACGCTTAACTGCAGAGTTCTGATGGGATCCGGTGCATTAGTGCTAGTATGATCGCACCCGTTAGCATATGAAATGCAGTTGCATATAACCTTTCTATGCGGTTTTTTGAAATCGTGCGGTGTGGATGTCAAACGAGACATGAGCGTGGGCGGGCAATACGAACGCAAGGAGACGTGACGAAATGTGTTTCGGCGTGTTAAAAGAATGGCGCTTGGAAGCTAAAGAATCCTGCCAAAGAAAAGGTAGAAAAAATCGGCAAAAAAAAAGGGAGGGATGCAACACGAGGACTTCCCAGGAGGTCACCCATCCTAGTACTACTCTCGCCCAAGCACGCTTAACTGCGGAGTTCTGATGGGATCCGGTGCATTAGTGTTGGTATGATCGCACCCGTTAGCATATGAAATGCAGTTGCATATAACCTTTCTATGCGGTTTTTTGAAATCGTGCGGTGTGGATGTCAAACGAGACATGAGCGTGGGCGGGCAATACGAACGCAAGGAGACGTGACGAAATGTGTTTCGGCGTGTTAAAAGAATGGCGCTTGGAAGCTAAAGAATCCTGCCAAAGAAAAGGTAGAAAAAATCGGCAAAAAAAAGGGAGGGGTGCAACACGAGGACTTCCCAGGAGGTCACCCATCCTAGTACTACCCTCGCCCAAGCACGCTTGACTGCGGAGTTCTGATGGGATCCGGTGCATTAGTGCTGGTATGATCGCACCCGTTAGCATATGAAATGCAGTTGCATATAACCTTTCTATGCGGTTTTTTGAAATCGTGCGGTGTGGATGTCAAACGAGACATGAGCGTGGGCGGGCAATACGAACGCAAGGAGACGTGACGAAATGTGTTTCGGCGTGTTAAAAGAATGGCGCTTGGAAGCTAAAGAATCCTGCCAAAGAAAAGGTAGAAAAAATCGGCAAAAAAAAAGGAGGGGTGCAACACGAGGACTTCCCAGGAGGTCACCCATCCTAGTACTACTCTCGCCCAAGCACGCTTGACTGCGGAGTTCTGATGGGATCCGGTGCATTAGTGCTGGTATGATCGCACCCGTTAGCATATGAAATGCAGTTGCATATAACCTTTCTATGCGGTTTTTTGAAATCGTGCGGTGTGGATGTCAAACGAGACATGAGCGTGGGCGGGCAATACGAACGCAAGGAGACGTGACGAAATGTGTTTCGGCGTGTTAAAAGAATGGCGCTTGGAAGCTAAAGAATCCTGCCAAAGAAAAGGTAAAAAAAATCGGCAAAAAAAAAGGGAGGGGTGCAACACGAGGACTTCCCAGGAGGTCACCCATCCTAGTACTACTGTGGCCCAAGCACGCTTAGCTGCGGAGTTCTGATGGGATCCGGTGCATTAGTGCTGGTATGATCGCACCCGTTAGCATACGAAATGCAGTTGCATATAACCTTTCTATGCGGTTTTTTGAAATCGTGCGGTGTGGATGTCAAACGAGACATGAGCGTGGGCGGGCAATACGAACGCAAGGAGACGTGACGAAATGTGTTTCGGCGTGTTAAAAGAATGGCGCTTGGAAGCTAAAGATTCCTGCCAAAGAAAAGGTAGAAAAAATCGGCAAAAAAAAAGGAGGGGTGCAACACGAGGACTTCCCAGGAGGTCACCCATCCTAGTACTACTCTCGCCCAGGCACGCTTAACTGCGGAGTTCTGATGGGATCCGGTGCATTAGTGCTGGTATGATCGCACCCGTTAGCATATGAAATGCAGTTGCATATAACCTTTCTATGCGGTTTTTTGAAATCGTGCGGTGTGGATGTCAAACGAGACATGAGCGTGGGCGGGCAATACGAACGCAAGGAGACGTGACGAAATGTGTTTCGGTGTGTTAAAAGAATGGAGCTTGGAAGCTAAAGAATCCTGCCAAAGAAAAGGTAGAAAAAATCGGCAAAAAAAAAGGGAGGGGTGCAACACGAGGACTTCCCAGGAGGTCACCCATCCTAGTACTACTCTCGCCCAAGCACGCTTGACTGCGGAGTTCTGATGGGATCCGGTGCATTAGTGCTGGTATGATCGCACCCGTTAGCATATGAAATGCAGTTGCATATAACCTTTCTATGCGGTTTTTTGAAATCGTGCGGTGTGGATGTCAAACGAGACATGAGCGTGGGCGGGCAATACGAACGCAAGGAGACGTGACGAAATGTGTTTCGGCGTGTTAAAAGAATGGCGCTTGGAAGCTAAAGAATCCTGCCAAAGAAAAGGTAAAAAAAATCGGCAAAAAAAAAGGGAGGGGTGCAACACGAGGACTTTCCAGGAGGTCACCCATCCTAGTACTACTCTCGCCCAAGCACGCTTAACTGCGGAGTTCTGATGGGATCCGGTGCATTAGTGCTGGTATGATCGCACCCGTTAGCATATGAAATGCAGTTGCATATAACCTTTCTATGCGGTTTTTTGAAATCGTGCGGTGTGGATGTCAAACGAGACATGAGCGTGGGCGGGCAATACGAACGCAAGGAGACGTGACAAAATGTGTTTCGGCGTGTTAAAAGAATGGCGCTTGGAAGCTAAAGAATCCTGCCAAAGAACAGGTAGAAAAAATCGGCAAAAAAAAAGGGAGGGGTGCAACACGAGGACTTCCCAGGAGGTCACCCATCCTAGTACTACTCTCGCCCAAGCACGCTTAACTGCGGAGTTCTGATGGGATCCGGTGCATTAGTGCTGGTATGATCGCACCCGTTAGCATATGAAATGCAGTTGCATATAACCTTTCTATGCGGTTTTTTGAAATCGTGCGGTGTGGATGTCAAACGAGACATGAGCGTGGGCGGGCAATACGAACGCAAGGAGACGTGACGAAATGTGTTTCGGCGTGTTAAAAGAATGGCGCTTGGAAGCTAAAGAATCCTGCCAAAGAAAAGGTAAAAAAAATCGGCAAAAAAAAAGGGAGGGGTGCAACACGAGGACTTCCCAGGAGGTTACCCATCCTAGTACTACTCTCGCCCAAGCACGCTTCACTGCGGAGTTCTGATGGGATCTGGTGCATTAGTGCTGGTATGATCGCACCCGTTAGCATATGAAATGCAGTTGCATATAACCTTTCTATGCGGTTTTTTGAAATCGTGCGGTGTGGATGTCAAACGAGACATGAGCGTGGGCGGGCAATACGAACGCAAGGAGACGTGACGAAATGTGTTTCGGCGTGTTAAAAGAATGGCGCTTGGAAGCTAAAGAATCCTGCCAAAGAAAAGGTAGAAAAAATCGGCAAAAAAAAAGGGAGGGGTGCAACACGAGGACTTCCCAGGAGGTCACCCATCCTGGTACTACTCTCGCCCAAGCACGCTTAACTGCGGAGTTCTGATGGGATCCGGTGCATTAGTGCTGGTATGATCGCACCCGTTAGCATATGAAATGCAGTTGCATATAACCTTTCTATGCGGTTTTTTGAAATCGTGCGGTGTGGATGTCAAACGAGACATGAGCGTGGGCGGGCAATACGAACGCAAGGAGACGTGACGAAATGTGTTTCGGCGTGTTAAAAGAATGGCGCTTGGAAGCTAAAGAATCCTGCCAAAGAAAAGGTAAAAAAAAATCGGCAAAAAAAAAGGGAGGGGTGCAACACGAGGACTTCCCAGGAGGTCACCCATCCTAGTACTACTCTCGCCCAAGCACGCTTAACTGCAGAGTTCTGATGGGATCCGGTGCATTAGTGCTAGTATGATCGCACCCGTTAGCATATGAAATGCAGTTGCATATAACCTTTCTATGCGGTTTTTTGAAATCGTGCGGTGTGGATGTCAAACGAGACATGAGCGTGGGCGGGCAATACGAACGCAAGGAGACGTGACGAAATGTGTTTCGGCGTGTTAAAAGAATGGCGCTTGGAAGCTAAAGAATCCTGCCAAAGAAAAGGTAAAAAAAATCGGCAAAAAAAAAGGGAGGGGTGCAACACGAGGACTTCCCAGGAGGTCACCCATCCTAGTACTACTCTCGCCCAAGCACGCTTCACTGCGGAGTTCTGATGGGATCCGGTGCATTAGTGCTAGTATGATCGCACCCGTTAGCATATGAAATGCAGTTGCATATAACCTTTCTATGCGGTTTTTTGAAATCGTGCGGTGTGGATGTCAAACGAGACATGAGCGTGGGCGGGCAATACGAACGCAAGGAGACGTGACGAAATGTGTTTCGGCGTGTTAAAAGAATGGCGCTTGGAAGCTAAAGAATCCTGCCAAAGAAAAGGTAAAAAAAAATCGGCAAAAAAAAAGGGAGGGGTGCAACACGAGGACTTCCCAGGAGGTCACCCATCCTAGTACTACTCTCGCCCAAGCACGCTTAACTGCGGAGTTCTGATGGGATCCGGTGCATTAGTGCTAGTATGATCGCACCCGTTAGCATATGAAATGCAGTTGCATATAACCTTTCTATGCGGTTTTTTGAAATCGTGCGGTGTGGATGTCAAACGAGACATGAGCGTGGGCGGGCAATACGAACGCAAGGAGACGTGACGAAATGTGTTTCGGCGTATTAAAAGAATGGCGCTTGGAAGCTAAAGAATCCTGCCAAAGAAAAGGTAGAAAAAATCGGCAAAAAAAAAGGGAGGGATGCAACACGAGGACTTCCCAGGAGGTCACCCATCCTAGTACTACTCTCGCCCAAGCACGCTTAACTGCGGAGTTCTGATGGGATCCAGTGCATTAGTGCTGGTATGATCGCACCCGTTAGCATATGAAATGCAGTTGCATATAACCTTTCTATGCGGTTTTTTGAAATCGTGCGGTGTGGATGTCAAACGAGACATGAGCGTGGGCGGGCAATACGAACGCAAGGAGACGTGACGAAATGTGTTTCGGCGTGTTAAAAGAATGGCGCTTGGAAGCTAAAGAATCCTGCCAAAGAAAAGGTAGAAAAAATCGGCAAAAAAAAGGGAGGGGTGCAACACGAGGACTTCCCAGGAGGTCACCCATCCTAGTACTACCCTCGCCCAAGCACGCTTGACTGCGGAGTTCTGATGGGATCCGGTGCATTAGTGCTGGTATGATCGCACCCGTTAGCATATGAAATGCAGTTGCATATAACCTTTCTATGCGGTTTTTTGAAATCGTGCGGTGTGGATGTCAAACGAGACATGAGCGTGGGCGGGCAATACGAACGCAAGGAGACGTGACGAAATGTGTTTCGGCGTGTTAAAAGAATGGCGCTTGGAAGCTAAAGAATCCTGCCAAAGAAAAGGTAGAAAAAATCGGCAAAAAAAAAGGAGGGGTGCAACACGAGGACTTCCCAGGAGGTCACCCATCCTAGTACTACTCTCGCCCAAGCACGCTTGACAGCGGAGTTCTGATGGGATCCGGTGCATTAGTGCTGGTATGATCGCACCCGTTAGCATATGAAATGCAGTTGCATATAACCTTTCTATGCGGTTTTTTGAAATCGTGCGGTGTGGATGTCAAACGAGACATGAGCGTGGGCGGGCAATACGAACGCAAGGAGACGTGACGAAATGTGTTTCGGCGTGTTAAAAGAATGGCGCTTGGAAGCTAAAGAATCCTGCCAAAGAAAAGGTAAAAAAAATCGGCAAAAAAAAAGGGAGGGGTGCAACACGAGGACTTCCCAGGAGGTCACCCATCCTAGTACTACTGTCGCCCAAGCACGCTTAGCTGCGGAGTTCTGATGGGATCCGGTGCATTAGTGCTGGTATGATCGCACCCGTTAGCATACGAAATGCAGTTGCATATAACCTTTCTATGCGGTTTTTTGAAATCGTGCGGTGTGGATGTCAAACGAGACATGAGCGTGGGCGGGCAATACGAACGCAAGGAGACGTGACGAAATGTGTTTCGGCGTGTTAAAAGAATGGCGCTTGGAAGCTAAAGAATCCTGCCAAAGAAAAGGTAGAAAAAATCGGCAAAAAAAAAAGGAGGGGTGCAACACGAGGACTTCCCAGGAGGTCACCCATCCTAGTACTACTCTCGCCCAGGCACGCTTAACTGCGGAGTTCTGATGGGATCCGGTGCATTAGTGCTGGTATGATCGCACCCGTTAGCATATGAAATGCAGTTGCATATAACCTTTCTATGCGGTTTTTTGAAATCGTGCGGTGTGGATGTCAAACGAGACATGAGCGTGGGCGGGCAATACGAACGCAAGGAGACGTGACGAAATGTGTTTCGGTGTGTTAAAAGAATGGAGCTTGGAAGCTAAAGAATCCTGCCAAAGAAAAGGTAGAAAAAATCGGCAAAAAAAAAGGGAAGGGTGCAACACGAGGACTTCCCAGGAGGTCACCCATCCTAGTACTACTCTCGCCCAAGCACGCTTAACTGCGGAGTTCTGATGGGATCCGGTGCATTAGTGCTGGTATGATCGCACCCGTTAGCATATGAAATGCAGTTGCATATAACCTTTCTATGCGGTTTTTTGAAATCGTGCGGTGTGGATGTCAAACGAGACATGAGCGTGGGCGGGCAATACGAACGCAAGGAGACGTGACGAAATGTGTTTCGGCGTGTTAAAAGAATGGCGCTTGGAAGCTAAAGAATCCTGCCAAAGAAAAGGTAAAAAAAATCGGCAAAAAAAAAGGGAGGGGTGCAACACGAGGACTTCCCAGGAGGTCACCCATCCTAGTACTACTCTCGCCCAAGCACGCTTCACTGCGGAGTTCTGATGGGATCCGGTGCATTAGTGCTAGTATGATCGCACCCGTTAGCATATGAAATGCAGTTGCATATAACCTTTCTATGCGGTTTTTTGAAATCGTGCGGTGTGGATGTCAAACGAGACATGAGCGTGGGCGGGCAATACGAACGCAAGGAGACGTGACGAAATGTGTTTCGGCGTGTTAAAAGAATGGCGCTTGGAAGCTAAAGAATCCTGCCAAAGAAAAGGTAAAAAAAAATCGGCAAAAAAAAAGGAAGGGGTGCAACACGAGGACTTCCCAGGAGGTCACCCATCCTAGTACTACTCTCGCCCAAGCACGCTTAACTGCGGAGTTCTGATGGGATCCGGTGCATTAGTGCTAGTATGATCGCACCCGTTAGCATATGAAATGCAGTTGCATATAACCTTTCTATGCGGTTTTTTGAAATCGTGCGGTGTGGATGTCAAACGAGACATGAGCGTGGGCGGGCAATACGAACGCAAGGAGACGTGACGAAATGTGTTTCGGCGTGTTAAAAGAATGGCGCTTGGAAGCTAAAGAATCCTGCCAAAGAAAAGGTAGAAAAAATCGGCAAAAAAAAAGGGAGGGATGCAACACGAGGACTTCCCAGGAGGTCACCCATCCTAGTACTACTCTCGCCCAAGCACGCTTAACTGCGGAGTTCTGATGGGATCCAGTGCATTAGTGCTGGTATGATCGCACCCGTTAGCATATGAAATGCAGTTGCATATAACCTTTCTATGCGGTTTTTTGAAATCGTGCGGTGTGGATGTCAAACGAGACATGAGCGTGGGCGGGCAATACGAACGCAAGGAGACGTGACGAAATGTGTTTCGGCGTGTTAAAAGAATGGCGCTTGGAAGCTAAAGAATCCTGCCAAAGAAAAGGTAGAAAAAATCGGCAAAAAAAAGGGAGGGGTGCAACACGAGGACTTCCCAGGAGGTCACCCATCCTAGTACTACCCTCGCCCAAGCACGCTTGACTGCGGAGTTCTGATGGGATCCGGTGCATTAGTGCTGGTATGATCGCACCCGTTAGCATATGAAATGCAGTTGCATATAACCTTTCTATGCGGTTTTTTGAAATCGTGCGGTGTGGATGTCAAACGAGACATGAGCGTGGGCGGGCAATACGAACGCAAGGAGACGTGACGAAATGTGTTTCGGCGTGTTAAAAGAATGGCGCTTGGAAGCTAAAGAATCCTGCCAAAGAAAAGGTAGAAAAAATCGGCAAAAAAAAAGGAGGGGTGCAACACGAGGACTTCCCAGGAGGTCACCCATCCTAGTACTACTCTCGCCCAAGCACGCTTGACAGCGGAGTTCTGATGGGATCCGGTGCATTAGTGCTGGTATGATCGCACCCGTTAGCATATGAAATGCAGTTGCATATAACCTTTCTATGCGGTTTTTTGAAATCGTGCGGTGTGGATGTCAAACGAGACATGAGCGTGGGCGGGCAATACGAACGCAAGGAGACGTGACGAAATGTGTTTCGGCGTGTTAAAAGAATGGCGCTTGGAAGCTAAAGAATCCTGCCAAAGAAAAGGTAAAAAAAATCGGCAAAAAAAAAGGGAGGGGTGCAACACGAGGACTTCCCAGGAGGTCACCCATCCTAGTACTACTGTCGCCCAAGCACGCTTAGCTGCGGAGTTCTGATGGGATCCGGTGCATTAGTGCTGGTATGATCGCACCCGTTAGCATACGAAATGCAGTTGCATATAACCTTTCTATGCGGTTTTTTGAAATCGTGCGGTGTGGATGTCAAACGAGACATGAGCGTGGGCGGGCAATACGAACGCAAGGAGACGTGACGAAATGTGTTTCGGCGTGTTAAAAGAATGGCGCTTGGAAGCTAAAGAATCCTGCCAAAGAAAAGGTAGAAAAAATCGGCAAAAAAAAAAGGAGGGGTGCAACACGAGGACTTCCCAGGAGGTCACCCATCCTAGTACTACTCTCGCCCAGGCACGCTTAACTGCGGAGTTCTGATGGGATCCGGTGCATTAGTGCTGGTATGATCGCACCCGTTAGCATATGAAATGCAGTTGCATATAACCTTTCTATGCGGTTTTTTGAAATCGTGCGGTGTGGATGTCAAACGAGACATGAGCGTGGGCGGGCAATACGAACGCAAGGAGACGTGACGAAATGTGTTTCGGTGTGTTAAAAGAATGGAGCTTGGAAGCTAAAGAATCCTGCCAAAGAAAAGGTAGAAAAAATCGGCAAAAAAAAAGGGAGGGGTGCAACACGAGGACTTCCCAGGAGGTCACCCATCCTAGTACTACTCTCGCCCAAGCACGCTTAACTGCGGAGTTCTGATGGGATCCGGTGCATTAGTGCTGGTATGATCGCACCCGTTAGCATATGAAATGCAGTTGCATATAACCTTTCTATGCGGTTTTTTCAAATCGTGCGGTGTGGATGTCAAACGAGACATGAGCGTGGGCGGGCAATACGAACGCAAGGAGACGTGACGAAATGTGTTTCGGCGTGTTAAAAGAATGGCGCTTGGAAGCTAAAGAATCCTGCCAAAGAAAAGGTAAAAAAAATCGGCAAAAAAAAAGGGAGGGGTGCAACACGAGGACTTCCCAGGAGGTCACCCATCCTAGTACTACTCTCGCCCAAGCACGCTTCACTGCGGAGTTCTGATGGGATCCGGTGCATTAGTGCTGGTATGATCGCACCCGTTAGCATATGAAATGCAGTTGCATATAACCTTTCTATGCGGTTTTTTGAAATCGTGCGGTGTGGATGTCAAACGAGACATGAGCGTGGGCGGGCAATACGAACGCAAGGAGACGTGACGAAATGTGTTTCGGCGTGTTAAAAGAATGGCGCTTGGAAGCTAAAGAATCCTGCCAAAGAAAAGGTAAAAAAAATCGGCAAAAAAAAAGGGAGGGGTGCAACACGAGGACTTCCCAGGAGGTCACCCATCCTAGTACTACTCTCGCCCAAGCACGCTTCACTGCGGAGTTCTGATGGGATCTGGTGCATTAGTGCTGGTATGATCGCACCCGTTAGCATATGAAATGCAGTTGCATATAACCTTTCTATGCGGTTTTTTGAAATCGTGCGGTGTGGATGTCAAACGAGACATGAGCGTGGGCGGGCAATACGAACGCAAGGAGACGTGACGAAATGTGTTTCGGCGTGTTAAAAGAATGGCGCTTGGAAGCTAAGGAATCCTGCCAAAGAAAAGGTAGAAAAAATCGGCAAAAAAAAGGGAGGGGTGCAACACGAGGACTTCCCAGGAGGTCACCCATCCTAGTACTACTCTCGCCCAAGCACGCTTAACTGCGGAGTTCTGATGGGATCCGGTGAATTAGTGCTGGTATGATCGCACCCATTAGCATATGAAATGCAGTTGCATATAACCTTTCTATGCGGTTTTTTGAAATCGTGCGGTGTGGATGTCAAACGAGACATGAGCGTGGGCGGGCAATACGAACGCAAGGAGACGTGACGAAATGTGTTTCGGCGTGTTAAAAGAATGGCGCTTGGAAGCTAAAGAATCCTGCCAAAGAAAAGGTAGAAAAAATCGGCAAAAAAAAAGGAGGGGTGCAACACGAGGACTTCCCAGGAGGTCACCCATCCTAGTACTACTCTCGCCCAAGCACGCTTAACTGCGGAGTTCTGATGGGATCCGGTGCATTAGTGCTGGTATGATCGCACCCGTTAGCATATGAAATGCAGTTGCATATAACCTTTCTATGCGGTTTTTTGAAATCGTGCGGTGTGGATGTCAAACGAGACATGAGCGTGGGCGGGCAATACGAACGCAAGGAGACGTGACGAAATGTGTTTCGGCGTGTTAAAAGAATGGCGCTTGGAAGCTAAAGAATCCTGCCAAAGAAAAGGTAAAAAAAATCGGCAAAAAAAAAGGGAGGGGTGCAACACGAGGACTTCCCAGGAGGTCACCCATCCTAGTACTACTCTCGCCCAAGCACGCTTCACTGCGGAGTTCTGATGGGATCCGGTGCATTAGTGCTGGTATGATCGCACCCGTTAGCATATGAAATGCAGTTGCATATAACCTTTCTATGCGGTTTTTTGAAATCGTGCGGTGTGGATGTCAAACGAGACATGAGCGTGGGCGGGCAATACGAACGCAAGGAGACGTGACGAAATGTGTTTCGGCGTGTTAAAAGAATGGCGCTTGGAAGCTAAAGAATCCTGCCAAAGAAAAGGTAAAAAAAATCGGCAAAAAAAAAGGGAGGGGTGCAACACGAGGACTTCCCAGGAGGTCACCCATCCTAGTACTACTGTCGCCCAAGCACGCTTAGCTGCAGAGTTCTGATGGGATCCGGTGCATTAGTGCTGGTATGATCGCACCCGTTAGCATACGAAATGCAGTTGCATATAACCTTTCTATGCGGTTTTTTGAAATCGTGCGGTGTGGATGTCAAACGAGACATGAGCGTGGGCGGGCAATACGAACGCAAGGAGACGTGACGAAATGTGTTTCGGCGTGTTAAAAGAATGGCGCTTGGAAGCTAAAGAATCCTGCCAAAGAAAAGGTAGAAAAAATCGGCAAAAAAAAAAGGAGGGGTGCAACACGAGGACTTCCCAGGAGGTCACCCATCCTAGTACTACTCTCGCCCAGGCACGCTTAACTGCGGAGTTCTGATGGGATCCGGTGCATTAGTGCTGGTATGATCGCACCCGTTAGCATATGAAATGCAGTTGCATATAACCTTTCTATGCGGTTTTTTGAAATCGTGCGGTGTGGATGTCAAACGAGACATGAGCGTGGGCGGGCAATACGAACGCAAGGAGACGTGACGAAATGTGTTTCGGCGTGTTAAAAGAATGGCGCTTGGAAGCTAAAGAATCCTGCCAAAGAAAAGGTAGAAAAAATCGGCAAAAAAAAGGGAGGGGTGCAACACGAGGACTTCCCAGGAGGTCACCCATCCTAGTACTACCCTCGCCCAAGCACGCTTGACTGCGGAGTTCTGATGGGATCCGGTGCATTAGTGCTGGTATGATCGCACCCGTTAGCATATGAAATGCAGTTGCATATAACCTTTCTATGCGGTTTTTTGAAATCGTGCGGTGTGGATGTCAAACGAGACATGAGCGTGGGCGGGCAATACGAACGCAAGGAGACGTGACGAAATGTGTTTCGGCGTGTTAAAAGAATGGCGCTTGGAAGCTAAAGAATCCTGCCAAAGAAAAGGTAGAAAAAATCGGCAAAAAAAAAGGGAGGGGTGCAACACGAGGACTTCCCAGGAGGTCACCCATCCTAGTACTACTCTCGCCCAAGCACGCTTAACTGCGGAGTTCTGATGGGATCCGGTGAATTAGTGCTGGTATGATCGCACCCATTAGCATATGAAATGCAGTTGCATATAACCTTTCTATGCGGTTTTTTGAAATCGTGCGGTGTGGATGTCAAACGAGACATGAGCGTGGGCGGGCAATACGAACGCAAGGAGACGTGACGAAATGTGTTTCGGCGTGTTAAAAGAATGGCGCTTGGAAGCTAAAGAATCCTGCCAAAGAAAAGGTAGAAAAAATCGGCAAAAAAAAAGGAGGGGTGCAACACGAGGACTTCCCAGGAGGTCACCCATCCTAGTACTACTCTCGCCCAAGCACGCTTAACTGCGGAGTTCTGATGGGATCCGGTGCATTAGTGCTGGTATGATCGCACCCGTTAGCATATGAAATGCAGTTGCATATAACCTTTCTATGCGGTTTTTTGAAATCGTGCGGTGTGGATGTCAAACGAGACATGAGCGTGGGCGGGCAATACGAACGCAAGGAGACGTGACGAAATGTGTTTCGGCGTGTTAAAAGAATGGCGCTTGGAAGCTAAAGAATCCTGCCAAAGAAAAGGTAAAAAAAATCGGCAAAAAAAAAGGGAGGGGTGCAACACGAGGACTTCCCAGGAGGTCACCCATCCTAGTACTACTCTCGCCCAAGCACGCTTCACTGCGGAGTTCTGATGGGATCCGGTGCATTAGTGCTAGTATGATCGCACCCGTTAGCATATGAAATGCAGTTGCATATAACCTTTCTATGCGGTTTTTTGAAATCGTGCGGTGTGGATGTCAAACGAGACATGAGCGTGGGCGGGCAATACGAACGCAAGGAGACGTGACGAAATGTGTTTCGGCGTGTTAAAAGAATGGCGCTTGGAAGCTAAAGAATCCTGCCAAAGAAAAGGTAAAAAAAAATCGGCAAAAAAAAAGGGAGGGGTGCAACACGAGGACTTCCCAGGAGGTCACCCATCCTAGTACTACTCTCGCCCAAGCACGCTTAACTGCGGAGTTCTGATGGGATCCGGTGCATTAGTGCTAGTATGATCGCACCCGTTAGCATATGAAATGCAGTTGCATATAACCTTTCTATGCGGTTTTTTGAAATCGTGCGGTGTGGATGTCAAACGAGACATGAGCGTGGGCGGGCAATACGAACGCAAGGAGACGTGACGAAATGTGTTTCGGCGTGTTAAAAGAATGGCGCTTGGAAGCTAAAGAATCCTGCCAAAGAAAAGGTAAAAAAAATCGGCAAAAAAAAAGGGAGGGGTGCAACACGAGGACTTCCCAGGAGGTCACCCATCCTAGTACTACTGTCGCCCAAGCACGCTTAGCTGCGGAGTTCTGATGGGATCCGGTGCATTAGTGCTGGTATGATCGCACCCGTTAGCATACGAAATGCAGTTGCATATAACCTTTCTATGCGGTTTTTTGAAATCGTGCGGTGTGGATGTCAAACGAGACATGAGCGTGGGCGGGCAATACGAACGCAAGGAGACGTGACGAAATGTGTTTCGGCGTGTTAAAAGAATGGCGCTTGGAAGCTAAAGAATCCTGCCAAAGAACAGGTAGAAAAAATCGGCAAAAAAAAAGGGAGGGGTGCAACACGAGGACTTCCCAGGAGGTCACCCATCCTAGTACTACTCTCGCCCAAGCACGCTTCACTGCGGAGTTCTGATGGGATCCGGTGCATTAGTGCTGGTATGATCGCACCCGTTAGCATATGAAATGCAGTTGCATATAACCTTTCTATGCGGTTTTTTGAAATCGTGCGGTGTGGATGTCAAACGAGACATGAGCGTGGGCGGGCAATACGAACGCAAGGAGACGTGACGAAATGTGTTTCGGCGTGTTAAAAGAATGGCGCTTGGAAGCTAAAGAATCCTGCCAAAGAAAAGGTAAAAAAAATCGGCAAAAAAAAAGGGAGGGGTGCAACACGAGGACTTCCCAGGAGGTCACCCATCCTAGTACTACTCTCGCCCAAGCACGCTTAACTGCGGAGTTCTGATGGGATCCGGTGCATTAGTGCTGGTATGATCGCACCCCTTAGCATATGAAATGCAGTTGCATATAACCTTTCTATGCGGTTTTTTGAAATCGTGCGGTGTGGATGTCAAACGAGACATGAGCGTGGGCGGGCAATACGAACGCAAGGAGACGTGACGAAATGTGTTTCGGCGTGTTAAAAGAATGGCGCTTGGAAGCTAAAGAATCCTGCCAAAGAACAGGTAGAAAAAATCGGCAAAAAAAAAGGGAGGGGTGCAACACGAGGACTTCCCAGGAGGTCACCCATCCTAGTACTACTCTCGCCCAAGCACGCTTCACTGCGGAGTTCTGATGGGATCCGGTGCATTAGTGCTGGTATGATCGCACCCGTTAGCATATGAAATGCAGTTGCATATAACCTTTCTATGCGGTTTTTTGAAATCGTGCGGTGTGGATGTCAAACGAGACATGAGCGTGGGCGGGCAATACGAACGCAAGGAGACGTGACGAAATGTGTTTCGGCGTGTTAAAAGAATGGCGCTTGGAAGCTAAAGAATCCTGCCAAAGAAAAGGTAGAAAAAATCGGCAAAAAAAAAGGGAGGGGTGCAACACGAGGACTTCCCAGGAGGTCACCCATCCTAGTACTACTCTCGCCCAAGCACGCTTCACTGCGGAGTTCTGATGGGATCCGGTGAATTAGTGCTGGTATGATCGCACCCATTAGCATATGAAATGCAGTTGCATATAACCTTTCTATGCGGTTTTTTGAAATCGTGCGGTGTGGATGTCAAACGAGACATGAGCGTGGGCGGGCAATACGAACGCAAGGAGACGTGACGAAATGTGTTTCGGCGTGTTAAAAGAATGGCGCTTGGAAGCTAAAGAATCCTGCCAAAGAAAAGGTAGAAAAAATCGGCAAAAAAAAGGGAGGGGTGCAACACGAGGACTTCCCAGGAGGTCACCCATCCTAGTACTACTCTCGCCCAAGCACGCTTAACTGCGGAGTTCTGATGGGATCCGGTGAATTAGTGCTGGTATGATCGCACCCATTAGCATATGAAATGCAGTTGCATATAACCTTTCTATGCGGTTTTTTGAAATCGTGCGGTGTGGATGTCAAACGAGACATGAGCGTGGGCGGGCAATACGAACGCAAGGAGACGTGACGAAATGTGTTTCGGCGTGTTAAAAGAATGGCGCTTGGAAGCTAAAGAATCCTGCCAAAGAAAAGGTAAAAAAAATCGGCAAAAAAAAAGGGAGGGGTGCAACACGAGGACTTCCCAGGAGGTCACCCATCCTAGTACTACTCTCGCCCAAGTACGCTTAACTGCGGAGTTCTGATGGGATCCGGTGCATTAGTGCTGGTATGATCGCACCCGTTAGCATATGAAATGCAGTTGCATATAACCTTTCTATGCGGTTTTTTGAAATCGTGCGGTGTGGATGTCAAACGAGACATGAGCGTGGGCGGGCAATACGAACGCAAGGAGACGTGACGAAATGTGTTTCGGCGTGTTAAAAGAATGGCGCTTGGAAGCTAAAGAATCCTGCCAAAGAACAGGTAGAAAAAATCGGCAAAAAAAAAGGGAGGGGTGCAACACGAGGACTTCCCAGGAGGTCACCCATCCTAGTACTACTCTCGCCCAAGCACGCTTCACTGCGGAGTTCTGATGGGATCCGGTGCATTAGTGCTGGTATGATCGCACCCGTTAGCATATGAAATGCAGTTGCATATAACCTTTCTATGCGGTTTTTTGAAATCGTGCGGTGTGGATGTCAAACGAGACATGAGCGTGGGCGGGCAATACGAACGCAAGGAGACGTGACGAAATGTGTTTCGGCGTGTTAAAAGAATGGCGCTTGGAAGCTAAAGAATCCTGCCAAAGAAAAGGTAGAAAAAATCGGCAAAAAAAAAGGGAGGGGTGCAACACGAGGACTTCCCAGGAGGTCACCCATCCTAGTACTACTCTCGCCCAAGCACGCTTCACTGCGGAGTTCTGATGGGATCCGGTGAATTAGTGCTGGTATGATCGCACCCATTAGCATATGAAATGCAGTTGCATATAACCTTTCTATGCGGTTTTTTGAAATCGTGCGGTGTGGATGTCAAACGAGACATGAGCGTGGGCGGGCAATACGAACGCAAGGAGACGTGACGAAATGTGTTTCGGCGTGTTAAAAGAATGGCGCTTGGAAGCTAAAGAATCCTGCCAAAGAAAAGGTAGAAAAAATCGGCAAAAAAAAGGGAGGGGTGCAACACGAGGACTTCCCAGGAGGTCACCCATCCTAGTACTACTCTCGCCCAAGCACGCTTAACTGCGGAGTTCTGATGGGATCCGGTGAATTAGTGCTGGTATGATCGCACCCATTAGCATATGAAATGCAGTTGCATATAACCTTTCTATGCGGTTTTTTGAAATCGTGCGGTGTGGATGTCAAACGAGACATGAGCGTGGGCGGGCAATACGAACGCAAGGAGACGTGACGAAATGTGTTTCGGCGTGTTAAAAGAATGGCGCTTGGAAGCTAAAGAATCCTGCCAAAGAAAAGGTAAAAAAAATCGGCAAAAAAAAAGGGAGGGGTGCAACACGAGGACTTCCCAGGAGGTCACCCATCCTAGTACTACTCTCGATCCTGCCAAAGAAAAGGTAAAAAAAATCGGCAAAAAAAAAGGGAGGGGTGCAACACGAGGACTTCCCAGGAGGTCACCCATCCTAGTACTACTCTCGCCCAAGCGCGCTTAACTGCGGAGTTCTGATGGGATCCGGTGCATTAGTGCTGGTATGATCGCACCCGTTAGCATATGAAATGCAGTTGCATATAACCTTTCTATGCGGTTTTTTGAAATCGTGCGGTGAGGATGTCAAACGAGACATGAGCGTGGGCGGGCAATACGAACGCAAGGAGACGTGACGAAATGTGTTTTGGCGTGTTAAAAGAATGGCGCTTGGAAGCTAGAGAATCCTGCAAAAGAAAAGGTAAAAAAAATCGGCAAAAAAAAAGGGAGGGGTGCAACACGAGGACTTCCCAGGAGGTCACCCATCCTAGTACTACTCTCGCCCAAGCGCGCTTAACTGCGGAGTTCTGATGGGATCCGGTGCATTAGTGCTGGTATGATCGCACCCGTTAGCATATGAAATGCAGTTGCATATAACCTTTCTATGCGGTTTTTTGAAATCGTGCGGTGTAGATGTCAAACGAGACATGAGCGTGGGCGGGCAATACGAACGCAAGGAGACGTGACGAAATGTGTTTCGGCGTGTTAAAAGAATGGCGCTTGGAAGCTAAAGAATCCTGCCAAAGAAAAGGTAAAAAAAATCGGCAAAAAAAAAGGGAGGGGTGCAACACGAGGACTTCCCAGGAGGTAACCCATCCTAGTACTACTCTCGCCCAAGCGCGCTTAACTGCGGAGTTCTGATGGGATCCGGTGCATTAGTGCTGGTATGATCGCACCCGATAGCATATGAAATGCAGTTGTATATAACCTTTCTATGCGGTTTTTTGAAATCGTGCGGTGTGGATGTCAAACGAGACATGAGCGTGGGCGGGCAATAAGAACGCAAGGAGACGTGACGAAATGTGTTTCGGCGTGTTAAAAGAATGGCGCTTGGAAGCTAAAGAATCCTGCCAAAGAAAAGGTAGAAAAAATCGGCAAAAAAAAGGGAGGGGTGCAACACGAGGACTTCCCAGGAGGTCACCCATCATAGTACTACTCTCGCCCAAGCACGCTTAACTGCGGAGTTCTGATGGGATCCGGTGCATTAGTGCTGGTATGATCGCACCCGTTAGCATATGAAATGCAGTTGCATATAACCTTTCTATGCGGTTTTTTGAAATCGTGCGGTGTGGATGTCAAACGAGACATGAGCGTGGGCGGGCAATACGAACGCAAGGAGACGTGACGAATTGTTTTTCGGCGTGTTAAAAGAATTGCGCTTGAAAGCTAAAGAATCCTGCCAAAGAAAAGGTAGAAAAAATCGGCAAAAAAAAGGAGGGGTGCAACACGAGGACTTCCCAGGAGGTCACCCATCCTAGTACTACTCTCGCCCAAGCACGCTTAACTGCGGAGTTCTGATGGGATCCGGTGCATTAGTGCTGGTATGATCGCACCCGTTAGCATATGAAATGCAGTTGCATATAACCTTTCTATGCGGTTTTTTGAAAACGTGCGGTGTGGATGTCAAACGAGACATGAGCGTGGGTGGGCAATACGAACGCAAGGAGACGTGACGAAATGTGTTTCGGCGTGTTAAAAGAATGGCGCTTGGAAGCTAAAGAATCCTGCCAAAGAAAAGGTAAAAAAAATCGGCAAAAAAAAAGGGAGGGGTGCAACACGAGGACTTCCCAGGAGGTCACCCATCCTAGTACTACTCTCGCCCAAGCGCGCTTAACTGCGGAGTTCTGATGGGATCCGGTGCATTAGTGCTGGTATGATCGCACCCGTTAGCATATGAAATGCAGTTGCATATAACCTTTCTATGCGGTTTTTTGAAATCGTGCGGTGTGGATGTCAAACGAGACATGAGCGTGGGCGGGCAATACGAACGCAAGGAGACGTGACGAAATGTGTTTCGGCGTGTTAAAAGAATGGCGCTTGGAAGCTAAAGAATCCTGCCAAAGAAAAGGTAAAAAAAATCGGCAAAAAAAAAGGGAGGGGTGCAACACGAGGACTTCCCAGGAGGTCACCCATCCTAGTACTACTCTCGCCCAAGCGCGCTTAACTGCGGATTTCTGATGGGATCCGGTGCATTAGTGCTGGTATGATCGCACCCGTTAGCATATGAAATGCAGTTGCATATAACCTTTCTATGCGGTTTTTTGAAATCGTGCGGTGTGGATGTCAAACGAGACATGAGCGTGGGCGGGCAATACGAACGCAAGGAGACGTGACGAAATGTGTTTCGGCGTGTTAAAAGAATGGCGCTTGGAAGCTAAAGAATCCTGCCAAAGAAAAGGTAAAAAAAATCGGCAAAAAAAAAGGGAGGGGTGCAACACGAGGACTTCCCAGGAGGTCACCCATCCTAGTACTACACTCGCCCAAGCGCGCTTAACTGCGGAGTTCTGATGGGATCCGGTGCATTAGTGCTGGTATGATCGCACCCGTTAGCATATGAAATGCAGTTGCATATAACCTTTCTATGCGGTTTTTTGAAATCGTGCGGTGTGGATGTCAAACGAGACATGAGCGTGGGCGGGCAATACGAACGCAAGGAGACGTGACGAAATGTGTTTCGGCGTGTTAAAAGAATGGCGCTTGGAAGCTAAAGAATCCTGCCAAAGAAAAGGTAGAAAAAATCGGCAAAAAAAAAGGGAGGGGTGCAACACGAGGACTTCCCAGGAGGTCACCCATCCTAGTACTACTCTCGCCCAAGCACGCTTAACTGCGGAGTTCTGATGGGATCCGGTGCATTAGTGCTGGTATGATCGCACCCGTTAGCATATGAAATGCAGTTGCATATAACCTTTCTATGCGGTTTTTTGAAAACGTGCGGTGTGGATGTCAAACGAGACATGAGCGTGGGTGGGCAATACGAACGCAAGGAGATGTGACGAAATGTGTTTCGGCGTGTTAAAAGAATGGCGCTTGGAAGCTAAAGAATCCTGCCAAAGAAAAGGTAAAAAAAATCGGCAAAAAAAAAGGGAGGGGTGCAACACGAGGACTTCCCAGGAGGTCACCCATCCTAGTAATACTCTCGCCCAAGCGCGCTTAACTGCGGAGTTCTGATGGGATCCGGTGCATTAGTGCTGGTATGATCGCACCCGTTAGCATATGAAATGCAGTTGCATATAACCTTTCTATGCGGTTTTTTGAAATCGTGCGGTGTGGATGTCAAACGAGACATGAGCGTGGGCGGGCAATACGAACGCAAGGAGACGTGACGAAATGTGTTTCGGCGTGTTAAAAGAATGGCGCTTGGAAGCTAAAGAATCCTGCCAAAGAAAAGGTAAAAAAAATCGGCAAAAAAAAAAGGAGGGGTGCAACACGAGGACTTCCCAGGAGGTCACCCATCCTAGTACTACTCTCGCCCAAGTACGCTTAACTGCGGAGTTCTGATGGGATCCGGTGCATTAGTGCTGGTATGATCGCACCCGTTAGCATATGAAATGCAGTTGCATATAACCTTTCTATGCGGTTTTTTGAAATCGTGCGGTGTGGATGTCAAACGAGACATGAGCGTGGGCGGGCAATACGAACGCAAGGAGACGTGACGAAATGTGTTTCGGCGTGTTAAAAGAATGGCGCTTGGAAGCTAAAGAATCCTGCCAAAGAAAAGGTAGAAAAAATCGGCAAAAAAAAAAGGAGGGGTGCAACACGAGGACTTCCCAGGAGGTCACCCATCCTAGTACTACTCTCGCCCAGGCACGCTTAACTGCGGAGTTCTGATGGGATCCGGTGCATTAGTGCTGGTATGATCGCACCCGTTAGCATATGAAATGCAGTTGCATATAACCTTTCTATGCGGTTTTTTGAAATCGTGCGGTGTGGATGTCAAACGAGACATGAGCGTGGGCGGGCAATACGAACGCAAGGAGACGTGACGAAATGTGTTTCGGTGTGTTAAAAGAATGGAGCTTGGAAGCTAAAGAATCCTGCCAAAGAAAAGGTAGAAAAAATCGGCAAAAAAAAAGGGAGGGGTGCAACACGAGGACTTCCCAGGAGGTCACCCATCCTAGTACTACTCTCGCCCAAGCACGCTTAACTGCGGAGTTCTGATGGGATCCGGTGCATTAGTGCTGGTATGATCGCACCCGTTAGCATATGAAATGCAGTTGCATATAACCTTTCTATGCGGTTTTTTCAAATCGTGCGGTGTGGATGTCAAACGAGACATGAGCGTGGGCGGGCAATACGAACGCAAGGAGACGTGACGAAATGTGTTTCGGCGTGTTAAAAGAATGGCGCTTGGAAGCTAAAGAATCCTGCCAAAGAAAAGGTAAAAAAAATCGGCAAAAAAAAAGGGAGGGGTGCAACACGAGGACTTCCCAGGAGGTCACCCATCCTAGTACTACTCTCGCCCAAGCACGCTTCACTGCGGAGTTCTGATGGGATCCGGTGCATTAGTGCTGGTATGATCGCACCCGTTAGCATATGAAATGCAGTTGCATATAACCTTTCTATGCGGTTTTTTGAAATCGTGCGGTGTGGATGTCAAACGAGACATGAGCGTGGGCGGGCAATACGAACGCAAGGAGACGTGACGAAATGTGTTTCGGTGTGTTAAAAGAATGGCGCTTGGAAGCTAAAGAATCCTGCCAAAGAAAAGGTAAAAAAAATCGGCAAAAAAAAAGGGAGGGGTGCAACACGAGGACTTCCCAGGAGGTCACCCATCCTAGTACTACTCTCGCCCAAGCACGCTTCACTGCGGAGTTCTGATGGGATCTGGTGCATTAGTGCTGGTATGATCGCACCCGTTAGCATATGAAATGCAGTTGCATATAACCTTTCTATGCGGTTTTTTGAAATCGTGCGGTGTGGATGTCAAACGAGACATGAGCGTGGGCGGGCAATACGAACGCAAGGAGACGTGACGAAATGTGTTTCGGCGTGTTAAAAGAATGGCGCTTGGAAGCTAAGGAATCCTGCCAAAGAAAAGGTAGAAAAAATCGGCAAAAAAAAGGGAGGGGTGCAACACGAGGACTTCCCAGGAGGTCACCCATCCTAGTACTACTCTCGCCCAAGCACGCTTAACTGCGGAGTTCTGATGGGATCCGGTGAATTAGTGCTGGTATGATCGCACCCATTAGCATATGAAATGCAGTTGCATATAACCTTTCTATGCGGTTTTTTGAAATCGTGCGGTGTGGATGTCAAACGAGACATGAGCGTGGGCGGGCAATACGAACGCAAGGAGACGTGACGAAATGTGTTTCGGCGTGTTAAAAGAATGGCGCTTGGAAGCTAAAGAATCCTGCCAAAGAAAAGGTAGAAAAAATCGGCAAAAAAAAAGGAGGGGTGCAACACGAGGACTTCCCAGGAGGTCACCCATCCTAGTACTACTCTCGCCCAAGCACGCTTAACTGCGGAGTTCTGATGGGATCCGGTGCATTAGTGCTGGTATGATCGCACCCGTTAGCATATGAAATGCAGTTGCATATAACCTTTCTATGCGGTTTTTTGAAATCGTGCGGTGTGGATGTCAAACGAGACATGAGCGTGGGCGGGCAATACGAACGCAAGGAGACGTGACGAAATGTGTTTCGGCGTGTTAAAAGAATGGCGCTTGGAAGCTAAAGAATCCTGCCAAAGAAAAGGTAAAAAAAATCGGCAAAAAAAAAGGGAGGGGTGCAACACGAGGACTTCCCAGGAGGTCACCCATCCTAGTACTACTCTCGCCCAAGCACGCTTCACTGCGGAGTTCTGATGGGATCCGGTGCATTAGTGCTGGTATGATCGCACCCGTTAGCATATGAAATGCAGTTGCATATAACCTTTCTATGCGGTTTTTTGAAATCGTGCGGTGTGGATGTCAAACGAGACATGAGCGTGGGCGGGCAATACGAACGCAAGGAGACGTGACGAAATGTGTTTCGGCGTGTTAAAAGAATGGCGCTTGGAAGCTAAAGAATCCTGCCAAAGAAAAGGTAAAAAAAATCGGCAAAAAAAAAGGGAGGGGTGCAACACGAGGACTTCCCAGGAGGTCACCCATCCTAGTACTACTGTCGCCCAAGCACGCTTAGCTGCAGAGTTCTGATGGGATCCGGTGCATTAGTGCTGGTATGATCGCACCCGTTAGCATACGAAATGCAGTTGCATATAACCTTTCTATGCGGTTTTTTGAAATCGTGCGGTGTGGATGTCAAACGAGACATGAGCGTGGGCGGGCAATACGAACGCAAGGAGACGTGACGAAATGTGTTTCGGCGTGTTAAAAGAATGGCGCTTGGAAGCTAAAGAATCCTGCCAAAGAAAAGGTAGAAAAAATCGGCAAAAAAAAAAGGAGGGGTGCAACACGAGGACTTCCCAGGAGGTCACCCATCCTAGTACTACTCTCGCCCAGGCACGCTTAACTGCGGAGTTCTGATGGGATCCGGTGCATTAGTGCTGGTATGATCGCACCCGTTAGCATATGAAATGCAGTTGCATATAACCTTTCTATGCGGTTTTTTGAAATCGTGCGGTGTGGATGTCAAACGAGACATGAGCGTGGGCGGGCAATACGAACGCAAGGAGACGTGACGAAATGTGTTTCGGCGTGTTAAAAGAATGGCGCTTGGAAGCTAAAGAATCCTGCCAAAGAAAAGGTAGAAAAAATCGGCAAAAAAAAGGGAGGGGTGCAACACGAGGACTTCCCAGGAGGTCACCCATCCTAGTACTACCCTCGCCCAAGCACGCTTGACTGCGGAGTTCTGATGGGATCCGGTGCATTAGTGCTGGTATGATCGCACCCGTTAGCATATGAAATGCAGTTGCATATAACCTTTCTATGCGGTTTTTTGAAATCGTGCGGTGTGGATGTCAAACGAGACATGAGCGTGGGCGGGCAATACGAACGCAAGGAGACGTGACGAAATGTGTTTCGGCGTGTTAAAAGAATGGCGCTTGGAAGCTAAAGAATCCTGCCAAAGAAAAGGTAGAAAAAATCGGCAAAAAAAAAGGGAGGGGTGCAACACGAGGACTTCCCAGGAGGTCACCCATCCTAGTACTACTCTCGCCCAAGCACGCTTAACTGCGGAGTTCTGATGGGATCCGGTGAATTAGTGCTGGTATGATCGCACCCATTAGCATATGAAATGCAGTTGCATATAACCTTTCTATGCGGTTTTTTGAAATCGTGCGGTGTGGATGTCAAACGAGACATGAGCGTGGGCGGGCAATACGAACGCAAGGAGACGTGACGAAATGTGTTTCGGCGTGTTAAAAGAATGGCGCTTGGAAGCTAAAGAATCCTGCCAAAGAAAAGGTAGAAAAAATCGGCAAAAAAAAAGGAGGGGTGCAACACGAGGACTTCCCAGGAGGTCACCCATCCTAGTACTACTCTCGCCCAAGCACGCTTAACTGCGGAGTTCTGATGGGATCCGGTGCATTAGTGCTGGTATGATCGCACCCGTTAGCATATGAAATGCAGTTGCATATAACCTTTCTATGCGGTTTTTTGAAATCGTGCGGTGTGGATGTCAAACGAGACATGAGCGTGGGCGGGCAATACGAACGCAAGGAGACGTGACGAAATGTGTTTCGGCGTGTTAAAAGAATGGCGCTTGGAAGCTAAAGAATCCTGCCAAAGAAAAGGTAAAAAAAATCGGCAAAAAAAAAGGGAGGGGTGCAACACGAGGACTTCCCAGGAGGTCACCCATCCTAGTACTACTCTCGCCCAAGCACGCTTCACTGCGGAGTTCTGATGGGATCCGGTGCATTAGTGCTAGTATGATCGCACCCGTTAGCATATGAAATGCAGTTGCATATAACCTTTCTATGCGGTTTTTTGAAATCGTGCGGTGTGGATGTCAAACGAGACATGAGCGTGGGCGGGCAATACGAACGCAAGGAGACGTGACGAAATGTGTTTCGGCGTGTTAAAAGAATGGCGCTTGGAAGCTAAAGAATCCTGCCAAAGAAAAGGTAAAAAAAAATCGGCAAAAAAAAAGGGAGGGGTGCAACACGAGGACTTCCCAGGAGGTCACCCATCCTAGTACTACTCTCGCCCAAGCACGCTTAACTGCGGAGTTCTGATGGGATCCGGTGCATTAGTGCTAGTATGATCGCACCCGTTAGCATATGAAATGCAGTTGCATATAACCTTTCTATGCGGTTTTTTGAAATCGTGCGGTGTGGATGTCAAACGAGACATGAGCGTGGGCGGGCAATACGAACGCAAGGAGACGTGACGAAATGTGTTTCGGCGTGTTAAAAGAATGGCGCTTGGAAGCTAAAGAATCCTGCCAAAGAAAAGGTAGAAAAAATCGGCAAAAAAAAAGGGAGGGATGCAACACGAGGACTTCCCAGGAGGTCACCCATCCTAGTACTACTCTCGCCCAAGCACGCTTAACTGCGGAGTTCTGATGGGATCCGGTGCATTAGTGCTGGTATGATCGCACCCGTTAGCATATGAAATGCAGTTGCATATAACCTTTCTATGCGGTTTTTTGAAATCGTGCGGTGTGGATGTCAAACGAGACATGAGCGTGGGCGGGCAATACGAACGCAAGGAGACGTGACGAAATGTGTTTCGGCGTGTTAAAAGAATGGCGCTTGGAAGCTAAAGAATCCTGCCAAAGAAAAGGTAGAAAAAATCGGCAAAAAAAAGGGAGGGGTGCAACACGAGGACTTCCCAGGAGGTCACCCATCCTAGTACTACCCTCGCCCAAGCACGCTTGACTGCGGAGTTCTGATGGGATCCGGTGCATTAGTGCTGGTATGATCGCACCCGTTAGCATATGAAATGCAGTTGCATATAACCTTTCTATGCGGTTTTTTGAAATCGTGCGGTGTGGATGTCAAACGAGACATGAGCGTGGGCGGGCAATACGAACGCAAGGAGACGTGACGAAATGTGTTTCGGCGTGTTAAAAGAATGGCGCTTGGAAGCTAAAGAATCCTGCCAAAGAAAAGGTAGAAAAAATCGGCAAAAAAAAAGGAGGGGTGCAACACGAGGACTTCCCAGGAGGTCACCCATCCTAGTACTACTCTCGCCCAAGCACGCTTAACTGCGGAGTTCTGATGGGATCCGGTGCATTAGTGCTGGTATGATCGCACCCGTTAGCATATGAAATGCAGTTGCATATAACCTTTCTATGCGGTTTTTTGAAATCGTGCGGTGTGGATGTCAAACGAGACATGAGCGTGGGCGGGCAATACGAACGCAAGGAGACGTGACGAAATGTGTTTCGGCGTGTTAAAAGAATGGCGCTTGGAAGCTAAAGAATCCTGCCAAAGAAAAGGTAAAAAAAATCGGCAAAAAAAAAGGGAGGGGTGCAACACGAGGACTTCCCAGGAGGTCACCCATCCTAGTACTACTGTCGCCCAAGCACGCTTAGCTGCGGAGTTCTGATGGGATCCGGTGCATTAGTGCTGGTATGATCGCACCCGTTAGCATACGAAATGCAGTTGCATATAACCTTTCTATGCGGTTTTTTGAAATCGTGCGGTGTGGATGTCAAACGAGACATGAGCGTGGGCGGGCAATACGAACGCAAGGAGACGTGACGAAATGTGTTTCGGCGTGTTAAAAGAATGGCGCTTGGAAGCTAAAGAATCCTGCCAAAGAACAGGTAGAAAAAATCGGCAAAAAAAAAGGGAGGGGTGCAACACGAGGACTTCCCAGGAGGTCACCCATCCTAGTACTACTCTCGCCCAAGCACGCTTCACTGCGGAGTTCTGATGGGATCCGGTGCATTAGTGCTGGTATGATCGCACCCGTTAGCATATGAAATGCAGTTGCATATAACCTTTCTATGCGGTTTTTTGAAATCGTGCGGTGTGGATGTCAAACGAGACATGAGCGTGGGCGGGCAATACGAACGCAAGGAGACGTGACGAAATGTGTTTCGGCGTGTTAAAAGAATGGCGCTTGGAAGCTAAAGAATCCTGCCAAAGAAAAGGTAAAAAAAATCGGCAAAAAAAAAGGGAGGGGTGCAACACGAGGACTTCCCAGGAGGTCACCCATCCTAGTACTACTCTCGCCCAAGCACGCTTAACTGCGGAGTTCTGATGGGATCCGGTGCATTAGTGCTGGTATGATCGCACCCCTTAGCATATGAAATGCAGTTGCATATAACCTTTCTATGCGGTTTTTTGAAATCGTGCGGTGTGGATGTCAAACGAGACATGAGCGTGGGCGGGCAATACGAACGCAAGGAGACGTGACGAAATGTGTTTCGGCGTGTTAAAAGAATGGCGCTTGGAAGCTAAAGAATCCTGCCAAAGAACAGGTAGAAAAAATCGGCAAAAAAAAAGGGAGGGGTGCAACACGAGGACTTCCCAGGAGGTCACCCATCCTAGTACTACTCTCGCCCAAGCACGCTTCACTGCGGAGTTCTGATGGGATCCGGTGCATTAGTGCTGGTATGATCGCACCCGTTAGCATATGAAATGCAGTTGCATATAACCTTTCTATGCGGTTTTTTGAAATCGTGCGGTGTGGATGTCAAACGAGACATGAGCGTGGGCGGGCAATACGAACGCAAGGAGACGTGACGAAATGTGTTTCGGCGTGTTAAAAGAATGGCGCTTGGAAGCTAAAGAATCCTGCCAAAGAAAAGGTAGAAAAAATCGGCAAAAAAAAAGGGAGGGGTGCAACACGAGGACTTCCCAGGAGGTCACCCATCCTAGTACTACTCTCGCCCAAGCACGCTTCACTGCGGAGTTCTGATGGGATCCGGTGAATTAGTGCTGGTATGATCGCACCCATTAGCATATGAAATGCAGTTGCATATAACCTTTCTATGCGGTTTTTTGAAATCGTGCGGTGTGGATGTCAAACGAGACATGAGCGTGGGCGGGCAATACGAACGCAAGGAGACGTGACGAAATGTGTTTCGGCGTGTTAAAAGAATGGCGCTTGGAAGCTAAAGAATCCTGCCAAAGAAAAGGTAGAAAAAATCGGCAAAAAAAAGGGAGGGGTGCAACACGAGGACTTCCCAGGAGGTCACCCATCCTAGTACTACTCTCGCCCAAGCACGCTTAACTGCGGAGTTCTGATGGGATCCGGTGAATTAGTGCTGGTATGATCGCACCCATTAGCATATGAAATGCAGTTGCATATAACCTTTCTATGCGGTTTTTTGAAATCGTGCGGTGTGGATGTCAAACGAGACATGAGCGTGGGCGGGCAATACGAACGCAAGGAGACGTGACGAAATGTGTTTCGGCGTGTTAAAAGAATGGCGCTTGGAAGCTAAAGAATCCTGCCAAAGAAAAGGTAAAAAAAATCGGCAAAAAAAAAGGGAGGGGTGCAACACGAGGACTTCCCAGGAGGTCACCCATCCTAGTACTACTCTCGATCCTGCCAAAGAAAAGGTAAAAAAAATCGGCAAAAAAAAAGGGAGGGGTGCAACACGAGGACTTCCCAGGAGGTCACCCATCCTAGTACTACTCTCGCCCAAGCGCGCTTAACTGCGGAGTTCTGATGGGATCCGGTGCATTAGTGCTGGTATGATCGCACCCGTTAGCATATGAAATGCAGTTGCATATAACCTTTCTATGCGGTTTTTTGAAATCGTGCGGTGTAGATGTCAAACGAGACATGAGCGTGGGCGGGCAATACGAACGCAAGGAGACGTGACGAAATGTGTTTCGGCGTGTTAAAAGAATGGCGCTTGGAAGCTAAAGAATCCTGCCAAAGAAAAGGTAAAAAAAATCGGCAAAAAAAAAGGGAGGGGTGCAACACGAGGACTTCCCAGGAGGTAACCCATCCTAGTACTACTCTCGCCCAAGCGCGCTTAACTGCGGAGTTCTGATGGGATCCGGTGCATTAGTGCTGGTATGATCGCACCCGATAGCATATGAAATGCAGTTGTATATAACCTTTCTATGCGGTTTTTTGAAATCGTGCGGTGTGGATGTCAAACGAGACATGAGCGTGGGCGGGCAATAAGAACGCAAGGAGACGTGACGAAATGTGTTTCGGCGTCTTAAAAGAATGGCGCTTGGAAGCTAAAGAATCCTGCCAAAGAAAAGGTAGAAAAAATCGGCAAAAAAAAGGGAGGGGTGCAACACGAGGACTTCCCAGGAGGTCACCCATCATAGTACTACTCTCGCCCAAGCACGCTTAACTGCGGAGTTCTGATGGGATCCGGTGCATTAGTGCTGGTATGATCGCACCCGTTAGCATATGAAATGCAGTTGCATATAACCTTTCTATGCGGTTTTTTGAAATCGTGCGGTGTGGATGTCAAACGAGACATGAGCGTGGGCGGGCAATACGAACGCAAGGAGACGTGACGAATTGTTTTTCGGCGTGTTAAAAGAATTGCGCTTGAAAGCTAAAGAATCCTGCCAAAGAAAAGGTAGAAAAAATCGGCAAAAAAAAGGAGGGGTGCAACACGAGGACTTCCCAGGAGGTCACCCATCCTAGTACTACTCTCGCCCAAGCACGCTTAACTGCGGAGTTCTGATGGGATCCGGTGCATTAGTGCTGGTATGATCGCACCCGTTAGCATATGAAATGCAGTTGCATATAACCTTTCTATGCGGTTTTTTGAAAACGTGCGGTGTGGATGTCAAACGAGACATGAGCGTGGGTGGGCAATACGAACGCAAGGAGACGTGACGAAATGTGTTTCGGCGTGTTAAAAGAATGGCGCTTGGAAGCTAAAGAATCCTGCCAAAGAAAAGGTAAAAAAAATCGGCAAAAAAAAAGGGAGGGGTGCAACACGAGGACTTCCCAGGAGGTCACCCATCCTAGTACTACTCTCGCCCAAGCGCGCTTAACTGCGGAGTTCTGATGGGATCCGGTGCATTAGTGCTGGTATGATCGCACCCGTTAGCATATGAAATGCAGTTGCATATAACCTTTCTATGCGGTTTTTTGAAATCGTGCGGTGTGGATGTCAAACGAGACATGAGCGTGGGCGGGCAATACGAACGCAAGGAGACGTGACGAAATGTGTTTCGGCGTGTTAAAAGAATGGCGCTTGGAAGCTAAAGAATCCTGCCAAAGAAAAGGTAAAAAAAATCGGCAAAAAAAAAGGGAGGGGTGCAACACGAGGACTTCCCAGGAGGTCACCCATCCTAGTACTACTCTCGCCCAAGCGCGCTTAACTGCGGATTTCTGATGGGATCCGGTGCATTAGTGCTGGTATGATCGCACCCGTTAGCATATGAAATGCAGTTGCATATAACCTTTCTATGCGGTTTTTTGAAATCGTGCGGTGTGGATGTCAAACGAGACATGAGCGTGGGCGGGCAATACGAACGCAAGGAGACGTGACGAAATGTGTTTCGGCGTGTTAAAAGAATGGCGCTTGGAAGCTAAAGAATCCTGCCAAAGAAAAGGTAAAAAAAATCGGCAAAAAAAAAGGGAGGGGTGCAACACGAGGACTTCCCAGGAGGTCACCCATCCTAGTACTACACTCGCCCAAGCGCGCTTAACTGCGGAGTTCTGATGGGATCCGGTGCATTAGTGCTGGTATGATCGCACCCGTTAGCATATGAAATGCAGTTGCATATAACCTTTCTATGCGGTTTTTTGAAATCGTGCGGTGTGGATGTCAAACGAGACATGAGCGTGGGCGGGCAATACGAACGCAAGGAGACGTGACGAAATGTGTTTCGGCGTGTTAAAAGAATGGCGCTTGGAAGCTAAAGAATCCTGCCAAAGAAAAGGTAGAAAAAATCGGCAAAAAAAAAGGGAGGGGTGCAACACGAGGACTTCCCAGGAGGTCACCCATCCTAGTACTACTCTCGCCCAAGCACGCTTAACTGCGGAGTTCTGATGGGATCCGGTGCATTAGTGCTGGTATGATCGCACCCGTTAGCATATGAAATGCAGTTGCATATAACCTTTCTATGCGGTTTTTTGAAAACGTGCGGTGTGGATGTCAAACGAGACATGAGCGTGGGTGGGCAATACGAACGCAAGGAGATGTGACGAAATGTGTTTCGGCGTGTTAAAAGAATGGCGCTTGGAAGCTAAAGAATCCTGCCAAAGAAAAGGTAAAAAAAATCGGCAAAAAAAAAGGGAGGGGTGCAACACGAGGACTTCCCAGGAGGTCACCCATCCTAGTAATACTCTCGCCCAAGCGCGCTTAACTGCGGAGTTCTGATGGGATCCGGTGCATTAGTGCTGGTATGATCGCACCCGTTAGCATATGAAATGCAGTTGCATATAACCTTTCTATGCGGTTTTTTGAAATCGTGCGGTGTGGATGTCAAACGAGACATGAGCGTGGGCGGGCAATACGAACGCAAGGAGACGTGACGAAATGTGTTTCGGCGTGTTAAAAGAATGGCGCTTGGAAGCTAAAGAATCCTGCCAAAGAAAAGGTAAAAAAAATCGGCAAAAAAAAAGGGAGGGGTGCAACACGAGGACTTCCCAGGAGGTCACCCATCCTAGTACTACTCTCGCCCAAGTACGCTTAACTGCGGAGTTCTGATGGGATCCGGTGCATTAGTGCTGGTATGATCGCACCCGTTAGCATATGAAATGCAGTTGCATATAACCTTTCTATGCGGTTTTTTGAAATCGTGCGGTGTGGATGTCAAACGAGACATGAGCGTGGGCGGGCAATACGAACGCAAGGAGATGTGACGAAATGTGTTTCGGCGTGTTAAAAGAATGGCGCTTGGAAGCTAAAGAATCCTGCCAAAGAAAAGGTAAAAAAAATCGGCAAAAAAAAAGGGAGGGGTGCAACACGAGGACTTCCCAGGAGGTCACCCATCATAGTACTACTCTCGCCCAAGCACGCTTAACTGCGGAGTTCTGATGGGATCCGGTGCATTAGTGCTGGTATGATCGCACCCGTTAGCATATGAAATGCAGTTGCATATAACCTTTCTATGCGGTTTTTTGAAATCGTGCGGTGTGGATGTCAAACGAGACATGAGCGTGGGCGGGCAATACGAACGCAAGGAGACGTGACGAATTGTTTTTCGGCGTGTTAAAAGAATTGCGCTTGAAAGCTAAAGAATCCTGCCAAAGAAAAGGTAGAAAAAATCGGCAAAAAAAAGGAGGGGTGCAACACGAGGACTTCCCAGGAGGTCACCCATCCTAGTACTACTCTCGCCCAAGCACGCTTAACTGCGGAGTTCTGATGGGATCCGGTGCATTAGTGCTGGTATGATCGCACCCGTTAGCATATGAAATGCAGTTGCATATAACCTTTCTATGCGGTTTTTTGAAAACGTGCGGTGTGGATGTCAAACGAGACATGAGCGTGGGTGGGCAATACGAACGCAAGGAGACGTGACGAAATGTGTTTCGGCGTGTTAAAAGAATGGCGCTTGGAAGCTAAAGAATCCTGCCAAAGAAAAGGTAAAAAAAATCGGCAAAAAAAAAGGGAGGGGTGCAACACGAGGACTTCCCAGGAGGTCACCCATCCTAGTACTACTCTCGCCCAAGCGCGCTTAACTGCGGAGTTCTGATGGGATCCGGTGCATTAGTGCTGGTATGATCGCACCCGTTAGCATATGAAATGCAGTTGCATATAACCTTTCTATGCGGTTTTTTGAAATCGTGCGGTGTGGATGTCAAACGAGACATGAGCGTGGGCGGGCAATACGAACGCAAGGAGACGTGACGAAATGTGTTTCGGCGTGTTAAAAGAATGGCGCTTGGAAGCTAAAGAATCCTGCCAAAGAAAAGGTAAAAAAAATCGGCAAAAAAAAAGGGAGGGGTGCAACACGAGGACTTCCCAGGAGGTCACCCATCCTAGTACTACTCTCGCCCAAGCGCGCTTAACTGCGGATTTCTGATGGGATCCGGTGCATTAGTGCTGGTATGATCGCACCCGTTAGCATATGAAATGCAGTTGCATATAACCTTTCTATGCGGTTTTTTGAAATCGTGCGGTGTGGATGTCAAACGAGACATGAGCGTGGGCGGGCAATACGAACGCAAGGAGACGTGACGAAATGTGTTTCGGCGTGTTAAAAGAATGGCGCTTGGAAGCTAAAGAATCCTGCCAAAGAAAAGGTAAAAAAAATCGGCAAAAAAAAAGGGAGGGGTGCAACACGAGGACTTCCCAGGAGGTCACCCATCCTAGTACTACACTCGCCCAAGCGCGCTTAACTGCGGAGTTCTGATGGGATCCGGTGCATTAGTGCTGGTATGATCGCACCCGTTAGCATATGAAATGCAGTTGCATATAACCTTTCTATGCGGTTTTTTGAAATCGTGCGGTGTGGATGTCAAACGAGACATGAGCGTGGGCGGGCAATACGAACGCAAGGAGACGTGACGAAATGTGTTTCGGCGTGTTAAAAGAATGGCGCTTGGAAGCTAAAGAATCCTGCCAAAGAAAAGGTAGAAAAAATCGGCAAAAAAAAAGGGAGGGGTGCAACACGAGGACTTCCCAGGAGGTCACCCATCCTAGTACTACTCTCGCCCAAGCACGCTTAACTGCGGAGTTCTGATGGGATCCGGTGCATTAGTGCTGGTATGATCGCACCCGTTAGCATATGAAATGCAGTTGCATATAACCTTTCTATGCGGTTTTTTGAAAACGTGCGGTGTGGATGTCAAACGAGACATGAGCGTGGGTGGGCAATACGAACGCAAGGAGATGTGACGAAATGTGTTTCGGCGTGTTAAAAGAATGGCGCTTGGAAGCTAAAGAATCCTGCCAAAGAAAAGGTAAAAAAAATCGGCAAAAAAAAAGGGAGGGGTGCAACACGAGGACTTCCCAGGAGGTCACCCATCCTAGTAATACTCTCGCCCAAGCGCGCTTAACTGCGGAGTTCTGATGGGATCCGGTGCATTAGTGCTGGTATGATCGCACCCGTTAGCATATGAAATGCAGTTGCATATAACCTTTCTATGCGGTTTTTTGAAATCGTGCGGTGTGGATGTCAAACGAGACATGAGCGTGGGCGGGCAATACGAACGCAAGGAGACGTGACGAAATGTGTTTCGGCGTGTTAAAAGAATGGCGCTTGGAAGCTAAAGAATCCTGCCAAAGAAAAGGTAAAAAAAATCGGCAAAAAAAAAGGGAGGGGTGCAACACGAGGACTTCCCAGGAGGTCACCCATCCTAGTACTACTCTCGCCCAAGTACGCTTAACTGCGTAGTTCTGATGGGATCCGGTGCATTAGTGCTGGTATGATCGCACCCGTTAGCATATGAAATGCAGTTGCATATAACCTTTCTATGCGGTTTTTTGAAATCGTGCGGTGTGGATGTCAAACGAGACATGAGCGTGGGCGGGCAATACGAACGCAAGGAGATGTGACGAAATGTGTTTCGGCGTGTTAAAAGAATGGCGCTTGGAAGCTAAAGAATCCTGCCAAAGAAAAGGTAAAAAAAATCGGCAAAAAAAAAGGGAGGGGTGCAACACGAGGACTTCCCAGGAGGTCACCCATCCTAGTACTACTCTCGCCCAAGCGCGCTTAACTGCGGAGTTCTGATGGGATCCGGTGCATTAGTGCTGGAATGATCGCACCCGTTAGCATATGAAATGCAGTTGCATATAACCTTTCTATGCGGTTTTTTGAAATCGTGCGGTGTGGATGTCAAACGAGACATGAGCGTGGGCGGGCAATACGAACGCAAGGAGACGTGACGAAATGTGTTTCGGCGTGTTAAAAGAATGGCGCTTGGAAGCTAAAGAATCCTGCCAAAGAAAAGGTAGAAAAAATCGGCAAAAAAAAAGGGAGGGGTGCAACACGAGGACTTCCCAGGAGGTCACCCATCCTAGTACTACTCTCGCCCAAGCACGCTTAACTGCGGAGTTCTGATGGGATCCGGTGCATTAGTGCTGGTATGATCGCACCCGTTAGCATATGAAATGCAGTTGCATATAACCTTTCTATGCGGTTTTTTGAAATCGTGCGGTGTGGATGTCAAACGAGACATGAGCGTGGGTGGGCAATACGAACGCAAGGAGATGTGACGAAATGTGTTTCGGCGTGTTAAAAGAATGGCGCTTGGAAGCTAAAGAATCCTGCCAAAGAAAAGGTAAAAAAAATCGGCAAAAAAAAAGGGAGGGGTGCAACACGAGGACTTCCCAGGAGGTCACCCATCCTAGTACTACTCTCGCCCAAGCGCGCTTAACTGCGGAGTTCTGATGGGATCCGGTGCATTAGTGCTGGTATGATCGCACCCGTTAGCATATGAAATGCAGTTGCATATAACCTTTCTATGCGGTTTTTTGAAATCGTGCGGTGTGGATGTCAAACGAGACATGAGCGTGGGCGGGCAATACGAACGCAAGGAGATGTGACGAAATGTGTTTCGGCATGTTAAAAGAATGGCGCTTGGAAGCTAAAGAATCCTGCCAAAGAAAAGGTAAAAAAAATCGGCAAAAAAAAAGGGAGGGGTGCAACACGAGGACTTCCCAGGAGGTCACCCATCCTAGTTCTACTCTCGCCCAAGCTGGCTTAACTGCGAAGTTCTGATGGGATCCGGTGCATTAGTGCTGGTATGATCGCACCCGTTAGCATATGAAATGCAGTTGCATATAACCTTTCTATGCGGTTTTTTGAAATCGTGCGGTGTGGATGTCAAACGAGACATGAGCGTGGGCGGGCAATACGAACGCAAGGAGACGTGACGAAATGTGTTTCGGCGTGTTAAAAGAATGGCGCTTGGAAGCTAAAGAATCCTGCCAAAGAAAAGGTAAAAAAAATCGGCAAAAAAAAAGGGAGGGGTGCAACACGAGGACTTCCTAGGAGGTCACCCATCCTAGTACTACTCTCGCCCAAGCACGCTTAACTGCGGAGTTCTGATGGGATCCGGTGCATTAGTGCTGGTATGATCGCACCCGTTAGCATATGAAATGTAGTTGCATATAACCTTTCTATGCGGTTTTTTGAAATCGTGCGGTGTGGATGTCAAACGAGACATGAGCGTGGGCGGGCAATACGAACGCAAGGAGACGTGACGAAATGTGTTTCGGCGTGTTAAAAGAATGGCGCTTGGAAGCTAAAGAATCCTGCCAAAGAAAAGGTAGAAAAAATCGGCAAAAAAAAAGGGAGGGGTGCAACACGAGGACTTCCCAGGAGGTCACCAATCCTAGTACTACTCTCGCCCAAGCACGCTTAACTGCGGAGTTCTGATGGGATCCGGTGCATTAGTGCTGGTATGATCGCACCCGTTAGCATATGAAATGCAGTTGCATATAACCTTTCTATGCGGTTTTTTGAAATCGTGCGGTGTGGATGTCAAACGAGACATGAGCATGGGCGGGCAATACGAACGCAAGGAGATGTGACGAAATATGTTTCGGCGTGTTAAAAGAATGGCGCTTGGAAGCTAAAGAATCCTGCCTAAGAAAAGGTAAAAAAAATCGGTAAAAAAAAAGGGAGGGGTGCAACACGAGGACTTCCCAGGAGGTCACCCATCCTAGTACTACTCTCGTCCAAGCGCGCTTAACTGCGGAGTTCTGATGGGATCCGCTGCATTAGTGCTGGTATGATCGCACCCGTTAGCATATGAAATGCAGTTGCATATAACCTTTCTATGCGGTTTTTTGAAATCGTGCGGTGTGGATGTCAAACGAGACATGAGCGTGGGCGGGCAATACGAACGCAAGGAGACGTGACGAAATGTGTTTCGGCGTGTTAAAAGAATGGCGCTTGGAAGCTAAAGAATCCTGCCAAAGAAAAGGTAGAAAAAATCGGCAAAAAAAAGGGAGGGGTGCAACACGAGGACTTCCAAGGAGGTCACCCATCCTAGTACTACTCTCGCCCAAGCACGCTTAACTGCGGAGTTCTGATGGGATCCGGTGCATTAGTGCTGGTATGATCGCACCCGTTAGCATATGAAATGCAGTTGCATATAACCTTTCTATGCGGTTTTTTGAAATCGTGCGGTGTGGATGTCAAACGAGACATGAGCGTGGGCGGGCAATACGAACGCAAGGAGACGTGACGAAATGTGTTTCGGCGTGTTAAAAGAATGGCGCTTGGAAGCTAAAGAATCCTGCCAAGAAAAGGTAGAAAAAATCGGCAAAAAAAAAGGGAGGGGTGCAACACGAGGACTTCCCAGGAGGTCACCCATCCTAGTACTACTCTCGCCCAAGCACGCTTAACTGCGGAGTTCTGATGGGATCCGGTGCATTAGTGCTGGTATGATCGCACCCGTTAGCATATGAAATGCAGTTGCATATAACCTTTCTATGCGGTTTTTTGAAATCGTGCGGTGTGGATGTCAAACGAGACATGAGCGTGGGCGGGCAATACGAACGCAAGGAGATGTGACGAAATGTGTTTCGGCGTGTTAAAAGAATGGCGCTTGGAAGCTAAAGAATCCTGCCAAAGAAAAGGTAACAAAAATCGGCAAAAAAAAAGGAAGGGGTGCAACACGAGGACTTCCCAGGAGGTCACCCATCCTAGTACTACTCTCGCCCAAGCGCGCTTAACTGCGGAGTTCTGATGGGATCCGCTGCATTAGTGCTGGTATGATCGCACCCGTTAGCATATGAAATGCAGTTGCATATAACCTTTCTATGCGGTTTTTTGAAATCGTGCGGTGTGGATGTCAAACGAGACATGAGCGTGGGCGGGCAATACGAACGCAAGGAGACGTGACGAAATGTGTTTCGGCGTGTTAAAAGAATGGCGCTTGGAAGCTAAAGAATCCTGCCAAAGAAAAGGTAGAAAAAATCGGCAAACAAAAAGGGAGGGGTGCAACACGAGGACTTCCCAGGAGGTCACCCATCCTAGTACTACACTCGCCCAAGCACGCTTAACTGCGGAGTTCTGATGGCATCCGGTGCATTAGTGCTGGTATGATCGCACCCGTTAGCATATGAAATGCAGTTGCATATAACCTTTCTATGCGGTTTTTTGAAATCGTGCGGTGTGGATGTCAAACGAGACATGAGCGTGGGCGGGCAATACGAACGCAAGGAGACGTGACGAAATGTGTTTCGGCGTGTTAAAAGAATGGCGCTTGGAAGCTAAAGAATCCTGCCAAAGAAAAGGTAAAAAAAATCGGCAAAAAAAAAAGGAGGGGTGCAACACGAGGACTTCCCAGGAGGTCACCCATCCTAGTACTACTCTCGCCCAAGCACGCTTAACTGCGGAGTTCTGATGGGATCCGGTGCATTAGTGCTGGTATGATCGCACCCGTTAGCATATGAAATGCAGTTGCATATAACCTTTCTATGCGGTTTTTTGAAATCGTGCGGTATGGATGTCAAACGAGACATGAGCGTGGGCGGGCAATACGAACACAAGGAGACGTGACGAAATGTGTTTCGGCGTGTTAAAAGAATGGCGCTTGGAAGCTAAAGAATCCTGCCAAAGAAAAGGTAGAAAAAATCGGCAAAAAAAAAGGGAGGGGTGCAACACGAGGACTTCCCAGGAGGTCACCCATCCTAGTACTACTCTCGCCCAAGCACGCTTAACTGCGGAGTTCTGATGGGATCCGGTGCATTAGTGCTGGTATGATCGCACCCGTTAGCATATGAAATGCAGTTGCATATAACCTTTCTATGCGGTTTTTTGAAATCGTGCGGTGTGGATGTCAAACGAGACATGAGCGTGGGCGGGCAATACGAACGCAAGGAGACGTGACGAAATGTGTTTCGGCGTGTTAAAAGAATGGCGCTTGGAAGCTAAAGAATCCTGCCAAAGAAAAGGTAGAAAAAATCGGCAAAAAAAAAGGGAGGGGTGCAACACGAGGACTTCCCAGGAGGTCACCCATCCTAGTACTACTCTCGCCCAAGCACGCTTAACTGCGGAGTTCTGATGGGATCCGGTGCATTAGTGCTGGTATGATCGCACCCGTTAGCATATGAAATGCAGTTGCATATAACCTTTCTATGCGGTTTTTTGAAATCGTGCGGTGTGGATGTCAAACGAGACATGAGCGTGGGCGGGCAATACGAACGCAAGGAGATGTGACGAAATGTGTTTCGGCGTGTTAAAAGAATGGCGCTTGGAAGCTAAAGAATCCTGCCTAAGAAAAGGTAAAAAAAATCGGCAAAAAAAAAGGGAGGGGTGCAACACGAGGACTTCCCAGGAGGTCACCCATCCTAGTACTACTCTCGTCCAAGCGCGCTTAACTGCTGAGTTCTGATGGGATCCGCTGCATTAGTGCTGGTATGATCGCACCCGTTAGCATATGAAATGCAGTTGCATATAACCTTTCTATGCGGTTTTTTGAAATCGTGCGGTGTGGATGTCAAACGAGACATGAGCGTGGGCGGGCAATACGAACGCAAGGAGACGTGACGAAATCTGTTTCGGCGTGTTAAAAGAATGGCGCTTGGAAGCTAAAGAATCCTGCCAAAGAAAAGGTAGAAAAAATCGGCAAAAAAAAAAGGGAGGGGTGCAACACGAGGACTTCCCAGGAGGTCACCCATCCTAGTACTACTCTCGCCCAAGCGCGCTTAACTGCGGATTTCTGATGGGATCCGGTGCATTAGTGCTGGTATGATCGCACCCGTTAGCATATGAAATGCAGTTGCATATAACCTTTCTATGCGGTTTTTTGAAATCGTGCGGTGTGGATGTCAAACGAGACATGAGCGTGGGCGGGCAATACGAACGCAAGGAGACGTGACGAAATGTGTTTCGGCGTGTTAAAAGAATGGCGCTTGGAAGCTAAAGAATCCTGCCAAAGAAAAGGTAAAAAAAATCGGCAAAAAAAAAAGGAGGGGTGCAACACGAGGACTTCCCAGGAGGTCACCCATCCTAGTACTACTCTCGCCCAAGCACGCTTAACTGCGGGGTTCTGATGGGATCTGGTGCATTAGTGCTGGTATGATCGCACCCGTTAGCATATGAAATGTAGTTGCATATAACCTTTCTATGCGGTTTTTTGAAATCGTGCGGTGTGGATGTCAAACGAGACATGAGCGTGGGCGGGCAATACGAACGCAAGGAGACGTGACGAAATGTGTTTCGGCGTGTTAAAAGAATGGCGCTTGGAAGCTAAAGAATCCTGCCAAAGAAAAGATAGAAAAAATCGGCAAAAAAAAGGGAGGGGTGCAACACGAGGACTTCCCAGGAGGTCACCCATCCTAGTACTACTCTCGCCCAAGCACGCTTAACTGCGGAGTTCTGATGGGATCCGGTGCATTAGTGCTGGTATGATCGCACCCGTTAGCATATGAAATGCAGTTGCATATAACCTTTCTATGCGGTTTTTTGAAATCGTGCGGTGTGGATGTCAAACGAGACATGAGCGTGGGCGGGCAATACGAACGCAAGGAGATGTGACGAAATGTGTTTCGGCGTGTTAAAAGAATGGCGCTTGAAAGCTAAAGAATCCTGCCAAAGAAAAGGTAAAAAAAATCGGCAAAAAAAAAGGGAGGGGTGCAACACGAGGACTTCCCAGGAGGTCACCCATCCTAGTACTACTCTCGCCCAAGCGCGCTTAACTGCGGAGTTCTGATGGGATCCGCTGCATTAGTGCTGGTATGATCGCACCCGTTAGCATATGAAATGCAGTTGCATATAACCTTTCTATGCGGTTTTTTGAAATCGTGCGGTGTGGATGTCAAACGAGACATGAGCGTGGGCGGGCAATACGAACGCAAGGAGACGTGACGAAATGTGTTTCGGCGTGTTAAAAGAATGGCGCTTGGAAGCTAAAGAATCCTGCCAAAGAAAAGGTAGAAAAAATCGGCAAAAAAAAAGGGAGGGGTGCAACACGAGGACTTCCCAGGAGGTCACCCATCCTAGTACTACACTCGCCCAAGCACGCTTAACTGCGGAGTTCTGATGGCATCCGGTGCATTAGTGCTGGTATGGTCGCACCCGTTAGCATATGAAATGCAGTTGCATATAACCTTTCTATGCGGTTTTTTGAAATCGTGCGGTGTGGATGTCAAACGAGACATGAGCGTGGGCGGGCAATACGAACGCAAGGAGACGTGACGAAATGTGTTTCGGCGTGTTAAAAGAATGGCGCTTGGAAGCTAAAGAATCCTGCCAAAGAAAAGGTAGAAAAAATCGGCAAAAAAAAAAAGGAGGGGTGCAACACGAAGACTTCCCAGGAGGTCACCCATCCTAGTACTACTCTCGCCCAAGCACGCTTAACTGCGGAGTTCTGATGGGATCCGGTGCATTAGTGCTGGTATGGTCGCACCCGTTAGCATTTAAAATGCAGTTGCATATAACCTTTCTATGCGGTTTTTTGAAATCGTGCGGTGTGGATGTCAAACGAGACATGAGCGTGGGCGGGCAATACGAACGCAAGGAGACGTGACGAAATGTGTTTCGGCGTGTTAAAAGAATGGCGCTTGGAAGCTAAAGAATCCTGCCAAAGAAAAGGTAGAAAAAATCGGCAAAAAAAAAAAGGAGGGGTGCAACACGAAGACTTCCCAGGAGGTCACCCATCCTAGTACTACTCTCGCCCAAGCACGCTTAACTGCGGAGTTCTGATGGGATCCGGTGCATTAGTGCTGGTATGGTCGCACCCGTTAGCATATGAAATGCAGTTGCATATAACCTTTCTATGCGGTTTTTTGAAATCGTGCGGTGTGGATGTCAAACGAGACATGAGCGTGGGCGGGCAATACGAACGCAAGGAGACGTGACGAAATGTGTTTCGGCGTGTTAAAAGAATGGCGCTTGGAAGCTAAAGAATCCTGCCAAAGAAAAGGTAGAAAAAATCGGCAAAAAAAAAGAGAGGGGTGCAACACGAGGACTTCCCAGGAGGTCACCCATCCTAGTACTACTCTCGCCCAAGCACGCTTAACTGCGAAGTTCTGATGGGATCCGATGCATTAGTACTGGTATGATCGCACCCGTTAGCATTTGAAATGCAGTTGCATATAACCTTTCTATGCGGTTTTTTGAAATCGTGCGGTGTGGATGTCAAACGAGACATGAGCGTGGGCGGGCAATACGAACGCAAGGAGACGTGACGAAATGTGTTTCGGCGTGTTAAAAGAATGGCGCTTGGAAGCTGAAGAATCCTGCCAAAGAAAAGGTAGAAAAAATCGGCAAAAAAAGGGAGGGGTGCAACACGAGGACTTCCCAGGAGGTGACCCATCCTAGTACTACTCTCGCCCAAGCACGCTTAACTGCGGAGTTCTGATGGGATCCGGTGCATTAGTACTGGTATGATCGCACCCGTTAGCATATGAAATGCAGTTGCATATAACCTTTCTATGCGGTTTTTTGAAATCGTGCGGTGTGGATGTCAAACGAGACATGAGCGTGGGCGGGCAATACGAACGCAAGGAGACGTGACGAAATGTGTTTCGGCGTGTTAAAAGAATGGCGCTTGGAAGCTAAAGAATCCTGCCAAAGAAAAGGTAGAAAAAATCGGCAAAAAAAAAGGGAGGGGTGCAACACGAGGACTTCCCAGGAGGTCACCCATCCTAGTACTACTCTCGCCCAAGCACGCTTAACTGCGAAGTTCTGATGGGATCCGGTGCATTAGTACTGGTATGATCGCACCCGTTAGCATATGAAATGCAGTTGCATATAACCTTTCTATGCGGTTTTTTGAAATCGTGCGGTGTGGATGTCAAACGAGACATGAGCGTGGGCGGGCAATACGAACGCAAGGAGACGTGACGAAATGTGTTTCGGCGTGTTAAAAGAATGGCGCTTGGAAGCTAAAGAATCCTGCCAAAGAAAAGGTAGAAAAAATCGGCAAAAAAAAAGGGAGGGGTGCAACACGAGGACTTCCCAGGAGGTCACCCATCCTAGTACTACTCTCGCCCAAGCACGCTTAACTGCGGAGTTCTGATGGGATCCGGTGCATTAGTGCTGGTATGGTCGCACCCGTTAGCATATGAAATGCAGTTGCATATAACCTTTCTATGCGGTTTTTTGAAATCGTGCGGTGTGGATGTCAAACGAGACATGAGCGTGGGCGGGCAATACGAACGCAAGGAGACGTGACGAAATGTGTTTCGGCGTGTTAAAAGAATGGCGCTTGGAAGCTAAAGAATCCTGCCAAAGAAAAGGTAGAAAAAATCGGCAAAAAAAAAGAGAGGGGTGCAACACGAGGACTTCCCAGGAGGTCACCCATCCTAGTACTACTCTCGCCCAAGCACGCTTAACTGCGAAGTTCTGATGGGATCCGATGCATTAGTACTGGTATGATCGCACCCGTTAGCATTTGAAATGCAGTTGCATATAACCTTTCTATGCGGTTTTTTGAAATCGTGCGGTGTGGATGTCAAACGAGACATGAGCGTGGGCGGGCAATACGAACGCAAGGAGACGTGACGAAATGTGTTTCGGCGTGTTAAAAGAATGGCGCTTGGAAGCTGAAGAATCCTGCCAAAGAAAAGGTAGAAAAAATCGGCAAAAAAAGGGAGGGGTGCAACACGAGGACTTCCCAGGAGGTGACCCATCCTAGTACTACTCTCGCCCAAGCACGCTTAACTGCGGAGTTCTGATGGGATCCGGTGCATTAGTACTGGTATGATCGCACCCGTTAGCATATGAAATGCAGTTGCATATAACCTTTCTATGCGGTTTTTTGAAATCGTGCGGTGTGGATGTCAAACGAGACATGAGCGTGGGCGGGCAATACGAACGCAAGGAGACGTGACGAAATGTGTTTCGGCGTGTTAAAAGAATGGCGCTTGGAAGCTAAAGAATCCTGCCAAAGAAAAGGTAGAAAAAATCGGCAAAAAAAAAGGGAGGGGTGCAACACGAGGACTTCCCAGGAGGTCACCCATCCTAGTACTACTCTCGCCCAAGCACGCTTAACTGCGAAGTTCTGATGGGATCCGGTGCATTAGTACTGGTATGATCGCACCCGTTAGCATATGAAATGCAGTTGCATATAACCTTTCTATGCGGTTTTTTGAAATCGTGCGGTGTGGATGTCAAACGAGACATGAGCGTGGGCGGGCAATACGAACGCAAGGAGACGTGACGAAATGTGTTTCGGCGTGTTAAAAGAATGGCGCTTGGAAGCTAAAGAATCCTGCCAAAGAAAAGGTAGAAAAAATCGGCAAAAAAAAAGGGAGGGGTGCAACACGAGGACTTCCCAGGAGGTCACCCATCCTAGTACTACTCTCGCCCAAGCACGCTTAACTGCGGAGTTCTGATGGGATCCGGTGCATTAGTACTGGTATGATCGCACCCGTTAGCATATGAAATGCAGTTGCATATAACCTTTCTATGCGGGTTTTTGAAATCGTGCGGTGTGGATGTCAAACGAGACATGAGCGTGGGCGGGCAATACGAACGCAAGGAGACGTGACGAAATGTGTTTCGGCGTGTTAAAAGAATGGCGCTTGGAAGCTAAAGAATCCTGCCAAAGAAAAGGTAGAAAAAATCGGCAAAAAAAAAGGGAGGGGTGCAACACGAGGACTTCCCAGGAGGTCACCCATCCTAGTACTACTCTCGCCCAAGCACGCTTAACTGCGGAGTTCTGATGGGATCCGGTGCATTAGTGCTGGTATGATCGCACCCGTTAGCATATGAAATGCAGTTGCATATAACCTTTCTATGCGGTTTTTTGAAATCGTGCGGTGTGGATGTCAAACGAGACATGAGCGTGGGCGGGCAATACGAACGCAAGGAGATGTGACGAAATGTGTTTCGGCGTGTTAAAAGAATGGCGCTTGGAAGCTAAAGAATCCTGCCTAAGAAAAGGTAAAAAAAATCGGCAAAAAAAAACGGAGGGGTGCAACACGAGGACTTCCCAGGAGGTCACCCATCCTAGTACTACTCTCGCCCAAGCGCGCTTAACTGCGGAGTTCTGATGGGATCCGGTGCATTAGTGCTGGTATGATCGCACCCGTTAGCATATGAAATGCAGTTGCATATAACCTTTCTATGCGGTTTTTTGAAATCGTGCGGTGTGGATGTCAAACGAGACATGAGCGTGGGCGGGCAATACGAACGCAAGGAGACGTGACGAAATGTGTTTCGGCGTGTTAAAAGAATGGCGCTTGGAAGCTAAAGAATCCTGCCAAAGAAAAGGTAGAAAAAATCGGCAAAAAAAAAGGGAGGGGTGCAACACGAGGACTTCCCAGGAGGTCACCCATCCTAGTACTACTCTCGCCCAAGCACGCTTAACTGCGGAGTTCTGATGGGATCCGGTGCATTAGTTCTGGTATGATCGCACCCGTTAGCATATGAAATGCAGTTGCATATAACCTTTCTATGCGGTTTTTTGAAATCGTGCGGTGTGGATGTCAAACGAGACATGAGCGTGGGCGGGCAATACAAACGCAAGGAGGTGTGACGAAATGTGTTTCGGCGTGTTAAAAGAATGGCGCTTGGAAGCTAAAGAATCCTGCCAAAAAAAAGGTTAAAAAAATCGGCAAAAAAAAAGGGAGGGGTGCAACACGAGGACTTCCCAGGAGGTCACCCATCCTAGTACTACTCTCGCCCAAGCGCGCTTAACTGCGGAGTTCTGATGGGATCCGGTGCATTAGTGCTGGTATGATCGCACCCGTTAGCATATGAAATGCAGTTGCATATAACCTTTCTATGCGGTTTTTTGAAATCGTGCGGTGTGGATGTCAAACGAGACATGAGCGTGGGTGGGCAATACGAACGCAAGGAGATGTGACGAAATGTGTTTCGGCGTGTTAAAAGAATGGCGCTTGGAAGCTAAAGAATCCTGCCAAAGAAAAGGTAAAAAAAATCGGCAAAAAAAAAGGGAGGGGTGCAACACGAGGACTTCCCAGGAGGTCACCCATCCTAGTACTACTCTCGCCCAAGCGCGCTTAACTGCGGAGTTCTGATGGGATCCGGTGCATTAGTGCTGGTATGATCGCACCCGTTAGCATATGAAATGCAGTTGCATATAACCTTTCTATGCGGTTTTTTGAAATCGTGCGGTGTGGATGTCAAACGAGACATGAGCGTGGGCGGGCAATACGAACGCAAGGAGACGTGACGAAATGTGTTTCGGCGTGTTAAAAGAATGGCGCTTGGAAGCTAAAGAATCCTGCCAAAGAAAAGGTAAAAAAAATCGGCAAAAAAAAAGGGAGGGGTGCAACACGAGGACTTCCCAGGAGGTCACCCATCCTAGTACTACTCTCGCCCAAGTACGCTTAACTGCGGAGTTCTGATGGGATCCGGTGCATTAGTGCTGGTATGATCGCACCCGTTAGCATATGAAATGCAGTTGCATATAACCTTTCTATGCGGTTTTTTGAAATCGTGCGGTGTGGATGTCAAACGGGACATGAGCGTGGGCGGGCAATACGAACGCAAGGAGACGTGACGAAATGTGTTTCGGCGTGTTAAAAGAATGGCGCTTGGAAGCTAAAGAATCCTGCCAAAGAAAAGGTAGAAAAAATCGGCAAAAAAAAAGGGAGGGGTGCAACACGAGGACTTCCCAGGAGGTCACCCATCCTAGTACTACTCTCGCCCAAGCACGCTTAGCTGCGGAGTTCTGATGGGATCCGGTGCATTAATGCTGGTATGATCGCACCCGTTAGCATATGAAATGCAGTTGCATATAACCTTTCTTTGCGGTTTTTTGAAATCGTGCGGTGTGGATGTAAAACGAGACATGAGCGTGGGCGGGCAATACGAACGCAAGGAGATGTGACGAAATGTGTTTCGGCGTGTTAAAAGAATGGCGCTTGGAAGCTAAAGAATCCTGCCAAAGAAAAGGTAAAAAAAATCGGCAAAAAAAAAGGGAGGGGTGCAACACGAGGACTTCCCAGGAGGTCACCCATCCTAGTACTACTCTCGCCCAAGCGCGCTTAACTGCGGAGTTCTGATGGGATCCGCTGCATTAGTGCTGGTATGATCGCACCCGTTAGCATATGAAATGCAGTTGCATATAACCTTTCTATGCGGTTTTTTGAAATCGTGCGGTGTGGATGTCAAACGAGACATGAGCGTGGGCGGGCAATACGAACGCAAGGAGACGTGACGAAATGTGTTTCGGCGTGTTAAAAGAATGGCGCTTGGAAGCTAAAGAATCCTGCCAAAGAAAAGGTAGAAAAAATCGGCAAAAAAAAAGGGAGGGGTGCAACACGAGGACTTCCCAGGAGGTCACCCATCCTAGTACTACACTCGCCCAAGCACGCTTAACTGCGGAGTTCTGATGGCATCCGGTGCATTAGTGCTGGTATGATCGCACCCGTTAGCATATGAAATGCAGTTGCATATAACCTTTCTATGCGGTTTTTTGAAATCGTGCGGTGTGGATGTCAAACGAGACATGAGCGTGGGCGGGCAATACGAACGCAAGGAGACGTGACGAAATGTGTTTCGGCGTGTTAAAAGAATGGCGCTTGGAAGCTAAAGAATCCTGCCAAAGAAAAGGTAGAAAAAATCGGCAAAAAAAAAAAGGAGGGGTGCAACACGAAGACTTCCCAGGAGGTCACCCATCCTAGTACTACTCTCGCCCAAGCACGCTTAACTGCGGAGTTCTGATGGGATCCGGTGCATTAGTGCTGGTATGGTCGCACCCGTTAGCATATGAAATGCAGTTGCATATAACCTTTCTATGCGGTTTTTTGAAATCGTGCGGTGTGGATGTCAAACGAGACATGAGCGTGGGCGGGCAATACGAACGCAAGGAGACGTGACGAAATGTGTTTCGGCGTGTTAAAAGAATGGCGCTTGGAAGCTAAAGAATCCTGCCAAAGAAAAGGTAGAAAAAATCGGCAAAAAAAAAGAGAGGGGTGCAACACGAGGACTTCCCAGGAGGTCACCCATCCTAGTACTACTCTCGCCCAAGCACGCTTAACTGCGAAGTTCTGATGGGATCCGATGCATTAGTACTGGTATGATCGCACCCGTTAGCATTTGAAATGCAGTTGCATATAACCTTTCTATGCGGTTTTTTGAAATCGTGCGGTGTGGATGTCAAACGAGACATGAGCGTGGGCGGGCAATACGAACGCAAGGAGACGTGACGAAATGTGTTTCGGCGTGTTAAAAGAATGGCGCTTGGAAGCTGAAGAATCCTGCCAAAGAAAAGGTAGAAAAAATCGGCAAAAAAAAGGGAGGGGTGCAACACGAGGACTTCCCAGGAGGTCACCCATCCTAGTACTACTCTCGCCCAAGCACGCTTAACTGCGGAGTTCTGATGGGATCCGGTGCATTAGTACTGGTATGATCGCACCCGTTAGCATATGAAATGCAGTTGCATATAACCTTTCTATGCGGTTTTTTGAAATCGTGCGGTGTGGATGTCAAACGAGACATGAGCGTGGGCGGGCAATACGAACGCAAGGAGACGTGACGAAATGTGTTTCGGCGTGTTAAAAGAATGGCGCTTGGAAGCTAAAGAATCCTGCCAAAGAAAAGGTAGAAAAAATCGGCAAAAAAAAAGGGAGGGGTGCAACACGAGGACTTCCCAGGAGGTCACCCATCCTAGTACTACTCTCGCCCAAGCACGCTTAACTGCGGAGTTCTGATGGGATCCGGTGCATTAGTGCTGGTATGATCGCACCCGTTAGCATATGAAATGCAGTTGCATATAACCTTTCTATGCGGTTTTTTGAAATCGTGCGGTGTGGATGTCAAACGAGACATGAGCGTGGGCGGGCAATACGAACGCAAGGAGATGTGACGAAATGTGTTTCGGCGTGTTAAAAGAATGGCGCTTGGAAGCTAAAGAATCCTGCCTAAGAAAAGGTAAAAAAAATCGGCAAAAAAAAACGGAGGGGTGCAACACGAGGACTTCCCAGGAGGTCACCCATCCTAGTACTACTCTCGCCCAAGCGCGCTTAACTGCGGAGTTCTGATGGGATCCGGTGCATTAGTGCTGGTATGATCGCACCCGTTAGCATATGAAATGCAGTTGCATATAACCTTTCTATGCGGTTTTTTGAAATCGTGCGGTGTGGATGTCAAACGAGACATGAGCGTGGGCGGGCAATACGAACGCAAGGAGACGTGACGAAATGTGTTTCGGCGTGTTAAAAGAATGGCGCTTGGAAGCTAAAGAATCCTGCCAAAGAAAAGGTAGAAAAAATCGGCAAAAAAAAAGGGAGGGGTGCAACACGAGGACTTCCCAGGAGGTCACCCATCCTAGTACTACTCTCGCCCAAGCACGCTTAACTGCGGAGTTCTGATGGGATCCGGTGCATTAGTTCTGGTATGATCGCACCCGTTAGCATATGAAATGCAGTTGCATATAACCTTTCTATGCGGTTTTTTGAAATCGTGCGGTGTGGATGTCAAACGAGACATGAGCGTGGGCGGGCAATACAAACGCAAGGAGGTGTGACGAAATGTGTTTCGGCGTGTTAAAAGAATGGCGCTTGGAAGCTAAAGAATCCTGCCAAAAAAAAGGTTAAAAAAATCGGCAAAAAAAAAGGGAGGGGTGCAACACGAGGACTTCCCAGGAGGTCACCCATCCTAGTACTACTCTCGCCCAAGCGCGCTTAACTGCGGAGTTCTGATGGGATCCGGTGCATTAGTGCTGGTATGATCGCACCCGTTAGCATATGAAATGCAGTTGCATATAACCTTTCTATGCGGTTTTTTGAAATCGTGCGGTGTGGATGTCAAACGAGACATGAGCGTGGGTGGGCAATACGAACGCAAGGAGATGTGACGAAATGTGTTTCGGCGTGTTAAAAGAATGGCGCTTGGAAGCTAAAGAATCCTGCCAAAGAAAAGGTAAAAAAAATCGGCAAAAAAAAAGGGAGGGGTGCAACACGAGGACTTCCCAGGAGGTCACCCATCCTAGTACTACTCTCGCCCAAGCGCGCTTAACTGCGGAGTTCTGATGGGATCCGGTGCATTAGTGCTGGTATGATCGCACCCGTTAGCATATGAAATGCAGTTGCATATAACCTTTCTATGCGGTTTTTTGAAATCGTGCGGTGTGGATGTCAAACGAGACATGAGCGTGGGCGGGCAATACGAACGCAAGGAGACGTGACGAAATGTGTTTCGGCGTGTTAAAAGAATGGCGCTTGGAAGCTAAAGAATCCTGCCAAAGAAAAGGTAAAAAAAATCGGCAAAAAAAAAGGGAGGGGTGCAACACGAGGACTTCCCAGGAGGTCACCCATCCTAGTACTACTCTCGCCCAAGTACGCTTAACTGCGGAGTTCTGATGGGATCCGGTGCATTAGTGCTGGTATGATCGCACCCGTTAGCATATGAAATGCAGTTGCATATAACCTTTCTATGCGGTTTTTTGAAATCGTGCGGTGTGGATGTCAAACGGGACATGAGCGTGGGCGGGCAATACGAACGCAAGGAGACGTGACGAAATGTGTTTCGGCGTGTTAAAAGAATGGCGCTTGGAAGCTAAAGAATCCTGCCAAAGAAAAGGTAGAAAAAATCGGCAAAAAAAAAGGGAGGGGTGCAACACGAGGACTTCCCAGGAGGTCACCCATCCTAGTACTACTCTCGCCCAAGCACGCTTAGCTGCGGAGTTCTGATGGGATCCGGTGCATTAATGCTGGTATGATCGCACCCGTTAGCATATGAAATGCAGTTGCATATAACCTTTCTTTGCGGTTTTTTGAAATCGTGCGGTGTGGATGTAAAACGAGACATGAGCGTGGGCGGGCAATACGAACGCAAGGAGATGTGACGAAATGTGTTTCGGCGTGTTAAAAGAATGGCGCTTGGAAGCTAAAGAATCCTGCCAAAGAAAAGGTAAAAAAAATCGGCAAAAAAAAAGGGAGGGGTGCAACACGAGGACTTCCCAGGAGGTCACCCATCCTAGTACTACTCTCGCCCAAGCGCGCTTAACTGCGGAGTTCTGATGGGATCCGCTGCATTAGTGCTGGTATGATCGCACCCGTTAGCATATGAAATGCAGTTGCATATAACCTTTCTATGCGGTTTTTTGAAATCGTGCGGTGTGGATGTCAAACGAGACATGAGCGTGGGCGGGCAATACGAACGCAAGGAGACGTGACGAAATGTGTTTCGGCGTGTTAAAAGAATGGCGCTTGGAAGCTAAAGAATCCTGCCAAAGAAAAGGTAGAAAAAATCGGCAAAAAAAAAGGGAGGGGTGCAACACGAGGACTTCCCAGGAGGTCACCCATCCTAGTACTACACTCGCCCAAGCACGCTTAACTGCGGAGTTCTGATGGCATCCGGTGCATTAGTGCTGGTATGATCGCACCCGTTAGCATATGAAATGCAGTTGCATATAACCTTTCTATGCGGTTTTTTGAAATCGTGCGGTGTGGATGTCAAACGAGACATGAGCGTGGGCGGGCAATACGAACGCAAGGAGACGTGACGAAATGTGTTTCGGCGTGTTAAAAGAATGGCGCTTGGAAGCTAAAGAATCCTGCCAAAGAAAAGGTAGAAAAAATCGGCAAAAAAAAAAAGGAGGGGTGCAACACGAAGACTTCCCAGGAGGTCACCCATCCTAGTACTACTCTCGCCCAAGCACGCTTAACTGCGGAGTTCTGATGGGATCCGGTGCATTAGTGCTGGTATGGTCGCACCCGTTAGCATATGAAATGCAGTTGCATATAACCTTTCTATGCGGTTTTTTGAAATCGTGCGGTGTGGATGTCAAACGAGACATGAGCGTGGGCGGGCAATACGAACGCAAGGAGACGTGACGAAATGTGTTTCGGCGTGTTAAAAGAATGGCGCTTGGAAGCTAAAGAATCCTGCCAAAGAAAAGGTAGAAAAAATCGGCAAAAAAAAAGAGAGGGGTGCAACACGAGGACTTCCCAGGAGGTCACCCATCCTAGTACTACTCTCGCCCAAGCACGCTTAACTGCGAAGTTCTGATGGGATCCGATGCATTAGTACTGGTATGATCGCACCCGTTAGCATTTGAAATGCAGTTGCATATAACCTTTCTATGCGGTTTTTTGAAATCGTGCGGTGTGGATGTCAAACGAGACATGAGCGTGGGCGGGCAATACGAACGCAAGGAGACGTGACGAAATGTGTTTCGGCGTGTTAAAAGAATGGCGCTTGGAAGCTGAAGAATCCTGCCAAAGAAAAGGTAGAAAAAATCGGCAAAAAAAAGGGAGGGGTGCAACACGAGGACTTCCCAGGAGGTCACCCATCCTAGTACTACTCTCGCCCAAGCACGCTTAACTGCGGAGTTCTGATGGGATCCGGTGCATTAGTACTGGTATGATCGCACCCGTTAGCATATGAAATGCAGTTGCATATAACCTTTCTATGCGGTTTTTTGAAATCGTGCGGTGTGGATGTCAAACGAGACATGAGCGTGGGCGGGCAATACGAACGCAAGGAGACGTGACGAAATGTGTTTCGGCGTGTTAAAAGAATGGCGCTTGGAAGCTAAAGAATCCTGCCAAAGAAAAGGTAGAAAAAATCGGCAAAAAAAAAGGGAGGGGTGCAACACGAGGACTTCCCAGGAGGTCACCCATCCTAGTACTACTCTCGCCCAAGCACGCTTAACTGCGAAGTTCTGATGGGATCCGGTGCATTAGTACTGGTATGATCGCACCCGTTAGCATATGAAATGCAGTTGCATATAACCTTTCTATGCGGTTTTTTGAAATCGTGCGGTGTGGATGTCAAACGAGACATGAGCGTGGGCGGGCAATACGAACGCAAGGAGACGTGACGAAATGTGTTTCGGCGTGTTAAAAGAATGGCGCTTGGAAGCTAAAGAATCCTGCCAAAGAAAAGGTAGAAAAAATCGGCAAAAAAAAAGGGAGGGGTGCAACACGAGGACTTCCCAGGAGGTCACCCATCCTAGTACTACTCTCGCCCAAGCACGCTTAACTGCGAAGTTCTGATGGGATCCGGTGCATTAGTACTGGTATGATCGCACCCGTTAGCATATGAAATGCAGTTGCATATAACCTTTCTATGCGGTTTTTTGAAATCGTGCGGTGTGGATGTCAAACGAGACATGAGCGTGGGCGGGCAATACGAACGCAAGGAGACGTGACGAAATGTGTTTCGGCGTGTTAAAAGAATGGCGCTTGGAAGCTAAAGAATCCTGCCAAAGAAAAGGTAGAAAAAATCGGCAAAAAAAAAGAGAGGGGTGCAACACGAGGACTTCCCAGGAGGTCACCCATCCTAGTACTACTCTCGCCCAAGCACGCTTAACTGCGGAGTTCTGATGGGATCCGGTGCATTAGTGCTGGTATGATCGCACCCGTTAGCATATGAAATGCAGTTGCATATAACCTTTCTATGCGGTTTTTTGAAATCGTGCGGTGTGGATGTCAAACGAGACATGAGCGTGGGCGGGCAATACGAACGCAAGGAGATGTGACGAAATGTGTTTCGGCGTGTTAAAAGAATGGCGCTTGGAAGCTAAAGAATCCTGCCTAAGAAAAGGTAAAAAAAATCGGCAAAAAAAAACGGAGGGGTGCAACACGAGGACTTCCCAGGAGGTCACCCATCCTAGTACTACTCTCGCCCAAGCGCGCTTAACTGCGGAGTTCTGATGGGATCCGGTGCATTAGTGCTGGTATGATCGCACCCGTTAGCATATGAAATGCAGTTGCATATAACCTTTCTATGCGGTTTTTTGAAATCGTGCGGTGTGGATGTCAAACGAGACATGAGCGTGGGCGGGCAATACGAACGCAAGGAGACGTGACGAAATGTGTTTCGGCGTGTTAAAAGAATGGCGCTTGGAAGCTAAAGAATCCTGCCAAAGAAAAGGTAGAAAAAATCGGCAAAAAAAAAGGGAGGGGTGCAACACGAGGACTTCCCAGGAGGTCACCCATCCTAGTACTACTCTCGCCCAAGCACGCTTAACTGCGGAGTTCTGATGGGATCCGGTGCATTAGTTCTGGTATGATCGCACCCGTTAGCATATGAAATGCAGTTGCATATAACCTTTCTATGCGGTTTTTTGAAATCGTGCGGTGTGGATGTCAAACGAGACATGAGCGTGGGCGGGCAATACAAACGCAAGGAGGTGTGACGAAATGTGTTTCGGCGTGTTAAAAGAATGGCGCTTGGAAGCTAAAGAATCCTGCCAAAAAAAAGGTTAAAAAAATCGGCAAAAAAAAAGGGAGGGGTGCAACACGAGGACTTCCCAGGAGGTCACCCATCCTAGTACTACTCTCGCCCAAGCGCGCTTAACTGCGGAGTTCTGATGGGATCCGGTGCATTAGTGCTGGTATGATCGCACCCGTTAGCATATGAAATGCAGTTGCATATAACCTTTCTATGCGGTTTTTTGAAATCGTGCGGTGTGGATGTCAAACGAGACATGAGCGTGGGTGGGCAATACGAACGCAAGGAGATGTGACGAAATGTGTTTCGGCGTGTTAAAAGAATGGCGCTTGGAAGCTAAAGAATCCTGCCAAAGAAAAGGTAAAAAAAATCGGCAAAAAAAAAGGGAGGGGTGCAACACGAGGACTTCCCAGGAGGTCACCCATCCTAGTACTACTCTCGCCCAAGCGCGCTTAACTGCGGAGTTCTGATGGGATCCGGTGCATTAGTGCTGGTATGATCGCACCCGTTAGCATATGAAATGCAGTTGCATATAACCTTTCTATGCGGTTTTTTGAAATCGTGCAGTGTGGATGTCAAACGAGACATGAGCGTGGGCGGACAATACGAACGCAAGGAGACGTGACGAAATGTGTTTCGGCGTGTTAAAAGAATGGCGCTTGGAAGCTAAAGAATCCTGCCAAAGAAAAGGTAAAAAAAATCGGCAAAAAAAAAGGGAGGGGTGCAACACGAGGACTTCCCAGGAGGTCACCCATCCTAGTACTACTCTCGCCCAAGTACGCTTAACTGCGGAGTTCTGATGGGATCCGGTGCATTAGTGCTGGTATGATCGCACCCGTTAGCATATGAAATGCAGTTGCATATAACCTTTCTATGCGGTTTTTTGAAATCGTGCGGTGTGGATGTCAAACGGGACATGAGCGTGGGCGGGCAATACGAACGCAAGGAGACGTGACGAAATGTGTTTCGGCGTGTTAAAAGAATGGCGCTTGGAAGCTAAAGAATCCTGCCAAAGAAAAGGTAGAAAAAATCGGCAAAAAAAAAGGGAGGGGTGCAACACGAGGACTTCCCAGGAGGTCACCCATCCTAGTACTACTCTCGCCCAAGCACGCTTAGCTGCGGAGTTCTGATGGGATCCGGTGCATTAATGCTGGTATGATCGCACCCGTTAGCATATGAAATGCAGTTGCATATAACCTTTCTTTGCGGTTTTTTGAAATCGTGCGGTGTGGATGTAAAACGAGACATGAGCGTGGGCGGGCAATACGAACGCAAGGAGATGTGACGAAATGTGTTTCGGCGTGTTAAAAGAATGGCGCTTGGAAGCTAAAGAATCCTGCCAAAGAAAAGGTAAAAAAAATCGGCAAAAAAAAAGGGAGGGGTGCAACACGAGGACTTCCCAGGAGGTCACCCATCCTAGTACTACTCTCGCCCAAGCGCGCTTAACTGCGGATTTCTGATGGGATCCGGTGCATTAGTGCTGGTATGATCGCACCCGTTAGCATATGAAATGCAGTTGCATATAACCTTTCTATGCGGTTTTTTGAAATCGTGCGGTGTGGATGTCAAACGAGACATGAGCGTGGGCGGGCAATACGAACGCAAGGAGACGTGACGAAATGTGTTTCGGCGTGTTAAAAGAATGGCGCTTGGAAGCTAAAGAATCCTGCCAAAGAAAAGGTAAAAAAAATCGGCAAAAAAAAAGGGAGGGGTGCAACACGAGGACTTCCCAGGAGGTCACCCATCCTAGTTCTACTCTCGCCCAAGCTAGCTTAGCTGCGAAGTTCTGATGGGATCCGGTGCATTAGTGCTGGTATGATCGCACCCGTTAGCATATGAAATGCAGTTGCATATAACCTTTCTATGCGGTTTTTTGAAATCGTGCGGTGTGGATGTCAAACGAGACATGAGCGTGGGCGGGCAATACGAACGCAAGGAGACGTGACGAAATGTGTTTCGGCGTGTTAAAAGAATGGCGCTTGGAAGCTAAAGAATCCTGCCAAAGAAAAGGTAAAAAAAATCGGCAAAAAAAAAGGGAGGGGTGCAACACGAGGACTTCCTAGGAGGTCACCCATCCTAGTACTACTCTCGCCCAAGCACGCTTAACTGCGGAGTTCTGATGGGATCCGGTGCATTAGTGCTGGTATGATCGCACCCGTTAGCATATGAAATGTAGTTGCATATAACCTTTCTATGCGGTTTTTTGAAATCGTGCGGTGTGGATGTCAAACGAGACATGAGCGTGGGCGGGCAATACGAACGCAAGGAGACGTGACGAAATGTGTTTCGGCGTGTTAAAAGAATGGCGCTTGGAAGCTAAAGAATCCTGCCAAAGAAAAGGTTGAAAAAATCGGCAAAAAAAAAGGGAGGGGTGCAACACGAGGACTTCCCAGGAGGTCACCAATCCTAGTACTACTCTCGCCCAAGCACGCTTAACTGCGGAGTTCTGATGGGATCCGGTGCATTAGTGCTGGTATGATCGCACCCGTTAGCATATGAAATGCAGTTGCATATAACCTTTCTATGCGGTTTTTTGAAATCGTGCGGTGTGGATGTCAAACGAGACATGAGCGTGGGCGGGCAATACGAACGCAAGGAGATGTGACGAAATGTGTTTCGGCGTGTTAAAAGAATGGCGCTTGGAAGCTAAAGAATCCTGCCTAAGAAAAGGTAAAAAAAATCGGTAAAAAAAAAGGGAGGGGTGCAACACGAGGACTTCCCAGGAGGTCACCCATCCTAGTACTACTCTCGTCCAAGCGCGCTTAACTGCGGAGTTGTGATGGGATCCGGTGCATTAGTGCTGGTATGATCGCACCCGTTAGCATATGAAATGCAGTTGCATATAACCTTTCTATGCGGTTTTTTGAAATCGTGCGGTGTGGATGTCAAACGAGACATGAGCGTGGGCGGGCAATACGAACGCAAGGAGACGTGACGAAATGTGTTTCGGCGTGTTAAAAGAATGGCGCTTGGAAGCTAAAGAATCCTGCCAAAGAAAAGGTAGAAAAAATCGGCAAAAAAAGGGAGGGGTGCAACACGAGGACTTCCAAGGAGGTCACCCATCCTAGTACTACTCTCGCCCAAGCACGCTTAACTGCGGAGTTCTGATGGGATCCGGTGCATTAGTGCTGGTATGATCGCACCCGTTAGCATATGAAATGCAGTTGCATATAACCTTTCTATGCGGTTTTTTGAAATCGTGCGGTGTGGATGTCAAACGAGACATGAGCGTGGGCGGGCAATACGAACGCAAGGAGACGTGACGAAATGTGTTTCGGCGTGTTAAAAGAATGGCGCTTGGAAGCTAAAGAATCCTGCCAAAGAAAAGGTAGAAAAAATCGGCAAAAAAAAAGGGAGGGGTGCAACACGAGGACTTCCCAGGAGGTCACCCATCCTAGTACTACTCTCGCCCAAGCACGCTTAACTGCGGAGTTCTGATGGGATCCGGTGCATTAGTGCTGGTATGATCGCACCCGTTAGCATATGAAATGCAGTTGCATATAACCTTTCTATGCGGTTTTTTGAAATCGTGCGGTGTGGATGTCAAACGAGACATGAGCGTGGGCGGGCAATACGAACGCAAGGAGATGTGACGAAATGTGTTTCGGCGTGTTAAAAGAATGGCGCTTGGAAGCTAAAGAATCCTGCCAAAGAAAAGGTAACAAAAATCGGCAAAAAAAAAGGGAGGGGTGCAACACGAGGACTTCCCAGGAGGTCACCCATCCTAGTACTACTCTCGCCCAAGCGCGCTTAACTGCGGAGTTCTGATGGGATCCGCTGCATTAGTGCTGGTATGATCGCACCCGTTAGCATATGAAATGCAGTTGCATATAACCTTTCTATGCGGTTTTTTGAAATCGTGCGGTGTGGATGTCAAACGAGACATGAGCGTGGGCGGGCAATACGAACGCAAGGAGACGTGACGAAATGTGTTTCGGCGTGTTAAAAGAATGGCGCTTGGAAGCTAAAGAATCCTGCCAAAGAAAAGGTAGAAAAAATCGGCAAACAAAAAGGGAGGGGTGCAACACGAGGACTTCCCAGGAGGTCACCCATCCTAGTACTACACTCGCCCAAGCACGCTTAACTGCGGAGTTCTGATGGCATCCGGTGCATTAGTGCTGGTATGATCGCACCCGTTAGCATATGAAATGCAGTTGCATATAACCTTTCTATGCGGTTTTTTGAAATCGTGCGGTGTGGATGTCAAACGAGACATGAGCGTGGGCGGGCAATACGAACGCAAGGAGACGTGACGAAATGTGTTTCGGCGTGTTAAAAGAATGGCGCTTGGAAGCTAAAGAATCCTGCCAAAGAAAAGGTAAAAAAAATCGGCAAAAAAAAAGGGAGGGGTGCAACACGAGGACTTCCCAGGAGGTCACCCATCCTAGTACTACTCTCGCCCAAGCACGCTTAACTGCGGAGTTCTGATGGGATCCGGTGCATTAGTGCTGGTATGATCGCACCCGTTAGCATATGAAATGCAGTTGCATATAACCTTTCTATGCGGTTTTTTGAAATCGTGCGGTATGGATGTCAAACGAGACATGAGCGTGGGCGGGCAATACGAACACAAGGAGACGTGACGAAATGTGTTTCGGCGTGTTAAAAGAATGGCGCTTGGAAGCTAAAGAATCCTGCCAAAGAAAAGGTAGAAAAAATCGGCAAAAAAAAAGGGAGGGGTGCAACACGAGGACTTCCCAGGAGGTCACCCATCCTAGTACTACTCTCGCCCAAGCACGCTTAACTGCGGAGTTCTGATGGGATCCGGTGCATTAGTGCTGGTATGATCGCACCCGTTAGCATATGAAATGCAGTTGCATATAACCTTTCTATGCGGTTTTTTGAAATCGTGCGGTGTGGATGTCAAACGAGACATGAGCGTGGGCGGGCAATACGAACGCAAGGAGACGTGACGAAATGTGTTTCGGCGTGTTAAAAGAATGGCGCTTGGAAGCTAAAGAATCCTGCCAAAGAAAAGGTAGAAAAAATCGGCAAAAAAAAGGGAGGGGTGCAACACGAGGACTTCCCAGGAGGTCACCCATCCTAGTACTACTCTCGCCCAAGCACGCTTAACTGCGGAGTTCTGATGGGATCCGGTGCATTAGTGCTGGTATGATCGCACCCGTTAGCATATGAAATGCAGTTGCATATAACCTTTCTATGCGGTTTTTTGAAATCGTGCGGTGTGGATGTCAAACGAGACATGAGCGTGGGCGGGCAATACGAACGCAAGGAGATGTGACGAAATGTGTTTCGGCGTGTTAAAAGAATGGCGCTTGGAAGCTAAAGAATCCTGCCTAAGAAAAGGTAAAAAAAATCGGCAAAAAAAAAGGGAGGGGTGCAACACTAGGACTTCCCAGGAGGTCACCCATCCTAGTACTACTCTCGTCCAAGCGCGCTTAACTGCTGAGTTCTGATGGGATCCGCTGCATTAGTGCTGGTATGATCGCACCCGTTAGCATATGAAATGCAGTTGCATATAACCTTTCTATGCGGTTTTTTGAAATCGTGCGGTGTGGATGTCAAACGAGACATGAGCGTGGGCGGGCAATACGAACGCAAGGAGACGTGACGAAATGTGTTTCGGCGTGTTAAAAGAATGGCGCTTGGAAGCTAAAGAATCCTGCCAAAGAAAAGGTAGAAAAAATCGGCAAAAAAAAAAAGGAGGGGTGCAACACGAAGACTTCCCAGGAGGTCACCCATCCTAGTACTACTCTCGCCCAAGCACGCTTAACTGCGGAGTTCTGATGGGATCCGGTGCATTAGTGCTGGTATGATTGCACCCGTTAGCATATGAAATGCAGTTGCATATAACCTTTCTATGCGGTTTTTTGAAATCGTGCGGTGTGGATGTCAAACGAGACATGAGCGTGGGCGGGCAATACGAACGCAAGGAGACGTGACGAAATGTGTTTCGGCGTGTTAAAAGAATGGCGCTTGGAAGCTAAAGAATCCTGCCAAAGAAAAGGTAGAAAAAATCGGCAAAAAAAAAGAGAGGGGTGCAACACGAGGACTTCCCAGGAGGTCACCCATCCTAGTACTACTCTCGCCCAAGCACGCTTAACAGCGAAGTTCTGATGGGATCCGATGCATTAGTACTGGTATGATCGCACCCGTTAGCATTTGAAATGCAGTTGCATATAACCTTTCTATGCGGTTTTTTGAAATCGTGCGGTGTGGATGTCAAACGAGACATGAGCGTGGGCGGGCAATACGAACGCAAGGAGACGTGACGAAATGTGTTTCGGCGTGTTAAAAGAATGGCGCTTGGAAGCTGAAGAATCCTGCCAAAGAAAAGGTAGAAAAAATCGGCAAAAAAAAAGGAGGGGTGCAACACGAGGACTTCCCAGGAGGTCACCCATCCTAGTACTACTCTCGCCCAAGCACGCTTAACTGCGGAGTTCTGATGGGATCCGGTGCATTAGTACTGGTATGATCGCACCCGTTAGCATATGAAATGCAGTTGCATATAACCTTTCTATGCGGTTTTTTGAAATCGTGCGGTGTGGATGTCAAACGAGACATGAGCGTGGGCGGGCAATACGAACGCAAGGAGACGTGACGAAATGTGTTTCGGCGTGTTAAAAGAATGGCGCTTGGAAGCTAAAGAATCCTGCCAAAGAAAAGGTAGAAAAAATCGGCAAAAAAAAAGGGAGGGGTGCAACACGAGGACTTCCCAGGAGGTCACCCATCCTAGTACTACTCTCGCCCAAGCACGCTTAACTGTGGAGTTCTGATGGGATCCGGTGCATTAGTGCTGGTATGATCGCACCCGTTAGCATATGAAATGCAGTTGCATATAACCTTTCTATGCGGTTTTTTGAAATCGTGCGGTGTGGATGTCAAACGAGACATGAGCGTGGGCGGGCAATACGAACGCAAGGAGACGTGACGAAATGTGTTTCGGCGTGTTAAAAGAATGGCGCTTGGAAGCTAAAGAATCCTGCCAAAGAAAAGGTAGAAAAAATCGGCAAAAAAAAAGGGAGGGGTGCAACACGAGGACTTCCCAGGAGGTCACCCATCCTAGTACTACTCTCGCCCAAGCGCGCTTAACTGCGGAGTTCTGATGGGATCCGCTGCATTAGTGCTGGTATGATCGCACCCGTTAGCATATGAAATGCAGTTGCATATAACCTTTCTATGCGGTTTTTTGAAATCGTGCGGTGTGGATGTCAAACGAGACATGAGCGTGGGCGGGCAATACGAACGCAAGGAGATGTGACGAAATGTGTTTCGGCGTGTTAAAAGAATGGCGCTTGGAAGCTAAAGAATCCTGCCTAAGAAAAGGAAAAAAAAATCGGCAAAAAAAAAGGGAGGGGTGCAACACGAGGACTTCCCAGGAGGTCACCCATCCTAGTACTACTCTCGTCCAAGCGCGCTTAACTGCTGAGTTCTGATGGGATCCGCTGCATTAGTGCTGGTATGATCGCACCCGTTAGCATATGAAATGCAGTTGCATATAACCTTTCTATGCGGTTTTTTGAAATCGTGCGGTGTGGATGTCAAACGAGACATGAGCGTGGGCGGGCAATACGAACGCAAGGAGACGTGACGAAATGTGTTTCGGCGTGTTAAAAGAATGGCGCTTGGAAGCTAAAGAATCCTGCCAAAGAAAAGGTAGAAAAAATCGGCAAAAAAAAAAGGGAGGGGTGCAACACGAGGACTTCCCAGGAGGTCACCCATCCTAGTACTACTCTCGCCCAAGCGCGCTTAACTGCGGAGTTCTGATGGGATCCGCTGCATTAGTGCTGGTATGATCGCACCCGTTAGCATATGAAATGCAGTTGCATATAACCTTTCTATGCGGTTTTTTGAAATCGTGCGGTGTGGATGTCAAACGAGACATGAGCGTGGGCGGGCAATACGAACGCAAGGAGATGTGACGAAATGTGTTTCGGCGTGTTAAAAGAATGGCGCTTGGAAGCTAAAGAATCCTGCCTAAGAAAAGGTAAAAAAAATCGGCAAAAAAAAAGGGAGGGGTGCAACACGAGGACTTCCCAGGAGGTCACCCATCCTAGTACTACTCTCGTCCAAGCGCGCTTAACTGCTGAGTTCTGATGGGATCCGCTGCATTAGTGCTGGTATGATCGCACCCGTTAGCATATGAAATGCAGTTGCATATAACCTTTCTATGCGGTTTTTTGAAATCGTGCGGTGTGGATGTCAAACGAGACATGAGCGTGGGCGGGCAATACGAACGCAAGGAGACGTGACGAAATGTGTTTCGGCGTGTTAAAAGAATGGCGCTTGGAAGCTAAAGAATCCTGCCAAAGAAAAGGTAGAAAAAATCGGCAAAAAAAAAAGGGAGGGGTGCAACACGAGGACTTCCCAGGAGGTCACCCATCCTAGTACTACTCTCGCCCAAGCGCGCTTAACTGCGGATTTCTGATGGGATCCGGTGCATTAGTGCTGGTATGATCGCACCCGTTAGCATATGAAATGCAGTTGCATATAACCTTTCTATGCGGTTTTTTGAAATCGTGCGGTGTGGATGTCAAACGAGACATGAGCGTGGGCGGGCAATACGAACGCAAGGAGACGTGACGAAATGTGTTTCGGCGTGTTAAAAGAATGGCGCTTGGAAGCTAAAGAATCCTGCCAAAGAAAAGGTAAAAAAAATCGGCAAAAAAAAAAGGAGGGGTGCAACACGAGGACTTCCCAGGAGGTCACCCATCCTAGTACTACTCTCGCCCAAGCACGCTTAACTGCGGAGTTCTGATGGGATCTGGTGCATTAGTGCTGGTATGATCGCACCCGTTAGCATATGAAATGTAGTTGCATATAACCTTTCTATGCGGTTTTTTGAAATCGTGCGGTGTGGATGTCAAACGAGACATGAGCGTGGGCGGGCAATACGAACGCAAGGAGACGTGACGAAATGTGTTTCGGCGTGTTAAAAGAATGGCGCTTGGAAGCTAAAGAATCCTGCCAAAGAAAAGGTAGAAAAAATCGGCAAAAAAAAAGGGAGGGGTGCAACACGAGGACTTCCAGGAGGTCACCCATCCTAGTACTACTCTCGCCCAAGCGCGCTTAACTGCGGAGTTCTGATGGGATCCGCTGCATTAGTGCTGGTATGATCGCACCCGTTAGCATATGAAATGCAGTTGCATATAACCTTTCTATGCGGTTTTTTGAAATCGTGCGGTGTGGATGTCAAACGAGACATGAGCGTGGGCGGGCAATACGAACGCAAGGAGACGTGACGAAATGTGTTTCGGCGTGTTAAAAGAATGGCGCTTGGAAGCTAAAGAATCCTGCCAAAGAAAAGGTAGAAAAAATCGGCAAAAAAAAAGGGAGGGGTGCAACACGAGGACTTCCCAGGAGGTCACCCATCCTAGTACTACACTCGCCCAAGCACGCTTATCTGCGGAGTTCTGATGGCATCCGGTGCATTAGTGCTGGTATGATCGCACCCGTTAGCATATGAAATGCAGTTGCATATAACCTTTCTATGCGGTTTTTTGAAATCGTGCGGTGTGGATGTCAAACGAGACATGAGCGTGGGCGGGCAATACGAACGCAAGGAGACGTGACAAAATGTGTTTCGGCGTGTTAAAAGAATGGCGCTTGGAAGCTAAAGAATCCTGCCAAAGAAAAGGTAGAAAAAATCGGCAAAAAAAAAAAGGAGGGGTGCAACACGAGGACTTCCCAGGAGGTCACCCATCCTAGTACTACTCTCGCCCAAGCACGCTTAACTGCGGAGTTCTGATGGGATCCGGTGCATTAGTGCTGGTATGATCGCACCCGTTAGCATATGAAATGCAGTTGCATATAACCTTTCTATGCGGTTTTTTGAAATCGTGCGGTGTGGATGTCAAACGAGACATGAGCGTGGGCGGGCAATACGAACGCAAGGAGACGTGACGAAATGTGTTTCGGCGTGTTAAAAGAATGGCGCTTGGAAGCTAAAGAATCCTGCCAAAGAAAAGGTAGAAAAAATCGGCAAAAAAAAAGAGAGGGGTGCAACACGAGGACTTCCCAGGAGGTCACCCATCCTAGTACTACTCTCGCCCAAGCACGCTTAACAGCGAAGTTCTGATGGGATCCGATGCATTAGTACTGGTATGATCGCACCCGTTAGCATTTGAAATGCAGTTGCATATAACCTTTCTATGCGGTTTTTTGAAATCGTGCGGTGTGGATGTCAAACGAGACATGAGCGTGGGCGGGCAATACGAACGCAAGGAGACGTGACGAAATGTGTTTCGGCGTGTTAAAAGAATGGCGCTTGGAAGCTGAAGAATCCTGCCAAAGAAAAGGTAGAAAAAATCGGCAAAAAAAAGGGAGGGGTGCAACACGAGGACTTCCCAGGAGGTCACCCATCCTAGTACTACTCTCGCCCAAGCACGCTTAACTGCGGAGTTCTGATGGGATCCGGTGCATTAGTACTGGTATGATCGCACCCGTTAGCATATGAAATGCAGTTGCATATAACCTTTCTATGCGGTTTTTTGAAATCGTGCGGTGTGGATGTCAAACGAGACATGAGCGTGGGCGGGCAATACGAACGCAAGGAGACGTGACGAAATGTGTTTCGGCGTGTTAAAAGAATGGCGCTTGGAAGCTAAAGAATCCTGCCAAAGAAAAGGTAGAAAAAATCGGCAAAAAAAAAGGGAGGGGTGCAACACGAGGACTTCCCAGGAGGTCACCCATCCTAGTACTACTCTCGCCCAAGCACGCTTAACTGTGGAGTTCTGATGGGATCCGGTGCATTAGTGCTGGTATGATCGCACCCGTTAGCATATGAAATGCAGTTGCATATAACCTTTCTATGCGGTTTTTTGAAATCGTGCGGTGTGGATGTCAAACGAGACATGAGCGTGGGCGGGCAATACGAACGCAAGGAGACGTGACGAAATGTGTTTCGGCGTGTTAAAAGAATGGCGCTTGGAAGCTAAAGAATCCTGCCAAAGAAAAGGTAGAAAAAATCGGCAAAAAAAAAGGGAGGGGTGCAACACGAGGACTTCCCAGGAGGTCACCCATCCTAGTACTACTCTCGCCCAAGCGCGCTTAACTGCGGAGTTCTGATGGGATCCGCTGCATTAGTGCTGGTATGATCGCACCCGTTAGCATATGAAATGCAGTTGCATATAACCTTTCTATGCGGTTTTTTGAAATCGTGCGGTGTGGATGTCAAACGAGACATGAGCGTGGGCGGGCAATACGAACGCAAGGAGATGTGACGAAATGTGTTTCGGCGTGTTAAAAGAATGGCGCTTGGAAGCTAAAGAATCCTGCCTAAGAAAAGGAAAAAAAAATCGGCAAAAAAAAAGGGAGGGGTGCAACACGAGGACTTCCCAGGAGGTCACCCATCCTAGTACTACTCTCGTCCAAGCGCGCTTAACTGCTGAGTTCTGATGGGATCCGCTGCATTAGTGCTGGTATGATCGCACCCGTTAGCATATGAAATGCAGTTGCATATAACCTTTCTATGCGGTTTTTTGAAATCGTGCGGTGTGGATGTCAAACGAGACATGAGCGTGGGCGGGCAATACGAACGCAAGGAGACGTGACGAAATGTGTTTCGGCGTGTTAAAAGAATGGCGCTTGGAAGCTAAAGAATCCTGCCAAAGAAAAGGTAGAAAAAATCGGCAAAAAAAAAAGGGAGGGGTGCAACACGAGGACTTCCCAGGAGGTCACCCATCCTAGTACTACTCTCGCCCAAGCGCGCTTAACTGCGGAGTTCTGATGGGATCCGCTGCATTAGTGCTGGTATGATCGCACCCGTTAGCATATGAAATGCAGTTGCATATAACCTTTCTATGCGGTTTTTTGAAATCGTGCGGTGTGGATGTCAAACGAGACATGAGCGTGGGCGGGCAATACGAACGCAAGGAGATGTGACGAAATGTGTTTCGGCGTGTTAAAAGAATGGCGCTTGGAAGCTAAAGAATCCTGCCTAAGAAAAGGTAAAAAAAATCGGCAAAAAAAAAGGGAGGGGTGCAACACGAGGACTTTCCAGGAGGTCACCCATCCTAGTACTACTCTCGTCCAAGCGCGCTTAACTGCTGAGTTCTGATGGGATCCGCTGCATTAGTGCTGGTATGATCGCACCCGTTAGCATATGAAATGCAGTTGCATATAACCTTTCTATGCGGTTTTTTGAAATCGTGCGGTGTGGATGTCAAACGAGACATGAGCGTGGGCGGGCAATACGAACGCAAGGAGACGTGACGAAATGTGTTTCGGCGTGTTAAAAGAATGGCGCTTGGAAGCTAAAGAATCCTGCCAAAGAAAAGGTAGAAAAAATCGGCAAAAAAAAAAGGGAGGGGTGCAACACGAGGACTTCCCAGGAGGTCACCCATCCTAGTACTACTCTCGCCCAAGCGCGCTTAACTGCGGATTTCTGATGGGATCCGGTGCATTAGTGCTGGTATGATCGCACCCGTTAGCATATGAAATGCAGTTGCATATAACCTTTCTATGCGGTTTTTTGAAATCGTGCGGTGTGGATGTCAAACGAGACATGAGCGTGGGCGGGCAATACGAACGCAAGGAGACGTGACGAAATGTGTTTCGGCGTGTTAAAAGAATGGCGCTTGGAAGCTAAAGAATCCTGCCAAAGAAAAGGTAAAAAAAATCGGCAAAAAAAAAGGAGGGGTGCAACACGAGGACTTCCCAGGAGGTCACCCATCCTAGTACTACTCTCGCCCAAGCACGCTTAACTGCGGAGTTCTGATGGGATCTGGTGCATTAGTGCTGGTATGATCGCACCCGTTAGCATATGAAATGTAGTTGCATATAACCTTTCTATGCGGTTTTTTGAAATCGTGCGGTGTGGATGTCAAACGAGACATGAGCGTGGGCGGGCAATACGAACGCAAGGAGACGTGACGAAATGTGTTTCGGCGTGTTAAAAGAATGGCGCTTGGAAGCTAAAGAATCCTGCCAAAGAAAAGGTAGAAAAAATCGGCAAAAAAAAAGGGAGGGGTGCAACACGAGGACTTCCAGGAGGTCACCCATCCTAGTACTACTCTCGCCCAAGCGCGCTTAACTGCGGAGTTCTGATGGGATCCGCTGCATTAGTGCTGGTATGATCGCACCCGTTAGCATATGAAATGCAGTTGCATATAACCTTTCTATGCGGTTTTTTGAAATCGTGCGGTGTGGATGTCAAACGAGACATGAGCGTGGGCGGGCAATACGAACGCAAGGAGACGTGACGAAATGTGTTTCGGCGTGTTAAAAGAATGGCGCTTGGAAGCTAAAGAATCCTGCCAAAGAAAAGGTAGAAAAAATCGGCAAAAAAAAAGGGAGGGGTGCAACACGAGGACTTCCCAGGAGGTCACCCATCCTAGTACTACACTCGCCCAAGCACGCTTATCTGCGGAGTTCTGATGGCATCCGGTGCATTAGTGCTGGTATGATCGCACCCGTTAGCATATGAAATGCAGTTGCATATAACCTTTCTATGCGGTTTTTTGAAATCGTGCGGTGTGGATGTCAAACGAGACATGAGCGTGGGCGGGCAATACGAACGCAAGGAGACGTGACAAAATGTGTTTCGGCGTGTTAAAAGAATGGCGCTTGGAAGCTAAAGAATCCTGCCAAAGAAAAGGTAGAAAAAATCGGCAAAAAAAAAAAGGAGGGGTGCAACACGAGGACTTCCCAGGAGGTCACCCATCCTAGTACTACTCTCGCCCAAGCACGCTTAACTGCGGAGTTCTGATGGGATCCGGTGCATTAGTGCTGGTATGATCGCACCCGTTAGCATATGAAATGCAGTTGCATATAACCTTTCTATGCGGTTTTTTGAAATCGTGCGGTGTGGATGTCAAACGAGACATGAGCGTGGGCGGGCAATACGAACGCAAGGAGACGTGACGAAATGTGTTTCGGCGTGTTAAAAGAATGGCGCTTGGAAGCTAAAGAATCCTGCCAAAGAAAAGGTAGAAAAAATCGGCAAAAAAAAAGAGAGGGGTGCAACACGAGGACTTCCCAGGAGGTCACCCATCCTAGTACTACTCTCGCCCCAGCACGCTTAACTGCGAAGTTCTGATGGGATCCGATGCATTAGTACTGGTATGATCGCACCCGTTAGCATTTGAAATGCAGTTGCATATAACCTTTCTATGCGGTTTTTTGAAATCGTGCGGTGTGGATGTCAAACGAGACATGAGCGTGGGCGGGCAATACGAACGCAAGGAGACGTGACGAAATGTGTTTCGGCGTGTTAAAAGAATGGCGCTTGGAAGCTGAAGAATCCTGCCAAAGAAAAGGTAGAAAAAATCGGCAAAAAAAAGGGAGGGGTGCAACACGAGGACTTCCCAGGAGGTCACCCATCCTAGTACTACTCTCGCCCAAGCACGCTTAACTGCGGAGTTCGGATGGGATCCGGTGCATTAGTGCTGGTATGATCGCACCCATTAGCATATGAAATGCAGTTGCATATAACCTTTCTATGCGGTTTTTTGAAATCGTGCGGTGTGGATGTCAAACGAGACATGAGCGTGGGCGGGCAATACGAACGCAAGGAGACGTGACGAAATGTGTTTCGGCGTGTTAAAAGAATGGCGCTTGGAAGCTAAAGAATCCTGCCAAAGAAAAGGTAAAAAAAATCGGCAAAAAAAAAAGGAGGGGTGCAACACGAGGACTTCCCAGGAGGTCACCCATCCTAGTACTACTCTCGCCCAAGCACGCTTAACTGCGGAGTTCTGATGGGATCTGGTGCATTAGTGCTGGTATGATCGCACCCGTTAGCATATGAAATGTAGTTGCATATAACCTTTCTATGCGGTTTTTTGAAATCGTGCGGTGTGGATGTCAAACGAGACATGAGCGTGGGCGGGCAATACGAACGCAAGGAGACGTGACGAAATGTGTTTCGGCGTGTTAAAAGAATGGCGCTTGGAAGCTAAAGAATCCTGCCAAAGAAAAGGTAGAAAAAATCGGCAAAAAAAAAGGGAGGGGTGCAACACGAGGACTTCCAGGAGGTCACCCATCCTAGTACTACTCTCGCCCAAGCGCGCTTAACTGCGGAGTTCTGATGGGATCCGCTGCATTAGTGCTGGTATGATCGCACCCGTTAGCATATGAAATGCAGTTGCATATAACCTTTCTATGCGGTTTTTTGAAATCGTGCGGTGTGGATGTCAAACGAGACATGAGCGTGGGCGGGCAATACGAACGCAAGGAGACGTGACGAAATGTGTTTCGGCGTGTTAAAAGAATGGCGCTTGGAAGCTAAAGAATCCTGCCAAAGAAAAGGTAGAAAAAATCGGCAAAAAAAAAGGGAGGGGTGCAACACGAGGACTTCCCAGGAGGTCACCCATCCTAGTACTACACTCGCCCAAGCACGCTTATCTGCGGAGTTCTGATGGCATCCGGTGCATTAGTGCTGGTATGATCGCACCCGTTAGCATATGAAATGCAGTTGCATATAACCTTTCTATGCGGTTTTTTGAAATCGTGCGGTGTGGATGTCAAACGAGACATGAGCGTGGGCGGGCAATACGAACGCAAGGAGACGTGACAAAATGTGTTTCGGCGTGTTAAAAGAATGGCGCTTGGAAGCTAAAGAATCCTGCCAAAGAAAAGGTAGAAAAAATCGGCAAAAAAAAAAAGGAGGGGTGCAACACGAGGACTTCCCAGGAGGTCACCCATCCTAGTACTACTCTCGCCCAAGCACGCTTAACTGCGGAGTTCTGATGGGATCCGGTGCATTAGTGCTGGTATGATCGCACCCGTTAGCATATGAAATGCAGTTGCATATAACCTTTCTATGCGGTTTTTTGAAATCGTGCGGTGTGGATGTCAAACGAGACATGAGCGTGGGCGGGCAATACGAACGCAAGGAGACGTGACGAAATGTGTTTCGGCGTGTTAAAAGAATGGCGCTTGGAAGCTAAAGAATCCTGCCAAAGAAAAGGTAGAAAAAATCGGCAAAAAAAAAGAGAGGGGTGCAACACGAGGACTTCCCAGGAGGTCACCCATCCTAGTACTACTCTCGCCCCAGCACGCTTAACTGCGAAGTTCTGATGGGATCCGATGCATTAGTACTGGTATGATCGCACCCGTTAGCATTTGAAATGCAGTTGCATATAACCTTTCTATGCGGTTTTTTGAAATCGTGCGGTGTGGATGTCAAACGAGACATGAGCGTGGGCGGGCAATACGAACGCAAGGAGACGTGACGAAATGTGTTTCGGCGTGTTAAAAGAATGGCGCTTGGAAGCTGAAGAATCCTGCCAAAGAAAAGGTAGAAAAAATCGGCAAAAAAAAGGGAGGGGTGCAACACGAGGACTTCCCAGGAGGTCACCCATCCTAGTACTACTCTCGCCCAAGCACGCTTAACTGCGGAGTTCGGATGGGATCCGGTGCATTAGTGCTGGTATGATCGCACCCATTAGCATATGAAATGCAGTTGCATATAACCTTTCTATGCGGTTTTTTGAAATCGTGCGGTGTGGATGTCAAACGAGACATGAGCGTGGGCGGGCAATACGAACGCAAGGAGACGTGACGAAATGTGTTTCGGCGTGTTAAAAGAATGGCGCTTGGAAGCTAAAGAATCCTGCCAAAGAAAAGGTAGAAAAAATCGGCAAAAAAAAAGGGAGGGGTGCAACACGAGGACTTCCCAGGAGGTCACCCATCCTAGTACTACTCTCGCCCAAGCACGCTTATCTGCGAAGTTCTGATGGGATCCGGTGCATTAGTACTGGTATGATCGCACCCGTTAGCATATGAAATGCAGTTGCATATAACCTTTCTATGCGGTTTTTTGAAATCGTGCGGTGTGGATGTCAAACGAGACATGAGCGTGGGCGGGCAATACGAACGCAAGGAGACGTGACGAAATGTGTTTCGGCGTGTTAAAAGAATGGCGCTTGGAAGCTAAAGAATCCTGCCAAAGAAAAGGTAGAAAAAATCGGCAAAAAAAAAGGGAGGGGTGCAACACGAGGACTTCCCAGGAGGTCACCCATCCTAGTACTACTCTCGCCCAAGCACGCTTCACTGCGAAGTTCTGATGGGATCCGATGCATTAGTACTGGTATGATCGCACCCGTTAGCATTTGAAATGCAGTTGCATATAACCTTTCTATGCGGTTTTTTGAAATCGTGCGGTGTGGATGTCAAACGAGACATGAGCGTGGGCGGGCAATACGAACGCAAGGAGACGTGACGAAATGTGTTTCGGCGTGTTAAAAGAATGGCGCTTGGAAGCTGAAGAATCCTGCCAAAGAAAAGGTAGAAAAAATCGGCAAAAAAAAGGGAGGGGTGCAACACGAGGACTTCCCAGGAGGTCACCCATCCTAGTACTACTCTCGCCCAAGCACGCTTAACTGCGGAGTTCTGATGGGATCCGGTGCATTAGTACTGGTATGATCGCACCCGTTAGCATATGAAATGCAGTTGCATATAACCTTTCTATGCGGTTTTTTGAAATCGTGCGGTGTGGATGTCAAACGAGACATGAGCGTGGGCGGGCAATACGAACGCAAGGAGACGTGACGAAATGTGTTTCGGCGTGTTAAAAGAATGGCGCTTGGAAGCTAAAGAATCCTGCCAAAGAAAAGGTAGAAAAAATCGGCAAAAAAAAAGGGAGGGGTGCAACACGAGGACTTCCCAGGAGGTCACCCATCCTAGTACTACTCTCGCCCAAGCACGCTTAACTGCGAAGTTCTGATGGGATCCGGTGCATTAGTACTGGTATGATCGCACCCGTTAGCATATGAAATGCAGTTGCATATAACCTTTCTATGCGGTTTTTTGAAATCGTGCGGTGTGGATGTCAAACGAGACATGAGCGTGGGCGGGCAATACGAACGCAAGGAGACGTGACGAAATGTGTTTCGGCGTGTTAAAAGAATGGCGCTTGGAAGCTAAAGAATCCTGCCAAAGAAAAGGTAGAAAAAATCGGCAAAAAAAAAGGGAGGGGTGCAACACGAGGACTTCCCAGGAGGTCACCCATCCTAGTACTACTCTCGCCCAAGTAAACTTAACTGCGAAGTTCTGATGGGATCCGATGCATTAGTACTGGTATGATCGCACCCGTTAGCATTTGAAATGCAGTTGCATATAACCTTTCTATGCGGTTTTTTGAAATCGTGCGGTGTGGATGTCAAACGAGACATGAGCGTGGGCGGGCAATACGAACGCAAGGAGACGTGACGAAATGTGTTTCGGCGTGTTAAAAGAATGGCGCTTGGAAGCTGAAGAATCCTGCCAAAGAAAAGGTAGAAAAAATCGGCAAAAAAAAGGGAGGGGTGCAACACGAGGACTTCCCAGGAGGTCACCCATCCTAGTACTACTCTCGCCCAAGCACGCTTAACTGCGGAGTTCTGATGGGATCCGGTGCATTAGTACTGGTATGATCGCACCCGTTAGCATATGAAATGCAGTTGCATATAACCTTTCTATGCGGTTTTTTGAAATCGTGCGGTGTGGATGTCAAACGAGACATGAGCGTGGGCGGGCAATACGAACGCAAGGAGACGTGACGAAATGTGTTTCGGCGTGTTAAAAGAATGGCGCTTGGAAGCTAAAGAATCCTGCCAAAGAAAAGGTAGAAAAAATTGGCAAAAAAAAAGGGAGGGGTGCAACACGAGGACTTCCCAGGAGGTCACCCATCCTAGTACTACTCTCGCCCAAGCACTCTTAACTGCGAAGTTCTGATGGGATCCGGTGCATTAGTACTGGTATGATCGCACCCGTTAGCATATGAAATGCAGTTGCATATAACCTTTCTATGCGGTTTTTTGAAATCGTGCGGTGTGGATGTCAAACGAGACATGAGCGTGGGCGGGCAATACGAACGCAAGGAGACGTGACGAAATGTGTTTCGGCGTGTTAAAAGAATGGCGCTTGGAAGCTAAAGAATCCTGCCAAAGAAAAGGTAGAAAAAATCGGCAAAAAAAAAGGGAGGGGTGCAACACGAGGACTTCCCAGGAGGTCACCCATCCTAGTACTACTCTCGCCCAAGCACGCTTAGCTGCGAAGTTCTGATGGGATCCGGTGCATTAGTACTGGTATGATCGCACCCGTTAGCATATGAAATGCAGTTGCATATAACCTTTCTATGCGGTTTTTTGAAATCGTGCGGTGTGGATGTCAAACGAGACATGAGCGTGGGCGGGCAATACGAACGCAAGGAGACGTGACGAAATGTGTTTCGGCGTGTTAAAAGAATGGCGCTTGGAAGCTAAAGAATCCTGCCAAAGAAAAGGTAGAAAAAATCGGCAAAAAAAAAGGGAGGGGTGCAACACGAGGACTTCCCAGGAGGTCACCCATCCTAGTACTACTCTCGCCCAAGCACGCTTAACTGCGGAGTTCTGATGGGATCCGGTGCATTAGTACTGGTATGATCGCACCCGTTAGCATATGAAATGCAGTTGCATATAACCTTTCTATGCGGTTTTTTGAAATCGTGCGGTGTGGATGTCAAACGAGACATGAGCGTGGGCGGGCAATACGAACGCAAGGAGACGTGACGAAATGTGTTTCGGCGTGTTAAAAGAATGGCGCTTGGAAGCTAAAGAATCCTGCCAAAGAAAAGGTAGAAAAAATCGGCAAAAAAAAAGGGAGGGGTGCAACACGAGGACTTCCCAGGAGGTCACCCATCCTAGTACTACTCTCGCCCAAGCACGCTTAGCTGCGAAGTTCTGATGGGATCCGGTGCATTAGTACTGGTATGATCGCACCCGTTAGCATATGAAATGCAGTTGCATATAACCTTTCTATGCGGTTTTTTGAAATCGTGCGGTGTGGATGTCAAACGAGACATGAGCGTGGGCGGGCAATACGAACGCAAGGAGACGTGACGAAATGTGTTTCGGCGTGTTAAAAGAATGGCGCTTGGAAGCTAAAGAATCCTGCCAAAGAAAAGGTAAAAAAAATCGGCAAAAAAAAGGGAGGGGTGCAACACGAGGACTTCCCAGGAGGTCACCCATCCTAGTACTACTCTCGCACAAGCACGCTTAACTGCGAATTTCTGATGGGATCCGGTGCATTAGTACTGGTATGATCGCACCCGTTAGCATATGAAATGCAGTTGCATATAACCTTTCAATGCGGTTTTTTGAAATCGTGCGGTGTGGATGTCAAACGAGACATGAGCGTGGGAGGGCAATACGAACGCAAGGAGACGTGACGAAATGTGTTTCGGCGTGTTAAAAGAATGGCGCTTGGAAGCTAAAGAATCCTGCCAAAGAAAAGGTAAAAAAAATCGGCAAAAAAAAGGGAGGGGTGCAACACGAGGACTTCCCAGGAGGTCACCCATCCTAGTACTACTCTCGCCCAAGCACGCTTAACTGCGGAGTTCTGATGGGATCCGGTGCAATAGTGCTGGTATGATCGCACCCGTTAGCATATGAAATGCAGTTGCATATAACCTTTCTATGCGGTTTTTTGAAATCGTGCGGTGTGGATGTCAAACGAGACATGAGCGTGGGCGGGCAATACGAACGCAAGGAGACGTGACGAAATGTGTTTCGGCGTGTTAAAAGAATGGCGCTTGGAAGCTAAAGAATCCTGCCAAAGAAAAGGTAGAAAAAATCGGCAAAAAAAAAGGGAGGGGTGCAACACGAGGACTTCCCAGGAGGTCACCCATCCTAGTACTACTCTCGCCCAAGCACACTTAACTGCGGAGTTCTGATGGGATCCGGTGCAATAGTACTGGTATGATCGCACCCGTTAGCATATGAAATGCAGTTGCATATAACCTTTCTATGCGGTTTTTTGAAATCGTGCGGTGTGGATGTCAAACGAGACATGAGCGTGGGCGGGCAATACGAACGCAAGGAGACGTGACGAAATGTGTTTCGGCGTGTTAAAAGAATGGCGCTTGGAAGCTAAAGAATCCTGCCAAAGAAAAGGTAGAAAAAATCGGCAAAAAAAAAGGGAGGGGTGCAACACGAGGACTTCCCAGGAGGTCACCCATCCTAGTACTACTCTCGCCCAAGCACGCTTAACTGCGAAGTTCTGATGGGATCCGGTGCATTAGTACTGGTATGATCGCACCCGTTAGCATATGAAATGCAGTTGCATATAACCTTTCTATGCGGTTTTTTGAAATCGTGCGGTGTGGATGTCAAACGAGACATGAGCGTGGGCGGGCAATACAAACGCAAGGAGACGTGACGAAATGTGTTTCGGCGTGTTAAAAGAATGGCGCTTGGAAGCTAAAGAATCCTGCCAAAGAAAAGGTAAAAAAAATCGGCAAAAAAAAGGGAGGGGTGCAACACGAGGACTTCCCAGGAGGTCACCCATCCTAGTACTACTCTCGCCCAAGCACGCTTAACTGCGAATTTCTGATGGGATCCGGTGCATTAGTACTGGTATGATCGCACCCGTTAGCATATGAAATGCAGTTGCATATAACCTTTCTATGCGGTTTTTTGAAATCGTGCGGTGTGGATGTCAAACGAGACATGAGCGTGGGCGGGCAATACGAACGCAAGGAGACGTGACGAAATGTGTTTCGGCGTGTTAAAAGAATGGCGCTTGGAAGCTAAAGAATCCTGCCAAAGAAAAGGTAAAAAAAATCGGCAAAAAAAAGGGAGGGGTGCAACACGAGGACTTCCCAGGAGGTCACCCATCCTAGTACTACTCTCGCCCAAGCACGCTTAACTGCGAATTTCTGATGGGATCCGGTGCATTAGTACTGGTATGATCGCACCCGTTAGCATATGAAATGCAGTTGCATATAACCTTTCTATGCGGTTTTTTGAAATCGTGCGGTGTGGATGTCAAACGAGACATGAGCGTGGGAGGGCAATACGAACGCAAGGAGACGTGACGAAATGTGTTTCGGCGTGTTAAAAGAATGGCGCTTGGAAGCTAAAGAATCCTGCCAAAGAAAAGGTAAAAAAAATCGGCAAAAAAAAAGGGAGGGGTGCAACACGAGGACTTCCCAGGAGGTCACCCATCCTAGTACTACTCTCGCCCAAGCACGCTTAACTGCGGAGTTCTGATGGGATCCGGTGCAATAGTGCTGGTATGATCGCACCCGTTAGCATATGAAATGCAGTTGCATATAACCTTTCTATGCGGTTTTTTGAAATCGTGCGGTGTGGATGTCAAACGAGACATAAGCGTGGACGGGCAATACGAGCGCAAGGAGACGTGACGAAATGTGTTTCGGCGTGTTAAAAGAATGGCGCTTGGAAGCTAAAGAATCCTGCCAAAGAAAAGGTAGAAAAAATCGGCAAAAAAAAAAGGAGGGGTGCAACACGAGGACTTCCCAGGAGGTCACCCATCCTAGTACTACTCTCGCCCAAGCACGCTTAACTACGGAGTTCTGATGGGATCCGGTGCATTAGTGCTGGTATGATCGCACCCGTTAGCATATGAAATGCAGTTGCATATAACCTTTCTATGCGGTTTTTTGAAATCGTGCGGTGTGGATGTCAAACGAGACATGAGCGTGGGCGGGCAATACGAACGCAAGGATACGTGACGAAATGTGTTTCGGCGTGTTAAAAGAATGGCGCTTGGAAGCTAAAGAATCCTGCCAAAGAAAAGGTAAAAAAAATCGGCAAAAAAAAAGGGAGGGGTGCAACACGAGGACTTCCCAGGAGGTCACCCATCCTAGTACTACTCTCGCCCAAGCACGCTTAACTGCGGGGTTCTGATGGGATCCGGTGCATTAGTGCTGGTATGATCGCACCAGTTAGTATATGAAATGTAGTTGCATATAACCTTTCTATGCGGTTTTTTGAAATCGTGCGGTGTGGATGTCAAACGAGACATAAGCGTGGGCGGGCAATACGAACGCAAGGAGACGTGACGAAATGTGTTTCGGCGTGTTAAAAGAATGGCGCTTGGAAGCTAAAGAATCCTGCCAAAGAAAAGGTAAAAAAAATCGGCAAAAAAAAAGGGAGGGGTGCAACACGAGGACTTCCCAGGAGGTCACCCATCCTAGTACTACTCTCGCCCAAGCACGCTTAACTGCGGAGTTCTGATGGGATCCGGTGCATTAGTGCTGGTATGATCGCACCCGTTAGCATATGAAATGCAGTTGCATATAACCTTTCTATGCGGTTTTTTGAAATCGTGCGGTGTGGATGTCAAACGAGACATGAGCGTGGGCGGGCAATACGAACGCAAGGAGACGTGACGAAATGTGTTTCGGCGTGTTAAAAGAATGGCGCTTGGAAGCTAAAGAATCCTGCCAAAGAAAAGGTAAAAAAAATCGGCAAAAAAAAAGGGAAGGGTGCAACACGAGGACTTCCCAGGAGGTCACCCATCCTAGTACTACTCTCGCCCAAGCACGCTTAACTGCGGAGTTCGGATGGGATCCGGTGCATTAGTGCTGGTATGATCGCACCCATTAGCATATGAAATGCAGTTGCATATAACCTTTCTATGCGGTTTTTTGAAATCGTGCGGTGTGGATGTCAAACGAGACATGAGCGTGGGCGGGCAATACGAACGCAAGGAGACGTGACGAAATGTGTTTCGGCGTGTTAAAAGAATGGCGCTTGGAAGCTAAAGAATCCTGCCAAAGAAAAGGTAGAAAAAATCGGCAAAAAAAAAGGGAGGGGTGCAACACGAGGACTTCCCAGGAGGTCACCCATCCTAGTACTACTCTCGCCCAAGCACGCTTAACTGCGGAGTTCTGATGGGATCCGGTGCATTAGTGCCGGTATGATCGTACCCGTTAGCATATGAAATGCAGTTGCATATAACCTTTCTATGCGGTTTTTTGAAATCGTGCGGTGTGGATGTCAAACGAGACATGAGCGTGGGCGGGCAATACGAACGCAAGGAGACGTGACGAAATGTGTTTCGACGTGTTAAAAGAATGGCGCTTGGAAGCTAAAGAATCCTGCCAAAGAATAGGTAGAAAAAATCGGCAAAAAAAAAGGAGGGGTGCAACACGAGGACTTCCCAGGAGGTCACCCATCCTAGTACTACTCTCGCCCATGCACGCTTAACTGCGAAGTTCTGATGGGATCCGGTGCATTAGTACTGGTATGATCGCACCCGTTAGCATATGAAATGCAGTTGCATATAACCTTTCTATGCGGTTTTTTGAAATCGTGCGGTGTGGATGTCAAACGAGACATGAGCGTGGGCGGGCAATACGAACGCAAGGAGACGTGACGAAATGTGTTTCGGCGTGTTAAAAGAATGGCGCTTGGAAGCTAAAGAATCCTGCCAAAGAAAAGGTAAAAAAAATCGGCAAAAAAAAGGGAGGGGTGCAACACGAGGACCTCCCAGGAGGTCACCCATCCTAGTACTACTCTCGCCCAAGCACGCTTAACTGCGAATTTCTGATGGGATCCGGTGCATTAGTACTGGTATGATCGCACCCGTTAGCATATGAAATGCAGTTGCATATAACCTTTCTATGCGGTTTTTTGAAATCGTGCGGTGTGGATGTCAAACGAGACATGAGCGTGGGCGGGCAATACGAACGCAAGGAGACGTGACGAAATGTGTTTCGGCGTGTTAAAAGAATGGCGCTTGGAAGCTAAAGAATCCTGCCAAAGAAAAGGTAAAAAAAATCGGCAAAAAAAAAGGGAGGGGTGCAACACGAGGACTTCCCAGGAGGTCACCCATCCTAGTACTACTCTCGCCCAAGCACGCTTAACTGCGGAGTTCTGATGGGATCCGGTGCAATAGTGCTGGTATGATCGCACCCGTTAGCATATGAAATGCAGTTGCATATAACCTTTCTATGCGGTTTTTTGAAATCGTGCGGTGTGGATGTCAAACGAGACATAAGCGTGGACGGGCAATACGAACGCAAGGAGACGTGACGAAATGTGTTTTGGCGTGTTAAAAGAATGGCGCTTGGAAGCTAAAGAATCCTGCCAAAGAAAAGGTAGAAAAAATCGGCAAAAAAAAAGGAGGGGTGCAACACGAGGACTTCCCAGGAGGTCACCCATCCTAGTACTACTCTCGCCCAAGCACGCTTAACTACGGAGTTCTGATGGGATCCGGTGCATTAGTGCTGGTATGATCGCACCCGTTAGCATATGAAATGTAGTTGCATATAACCTTTCTATGCGGTTTTTTGAAATCGTGCGGTGTGGATGTCAAACGAGACATGAGCGTGGGCGGGCAATACGAACGCAAGGAGACGTGACGAAATGTGTTTCGGCGTGTTAAAAGAATGGCGCTTGGAAGCTAAAGAATCCTGCCAAAGAAAAGGTAAAAAAAATCGGCAAAAAAAAAGGGAGGGGTGCAACACGAGGACTTCCCAGGAGGTCACCCATCCTAGTACTACTCTCGCCCAAGCACGCATAACTGCGGAGTTCTGATGGGATCCGGTGCATTAGTGCTGGTATGATCGCACCCGTTAGCATATGAAATGCAGTTGCATATAACCTTTCTATGCGGTTTTTTGAAATCGTGTGGTGTGGATGTCAAACGAGACATGAGCGTGGGCGGGCAATACGAACGCAAGGAGACGTGACGAAATGTGTTTCGGCGTGTTAAAAGAATGGCGCTTGGAAGCTAAAGAATCCTGCCAAAGAAAAGGTAGAAAAAATCGGCAAAACAAAAGGGAGGGGTGCAACACGAGGACTTCCCAGGAGGTCACCCATCCTAGTACCACTCTCGCCCAAGCCTGCTTAACTGCGGAGTTCTGATGGGATCCGGTGCATTAGTGCTGGTATGATCGCACCCGTTAGCATATGAAATGCAGTTGCATATAACCTTTCTATGCGGTTTTTTGAAATCGTGCGGTGTGGATGTCAAACGAGACATGAGCGTGGGCGGGCAATACGAACGCAAGGAGACGTGACGAAATGTGTTTCGGCGTGTTAAAAGAATGGCGCTTGGAAGCTAAAGAATCCTGCCAAAGAAAAGGTAAAAAAAATCGGCAAAAAAAAGGGAGGGGTGCAACACGAGGACTTCCCAGGAGGTCACCCATCCTAGTACTACTCTCGCCCAAGCACGCTTAACTGCGAATTTCTGATGGGATCCGGTGCATTAGTACTGGTATGATCGCACCCGTTAGCATATGAAATGCAGTTGCATATAACCTTTCTATGCGGTTTTTTGAAATCGTGCGGTGTGGATGTCAAACGAGACATGAGCGTGGGCGGGCAATACGAACGCAAGGAGACGTGACGAAATGTGTTTCGGCGTGTTAAAAGAATGGCGCTTGGAAGCTAAAGAATCCTGCCAAAGAAAAGGTAAAAAAAATCGGCAAAAAAAAAGGGAGGGGTGCAACACGAGGACTTCCCAGGAGGTCACCCATCCTAGTACTACTCTCGCCCAAGCACGCTTAACTGCGGAGTTCTGATGGGATCCGGTGCATTAGTGCTGGTATGATCGCACCCGTTAGCATATGAAATGCAGTTGCATATAACCTTTCTATGCGGTTTTTTGAAATCGTGCGGTGTGGATGTCAAACGAGACATAAGCGTGGACGGGCAATACGAACGCAAGGAGACGTGACGAAATGTGTTTCGGCGTGTTAAAAGAATGGCGCTTGGAAGCTAAAGAATCCTGCCAAAGAAAAGGTAGAAAAAATCGGCAAAAAAAAAGGGAGGGGTGCAACACGAGGACTTCCCAGGAGGTCACCCATCCTAGTACTACTCTCGCCCAAGCACGCTTAACTACGGAGTTCTGATGGGATCCGGTGCATTAGTGCTGGTATGATCGCACCCGTTAGCATATGAAATGTAGTTGCATATAACCTTTCTATGCGGTTTTTTGAAATCGTGCGGTGTGGATGTCAAACGAGGCATGAGCGTGGGCGGGCAATACGAACGCAAGGAGACGTGACGAAATGTGTTTCGGCGTGTTAAAAGAATGGCGCTTGGAAGCTAAAGAATCCTGCCAAAGAAAAGGTAAAAAAAATCGGCAAAAAAAAAGGGAGGGGTGCAACACGAGGACTTCCCAGGGGGTCACCCATCCTAGTACTACTCTCGCCCAAGCACGCTTAACTGCGGAGTTCTGATGGGATCCGGTGCATTAGTGCTGGTATGATCGCACCCGTTAGCATATGAAATGCAGTTGCATATAACCTTTCTATGCGGTTTTTTGAAATCGTGCGGTGTGGATGTCAAACGAGACATGAGCGTGGGCGGGCAATACGAACGCAAGGAGACGTGACGAAATGTGTTTCGGCGTGTTAAAAGAATGGCGCTTGGAAGCTAAAGAATCCTGCCAAAGAAAAAGTAGAAAAAATCGGCAAAAAAAAAGGGAGGGGTGCAACACGAGGACTTCCCAGGATGTCACCCATCCTAGTACTACTCTCGCCCAAGCACGCTTAACTGCGGAGTTCTGATAGGATCCGGTGCATTAGTGCTGGTATGATCGCACCAGTTAGCATATGAAATGCAGTTGCATATAACCTTTCTATGCGGTTTTTTGAAATCGTGCGGTGTGGATGTCAAACGAGACATGAGCGTGGGCGGGCAATACGAACGCAAGGAGACGTGACGAAATGTGTTTCGGCGTGTTAAAAGAATGGCGCTTGGAAGCTAAAGAATCCTGCCAAAGAAAAGGTAGAAAAAATCGGCAAAAAAAAAGGGAGGGGTGCAACACGAGGACTTCCCAGGAGGTCACACATCCTAGTACTACTCTCGCCCAAGCACGCTTAACTGCGGAGTTCTGATGGGATCCGGTGCATTAGTGCTGGTATGATCGCACCCGTTAGTATATGAAATGTAGTTGCATATAACCTTTCTATGCGGTTTTTTGAAATCGTGCGGTGTGGATGTCAAACGAGACATAAGCGTGGGCGGGCAATACGAACGCAAGGAGACGTGACGAAATGTGTTTCGGCGTGTTAAAAGAATGGCGCTTGGAAGCTAAAGAATCCTGCCAAAGAAAAGGTAAAAAAAATCGGCAAAAAAAAAGGGAGGGGTGCAACACGAGGACTTCCCAGGAGGTCACCCATCCTAGTACTACTCTCGCCCAAGCGCGCTTAACTGCGGAGTTCTGATGGGATCCGGTGCATTAGTGCTGGTATGATCGCACCCGTTAGCATATGAAATGCAGTTGCATATAACCTTTCTATGCGGTTTTTTGAAATCGTGCGGTGTGGATGTCAAACGAGACATGAGCGTGGGCGGGCAATACGAACGCAAGGAGACGTGACGAAATGTGTTTCGGCGTGTTAAAAGAATGGCGCTTGGAAGCTAAAGAATCCTGCCAAAGAAAAGGTAAAAAAAATCGGCAAAAAAAAAGGGAAGGGTGCAACACGAGGACTTCCCAGGAGGTCACCCATCCTAGTACTACTCTCGCCCAAGCACGCTTAACTGCGGAGTTCGGATGGGATCCGGTGCATTAGTGCTGGTATGATCGCACCCATTAGCATATGAAATGCAGTTGCATATAACCTTTCTATGCGGTTTTTTGAAATCGTGCGGTGTGGATGTCAAACGAGACATGAGCGTGGGCGGGCAATACGAACGCAAGGAGACGTGACGAAATGTGTTTCAACGTGTTAAAAGAATGGCGCTTGGAAGCTAAAGAATCCTGCCAAAGAAAAGGTAGAAAAAATCGGCAAAAAAAAAGGGAGGGGTGCAACACGAGGACTTCCAAGGAGGTCACCCATCCTAGTACTACTCTCGCCCAAGCACGCTTAACTGCGGAGTTCTGATGGGATCCGGTGCATTAGTGCTGGTATGATCGCACCCGTTAGCATATGAAATGCAGTTGCATATAACCTTTCTATGCGGTTTTTTGAAATCGTGCGGTGTGGATGTAAAACGAGACATGAGCGTGGGCGGGCAATACGAACGCAAGGAGACGTGACGAAAAGTGTTTCGGCGTGTTAAAAGAATGGCGCTTGGAAGCTAAAGAATCCTGCCAAAGAAAAGGTAAAAAAAATCGGCAAAAAAAAAGGGAGGGGTGCAACACGAGGACTTCCCAGGAGGTCACCCATCCTAGTACTACTCTCGCCCAAGCACGCTTAACTGCGGAGTTCTGATGGGATCCGGTGCATTAGTGCTGGTATGATCGCACCCATTAGCATATGAAATGCAGTTGCATATAACCTTTCTATGCGGTTTTTTGAAATCGTGCGGTGTGGATGTCAAACGAGACATGAGCGTGGGCGGGCAATACGAACGCAAGGAGACGTGACGAAATGTGTTTCGGCGTGTTAAAAGAATGGCGCTTGGAAGCTAAAGAATCCTGCCAAAGAAAAGGTAGAAAAAATCGGCAAAAAAAAAGGGAGGGGTGCAACACGAGGACTTCCCAGGAGGTCACCCATCCTAGTACTACTCTCGCCCAAGCACGCTTAACTGCGGAGTTCTGATGGGATCCAGTGCATTAGTGCTGGTATGATCGCACCCATTAGCATATGAAATGCAGTTGCATATAACCTTTCTATGCGGTTTTTTGAAATCGTGCGGTGTGGATGTCAAACGAGACATGAGCGTGGGCGGGCAATACGAACGCAAGGAGACGTGACGAAATGTGTTTCGGCGTGTTAAAAGAATGGCGATTGGAAGCTAAAGAATCCTGCCAAAGAAAAGGTAAAAAAAATCGGCAAAAAAAAAGGGAGGGGTGCAACACGAGGACTTCCCAGGAGGTCACCCATCCTAGTACTACTCTCGCCCAAGCACGCTTAACTGCGAAGTTCTGATGGGATCCGGTGCATTAGTGCTGGTATGATCGCACCCGTTAGCATATGAAATGCAGTTGCATATAACCTTTCTATGCGGTTTTTGGAAATCGTGCGGTGTGGATGTCAAACGAGACATGAGCGTGGGCGGGCAATACGAACGCAAGGAGACGTGACGAAATGTGTTTCGGCGTGTTAAAAGAATGGCGCTTGGAAGCTAAAGAATCCTGCCAAAGAAAAGGTAGAAAAAATCGGCAAAACAAAAGGGAGGGGTGCAACACGAGGACTTCCCAGGAGGTCACCCATCCTAGTACTACTCTCGCCCAAGCCCGCTTAACTGCGGAGTTCTGATGGGATCCGGTGCATTAGTGCTGGTATGATCGCACCCGTTAGCATATGAAATGCAGTTGCATATAACCTTTCTATGCGGTTTTTTGAAATCGTGCGGTGTGGATGTCAAACGAGACATGAGCGTGGGCGGGCAATACGAACGCAAGGAGACGTGACGAAATGTGTTTCGGCGTGTTAAAAGAATGGCGCTTGGAAGCTAAAGAATCCTGCCAAAGAAAAGGTAAAAAAAATCGGCAAAAAAAAAGGGAGGGGTGCAACACGAGGACTTCCCAGGAGGTCACCCATCTTAGTACTACTCTCGCCCAAGCACGCTTAACTGCGGAGTTGTGATGGGATCCGGTGCATTAGTGCTGGTATGATCGCACCCGTTAGCATATGAAATGCAGTTGCATATAACCTTTCTATGCGGTTTTTTGAAATCGTGCGGTGTGGATGTCAAACGAGACATGAGCGTGGGCGGGCAATACGAACGCAAGGAGACGTGACGAAATGTGTTTCGGCGTGTTAAAAGAATGGCGCTTGGAAGCTAAAGAATCCTGCCAAAGAAAAGGTAGAAAAAATCGGCAAAAAAAAAGGGAGGGGTGCAACACGAGGACTTCCCAGGAGGTCACCCATCCTCGTACTACTCTCGCCCAAGCACGCTTAGCTGCGGAGTTCTGATGGGATCCGGTGCATTAGTGCTGGTATGATCGCACCCGTTAGCATATGAAATGCAGTTGCATATAACCTTTCTATGCGGTTTTTTGAAATCGTGCGGTGTGGATGTCAAACGAGACATGAGCGTGGGCGGGCAATACGAACGCAAGGAGACGTGACGAAATGTGTTTCGGCGTGTTAAAAGAATGGCGCTTGGAAGCTAAAGAATCCTGCCAAAGAAAAGGTAGAAAAAATCGGCAAAAAAAAAGGGAGGGGTGCAACACGAGGACTTCCCAGGAGGTCACACATCCTAGTACTACTCTCGCCCAAGCACGCTTAACTGCGGAGTTCTGATGGGATCCGGTGCATTAGTGCTGGTATGATCGCACCCGTTAGTATATGAAATGCAGTTGCATATAACCTTTCTATGCGGTTTTTTGAAATCGTGCGGTGTGGATGTCAAACGAGACATAAGCGTGGGCGGGCAATACGAACGCAAGGAGACGTGACGAAATGTGTTTCGGCGTGTTAAAAGAATGGCGCTTGGAAGCTAAAGAATCCTGCCAAAGAAAAGGTAAAAAAAATCGGCAAAAAAAAAGGGAGGGGTGCAACACGAGGACTTCCCAGGAGGTCACCCATCCTAGTACTACACTCGCCCAAGCGCGCTTAACTGCGGAGTTCTGATGGGATCCGGTGCATTAGTGCTGGTATGATCGCACCCGTTAGCATATGAAATGCAGTTGCATATAACCTTTCTATGCGGTTTTTTGAAATCGTGCGGTGTGGATGTCAAACGAGACATGAGCGTGGGCGGGCAATACGAACGCAAGGAGACGTGACGAAATGTGTTTCGGCGTGTTAAAAGAATGGCGCTTGGAAGCTAAAGAATCCTGCCTAAGAAAAGGTAAAAAAAATCGGCAAAAAAAAACGGAGGGGTGCAACACGAGGACTTCCCAGGAGGTCACCCATCCTAGTACTACTCTCGCCCAAGCGCGCTTAACTGCGGAGTTCTGATGGGATCCGGTGCATTAGTGCTGGTATGATCGCACCCGTTAGCATATGAAATGCAGTTGCATATAACCTTTCTATGCGGTTTTTTGAAATCGTGCGGTGTGGATGTCAAACGAGACATGAGCGTGGGCGGGCAATACGAACGCAAGGAGACGTGACGAAATGTGTTTCGGCGTGTTAAAAGAATGGCGCTTGGAAGCTAAAGAATCCTGCCAAAGAAAAGGTAGAAAAAATCGGCAAAAAAAAAGGGAGGGGTGCAACACGAGTACTTCCCAGGAGGTCACCCATCCTAGTACTACTCTCGCCCAAGCACGCTTAGCTGCGGAGTTCTGATGGGATCCGGTGCATTAGTGCTGGTATGATCACACCCGTTAGCATATGAAATGCAGTTGCATATAACCTTTCTATGCGGTTTTTTGAAATCGTGCGGTGTGGATGTCAAACGAGACATGAGCGTGGGCGGGCAATACGAACGCAAGGAGACGTGATGAAATGTGTTTCGACGTGTTAAAAGAATGGCGCTTGGAAGCTAAAGAATCCTGCCAAAGAAAAGGTAGAAAAAATCGGCAAAAAAAAAGGGAGGGGTGCAACACGAGGACTTCCCAGGAGGTCACCCATCCTAGTACTACTCTCGCCCAAGCACGCTTAGCTGCGGAGTTCTGATGGGATCCGGTGCATTAGTGCTGGTATGATCGCACCCGTTTGCATATGAAATGCAGTTGCATATAACCTTTCTATGCGGTTTTTTTAAATCGTGCGGTGTGGATGTCAAACGAGACATGAGCGTGGGCGGGCAATACGAACGCAAGGAGACGTGACGAAATGTGTTTCGGCGTGTTAAAAGAATGGCGCTTGGAAGCTAAAGAATCCTGCCAAAGAAAAGGTAAAAAAAATCGGCAAAAAAAAGGGAGGGGTGCAACACGAGGACTTCCCAGGAGGTCACCCATCCTAGTACTACTCTCGCCCAAGCACGCTTAACTGCGGAGTTCTGATGGGATCCGGTGCATTAGTGCTGGTATGATCGCACCCGTTAGCATATGAAATGCAGTTGCATATAACCTTTCTATGCGGTTTTTTGAAATCGTGCGGTGTGGATGTAAAACGAGACATGAGCGTGGGCGGGCAATACGAACGCAAGGAGACGTGACGAAAAGTGTTTCGGCGTGTTAAAAGAATGGCGCTTGGAAGCTAAAGAATCCTGCCAAAGAAAAGGTAAAAAAAATCGGCAAAAAAAAAGGGAGGGGTGCAACACGAGGACTTCCCAGGAGGTCACCCATCCTAGTACTACTCTCGCCCAAGCACGCTTAACTGCGGAGTTCTGATGGGATCCGGTGCATTAGTGCTGGTATGATCGCACCCATTAGCATATGAAATGCAGTTGCATATAACCTTTCTATGCGGTTTTTTGAAATCGTGCGGTGTGGATGTCAAACGAGACATGAGCGTGGGCGGGCAATACGAACGCAAGGAGACGTGACGAAATGTGTTTCGGCGTGTTAAAAGAATGGCGCTTGGAAGCTAAAGAATCCTGCCAAAGAAAAGGTAGAAAAAATCGGCAAAAAAAAAGGGAGGGGTGCAACACGAGGACTTCCCAGGAGGTCACCCATCCTAGTACTACTCTCGCCCAAGCACGCTTAACTGCGGAGTTCTGATGGGATCCAGTGCATTAGTGCTGGTATGATCGCACCCATTAGCATATGAAATGCAGTTGCATATAACCTTTCTATGCGGTTTTTTGAAATCGTGCGGTGTGGATGTCAAACGAGACATGAGCGTGGGCGGGCAATACGAACGCAAGGAGACGTGACGAAATGTGTTTCGGCGTGTTAAAAGAATGGCGATTGGAAGCTAAAGAATCCTGCCAAAGAAAAGGTAAAAAAAATCGGCAAAAAAAAAGGGAGGGGTGCAACACGAGGACTTCCCAGGAGGTCACCCATCCTAGTACTACTCTCGCCCAAGCACGCTTAACTGCGGAGTTCTGATGGGATCCGGTGCATTAGTGCTGGTATGATCGCACCCGTTAGCATATGAAATGCAGTTGCATATAACCTTTCTATGCGGTTTTTGGAAATCGTGCGGTGTGGATGTCAAACGAGACATGAGCGTGGGCGGGCAATACGAACGCAAGGAGACGTGACGAAATGTGTTTCGGCGTGTTAAAAGAATGGCGCTTGGAAGCTAAAGAATCCTGCCAAAGAAAAGGTAGAAAAAATCGGCAAAAAAAAAGGGAGGGGTGCAACACGAGGACTTCCCAGGAGGTCACCCATCCTAGTACTACTCTCGCCCAAGCACGCTTAACTGCGGAGTTCTGATGGGATCCGGTGCATTAATGCTGGTATGATCGCACCCGTTAGCATATGAAATGCAGTTGCATATAACCTTTCTATGCGGTTTTTTGAAATCGTGCGGTGTGGATGTCAAACGAGACATGAGCGTGGGCGGGCAATACGAACGCAAGGAGACGTGACGAAATGTGTTTCGGCGTGTTAAAAGAATGGCGCTTGGAAGCTAAAGAATCCTGCCAAAGAAAAGGTAGAAAAAATCGGCAAAAAAAAAGGGAGGGGTGCAACACGAGTACTTCCCAGGAGGTCACCCATCCTAGTACTACTCTCGCCCAAGCACGCTTAGCTGCGGAGTTCTGATGGGATCCGGTGCATTAGTGCTGGTATGATCACACCCGTTAGCATATGAAATGCAGTTGCATATAACCTTTCTATGCGGTTTTTTGAAATCGTGCGGTGTGGATGTCAAACGAGACATGAGCGTGGGCGGGCAATACGAACGCAAGGAGACGTGATGAAATGTGTTTCGACGTGTTAAAAGAATGGCGCTTGGAAGCTAAAGAATCCTGCCAAAGAAAAGGTAGAAAAAATCGGCAAAAAAAAAGGGAGGGGTGCAACACGAGGACTTCCCAGGAGGTCACCCATCCTAGTACTACTCTCGCCCAAGCACGCTTAGCTGCGGAGTTCTGATGGGATCCGGTGCATTAGTGCTGGTATGATCGCACCCGTTTGCATATGAAATGCAGTTGCATATAACCTTTCTATGCGGTTTTTTTAAATCGTGCGGTGTGGATGTCAAACGAGACATGAGCGTGGGCGGGCAATACGAACGCAAGGAGACGTGACGAAATGTGTTTCGGCGTGTTAAAAGAATGGCGATTGGAAGCTAAAGAATCCTGCCAAAGAAAAGGTAAAAAAAATCGGCAAAAAAAAAGGGAGGGGTGCAACACGAGGACTTCCCAGGAGGTCACCCATCCTAGTACTACTCTCGCCCAAGCACGCTTAACTGCGGAGTTCTGATGGGATCCGGTGCATTAGTGCTGGTATGATCGCACCCGTTAGCATATGAAATGCAGTTGCATATAACCTTTCTATGCGGTTTTTTGAAATCGTGCGGTGTGGATGTCAAACGAGACATGAGCGTGGGCGGGCAATACGAACGCAAGGAGACGTGACGAAATGTGTTTCGGCGTGTTAAAAGAATGGCGCTTGGAAGCTAAAGAATCCTGCCAAAGAAAAGGTAGAAAAAATCGGCAAAAAAAAAGGGAGGGGTGCAACACGAGGACTTCCCAGGAGGTCACCCATCCTAGTACTACTCTCGCCCAAGCACGCTTAACTGCGGAGTTCTGATGGGATCCGGTGCATTAATGCTGGTATGATCGCACCCGTTAGCATATGAAATGCAGTTGCATATAACCTTTCTATGCGGTTTTTTGAAATCGTGCGGTGTGGATGTCAAACGAGACATGAGCGTGGGCGGGCAATACGAACGCAAGGAGACGTGACGAAATGTGTTTCGGCGTGTTAAAAGAATGGCGCTTGGAAGCTAAAGAATCCTGCCAAAGAAAAGGTAGAAAAAATCGGCAAAAAAAAAGGGAGGGGTGCAACACGAGTACTTCCCAGGAGGTCACCCATCCTAGTACTACTCTCGCCCAAGCACGCTTAGCTGCGGAGTTCTGATGGGATCCGGTGCATTAGTGCTGGTATGATCACACCCGTTAGCATATGAAATGCAGTTGCATATAACCTTTCTATGCGGTTTTTTGAAATCGTGCGGTGTGGATGTCAAACGAGACATGAGCGTGGGCGGGCAATACGAACGCAAGGAGACGTGATGAAATGTGTTTCGACGTGTTAAAAGAATGGCGCTTGGAAGCTAAAGAATCCTGCCAAAGAAAAGGTAGAAAAAATCGGCAAAAAAAAAGGGAGGGGTGCAACACGAGGACTTCCCAGGAGGTCACCCATCCTAGTACTACTCTCGCCCAAGCACGCTTAGCTGCGGAGTTCTGATGGGATCCGGTGCATTAGTGCTGGTATGATCGCACCCGTTTGCATATGAAATGCAGTTGCATATAACCTTTCTATGCGGTTTTTTTAAATCGTGCGGTGTGGATGTCAAACGAGACATGAGCGTGGGCGGGCAATACGAACGCAAGGAGACGTGACGAAATGTGTTTCGGCGTGTTAAAAGAATGGCGCTTGGAAGCTAAAGAATCCTGCCAAAGAAAAGGTAAAAAAAATCGGCAAAAAAAAGGGAGGGGTGCAACACGAGGACTTCCCAGGAGGTCACCCATCCTAGTACTACTCTCGCCCAAGCACGCTTAACTGCGGAGTTCTGATGGGATCCGGTGCATTAGTGCTGGTATGATCGCACCCGTTAGCATATGAAATGCAGTTGCATATAACCTTTCTATGCGGTTTTTTGAAATCGTGCGGTGTGGATGTAAAACGAGACATGAGCGTGGGCGGGCAATACGAACGCAAGGAGACGTGACGAAAAGTGTTTCGGCGTGTTAAAAGAATGGCGCTTGGAAGCTAAAGAATCCTGCCAAAGAAAAGGTAAAAAAAATCGGCAAAAAAAAAGGGAGGGGTGCAACACGAGGACTTCCCAGGAGGTCACCCATCCTAGTACTACTCTCGCCCAAGCACGCTTAACTGCGGAGTTCTGATGGGATCCGGTGCATTAGTGCTGGTATGATCGCACCCATTAGCATATGAAATGCAGTTGCATATAACCTTTCTATGCGGTTTTTTGAAATCGTGCGGTGTGGATGTCAAACGAGACATGAGCGTGGGCGGGCAATACGAACGCAAGGAGACGTGACGAAATGTGTTTCGGCGTGTTAAAAGAATGGCGCTTGGAAGCTAAAGAATCCTGCCAAAGAAAAGGTAGAAAAAATCGGCAAAAAAAAAGGGAGGGGTGCAACACGAGGACTTCCCAGGAGGTCACCCATCCTAGTACTACTCTCGCCCAAGCACGCTTAACTGCGGAGTTCTGATGGGATCCAGTGCATTAGTGCTGGTATGATCGCACCCATTAGCATATGAAATGCAGTTGCATATAACCTTTCTATGCGGTTTTTTGAAATCGTGCGGTGTGGATGTCAAACGAGACATGAGCGTGGGCGGGCAATACGAACGCAAGGAGACGTGACGAAATGTGTTTCGGCGTGTTAAAAGAATGGCGATTGGAAGCTAAAGAATCCTGCCAAAGAAAAGGTAAAAAAAATCGGCAAAAAAAAAGGGAGGGGTGCAACACGAGGACTTCCCAGGAGGTCACCCATCCTAGTACTACTCTCGCCCAAGCACGCTTAACTGCGGAGTTCTGATGGGATCCGGTGCATTAGTGCTGGTATGATCGCACCCGTTAGCATATGAAATGCAGTTGCATATAACCTTTCTATGCGGTTTTTGGAAATCGTGCGGTGTGGATGTCAAACGAGACATGAGCGTGGGCGGGCAATACGAACGCAAGGAGACGTGACGAAATGTGTTTCGGCGTGTTAAAAGAATGGCGCTTGGAAGCTAAAGAATCCTGCCAAAGAAAAGGTAGAAAAAATCGGCAAAAAAAAAGGGAGGGGTGCAACACGAGGACTTCCCAGGAGGTCACCCATCCTAGTACTACTCTCGCCCAAGCACGCTTAACTGCGGAGTTCTGATGGGATCCGGTGCATTAATGCTGGTATGATCGCACCCGTTAGCATATGAAATGCAGTTGCATATAACCTTTCTATGCGGTTTTTTGAAATCGTGCGGTGTGGATGTCAAACGAGACATGAGCGTGGGCGGGCAATACGAACGCAAGGAGACGTGACGAAATGTGTTTCGGCGTGTTAAAAGAATGGCGCTTGGAAGCTAAAGAATCCTGCCAAAGAAAAGGTAGAAAAAATCGGCAAAAAAATGGGAGGGGTGCAACACGAGGACTTCCAAGGAGGTCACCCATCCTAGTACTACTCTCGCCCAAGCACGCTTAACTGCGGAGTTCTGATGGGATCCGGTGCATTAGTGCTGGTATGATCGCACCCATTAGCATATGAAATGCAGTTGCATATAACCTTTCTATGCGGTTTTTTGAAATCGTGCGGTGTGGATGTCAAACGAGACATGAGCGTGGGCGGGCAATACGAACGCAAGGAGACGTGACGAAATGTGTTTCGGCGTGTTAAAAGAATGGCGCTTGGAAGCTAAAGAATCCTGCCAAAGAAAAGGTAGAAAAAATCGGCAAAAAAAAAGGGAGGGGTGCAACACGAGGATTTCCCAGGAGGTCACCCATCCTAGTACTACTCTCGCCAACGCACGCTTAACTGCGGAGTTCTGATGGGATCCGGTGCATTAGTGCTGGTATGATCGCACCCGTTAGCATATGAAATGCAGTTGCATATAACCTTTCTATGCGGTTTTTTGAAATCGTGCGGTGTGGATGTCAAACGAGACATGAGCGTGGGCGGGCAATACGAACGCAAGGAGACGTAACGAAATGTGTTTCGGCGTGTTAAAAGAATGGCGCTTGGAAGCTAAAGAATCCTGCCAAAGAAAAGGTAGTAAAAATCGGCAAAAAAAAGGGAGGGGTGCAACACGAGGACTTCCCAGGAGGTCACCCAACCTAGTACTACTCTCGCCCAAGCACGCTTAACTGTGGAGTTCTGATGGGATCCGGTGCATTAGTGCTGGTATGATCGCACCCGTTAGCATATGAAATGCAGTTGCATATAACCTTTCTATGCGGTTTTTTGAAATCGTGCGGTGTGGATGTCGAACGAGACATGAGCGTGGGCGGGCAATGCGAACGCAAGGAGACGTGACGAAATGTGTTTCGGCGTGTTAAAAGAATGGCGCTTGGAAGCTAAAGAATCCTGCCAAAGAAAAGGTAAAAAAAATCGGCAAAAAAAAAGGGAGGGGTGCAACACGAGGACTTCCCAGGAGGTCACCCATCCTAGTACTACTCTCGCCCAAGCGCGCTTAACTGCGGAGTTCTGATGGGATCCGGTGCATTAGTGCCGGTATGATCGCACCCGTTAGCATATGAAATGCAGTTGCATATAACCTTTCTATGCGGTTTTTTGAAATCGTGCGGTGTGGATGTCAAACGAGACATGAGCGTGGGCGGGCAATACGAACGCAAGGAGACGTGACGAAATGTGTTTCGGCGTGTTAAAAGAATGGCGCTTGGAAACTAAAGAATCCTGCCAAAGAAAAGGTAGAAAAAATCGGCAAAAAAAAAGGGAGGGGTGCAACACGAGGACTTCCCAGGAGGTCACCCATCCTAGTACTACTCTCGCCCAAGCACGCTTCACTGCGGAGTTCTGATGGGATCCGGTGCATTAGTGCTGGTATGATCGCACCCGTTAGCATATGAAATGCAGTTGCATATAACCTTTCTATGCGGTTTTTTGAAATCGTGCGGTGTGGATGTCAAACGAGACATGAGCGTGGGCGGGCAATACGAACGCAAGGAGACGTGACGAAATGTGTTTCGGCGTGTTAAAAGAATGGCGCTTGGAAGCTAAAGAATCCTGCCAAAGAAAAGGTAAAAAAAATCGGCAAAAAAAAAGGGAGGGGTGCAACACGAGGACTTCCCAGGAGGTCACCCATCCTAGTACTACTCTCGCCCAAGCACGCTTCACTGCGGAGTTCTGATGGGATCCGGTGCATTAGTGCTGGTATGATCGCACCCGTTAGCATATGAAATGCAGTTGCATATAACCTTTCTATGCGGTTTTTTGAAATCGTGCGGTGTGGATGTCAAACGAGACATGAGCGTGGGCGGGCAATACGAACGCAAGGAGACGTGACGAAATGTGTTTCGGCGTGTTAAAAGAATGGCGCTTGGAAGCTAAAGAATCCTGCCAAAGAAAAGGTAAAAAAAATCGGCAAAAAAAAAGGGAGGGGTGCAACACGAGGACTTCCCAGGAGGTCACCCATCCTGGTACTACTCTCGCCCAAGCACGCTTAACTGCGGAGTTCTGATGGGATCCGGTGCATTAGTGCTGGTATGAACGCACCCGTTAGCATATGAAATGCAGTTGCATAAAACCTTTCTATGCGGTTTTTTGAAATCGTGCGGTGTGGATGTCAAACGAGACATGAGCGTGGGCGGGCAATACGAACGCAAGGAGACGTGACGAAATGTGTTTCGGCGTGTTAAAAGAATGGCGCTTGGAAGCTAAAGAATCCTGCCAAAGAAAAGGTAGAAAAAATCGGCAAAAAAAAGGGAGGGGTGCAACACGAGGACTTCCCAGGAGGTCACCCAACCTAGTACTACTCTCGCCCAAGCACGCTTAACTGCGGAGTTCTGATGGGATCCGGTGCATTAGTGCTGGTATGATCGCACCCGTTAGCATATGAAATGCAGTTGCATATAACCTTTCTATGCGGTTTTTTGAAATCGTGCGGTGTGGATGTCAAACGAGACATGAACGTGGGCGGGCAATACGAACGCAAGGAGACGTGACGAAATGTGTTTCGGCGTGTTAAAAGAATGGCGCTTGGAAGCTAAAGAATCCTGCCAAAGAAAAGGTAGAAAAAATCGGCAAAAAAAAGGGAGGGGTGCAACACGAGGACTTCCCAGGAGGTCACCCATCCTAGTACTACTCTCGCCCAAGCACGCTTAACTGCGGAGTTCTGATGGGATCCGGTGCATTAGTGCTGGTATGATCGCACCCGTTAGCATATGAAATGCAGTTGCATATAACCTTTCTATGCGGTTTTTTGAAATCGTGCGGTGTGGATGTCAAACGAGACATGAGCGTGGGCGGGCAATACGAACGCAAGGAGACGTGACGAAATGTGTTTCGGCGTGTTAAAAGAATGGCGCTTGGAAGCTAAAGAATCCTGCCAAAGAAAAGGTAGAAAAAATCGGCAAAAAAAAAGGGAGGGGTGCAACACGAGGACTTCCTAGGAGGTCACCCATCCTAGTACTACTCTCGCCAAGCACGCTTAACTGCGGAGTTCTGATGGGATCTGGTGCATTAGTGCTGGTATGATCGCACCCGTTAGCATATGAAATGCAGTTGCATATAACCTTTCTATGCGGTTTTTTGAAATCGTGCGGTGTGGATGTCAAACGAGACATGAGCGTGGGCGGGCAATACGAACGCAAGGAGACGTGAAGAAATGTGTTTCGGCGTGTTAAAAGAATGGCGCTTGGAAGCTAAAGAATCCTGCCAAAGAAAAGGTAGAAAAAATCGGCAAAAAAAAGGGAGGGGTGCAACACGAGGACTTCCCAGGAGGTCACCCATCCTAGTACTACTCTCGCCCAAGCACGCTTAACTGCGGAGTTCTGATGGGATCCGGTGCATTAGTGCTGGTATGATCGCACCCGTTAGCATATGAAATGCAGTTGCATATAACCTTTCTATGCGGTTTTTTGAAATCGTGCGGTGTGGATGTCAAACGAGACATGAGCGTGGGCGGGCAATACGAACGCAAGGAGACGTGACGAAATGTGTTTCGGCGTGTTAAAAGAATGGCGCTTGGAAGCTAAAGAATCCTGCCAAAGAAAAGGTAGAAAAAATCGGCAAAAAAAAGGGAGGGGTGCAACACGAGGACTTCCCAGGAGGTCACCCATCCTAGTACTACCCTCGCCCAAGCACGCTTAACTGCGGAGTTCTGATAGGATCCGGTGCATTAGTGCTGGTATGATCGCACCCGTTAGCATATGAAATGCAGTTGCATATAACCTTTCTATGCGGTTTTTTGAAATCGTGCGGTGTGGATGTCAAACGAGACATGAGCGTGGGCGGGCAATACGAACGCAAGGAGACGTGAAGAAATGTGTTTCGGCGTGTTAAAAGAATGGCGCTTGGAAGCTAAAGAATCCTGCCAAAGAAAAGGTAGAAAAAATCGGCAAAAAAAAGGGATTGGTGCAACACGAGGACTTCCCAGGAGGTCACCCATCCTAGTACTACTCTCGCCCAAGTACGCTTAACTGCGGAGTTCTGATGGGATCCGGTGCATTAGTGCTAGTATGATCGCACCCGTTAGCATATGAAATGCAGTTGCATATAACCTTTCTATGCGGTTTTTTGAAATCGTGCGGTGTGGATGTCAAACGAGACATGAGCGTGGGCGGGCAATACGAACGCAAGGAGACGTGACGAAATGTGTTTCGGCGTGTTAAAAGAATGGCGCTTGGAAGCTAAAGAATCCTGCCAAAGAAAAGGTAGAAAAAATCGGCAAAAAAAAAGAAGGGGTGCAACACGAGGACTTCCCAGGAGGTCACCCATCCTAGTACTACTCTCGCCCAAGCACTCTTAACTGCGGAGTTCTGATGGGATCCGGTGCATTAGTGCTGGTATGATCGCACCCGTTAGCATATGAAATGCAGTTGCATATAACCTTTCTATGCGGTTTTTTGAAATCGTGCGGTGTGGATGTCAAACGAGACATGAGCGTGGGCGGGCAATACGAACGCAAGGAGACGTGACGAAATGTGTTTCGGCGTGTTAAAAGAATGGCGCTTGGAAGCTAAAGAATCCTGCCAAAGAAAAGGTAAAAAAAATCGGCAAAAAAAAAAGGGAGGGGTGCAACACGAGGACTTCCCAGGAGGTCACCCATCCTAGTACTACTCTCGCCCAAGCACGCTTAACTGCGGAGTTCTGATGGGATCCGATGCATTAGTGCTAGTATGATCGCACCCGTTAGCATATGAAATGAAGTTGCATATAACCTTTCTATGCGGTTTTTTGAAATCGTGCGGTGTGGATGTCAAACGAGACATGAGCGTGGGCGGGCAATACGAACGCAAGGAGACGTGACGAAATGTGTTTCGGCGTGTTAAAAGAATGGCGCTTGGAAGCTAAAGAATCCTGCCAAAGAAAAGGTAAAAAAAATCGGCAAAAAAAAGGGAGGGGTGCAACACGAGGACTTCCCAGGAGGTAGGTCACCCATCCTAGTACTACTCTCGCCCAAGCACGCTTAACTGCGGAGTTCTGATGGGATCCGGTGCATTAGTGCTGGTATGATCGCACCCGTTAGCATATGAAATGCAGTTGCATATAACCTTTCTATGCGGTTTTTTGAAATCGTGCGGTGTGGATGTCAAACGAGACATGAGCGTGGGCGGGCAATACGAACGCAAGGAGACGTGACGAAATGTGTTTCGGCGTGTTAAAAGAATGGCGCTTGGAAGCTAAAGAATCCTGCCAAAGAAAAGGTAGAAAAAATCGGCAAAAAAAAAGGGAGGGGTGCAACACGAGGACTTCCCAGGAGGTCACCCATCCTAGTACTACTCTCGCCCAAGCACGCTTAACTGAGGAGTTCTGATGGGATCCGGTGCATTAGTGCTGGTATGATCGCACCCGTTAGCATATGAAATGCAGTTGCATATAACCTTTCTATGCGGTTTTTTGAAATCGTGCGGTGTGGATGTCAAACGAGACATGAGCGTGGGCGGGCAATACGAACGCAAGGAGACGTGACGAAATGTGTTTCGGCGTGTTAAAAGAATGGCGCTTGGAAGCTAAAGAATCCTGCCAAAGAAAAGGTAAAAAAAATCGGCAAAAAAAAAAGGGAGGGGTGCAACACGAGGACTTCCCAGGAGGTCACCCATCCTAGTACTACTCTCGCCCAAGCACGCTTAACTGCGGAGTTCTGATGGGATCCGGTGCATTAGTGCTAGTATGATCGCACCCGTTAGCATATGAAATGAAGTTGCATATAACCTTTCTATGCGGTTTTTTGAAATCGTGCGGTGTGGATGTCAAACGAGACATGAGCGTGGGCGGGCAATACGAACGCAAGGAGACGTGACGAAATGTGTTTCGGCGTGTTAAAAGAATGGCGCTTGGAAGCTAAAGAATCCTGCCAAAGAAAAGGTAAAAAAAATCGGCAAAAAAAAAGGGAGGGGTGCAACACGAGGACTTCCCAGGAGGTCACCCATCCTAGTACTACTCTCGCCCAAGCGCGCTTAACTGCGGAGTTCTGATGGGATCCGGTGCATTAGTGCTGGTATGATCGCACCCGTTAGCATATGAAATGCAGTTGCATATAACCTTTCTATGCGGTTTTTTGAAATCGTGCGGTGTGGATGTCAAACGAGACATGAGCGTGGGCGGGCAATACGAACGCAAGGAGACGTGACGAAATGTGTTTCGGCGTGTTAAAAGAATGGCGCTTGGAAGCTAAAGAATCCTGCCAAAGAAAAGGTAGAAAAAATCGGCAAAAAAAAAGGGAGGGGTGCAACACGAGGACTTCCCAGGAGGTCACCCATCCTAGTACTACTCTCGCCCAAGCACGCTTAACTGCGGAGTTCTGATGGGATCCGGTGCATTAGTGCTGGTATGATCGCACCCGTTAGCATATGAAATGCAGTTGCATATAACCTTTCTATGCGGTTTTTTGAAATCGTGCGGTGTGGATGTCAAACGAGACATGAGCGTGGGCGGGCAATACGAACGCAAGGAGACGTGACGAAATGTGTTTCGGCGTGTTAAAAGAATGGCGCTTGGAAGCTAAAGAATCCTGCCAAAGAAAAGGTAGAAAAAATCGGCAAAAAAAAGGGAGGGGTGCAACACGAGGACTTCCCAGGAGGTCACCCATCCTAGTACTACTCTCGCCCAAGCACGCTTAGCTGCGGAGTTCTGATGGGATCCGGTGCATTAGAGCTGGTATGATCGCACCCGTTAGCATATGAAATGCAGTTGCATATAACCTTTCTATGCGGTTTTTTGAAATCGTGCGGTGTGGATGTAAAACGAGACATGAGCGTGGGCGGGCAATACGAACGCAAGGAGACGTGACGAAATGTGTTTCGGCGTGTTAAAAGAATGGCGCTTGGAAGCTAAAGAATCCTGCCAAAGAAAAGGTAAAAAAAATCGGCAAAAAAAAGGGAGGGGTGCAACACGAGGACTTCCCAGGAGGTCACCCATCCTAGTACTACTCTCGCCCAAGCACGCTTAACTGCGGAGTTCTGATGGGATCCGGTGCATTAGTGCTGGTATGATCGCACCCGTTAGCATATGAAATGCAGTTGCATATAACCTTTCTATGCGGTTTTTTGAAATCGTGCGGTGTGGATGTCAAACGAGACATGAGCGTGGGCGGGCAATACGAACGCAAGGAGACGTGACGAAATGTGTTTCGGCGTGTTAAAAGAATGGCACTTGGAAGCTAAAGAATCCTGCCAAAGAAAAGGTAAAAAAAATCGGCAAAAAAAAGGGAGGGTTGCAACACGAGGACTTCCCAGGAGGTCACCCATCCTAGTACTACTCTCGCCCAACCACGCTTAACTGCGGGGTTCTGATGGGATCCGGTGCATTAGTGCTGGTATGTTCGCACCCGTTAGCATATGAAATGCAGTTGCATATAACTTTTCTATGCGGTTTTTTGAAATCGTGCGGTGTGGATGTCAAACGAGACATGAGCGTGGGCGGGCAATACGAACGCAAGGAGACGTGACGAAATGTGTTTCGGCGTGTTAAAAGAATGGCGCTTGGAAGCTAAAGAATCCTGCCAAAGAAAAGGTAAAAAAAATCGGCAAAAAAAAAGGGAGGGGTGCAACACGAGGACTTCCCAGGAGGTCACCCATCCTAGTACTACTCGAGCCCAAGCACGCTTAGCTGCAGAGTTCTGATGGGATCCGGTGCATTAGTGCTCGTATGATCGCACCCGTTAGCATATGAAATGCAGTTGCATATAACCTTTCTATGCGGTTTTTTGAAATCGTGCGGTGTGGATGTCAAACGAGACATGAGCGTGGGCGGGCAATACGAACGCAAGGAGACGTGACGAAATGTGTTTCGGCGTGTTAAAAGAATGGCGCTTGGAAGCTAAAGAATCCTGCCAAAGAAAAGGTAGAAAAAATCGGCAAAAAAAAAGGGAGGGGTGCAACACGAGGACTTCCCAGGAGGTCACCCATCCTAGTAATACTCTCGCCCAAGCGCGCTTAACTGCGGAGTTCTGATGGGATCCGGTGCATTAGTGCTGGTATGATCGCACCCGTTAGCATATGAAATGCAGTTGCATATAACCTTTCTATGCGGTTTTTTGAAATCGTGCGGTTTGGATGTCAAACGAGACATGAGCGTGGGCGGGCAATACGAACGCAAGGAGACGTGACGAAATGTGTTTCGGCGTGTTAAAAGAATGGCGCTTGGAAGCTAAAGAATCCTGCCAAAGAAAAGGTAAAAAAAATCGGCAAAAAAAAAGGGAGGGGTGCAACACGAGGACTTCCCAGGAGGTCACCCATCCTAGTACTACTCAAGCCCAAGCACGCTTAGCTGCAGAGTTCTGATGGGATCCGGTGCATTAGTGCTGGTATGATCGCACCCGTTAGCATATGAAATGCAGTTGCATATAACCTTTCTATGCGGTTTTTTGAAATCGTGCGGTGTGGATGTCAAACGAGACATGAGCGTGGGCGGGCAATACGAACGCAAGGAGACGTGACGAAATGTGTTTCGGCGTGTTAAAAGAATGGCGCTTGGAAGCTAAAGAATCCTGCCAAAGAAAAGGTAGAAAAAATCGGCAAAAAAAAAGGGAGGGGTGCAACACGAAGGACTTCCCAGGAGGTCACCCATCCTAGTACTACTCTCGCCCAAGCACGCTTAACTGCGGAGTTCTGATGGGATCCGGTGCATTAGTGCTGGTATGATCGCACCCGTTAGCATATGAAATGCAGTTGCATATAACCTTTCTATGCGGTTTTTTGAAATCGTGCGGTGTGGATGTAAAACGAGACATGAGCGTGGGCGGGCAATACGAACGCAAGGAGACGTGACGAAATGTGTTTCGGCGTGTTAAAAGAATGGCGCTTGGAAGCTAAAGAATCCTGCCAAAGAAAAGGTAAAAAAAATCGGCAAAAAAAAGGGAGGGTTGCAACACGAGGACTTCCCAGGAGGTCACCCATCCTAGTACTACTCTCGCCCAACCACGCTTAACTGCGGAGTTCTGATGGGATCCGGTGCATTAGTGCTGGTATGTTCGCACCCGTTAGCATATGAAATGCAGTTGCATATAACTTTTCTATGCGGTTTTTTGAAATCGTGCGGTGTGGATGTCAAACGAGACATGAGCGTGGGCGGGCAATACGAACGCAAGGAGACGTGACGAAATGTGTTTCGGCGTGTTAAAAGAATGGCGCTTGGAAGCTAAAGAATCCTGCCAAAGAAAAGGTAAAAAAAATCGGCAAAAAAAAAGGGAGGGGTGCAACACGAGGACTTCCCAGGAGGTCACCCATCCTAGTACTACTCGAGCCCAAGCACGCTTAGCTGCAGAGTTCTGATGGGATCCGGTGCATTAGTGCTGGTATGATCGCACCCGTTAGCATATGAAATGCAGTTGCATATAACCTTTCTATGCGGTTTTTTGAAATCGTGCGGTGTGGATGTCAAACGAGACATGAGCGTGGGCGGGCAATACGAACGCAAGGAGACGTGACGAAATGTGTTTCGGCGTGTTAAAAGAATGGCGCTTGGAAGCTAAAGAATCCTGCCAAAGAAAAGGTAGAAAAAATCGGCAAAAAAAAAGGGAGGGGTGCAACACGAGGACTTCCCAGGAGGTCACCCATCCTAGTAATACTCTCGCCCAAGCGCGCTTAACTGCGGAGTTCTGATGGGATCCGGTGCATTAGTGCTGGTATGATCGCACCCGTTAGCATATGAAATGCAGTTGCATATAACCTTTCTATGCGGTTTTTTGAAATCGTGCGGTGTGGATGTCAAACGAGACATGAGCGTGGGCGGGCAATACGAACGCAAGGAGACGTGACGAAATGTGTTTCGGCGTGTTAAAAGAATGGCGCTTGGAAGCTAAAGAATCCTGCCAAAGAAAAGGTAGAAAAAATCGGCAAAAAAAAAGGGAGGGGTGCAACACGAGGACTTCCCAGGAGGTCACCCATCCTAGTAATACTCTCGCCCAAGCGCGCTTAACTGCGGAGTTCTGATGGGATCCGGTGCATTAGTGCTGGTATGATCGCACCCGTTAGCATATGAAATGCAGTTGCATATAACCTTTCTATGCGGTTTTTTGAAATCGTGCGGTGTGGATGTCAAACGAGACATGAGCGTGGGCGGGCAATACGAACGCAAGGAGACGTGACGAAATGTGTTTCGGCGTGTTAAAAGAATGGCGCTTGGAAGCTAAAGAATCCTGCCAAAGAAAAGGTAGAAAAAATCGGCAAAAAAAAAGGGAGGGGTGCAACACGAGGACTTCCCAGGAGGTCACCCATCCTAGTAATACTCTCGCCCAAGCGCGCTTAACTGCGGAGTTCTGATGGGATCCGGTGCATTAGTGCTGGTATGATCGCACCCGTTAGCATATGAAATGCAGTTGCATATAACCTTTCTATGCGGTTTTTTGAAATCGTGCGGTGTGGATGTCAAACGAGACATGAGCGTGGGCGGGCAATACGAACGCAAGGAGACGTGACGAAATGTGTTTCGGCGTGTTAAAAGAATGGCGCTTGGAAGCTAAAGAATCCTGCCAAAGAAAAGGTAGAAAAAATCGGCAAAAAAAAAGGGAGGGGTGCAACACGAGGACTTCCCAGGAGGTCACCCATCCTAGTAATACTCTCGCCCAAGCGCGCTTAACTGCGGAGTTCTGATGGGATCCGGTGCATTAGTGCTGGTATGATCGCACCCGTTAGCATATGAAATGCAGTTGCATATAACCTTTCTATGCGGTTTTTTGAAATCGTGCGGTGTGGATGTCAAACGAGACATGAGCGTGGGCGGGCAATACGAACGCAAGGAGACGTGACGAAATGTGTTTCGGCGTGTTAAAAGAATGGCGCTTGGAAGCTAAAGAATCCTGCCAAAGAAAAGGTAAAAAAAATCGTCAAAAAAAAAGGGAGGGGTGCAACACGAGGACTTCCCAGGAGGTCACCCATCCTAGTACTACTCAAGCCCAAGCACGCTTAGCTGCAGAGTTCTGATGGGATCCGGTGCATTAGTGCTGGTATGATCGCACCCGTTAGCATATGAAATGCAGTTGCATATAACCTTTCTATGCGGTTTTTTGAAATCGTGCGGTGTGGATGTCAAACGAGACATGAGCGTGGGCGGGCAATACGAACGCAAGGAGACGTGACGAAATGTGTTTCGGCGTGTTAAAAGAATGGCGCTTGGAAGCTAAAGAATCCTGCCAAAGAAAAGGTAGAAAAAATCGGCAAAAAAAGGGAGGGGTGCAACACGAGGACTTCCCAGGAGGTCACCCATCCTAGTACTACTCTCGCCCAAGCACGCTTGACTGCGGAGTTCTAATGGGATCCGGTGCATTAGTGCTGGTATGATCGCACCCGTTAGCATATGAAATGCAGTTGCATATAACCTTTCTATGCGGTTTTTTGAAATCGTGCGGTGTGGATGTCAAACGAGACATGAGCATGGGCGGGCAATACGAACGCAAGGAGACGTGACGAAATGTGTTTCGGCGTGTTAAAAGAATGGCGCTTGGAAGCTAAAGAATCCTGCCAAAGAAAAGGTAAAAAAAAATCGGCAAAAAAAAAGGGAGGGGTGCAACACGAGGACTTCCCAGGAGGTCACCCATCCTAGTTCTACTCTCGCCCAAGCACGCTTAACTGCGGAGTTCTGATGGGATCCGGTGCTTTAGTGCTGGTATGATCGCACCCGTTAGCATATGAAATGCAGTTGCATATAACCTTTCTATGCGGTTTTTTGAAATCGTGCGGTGTGGATGTCAAACGAGACATGAGCGTGGGTGGGCAATACGAACGCAAGGAGACGTGACGAAATGTGTTTCAGCGTGTTAAAAGAATGGCGCTTGGAAGCTAAAGAATCCTGCCAAAGAAAAGGTAAAAAAAATCGGCAAAAAAAAGGGAGGGGTGCAACACGAGGACTTCCCAGGAGGTCACCCATCCTAGTTCTACTCTCGCCCAAGCACGCTTAGCTGCAGAGTTCTGATGGGATCCGGTGCATTAGTGCTGGTATGATCGCACCCGTTAGCATATGAAATGCAGTTGCATATAACCTTTCTATGCGGTTTTTTGAAATCGTGCGGTGTGGATGTCAAACGAGACATGAGCGTGGGCGGGCAATACGAACGCAAGGAGACGTGACGAAATGTGTTTCGGCGTGTTAAAAGAATGGCGCTTGGAAGCTAAAGAATCCTGCCAAAGAAAAGGTAAAAAAAATCGGCAAAAAAGGGAGGGGTGCAACACGAGGACTTCCCAGGAGGTCACCCATCCTAGTACTACTCGAGCCCAAGCACGCTTAGCTGCAAAGTTCTGATGGGATCCGGTGCATTAGTGCTGGTATGATCGCACCCGTTAGCATTTAAAATGCAGTTGCATATAACCTTTCTATGCGGTTTTTTGAAATCGTGCGGTGTGGATGTCAAACGAGACATGAGCGTGGGCGGGCAATACGAACGCAAGGAGACGTGACGAAATGTGTTTCGGCGTGTTTAAAGAACGGCGCTTGGAAGCTAAAGAATCCTGCCAAAGAAAAGGTAGAAAAAATCGGCAAAAAAAAGGGAGGGGTGCAACACGAGGACTTCCCAGGAGGTCACCCATCCTAGTACTACTCTCGCCCAAGCACGCTTAGCTGCGGAGTTCTGATGGGATCCGGTGCATTAGTGCTGGTATGATCGCACCCGTTAGCATATGAAATGCAGTTGCATATAACCTTTCTATGCGGTTTTTTGAAATCGTGCGGTGTGGATGTCAAACGAGACATGAGCGTGGGCGGGCAATACGAACGCAAGGAGACGTGACGAAATGTGTTTCGGCGTGTTAAAAGAATGGCGCTTGGAAGCTAAAGAATACTGCCAAAGAAAAGGTAGAAAAAATCGGCAAAAAAAAGGGAGGGGTGCAACACGAGGACTTCCCAGGAGGTCACCCATCCTATTACTACTCTCGCCCAAGCACGCTTAGCTGCGGAGTTCTGATGGGATCCGGTGCATTAGCGCTGGTATGATCGCACCCGTTAGCATATGAAATGCAGTTGCATATAACCTTTCTATGCGGTTTTTTGAAATCATGCGGTGTGGATGTCAAACGAGACATGAGCGTGGGCGGGCAATACGAACGCAAGGAGACGTAACGAAATGTGTTTCGGCGTGTTAAAAGAATGGCGCTTGGAAGCTAAAGAATCCTGCCAAAGAAAAGGTAGAAAAAATCGGCAAAAAAAGGGAGGGGTGCAACACGAGGACTTCCCAGGAGGTCACCCATCCTAGTACTACTCTCGCCCAAGCACGCTTAACTGCGGAGTTGTGATGGGATCCGGTGCATTAGTGCTGGTATGATCGCACCCATTAGCATATGAAATGCAGTTGCATATAACCTTTCTATACGGTTTTTTGAAATCGTGCGGGGGTGGATGTCAAACGAGACATGAGCGTGGGCGGGCAATACGAACGCAAGGAGACGTGACGAAATGTGTTTCGGCGTGTTAAAAGAATGGCGCTTGGAAGCTAAAGAATCCTGCCAAAGAAAAGGTAAAAAAAATCGGCAAAAAAAAAGGGAGGGGTGCAACACGAGGACTTCCCAGGAGGTCACCCATCCTAGTACTACTCGAGCCCAAGCACGCTTAGCTGCAGAGTTCTGATGGGATCCGGTGCATTAGTGCTGGTATGATCGCACCCGTTAGCATAGGAAATGCAGTTGCATATAACCTTTCTATGCGGTTTTTTGAAATCGTGCGGTGTGGATGTCAAACGAGACATGAGCGTGGGCGGGCAATACGAACGCAAGGAGACGTGACGAAATGTGTTTCGGCGCGTTAAAAGAATGGCGCTTGGAAGCTAAAGAATCCTGCCAAAGAAAAGGTAAAAAAAATCGGCAAAAAAAAGGGAGGGTTGCAACACGAGGACTTCCCAGGAGGTCACCCATCCTAGTACTACTCTCGCCCAACCACGCATAACTGCGGAGTTCTGATGGGATCCGGTGCATTAGTGCTGGTATGTTCGCACCCGTTAGCATATGAAATGCAGTTGCATATAACTTTTCTATGCGGTTTTTTGAAATCGTGCGGTGTGGATGTCAAACGAGACATGAGCGTGGGCGGGCAATACGAACGCAAGGAGACGTGACGAAATGTGTTTCGGCGTGTTAAAAGAATGGCGCTTGGAAGCTAAAGAATCCTGCCAAAGAAAAGGTAAAAAAAATCGGCAAAAAAAAAGGAGGGGTGCAACACGAGGACTTCCCAGGAGGTCACCCATCCTAGTACTACTCTCGCCCAAGCACGCTTAACTGCAGAGTTCTGATGGGATCCGGTGCATTAGCGCTGGTATGATCGCACCCGTTAGCATATGAAATGCAGTTGCATATAACCTTTCTATGCGGTTTTTTGAAATCGTTCGGTGTGGATGTCAAACGAGACATGAGCGTGGGCGGGCAATACGAACGCAAGGAGACGTAACGAAATGTGTTTCGGCGTGTTAAAAGAATGGCGCTTGGAAGCTAAAGAATCCTGCCAAAGAAAAGGTAGAAAAAATCGGCAAAAAAAGGGAGGGGTGCAACACGAGGACTTCCCAGGAGGTCACCCATCCTAGTACTACTCTCGCCCAAGCACGCTTAACTGCGGAGTTGTGATGGGATCCGGTGCATTAGTGCTGGTATGATCGCACCCATTAGCATATGAAATGCAGTTGCATATAACCTTTCTATACGGTTTTTTGAAATCGTGCGGTGTGGATGTCAAACGAGACATGAGCGTGGGCGGGCAATACGAACGCAAGGAGACGTGACGAAATGTGTTTCGGCGTGTTAAAAGAATGGCGCTTGGAAGCTAAAGAATCCTGCCAAAGAAAAGGTAAAAAAAATCGGCAAAAAAAAAGGGAGGGGTGCAACACGAGGACTTCCCAGGAGGTCACCCATCCTAGTACTACTCGAGCCCAAGCACGCTTAGCTGCAGAGTTCTGATGGGATCCGGTGCATTAGTGCTGGTATGATCGCACCCGTTAGCATATGAAATGCAGTTGCATATAACCTTTCTATGCGGTTTTTTGAAATCGTGCGGTGTGGATGTCAAACGAGACATGAGCGTGGGCGGGCAATACGAACGCAAGGAGACGTGACGAAATGTGTTTCGGCGTGTTAAAAGAATGGCGCTTGGAAGCTAAAGAATCCTGCCAAAGAAAAGGTAAAAAAAATCGGCAAAAAAAAGGGAGGGTTGCAACACGAGGACTTCCCAGGAGGTCACCCATCCTAGTACTACTCTCGCCCAACCACGCTTAACTGCGGAGTTCTGATGGGATCCGGTGCATTAGTGCTGGTATGTTCGCACCCGTTAGAATATGAAATGCAGTTGCATATAACTTTTCTATGCGGTTTTTTGAAATCGTGCGGTGTGGATGTCAAACGAGACATGAGCGTGGGCGGGCAATACGAACGCAAGGAGACGTGACGAAATGTGTTTCGGCGTGTTAAAAGAATGGCGCTTGGAAGCTAAAGAATCCTGCCAAAGAAAAGGTAAAAAAAATCGGCAAAAAAAAAGGGAGGGGTGCAACACGAAGGACTTCCCAGGAGGTCACCCATCCTAGTACTACTCTCGCCCAAGCACGCTTAACTGCGGAGTTCTGATGGGATCCGGTGCATTAGTGCTGGTATGATCGCACCCGTTAGCATATGAAATGCAGTTGCATATAACCTTTCTATGCGGTTTTTTGAAATCGTGCGGTGTGGATGTCAAACGAGACATGAGCGTGGGCGGGCAATACGAATGCAAGGAGACATGACGAAATGTGTTTCGGCGTGTTAAAAGAATGGCGCTTGGAAGCTAAAGAATCCTGCCAAAGAAAAGGTAAAAAAAATCGGCAAAAAAAAGGGAGGGGTGCAACACGAGGACTTCCCAGGAGGTCACCCATCCTAGTACTACTCTCGCCCAAGAACGCTTAACTGCGGAGTTCTGATGGGATCCGGTGCATTAGTGCTGGTATGATCGCACCCGTTAGCATATGTAATGCAGTTGCATATAACCTTTCTATGCGGTTTTTTGAAATCGTGCGGTGTGGATGTCAAACGAGACATGAGCGTGGGCGGGCAATACGAACGCAAGGAGACGTGACGAAATGTGTTTCGGCGTGTTAAAAGAATGGCGCTTGGAAGCTAAAGAATCCTGCCAAAGAAAAGGTAAAAAAAATCGGCAAAAAAAAAGGGAGGGGTGCAACACGAGGACTTCCCAGGAGTTCACCCATCCTAGTACTAGTCAAGCCCAAGCACGCTTAGCTGCAGAGTTCTGATGGGATCCGGTGCATTAGTGCTGGTATGATCGCACCCGTTAGCATATGAAATGCAGTTGCATATAACCTTTCTATGCGGTTTTTTGAAATCGTGCGGTGTGGATGTCAAACGAGACATGAGCGTGGGCGGGCAATACGAACGCAAGGAGACGTGACGAAATGTGTTTCGACGTGTTAAAAGAATGGCGCTTGGAAGCTAAAGAATCCTGCCAAAGAAAAGGTAGAAAAAATCGGCAAAAAAAAGGGAGGGGTGCAACACGAGGACTTCCCAGGAGGTCACCCATCCTAGTACTACTCTCGCCCAAGCACGCTTGACTGCGGAGTTCTAATGGGATCCGGTGCATTAGTGCTGGTATGATCGCACCCGTTAGCATATGAAATGCAGTTGCATATAACCTTTCTATGCGGTTTTTTGAAATCGTGCGGTGTGGATGTCAAACGAGACATGAGCGTGGGCGGGCAATACGAACGCAAGGAGACGTGACGAAATGTGTTTCGGCGTGTTAAAAGAATGGCGCTTGGAAGCTAAAGAATCCTACCAAAGAAAAGGTAAAAAAAATCGGCAAAAAAAAAGGGAGGGGTGCAACACGAGGACTTCCCAGGAGGTCACCCATCCTAGTTCTACTCTCGCCCAAGCACGCTTAACTGCGGAGTTCTGATGGGATCCGGTGCTTTAGTGCTGGTATGATCGCACCCGTTAGCATATGAAATGCAGTTGCATATAACCTTTCTATGCGGTTTTTTGAAATCGTGCGGTGTGGATGTCAAACGAGACATGAGCGTGGGCGGGCAATACGAACCCAAGGAGACGTGACGAAATGTGTTTCGGCGTGTTAAAAGAATGGCGCTTGGAAGCTAAAGAATCCTGCCAAAGAAAAGGTAAAAAAAATCGGCAAAAAAAAAGGGAGGGGTGCAACACGAGGACTTCCCAGGAGTTCACCCATCCTAGTACTAGTCAAGCCCAAGCACGCTTAGCTGCAGAGTTCTGATGGGATCCGGTGCATTAGTGCTGGTATGATCGCACCCGTTAGCATATGAAATGCAGTTGCATATAACCTTTCTATGCGGTTTTTTGAAATCGTGCGGTGTGGATGTCAAACGAGACATGAGCGTGGGCGGGCAATACGAACGCAAGGAGACGTGACGAAATGTGTTTCGGCGTGTTAAAAGAATGGCGCTTGGAAGCTAAAGAATCCTGCCAAAGAAAAGGTAGAAAAAATCGGCAAAAAAAAGGGAGGGGTGCAACACGTGGACTTCCCAGGAGGTCACCCATCCTAGTACTACTCTCGCCCGAGCGCGCTTAACTGCGGAGTTCTGATGGGATCCGGTGCATTAGTGCTGGTATGATCGCACCCGTTAGCATATGAAATGCAGTTGCATATAACCTTTCTATGCGGTTTTTTGAAATCGTGCGGTGTGGATGTCAAACGAGACATGAGCGTGGGCGGGCAATACGAACGCAAGGAGACGTGACGAAATGTGTTTCGGCGTGTTAAAAGAATGGCGCTTGGAAGCTAAAGAATCCTGCCAAAGAAAAGGTAAAAAAAATCGGCAAAAAAAAAGGGAGGGGTGCAACACGAGGACTTCCCAGGAGTTCACCCATCCTAGTACTAGTCAAGCCCAAGCACGCTTAGCTGCAGAGTTCTGATGGGATCCGGTGCATTAGTGCTGGTATGATCGCACCCGTTAGCATATGAAATGCTGTTGCATATAACCTTTCTATGCGGTTTTTTGAAATCGTGCGGTGTGGATGTCAAACGAGACATGAGCGTGGGCGGGCAATACGAACGCAAGGAGACGTGACGAGATGTGTTTCGACGTGTTAAAAGAATGGCGCTTGGAAGCTAAAGAATCCTGCCAAAGAAAAGGTAAAAAAAATCGGCAAAAAAAAAGGGAGGGGTGCAACACGAGGACTTCCCAGGAGGTCACCCATCCTAGTACTACTCTCGCCCAAGCACGCTTGACTGCGGAGTTCTAATGGGATCCGGTGCATTAGTGCTGGTATGATCACACCCGTTAGCATATGAAATGCAGTTGCATATAACCTTTCTATGCGGTTTTTTGAAATCGTGCGGTGTGGATGTCAAACGAGACATGAGCGTGGGCGGGCAATACGAACGCAAGGAGACGTGACGAAATGTGTTTCGGCGTGTTAAAAGAATGGCGCTTGGAAGCTAAAGAATCCTGCCAAAGAAAAGGTAAAAAAAATCGGCAAAAAAAAAGGGAGGGGTGCAACACGAGGACTTCCCAGGAGGTCACCCATCCTAGTTCTACTCTCGCCCAAGCACGCTTAACTGCGGAGTTCTGATGGGATCCGGTGCTTTAGTGCTGGTATGATCGCACCCGTTAGCATATGAAATGCAGTTGCATATAACCTTTCTATGCGGTTTTTTGAAATCGTGCGGTGTGGATGTCAAACGAGACATGAGCGTGGGCGGGCAATACGAACCCAAGGAGACGTGACGAAATGTGTTTCGGCGTGTTAAAAGAATGGCGCTTGGAAGCTAAAGAATCCTGCCAAAGAAAAGGTAACAAAAATCGGCAAAAAAAAAGGGAGGGGTGCAACACGAGGACTTCCCAGGAGGTCACCCATCCTAGTTCTACTCTCGCCCAAGCACGCTTAGCTGCAGAGTTCTGATGGGATCCGGTGCATTAGTGCTGGTATGATCGCACCCGTTAGCATATGAAATGCAGTTGCATATAACCTTTCTATGCGGTTTTTTGAAATCGTGCGGTGTGGATGTCAAACGAGACATGAGCGTGGGCGGGCAATACGAACGCAAGGAGACGTGACGAAATGTGTTTCGGCGTGTTAAAAGAATGGCGCTTGGAAGCTAAAGAATCCTGCCAAAGAAAAGGTAAAAAAAATCGGCAAAAAAGGGAGGGGTGCAACACGAGGACTTCCCAGGAGGTCACCCATCCTAGTACTACTCGAGCCCAAGCACGCTTAGCTGCAGAGTTCTGATGGGATCCGGTGCATTAGTGCTGGTATGATCGCACCCGTTAGCATATGAAATGCAGTTGCATATAACCTTTCTATGCGGTTTTTTGAAATCGTGCGGTGTGGATGTCAAACGAGACATGAGCGTGGGCGGGCAATACGAACGCAAGGAGACGTGACGAAATGTGTTTCGGCGTGTTAAAAGAATGGCGCTTGGAAGCTAAAGAATCCTGCCAAAGAAAAGGTAGAAAAAATCGGCAAAAAAAGGGAGGGGTGCAACACGAGGACTTCCCAGGAGGTCACCCATCCTAGTACTACTCTCGCCCAAGCACGCTTGACTGCGGAGTTCTAATGGGATCCGGTGCATTAGTGCTGGTATGATCGCACCCGTTAGCATATGAAATGCAGTTGCATATAACCTTTCTATGCGGTTTTTTGAAATCGTGCGGTGTGGATGTCAAACGAGACATGAGCGTGGGCGGGCAATTCGAACGCAAGGAGACGTGACGAAATGTGTTTCGGCGTGTTAAAAGAATGGCGCTTGGAAGCTAAAGAATCCTGCCAAAGAAAAGGTAGAAAAAATCGGCAAAAAAAAAGGGAGGGGTGCAACACGAGGACTTCCCAGGAGGTCACCCATCCTAGTACTACTCTCGCCCAAGCACGCTTAGCTGCGGAGTTCTGATGGGATCCGGTGCATTAGTGCTGGCATGATCGCACCCGTTAGCATATGAAATGCAGTTGCATATAACCTTTCTATGCGGTTTTTTGAAATCGTGCGGTGTGGATGTCAAACGAGACATGAGCGTGGGCGGGCAATACGAACGCAAGGAGACGTGACGAAATGTGTTTCGGCGTGTTTAAAGAACGGAGCTTGGAAGCTAAAGAATCCTGCCAAAGAAAAGGTAGAAAAAATCGGCAAAAAAAAAGGGAGGGGTGCAACACGAGGACTTCCCAGGAGGTCACCCATCCTAGTTCTACTCTCGCCCGAGCACGCTTAACTGCGGAGTTCTGATGGGATCCGGTGCATTAGTGCTGGTATGATCGCACCCGTTAGCATATGAAATGCGGTTGCATATAACCTTTCTATGCGGTTTTTTGAAATCGTGCGGTGTGGATGTCAAACGAGACATGAGCGTGGGCGGGCAATTCGAACGCAAGGAGACGTGACGAAATGTGTTTCAGCGTGTTAAAAGAATGGCGCTTGGAAGCTAAAGAATCCTGCCAAAGAAAAGGTAGAAAAAATCGGCAAAAAAAAAGGGAGGGGTGCAACACGAGGACTTCCCAGGAGGTCACCCATCCTAGTACTACTCTCGCCCAAGCACGCTTAACTGCGGAGTTCTGATGGGATCCGGTGCATTAGTGCTGGTATGATCGCACCCGTTAGCATATGAAATGCAGTTGCATATAACCTTTCTATGCGGTTTTTTGAAATCGTGCGGTGTGGATGTCAAACGAGACATGAGCGTGGGCGGGCAATACGAACGCAAGGAGACGTGACGAAATGTGTTTCGGCGTGTTAAAAGAATGGCGCTTGGAAGCTAAAGAATCCTGCCAAAGAAAAGGTAAAAAAAATCGGCAAAAAAAAGGGAGGGGTGCAACACGAGGACTTCCCAGGAGGTCACCCATCCTAGTACTACTCTCGCCCAAGAACGCTTAACTGCGGAGTTCTGATGGGATCCGGTGCATTAGTGCTGGTATGATCGCACCCGTTAGCATATGTAATGCAGTTGCATATAACCTTTCTATGCGGTTTTTTGAAATCGTGCGGTGTGGATGTCAAACGAGACATGAGCGTGGGCGGGCAATACGAACGCAAGGAGACGTGACGAAATGTGTTTCGGCGTGTTAAAAGAATGGCGCTTGGAAGCTAAAGAATCCTGCCAAAGAAAAGGTATAAAAAATCGGCAAAAAAAAAGGGAGGGGTGCAACACGAGGACTTCCCAGGAGGTCACCCATCCTAGTAATACTCTCGCCCAAGCGCGCTTAACTGCGGAGTTCTGATGGGATCCGGTGCATTAGTGCTGGTATGATCGCACCCGTTAGCATATGAAATGCAGTTGCATATAACCTTTCTATGCGGTTTTTTGAAATCGTGCGGTGTGGATGTCAAACGAGACATGAGCGTGGGCGGGCAATACGAACGCAAGGAGACGTGACGAAATGTGTTTCGGCGTGTTAAAAGAATGGCGCTTGGAAGCTAAAGAATCCTGCCAAAGAAAAGGTAAAAAAAATCGGCAAAAAAAAAGGGAGGGGTGCAACACGAGGACTTCCCAGGAGGTCACCCATCCTAGTTCTACTCTCGCCCGAGCACGCTTAACTGCGGAGTTCTGATGGGATCCGGTGCATTAGTGCTGGTATGATCGCACCCGTTAGCATATGAAATGCGGTTGCATATAACCTTTCTATGCGGTTTTTTGAAATCGTGCGGTGTGGATGTCAAACGAGACATGAGCGTGGGCGGGCAATTCGAACGCAAGGAGACGTGACGAAATGTGTTTCGGCGTGTTAAAAGAATGGCGCTTGGAAGCTAAAGAATCCTGCCCAAGAAAAGGTAAAAAAAATCGGCAAAAAAAAAGGGAGGGGTGCAACACGAGGACTTCCTAGGAGGTCACCCATCCTAGTACTACTCAAGCCCAAGCACGCTTAGCTGCAGAGTTCTGATGGGATCCGGTGCATTAGTGCTGGTATGATCGCACCCGTTAGCATATGAAATGCAGTTGCATATAACCTTTCTATGCGGTTTTTTGAAATCGTGCGGTGTGGATGTCAAACGAGACATGAGCGTGGGCAGGCAATACGAACGCAAGGAGACGTGACGAAATGTGTTTCGGCGTGTTAAAAGAATGGCGCTTGGAAGCTAAAGAATCCTGCCAAAGAAAAGGTAGAAAAAATCGGCAAAAAAAAGGGAGGGGTGCAACACGAGGACTTCCCAGGAGGTCACCCATCCTAGTACTACTCTCGCCCAAGCACGCTTGACTGCGGAGTTCTAATGGGATCCGGTGCATTAGTGCTGGTATGATCGCACCCGTTAGCATATGAAATGCAGTTGCATATAACCTTTCTATGCGGTTTTTTGAAATCGTGCGGTGTGGATGTCAAACGAGACATGAGCGTGGGCGGGCAATACGAACGCAAGGAGACGTGACGAAATGTGTTTCGGCGTGTTAAAAGAATGGCGCTTGGAAGCTAAAGAATCCTGCCAAAGAAAAGGTAGAAAAAATCGGGAAAAAAAAGGGAGGGGTGCAACACTAGGACTTCCCACGAGGTCACCCATCCTAGTACTACTCTCGCCCAAGCACGCTTAACTGCGGAGTTCTAATGGGATCCGGTGCATTAGTGCTGGTATGATCGCACCCGTTAGCATATGAAATGCAGTTGCATATAACCTTTCTATGCGGTTTTTTGAAATCGTGCGGTGTGGATGTCAAACGAGACATGAGCGTGGGCGAGCAATACGAACGCAAGGAGACGTGACGAAATGTGTTTCGGCTTGTTAAAAGAATGGCGCTTGGAAGCTAAAGAATCCTGCCAAAGAAAAGGTAAAAAAATTCGGCAAAAAAAAAGGGAGGGGTGCAACACGAGGACTTCCCAGGAGGTCACCCATCCTAGTACAACTATCGCCCAAGCACGCTTAACTGCGGAGTTCTGATGGGATCCGGTGCATTAGTGCTGGTATGATCGCACCCGTTAGCATATGAAATGTAGTTGCATATAACCTTTCTATGCGGTTTTTTGAAATCGTGCGGTGTGGATGTCAAACGAGACATGAGCGTGGGCGGGCAATACGAACGCAAGGAGACGTGACGAAATGTGTTTCGGCGTGTTAAAAGAATGGCGCTTGGAAGCTAAAGAATCCTGCCAAAGAAAAGGTAGAAAAAATCGGCAAAAAAAAAGGGAGGGGTGCAACACGAGGACTTCCCAGGAGGTCACCCATCCTAGTACTACTCTCGCCCAAGCACGCTTAACTGCGGAGTTCTGATGGGATCCGGTGCATTAGTGCTGGTATGATCGCACCCGTTAGCATATGAAATGCAGTTGCATATAACCTTTCTATGCGGTTTTTTGAAATCGTGCGGTGTGGATGTCAAACGAGACATGAGCGTGGGCGGGCAATACGAACGCAAGGAGACGTGACGAAATGTGTTTCGGCGTGTTAAAAGAATGGCGCTTGGAAGCTAAAGAATCCTGCCAAAGAAAAGGTAAAAAAAATCGGCAAAAAAAAAGGGAGGGGTGCAACACGAGGACTTCCCAGGAGGTCACCCATCCTAGTACTACTCTCGCCCAAGCACGCTTAGCTGCGGAGTTCTGATGGGATCCGGTGCATTAGTGCTGGCATGATCGCACCCGTTAGCATATGAAATGCAGTTGCATATAACCTTTCTATGCGGTTTTTTGAAATCGTGCGGTGTGGATGTCAAACGAGACATGAGCGTGGGCGGGCAATACGAACGCAAGGAGACGTGACGAAATGTGTTTCGGCGTGTTAAAAGAATGGCGCTTGGAAGCTAAAGAATCCTGCCAAAGAAAAGGTAGAAAAAATCGGCAAAAAAAAGGGAGGGGTGCAACACGAGGACTTCCCAGGAGGTCACCCATCCTAGTTCTACTCTCGCCCAAGCACGCTTAACTGCGGAGTTCTGATGGGATCCGGTGCATTAGTGCTGGTATGATCGCACCCGTTAGCATATGAAATGCAGTTGCATATAACCTTTCTATGCGGTTTTTTGAAATCGTGCGGTGTGGATGTCAAACGAGACATGAGCGTGGGCGGGCAATACGAACGCAAGGAGACGTGACGAAATGTGTTTCGGCGTGTTAAAAGAATGGCGCTTGGAAGCTAAAGGATCCTGCCAAAGAAAAGGTAGAAAAAATCGGCAAAAAAAAGGGAGGGGTGCAACACGAGGACTTCCCAGGAGGTCACCCATCCTAGTACTACTCGAGCCCAAGCACGCTTAGCTGCAGAGTTCTGATGGGATCCGGTGCATTAGTGCTGGTATGATCGCACCCGTTAGCATATGAAATGCAGTTGCATATAACCTTTCTATGCGGTTTTTTGAAATCGTGCGGTGTGGATGTCAAACGAGACATGAGCGTGGGCGGGCAATACGAACGCAAGGAGACGTGACGAAATGTGTTTCGGCGTGTTAAAAGAATGGCGCTTGGAAGCTAAAGAATCCTGCCAAAGAAATGGTAAAAAAAATCGGCAAAAAAAAGGGAGGGGTGCAACACGAGGACTTCCCAGGAGGTCACCCATCCTAGTACTACTCTCGCCCAAGCACGCTTAGTTGCGGAGTTCTGATGGGATCCGGTGCATTAGTGCTGGCATGATCGCACCCGTTAGCATATGAAATGCAGTTGCATATAACCTTTCTATGCGGTTTTTTCAAATCGTGCGGTGTGGATGTCAAACGAGACATGAGCGTGGGCGGGCAATACGAACGCAAGGAGACGTGACGAAATGTGTTTCGGCGTGTTAAAAGAATGGCGCTTGGAAGCTAAAGAATCCTGCCAAAGAAAAGGTAGAAAAAATCGGCAAAAAAAAAGGGAGGGGTGCAACACGAGGACTTCCCAGGAGGTCACCCATCCTAGTTCTACTCTCGCCCGAGCACGCTTAACTGCGGAGTTCTGATGGGATCCGGTGCATTAGTGCTGGTATGATCGCACCCGTTAGCATATGAAATGCGGTTGCATATAACCTTTCTATGCGGTTTTTTGAAATCGTGCGGTGTGGATGTCAAACGAGACATGAGCGTGGGCGGGCAATACGAACGCAAGGAGACGTGACGAAATGTGTTTCGGCGTGTTAAAAGAATGGCGCTTGGAAGCTAAAGAATCCTGCCAAAGAAAAGGTAAAAAAAATCGGCAAAAAAAAAGGGAGGGGTGCAACACGAGGACTTCCCAGGAGGTCACCCATCCTAGTTCTACTCTCGCCCAAGCACGCTTAACTGCGGAGTTCTGATGGGATCCGGTGCATTAGTGCTGGTATGATCGCACCCGTTAGCATATGAAATGCAGTTGCATATAACCTTTCTATGCGGTTTTTTGAAATCGTGCGGTGTGGATGTCAAACGAGACATGAGCGTGGGCGGGCAATACGAACGCAAGGAGACGTGACGAAATGTGTTTCGGCGTGTTAAAAGAATGGCGCTTGGAAGCTAAAGAATCCTGCCAAAGAAAAGGTAAAAAAAATCGGCAAAAAAAAAGGGAGGGGTGCAACACGAGGACTTCCCAGGAGGTCACCCATCCTAGTTCTACTCTCGCCCAAGCACGCTTAACTGCGGAGTTCTGATGGGATCCGGTGCATTAGTGCTGGTATGATCGCACCCGTTAGCATATGAAATGCAGTTGCATATAACCTTTCTATGCGGTTTTTTGAAATCGTGCGGTGTGGATGTCAAACGAGACATGAGCGTGGGCGGGCAATATGAACGCAAGGAGACGTGACGAAATGTGTTTCGGCGTGTTAAAAGAATGGCGCTTGGAAGCTAAAGGATCCTGCCAAAGAAAAGGTAGAAAAAATCGGCAAAAAAAAGGGAGGGGTGCAACACGAGGACTTCCCAGGAGGTCACCCATCCTAGTTCTACTCTCGCCCGAGCACGCTTAACTGCGGAGTTCTGATGGGATCCGGTGCATTAGTGCTGGTATGATCGCACCCGTTAGCATATGAAATGCAGTTGCATATAACCTTTCTATGCGGTTTTTTGAAATCGTGCGGTGTGGATGTCAAACGAGACATGAGCGTGGGCGGGCAATACGAACGCAAGGAGACGTGACGAAATGTGTTTCGGCGTGTTAAAAGAATGGCGCTTGGAAGCTAAAGGATCCTGCCAAAGAAAAGGTAGAAAAAATCGGCAAAAAAAAGGGAGGGGTGCAACACGAGGACTTCCCAGGAGGTCACCCATCCTAGTACTACTCTCGCCCAAGCACGCTTAACTGCGGAGTTCTAATGGGATCCGGTGCATTAATGCTGGTATGATCGCACCCGTTAGCATATGAAATGCAGTTGCATATAACCTTTCTATGCGGTTTTTTGAAATCGTGCGGTATGGATGTCAAACGAGACATGAGCGTGGGCGGGCAATACGAACGTAAGGAGACGTGACGAAATGTGTTTCGGCGTGTTAAAAGAATGGCGCTTGGAAGCTAAAGAATCCTGCCAAAGAAAAGGTAAAAAAAATCGGCAAAAAAAAAGGGAGGGGTGCAACACGAGGACTTCCCAGGAGGTCACCCATCCTAGTACTACTCGAGCCCAAGCACGCTTAGCTGCAGAGTTCTGATGGGATCCGGTGCATTAGTGCTGGTATGATCGCACCCGTTAGCATATGAAATGCAGTTGCATATAACCTTTCTATGCGGTTTTTTGAAATCGTGCGGTGTGGATGTCAAACGAGACATGAGCGTGGGCGGGCAATACGAACGCAAGGAGACGTGACGAAATGTGTTTCGGCGTGTTAAAAGAATGGCGCTTGGAAGCTAAAGAATCCTGCCAAAGAAAAGGTAGAAAAAATCGGCAAAAAAAAAGGGAGGGGTGCAACACGAGGACTTCCCAGGAGGTCACCCATCCTAGTACTACTCTCGCCCAAGCACGCTTAACTGCGGAGTTCTGATCGGATCCAGTGCATTAGTGCTGGTATGATCGCACCCGTTAGCATATGAAATGCAGTTGCATATAACCTTTCTATGTGGTTTTTTGAAATCGTGCGGTGTGGATGTCAAACGAGACATGAGCGTGGGCGGGCAATACGAACGCAAGGAGACGTGACGAAATGTGTTTCAGCGTCTTAAAAGAATGGCGCTTGGAAGCTAAAGAATCCTGCCAAAGAAAAGGTAAAAAAAATCGGCAAAAAAAATGGAGGGGTGCAACACGAGGACTTCCCAGGAGGTCACCCATCCTAGTACTACTCTCGCCCAAGAACGCTTAACTGCGGAGTTCTGATGGGATCCGGTGCATTAGTGCTGGTATGATCGCACCCGTTAGCATATGTAATGCAGTTGCATATAACCTTTCTATGCGGTTTTTTGAAATCGTGCGGTGTGGATGTCAAACGAGACATGAGCGTGGGCGGGCAATACGAACGCAAGGAGACGTGACGAAATGTGTTTCGGCGTGTTAAAAGAATGGCGCTTGGAAGCTAAAGGATCCTGCCAAAGAAAAGGTAGAAAAAATCGGCAAAAAAAAGGGAGGGGTGCAACACGAGGACTTCCCAGGAGGTCACCCATCCTAGTTCTACTCTCGCCCGAGCACGCTTGACTGCGGAGTTCTGATGGGATCCGGTGCATTAGTGCTGGTATGATCGCACCCGTTAGCATATGAAATGCAGTTGCATATAACCTTTCTATGCGATTTTTTGAAATCGTGCGGTGTGGATGTCAAACGAGACATGAGCGTGGGCGGGCAATACGAACGCAAGGAGACGTGACGAAATGTGTTTCGGCGTGTTAAAAGAATGGCGCTTGGAAGCTAAAGGATCCTGCCAAAGAAAAGGTAGAAAAAATCGGCAAAAAAAAGGGAGGGGTGCAACACGAGGACTTCCCAGGAGGTCACCCATCCTAGTACTACTCTCGCCCAAGCACGCTTAACTGCGGAGTTCTAATGGGATCCGGTGCATTAGTGCTGGTATGATCGCACCCGTTAGCATATGAAATGCAGTTGCATATAACCTTTCTATGCGGTTTTTTGAAATCGTGCGGTGTGGATGTCAAACGAGACATGAGCGTGGGCGGGCAATACGAACGCAAGGAGACGTGACGAAATGTGTTTCGGCGTGTTAAAAGAATGGCGCTTGGAAGCTAAAGAATCCTGCCAAAGAAAAGGTAAAAAAAATCGGCAAAAAAAAAGGGAGGGGTGCAACACGAGGAATTCCCAGGAGGTCACCCATCCTAGTACTACTCGAGCCCAAGCACGCTTAGCTGCAGAGTTCTGATGGGATCCGGTGCATTAGTGCTGGTATGATCGCACCCGTTAGCATATGAAATGCAGTTGCATATAACCTTTCTATGCGGTTTTTTGAAATCGTGCGGTGTGGATGTCAAACGAGACATGAGCGTGGGCGGGCAATACGAACGCAAGGAGACGTGACGAAATGTGTTTCGGCGTGTTAAAAGAATGGCGCTTGGAAGCTAAAGAATCCTGCCAAAGAAAAGGTAGAAAAAATCGGCAAAAAAAAAGGGAGGGGTGCAACACGAGGACTTCCCAAGAGGTCACCCATCCTAGTACTACTCTCGCCCAAGCACGCTTAACTGCGGAGTTCTGATGGGATCCAGTGCATTAGTGCTGGTATAATCGCACCCGTTAGCATATGAAATGCAGTTGCATATAACCTTTCTATGTGGTTTTTTGAAATCGTGCGGTGTGGATGTCAAACGAGACATGAGCGTGGGCGGGCAATACGAACGCAAGGAGACGTGACGAAATGTGTTTCGGCGTGTTAAAAGAATGGCGCTTGGAAGCTAAAGAATCCTGCCAAAGAAAAGGTAAAAAAAATCGGCAAAAAAAAAGGGAGGGGTGCAACACGAGGACTTTCCAGGAGGTCACCCATCCTAGTACTACTCGAGCCCAAGCACGCTTAGCTGCGGAGTTCTGATGGGATCCGGTGCATTAGTGCTGGTATGATCGCACCCGTTAGCATATGAAATGCAGTTGCATATAACCTTTCTATGCGGTTTTTTGAAATCGTGCGGTGTGGATGTCAAACGAGACATGAGCGTGGGCAGGCAATACGAACGCAAGGAGACGTGACGAAATGTGTTTCGGCGTGTTAAAAGAATGGCGCTTGGAAGCTAAAGAATCCTGCCAAAGAAAAGGTAAAAAAAATCGGCAAAAAAAAGGGAGGGGTGCAACACGAGGACTTCCCAGGAGGTCACCCATCCTAGTACTACTCTCGCCCAAGAACGCTTAACTGCGGAGTTCTGATGGGATCCGGTGCATTAGTGCTGGTATGATCGCACCCGTTAGCATATGTAATGCAGTTGCATATAACCTTTCTATGCGGTTTTTTGAAATCGTGCGGTGTGGATGTCAAACGAGACATGAGCGTGGGCGGGCAATACGAACGCAAGGAGACGTGACGAAATGTGTTTCGGCGTGTTAAAAGAATGGCGCTTGGAAGCTAAAGAATCCTGCCAAAGAAAAGGTAAAAAAAATCGGCAAAAAAAAGGGAGGGGTGCAACACGAGGACTTCCCAGGAGGTCACCCATCCTAGTACTACTCTCGCCCAGGAACGCTTAACTGCGGAGTTCTGATGGGATCCGGTGCATTAGTGCTGGTATGATCGCACCCGTTAGCATATGTAATGCAGTTGCATATAACTTTCTATGCGGTTTTTTGAAATCGTGCGGTGTGGATGTCAAACGAGACATGAGCGTGGGCGGGCAATACGAACGCAAGGAGACGTGACGAAATGTGTTTCGGCGTGTTAAAAGAATGGCGCTTGGAAGCTAAAGAATCCTGCCAAAGAAAAGGTAAAAAAAATCGGCAAAAAAAAAAGGGAGGGGTGCAACACGAGGACTTCCCAGGAGGTCACCCATCCTAGTACTACTCGAGCCCAAGCACGCTTAGCTGCAGAGTTCTGATGGGATCCGGTGCATTAGTGCTGGTATGATCGCACCCGTTAGCATATGAAATGCAGTTGCATATAACCTTTCTATGCGGTTTTTTGAAATCGTGCGGTGTGGATGTCAAACGAGACATGAGCGTGGGCGGGCAATACGAACGCAAGGAGACGTGACGAAATGTGTTTCGGCGTGTTAAAAGAATGGCGCTTGGAAGCTAAAGAATCCTGCCAAAGAAAAGGTAGAAAAAATCGGCAAAAAAAAGGGAGGGGTGCAACACGAGTACTTCCCAGGAGGTCACCCATCCTAGTACTACTCTCGCCCAAGCACGCTTAACTGCGGAGTTCTGATGGGATCCAGTGCATTAGTGCTGGTATGATCGCACCCGTTAGCATATGAAATGCAGTTGCATATAACCTTTCTATGCGGTTTTTTGAAATCGTGCGGTGTGGATGTCAAACGAGACATGAGCGTGGGCGGGCAATACGAACGCAAGGAGACGTGACGAAATGTGTTTCGGCGTGTTAAAAGAATGGCGCTTGGAAGCTAAAGAATCCTGCCAAAGAAAAGGTAAAAAAAATCGGCAAAAAAAAGGGAGGGGTGCAACACGAGGACTTCCCAGGAGGTCACCCATCCTAGTACTACTCTCGCCCAAGAACGCTTGACTGCGGAGTTCTGATGGGATCCGGTGCATTAGTGCTGGTATGATCGCACCCGTTAGCATATGTAATGCAGTTGCATATAACCTTTCTATGCGGTTTTTTGAAATCGTGCGGTGTGGATGTCAAACGAGACATGAGCGTGGGCGGGCAATACGAACGCAAGGAGACCTGACGAAATGTGTTTCGGCGTGTTAAAAGAATGGCGCTTGGAAGCTAAAGAATCCTGCCAAAGAAAAGGTAAAAAAAATCGGCAAAAAAAAAAGGGAGGGGTGCAACACGAGGACTTCCCAGGAGGTCACCCATCCTAGTACTACTCGAGCCCAAGCACGCTTAGCTGCAGAGTTCTGATGGGATCCGGTGCATTAGTGCTGGTATGATCGCACCCATTAGCATATGAAATGCAGTTGCATATAACCTTTCTATGCGGTTTTTTGAAATCGTGCGGTGTGGATGTCAAACGAGACATGAGCGTGGGCGGGCAATACGAACGCAAGGAGACGTGACGAAATGTGTTTCGGCGTGTTAAAAGAATGGCGCTTGGAAGCTAAAGAATCCTGCCAAAGAAAAGGTAGAAAAAATCGGCAAAAAAAAGGGAGGGGTGCAACACGAGGACTTCCCAGGAGGTCACCCATCCTAGTACTACTCTCGCCCAAGCACGCTTAACTGCGGAGTTCTGATGGGATCCAGTGCATTAGTGCTGGTATGATCGCACCCGTTAGCATATGAAATGCAGTTGCATATAACCTTTCTATGCGGTTTTTTGAAATCGTGCGGTGTGGATGTCAAACGAGACATGAGCGTGGGCGGGCAATACGAACGCAAGGAGACGTGACGAAATGTGTTTCGGCGTGTTAAAAGAATGGCGCTTGGAAGCTAAAGAATCCTGCCAAAGAAAAGGTAAAAAAAATCGGCAAAAAAAAGGGAGGGGTGCAACACGAGGACTTCCCAGGAGGTCACCCATCCTAGTACTACTCTCGCCCAAGAACGCTTAACTGCGGAGTTCTGATGGGATCCGGTGCATTAGTGCTGGTATGATCGCACCCGTTAGCATATGAAATGCAGTTGCATATAACCTTTCTATGCGGTTTTTTGAAATCGTGCGGTGTGGATGTCAAACGAGACATGAGCGTGGGCGGGCAATACGAACGCAAGGAGACGTGACGAAATGTGTTTCGGCGTGTTAAAAGAATGGCGCTTGGAAGCTAAAGAATCCTGCCAAAGAAAAGGTAAAAAAAATCGGCAAAAAAAAGGGAGGGGTGCAACACGAGGACTTCCCAGGAGGTCACCCATCCTAGTTCTACTCTCGCCCAAGCACGCTTAACTGCGGAGTTCTGATGGGATCCGGTGCATTAGTGCTGGTATGATCGCACCCGTTAGCATATGAAATGCAGTTGCATATAACCTTTCTATGCGGTTTTTTGAAATCGTGCGGTGTGGATGTCAAACGAGACATGAGCGTGGGCGGGCAATACGAACGCAAGGAGACGTGACGAAATGTGTTTCGGCGTGTTAAAAGAATGGCGCTTGGAAGCTAAAGAATCCTGCCAAAGAAAAGGTAAAAAAAATCGGCAAAAAAAAAGGGAGGGGTGCAACACGAGGACTTTCCAGGAGGTCACCCATCCTAGTACTACTCGAGCCCAAGCACGCTTAGCTGCGGAGTTCTGATGGGATCCGGTGCATTAGTGCTGGTATGATCGCACCCGTTAGCATATGAAATGCAGTTGCATATAACCTTTCTATGCGGTTTTTTGAAATCGTGCGGTGTGGATGTCAAACGAGACATGAGCGTGGGCGGGCAATACGAACGCAAGGAGACGTGACGAAATGTGTTTCGGCGTGTTAAAAGAATGGCGCTTGGAAGCTAAAGGATACTGCCAAAGAAAAGGTAGAAAAAATCGGCAAAAAAAAAGGAGGGGTGCAACACGAGGACTTCCCAGGAGGTCACCCATCCTAGTACTACTCTCGCCCAAGCACGCTTAACTGCGGAGTTCTAATGGGATCCGGTGCATTAGTGCTGGTATGATCGCACCCATTAGCATATGAAATGCAGTTGCATATAACCTTTCTATGCGGTTTTTTGAAATCGTGCGGTGTGGATGTCAAACGAGACATGAGCGTGGGCGGGCAATACGAACGCAAGGAGACGTGACGAAATGTGTTTCGGCGTGTTAAAAGAATGGCGCTTGGAAGCTAAAGAATCCTGCCAAAGAAATGGTAAAAAAAATCGGCAAAAAAAAGGGAGGGGTGCAACACGAGGACTTCCCAGGAGGTCACCCATCCTAGTACTACTCTCGCCCAAGCACGCTTAGCTGCGGAGTTCTGATGGGATCCGGTGCATTAGTGCTGGCATGATCGCACCCGTTAGCATATGAAATGCAGTTGCATATAACCTTTCTATGCGGTTTTTTGAAATCGTGTGGTGTGGATGTCAAACGAGACATGAGCGTGGGCGGGCAATACGAACGCAAGGAGACGTGACGAAATGTGTTTCGGCGTGTTAAAAGAATGGCGCTTGGAAGCTAAAGAATCCTGCCAAAGAAAAGGTAGAAAAAATCGGCAAAAAAAAAGGGAGGGGTGCAACACGAGGACTTCCCAGGAGGTCACCCATCCTAGTACTACTCTCGCCCAAGCACGCTTAGCTGCGGAGTTCTGATGGGATCCGGTGCATTAGTGCTGGTATGATCGCACCCGTTAGCATATGAAATGCAGTTGCATATAACCTTTCTATGCGGTTTTTTGAAATCGTGCGGTGTGGATGTCAAACGAGACATGAGCGTGGGCGGGCAATACGAACGCAAGGAGACGTGACGAAATGTGTTTCGGCGTGTTAAAAGAATGGCGCTTGGAAGCTATAGAATCCTGCCAAAGAAAAGGAAAAAAAAATCGGCAAAAAAAAAAGGGAGGGGTGCAACACGAGGACTTCCCAGGAGGTCACCCATCCTAGTACTACTCGAGCCCAAGCACGCTTCACTGCGGAGTTCTGATGGGATCCGGTGCATTAGTACTGGTATGATCGCACCCATTAGCATATGAAATGCAGTTGCATATAACCTTTCTATGCGGTTTTTTGAAATCGTGCGGTGTGGATGTCAAACGAGACATGAGCGTGGGCGGGCAATACGAACGCAAGGAGACGTGACGAAATGTGTTTCGGCGTGTTAAAAGAATGGCGCTTGGAAGCTAAAGAATCCTGCCAAAGAAAAGGTAAAAAAAATCGGGAAAAAAAAAGGGAGGGGTGCAACACGAGGACTTCCCAGGAGGTCACCCATCCTAGTACTACTCGAGCCCAAGCACGCTTAGCTGCAGAGTTCTGATGGGATCCGGTGCATTAGTGCTGGTATGATCGCACCCGTTAGCATATGAAATGCAGTTGCATATAACCTTTCTATGCGGTTTTTTGAAATCGTGCGGTGTGGATGTCAAACGAGACATGAGCATGGGCGGGCAATACGAACGCAAGGAGACGTGACGAAATGTGTTTCGGCGTGTTAAAAGAATGGCGCTTGGAAGCTAAAGAATCCTGCCAAAGAAAAGGTAGAAAAAATCGGCAAAAAAAAAGGGAGGGGTGCAACACGAGGACTTCCCAGGAGGTCACCCATCCTAGTACTACTCTCGCCCAAGCACGCTTAGCTGCGGAGTTCTGATGGGATCCAGTGCATTAGTGCTGGAATGATCGCACCCGTTAGCATATGAAATGCAGTTGCATATAACCTTTCTATGCGGTTTTTTGAAATCGTGCGGTGTGGATGTCAAACGAGACATGAGCGTGGGCGGGCAATACGAACGCAAGGAGACGTGACGAAATGTGTTTCGGCGTGTTAAAAGAATGGCGCTTGGAAGCTAAAGAATCCTGCCAAAGAAAAGGTAGAAAAAATCGGCAAAAAAAAAGGGAGGGGTGCAACACGAGGACTTCCCAGGAGGTCACCCATCCTAGTACTACTCGAGCCCAAGCACGCTTAGCTGCAGAGTTCTGATGGGATCCGGTGCATTAGTGCTGGTATGATCGCACCCGTTAGCATATGAAATGCAGTTGCATATAACCTTTCTATGCGGTTTTTTGAAATCGTGCGGTGTGGATGTCAAACGAGACATGAGCGTGGGCGGGCAATACGAACGCAAGGAGACGTGACGAAATGTGTTTCGGCGTGTTAAAAGAATGGCGCTTGGAAGCTAAAGGATCCTGCCAAAGAAAAGGTAGAAAAAATCGGCAAAAAAAAGGGAGGGGTGCAACACGAGGACTTCCCAGGAGGTCACCCATCCTAGTTCTACTCTCGCCCGAGCACGCTTAACTGCGGAGTTCTGATGGGATCCGGTGCATTAGTGCTGGTATGATCGCACCCGTTAGCATATGAAATGCAGTTGCATATAACCTTTCTATGCGGTTTTTTGAAATCGTGCGGTGTGGATGTCAAACGAGACATGAGCGTGGGCGGGCAATACGAACGCAAGGAGACGTGACGAAATGTGTTTCGGCGTGTTAAAAGAATGGCGCTTGGAAGCTAAAGAATCCTGCCAAAGAAAAGGTAAAAAAAATCGGCAAAAAAAAAGGGAGGGGTGCAACACGAGGACTTCCCAGGAGGTCACCCATCCTAGTACTACTCGAGCCCAAGCACGCTTAGCTGCAGAATTCTGATGGGATCCGGTGCATTAGTGCTGGTTTGATCGCACCCGTTAGCATATGAAATGCAGTTGCATATAACCTTTCTATGCGGTTTTTTGAAATCGTGCGGTGTGGATGTCAAACGAGACATGAGCGTGGGTGGGCAATACGAACGCAAGGAGACGTGACGAAATGTGTTTCGGCGTGTTAAAAGAATGGCGCTTGGAAGCTAAAGAATCCTGCCAAAGAAAAGGAAAAAAAAATCGGCAAAAAAAAAGGGAGGGGTGCAACACGAGGACTTCCCAGGAGGTCACCCATCCTAGTACTACTCGAGCCCAAGCACGCTTAGCTGCGGAGTTCTGATGGGATCCGGTGCATTAGTGCTGGTATAATCGCACCCGTTAGCATATGAAATGCAGTTGCATATAACCTTTCTATGCGGTTTTTTGAAATCGTGCGGTGTGGATGTCAAACGAGACATGAGCGTGGGCGGGCAATACGAACGCAAGGAGACGTGACGAAATGTGTTTCGGCGTGTTAAAAGAATGGCGCTTGGAAGCTAAAGAATCCTGCCAAAGAAAAGGTAAAAAAAATCGGCAAAAAAAAAAGGAGGGGTGCAACACGAGGACTTCCCAGGAGGTCACCCATCCTAGTACTACTCTCGCCCAAACACGCTTAACTACGGAGTTCTGATGGGATCCGGTGCATTAGTGCTGGTATGATCGCACCCGTTAGCATATGAAATGCAGTTGCATATAACCTTTCTATGCGGTTTTTTGAAATCGTGCGGTGTGGATGTCAAACGAGACATGAGCGTGGGCGGGCAATACGAACACAAGGAGACGTGATGAAATGTGTTTCGGCGTGTTAAAAGAATGGCGCTTGGAAACTAAAGAATCCTGCCAAAGAAAAGGTAAAAAAAATCGGCAAAAAAAAAGGGAGGGGTGCAACACGAGGACTTCCCAGGAGGTCACCCATCCTAGTACTACTCTCGCCCAAGCACGCTTCACTGCGGAGTTCTGATGGGATCCGGTGCATTAGTACTGGTATGATCGCACCCATTAGCATATGAAATGCAGTTGCATATAACCTTTCTATGCGGTTTTTTGAAATCGTGCGGTGTGGATGTCAAACGAGACATGAGCGTGGGCGGGCAATACGAACGCAAGGAGACGTGATGAAATGTGTTTCGGCGTGTTAAAAGAATGGCGCTTGGAAGCTAAAGAATCCTGCCAAAGAAATGGTAAAAAAAATCAGCAAAAAAAAGGGAGGGGTGCAACACGAGGACTTCCCAGGAGGTCACCCATCCTAGTACTACTCTCGCCCAAGCACGCTTAGCTGCGGAGTTCTGACGGGATCCGGTGCATTAGTGCTGGCATGATCGCACCCGTTAGCATATGAAATGCAGTTGCATATAACCTTTCTATGCGGTTTTTTGAAATCGTGTGGTGTGGATGTCAAACGAGACATGAGCGTGGGCGGGCAATACGAACGCAAGGAGACGTGACGAAATGTGTTTCGGCGTGTTAAAAGAATGGCGCTTGGAAGCTAAAGAATCCTGCCAAAGAAAAGGTAGAAAAAATCGGCAAAAAAAAAGGGAGGGGTGCAACACGAGGACTTCCCAGGAGGTCACCCATCCTAGTACTACTCTCGCCCAAGCACGCTTAGCTGCGGAGTTCTGATGGGATCCGGTGCATTAGTGCTGGTATGATCGCACCCGTTAGCATATGAAATGCAGTTGCATATAACCTTTCTATGCGGTTTTTTGAAATCGTGCGGTGTGGATGTCAAACGAGACATGAGCGTGGGCGGGCAATACGAACGCAAGGAGACGTGACGAAATGTGTTTCGGCGTGTTAAAAGAATGGCGCTTGGAAGCTAAAGAATCCTGCCAAAGAAAAGGTAAAAAAAATCGGCAAAAAAAAAAGGGAGGGGTGCAACACGAGGACTTCCCAGGAGGTCACCCATCCTAGTACTACTCGAGCCCAAGCACGCTTAGCTGCAGAGTTCTGATGGGATCCGGTGCATTAGTGCTGGTATGATCGCACCCGTTAGCATATGAAATGCAGTTGCATATAACCTTTCTATGCGGTTTTTTGAAATCGTGCGGTGTGGATGTCAAACGAGACATGAGCGTGGGCGGGCAATACGAACGCAAGGAGACGTGACGAAATGTGTTTCGGCGTGTTAAAAGAATGGCGCTTGGAAGCTAAAGAATCCTGCCAAAGAAAAGGAAAAAAAAATCGGCAAAAAAAAAGGGAGGGGTGCAACACGAGGACTTCCCAGGAGGTCACCCATCCTAGTACTACTCGAGCCCAAGCACGCTTAGCTGCGGAGTTCTGATGGGATCCGGTGCATTAGTGCTGGTATAATCGCACCCGTTAGCATATGAAATGCAGTTGCATATAACCTTTCTATGCGGTTTTTTGAAATCGTGCGGTGTGGATGTCAAACGAGACATGAGCGTGGGCGGGCAATACGAACGCAAGGAGACGTGACGAAATGTGTTTCGGCGTGTTAAAAGAATGGCGCTTGGAAGCTAAAGAATCCTGCCAAAGAAAAGGTAAAAAAAATCGGCAAAAAAAAAGGGAGGGGTGCAACACGAGGACTTCCCAGGAGGTCACCCATCCTAGTACTACTCTCGCCCAAACACGCTTAACTACGGAGTTCTGATGGGATCCGGTGCATTAGTGCTGGTATGATCGCACCCGTTAGCATATGAAATGCAGTTGCATATAACCTTTCTATGCGGTTTTTTGAAATCGTGCAGTGTGGATGTCAAACGAGACATGAGCGTGGGCGGGCAATACGAACGCAAGGAGACGTGACGAAATGTGTTTCGGCGTGTTAAAAGAATGGCGCTTGGAAGCTAAAGAATCCTGCCAAAGAAAAGGTAAAAAAAATCGGCAAAAAAAAAGGGAGGGGTGCAACACGAGGACTTCCCAGGAGGTCACCCATCCTAGTACTACTCTCGCCCAAGCACGCTTAACTGCGGAGTTCTGATGGGATCCGGTGCATTAGTACTGGTATGATCGCACCCGTTAGCATATGAAATGCAGTTGCATATAACCTTTCTATGCGGTTTTTTGAAATCGTGCGGTGTGGATGTCAAACGAGACATGAGCGTGGGCGGGCAATATGAACGCAAGGAGACGTGACGAAATGTGTTTCGGCGTGTTAAAAGAATGGCGCTTGGAAGCTAAAGAATCCTGCCAAAGAAATGGTAGAAAAAATCGGCAAAAAAAAAGGGAGGGGTGCAACACGAGGACTTCCCAGGAGGTCACCCATCCTAGTACTACTCTCGCCCAAGCACGCTTCACTGCGGAGTTCTGATGGGATTCGGTGCATTAGTGCTGGTATGATCGCACCCGTTAGCATATGAAATGCAGTTGCATATAACCTTTCTATGCGGTTTTTTGAAATCGTGCGGTGTGGATGTCAAACGAGACATGAGCGTGGGCGGGCAATACGAACGCAAGGAGACGTGACGAAATGTGTTTCGGCGTGTTAAAAGAATGGCGCTTGGAAGTTAAAGAATCCTGCCAAAGAAAAGGTAGAAAAAATCGGCAAAAAAAAGGGAGGGGTGCAACACGAGGACTTCCCAGGAGGTCACCCATCCTAATACTACTCTCGCCCAAGCACAGTTACATGCGGAGTTCTGATGGGATCCGGTGCATTAGTGCTGGTATGATCGCACCCGTTAGCATATGAAATGCAGTTGCATATAACCTTTCTATGCGGTTTTTTGAAATCGTGCGGTGTGGATGTCAAACGAGACATGAGCGTGGGCGGGCAATACGAACGCAAGGAGACGTGACGAAATGTGTTTCGGCGTGTTAAAAGAATGGCGCTTGGAAGCTAAAGAATCCTGCCAAAGAAAAGGTAGAAAAAATCGGCAAAAAAAAAGGGAGGGGTGCAACACGAGGACTTCCCAGGAGGTCACCCATCCTAGTACTACTCTCGCCCAAGCACGCTTAGCTGCGGAGTTCTGATGGGATCCGGTGCATTAGTGCTGGTATGATCGCACCCGTTAGCATATGAAATGTAGTTGCATATAACCTTTCTATGCGGTTTTTTGAAATCGTGCGGTGTGGATGTCAAACGAGACATGAGCGTGGGCGGGCAATACGAACGCAAGGAGACGTGACGAAATGTGTTTCGGCGTGTTAAAAGAATGGCGCTTGGAAGCTAAAGAATCCTGCCAAAGAAAAGGTAGAAAATTTCGGCAAAAAAAAAGGGAGGGGTGCAACACGAGGACTTCCCTGGAGGTCACCCATCCTAGTACTACTCTCGCCCAAGCACGCTTCACTGCGGAGTTCTGATGGGATCCGGTGCATTAGTGCTGGTATGATCACACCTGTTAGCATATGAAATGCAGTTGCATATAACCTTTCTATGCGGTTTTTTGAAATCGTGCGGTGTGGATGTCAAACGAGACATGAGTGTGGGCGGGCAATACGAACGCAAGGAGACGTGACGAAATGTGTTTCGGCGTGTTAAAAGAATGGCGCTTGGAAGCTAAAGAATCCTGCCAAAGAAAAGGTAGAAAAAATCGGCAAAAAAAGGGAGGGGTGCAACACGAGGACTTCCCAGGAGGTCACCCATCCTAGTACTACTCTCGCCCAAGCACGCTTACCTGCGGAGTTCTGATGGGATCCGGTGCATTAGTGCTGGTATGATCGCACCCGTTAGCATATGAAATGCAGTTGCATATAACCTTTCTATGCGGTTTTTTGAAATCGTGCGGTGTGGATGTCAAACGAGACATGAGCGTGGGCGGGCAATACGAACGCAAGGAGACGTGACGAAATGTGTTTCGGCATGTTAAAAGAATGGCGCTTGGAAGATAAAGAATCCTGCCAAAGAAAAGGTAGAAAAAATCGGCAAAAAAAAAGGGAGGGGTGCAACACGAGGACATCCCAGGAGGTCACCCATCCTAGTACTACTCTCGCCCAAGCACGCTTAACTGCGGAGTTCTGATGGGATCCGGTGCATTAGTGCTGGTATGATCGCACCCGTTAGCATATGAAATGCACTTGCATATAACCTTTCTATGCGGTTTTTTTAAATCGTGCGGTGTGGATGTCAAACGAGACATGAGCGTGGGCGGGCAATACGAACGCAAGGAGACGTGACGAAATGTGTTTCGGCGTGTTAAAAGAATGGCGCTTGGAAGCTAAAGAATCCTGCCAAAGAAAAGGTAGAAAAAATCGGCAAAAAAAGGGAGGGGTGCAACACGAGGACTTCCCAGGAGGTCACCCATCCTAGTACTACTCTCGCCCAAGCACGCTTAACTGCGGAGTTCTGATGGGATCCGGTGCATTAGTACTGGTATGATCGCACCCATTAGCATATGAAATGCAGTTGCATATAACCTTTCTATGCGGTTTTTTGAAATCGTGCGGTGTGGATGTCAAACGAGACATGAGCGTGGGCGGGCAATACGAACGCAAGGAGACGTGATGAAATGTGTTTCGGCGTGTTAAAAGAATGGCGCTTGGAAGCTAAAGAATCCTGCCAAAGAAAAGGTAAAAAAAATCGGCAAAAAAAAAAGGGAGGGGTGCAACACGAGGACTTCCCAGGAGGTCACCCATCCTAGTACTACTCGAGCCCAAGCACGCTTAGCTGCAGAGTTCTGATGGGATCCGGTGCATTAGTGCTGGTATGATCGCACCCGTTAGCATATGAAATGCAGTTGCATATAACCTTTCTATGCGGTTTTTTGAAATCGTGCGGTGTGGATGTCAAACGAGACATGAGCGTGGGCGGGCAATACGAACGCAAGGAGACGTGACGAAATGTGTTTCGGCGTGTTAAAAGAATGGCGCTTGGAAGCTAAAGAATCCTGCCAAAGAAAAGGAAAAAAAAATCGGCAAAAAAAAAGGGAGGGGTGCAACACGAGGACTTCCCAGGAGGTCACCCATCCTAGTACTACTCGAGCCCAAGCACGCTTAGCTGCGGAGTTCTGATGGGATCCGGTGCATTAGTGCTGGTATAATCGCACCCGTTAGCATATGAAATGCAGTTGCATATAACCTTTCTATGCGGTTTTTTGAAATCGTGCGGTGTGGATGTCAAACGAGACATGAGCGTGGGCGGGCAATACGAACGCAAGGAGACGTGACGAAATGTGTTTCGGCGTGTTAAAAGAATGGCGCTTGGAAGCTAAAGAATCCTGCCAAAGAAAAGGTAAAAAAAATCGGCAAAAAAAAAGGGAGGGGTGCAACACGAGGACTTCCCAGGAGGTCACCCATCCTAGTACTACTCTCGCCCAAACACGCTTAACTACGGAGTTCTGATGGGATCCGGTGCATTAGTGCTGGTATGATCGCACCCGTTAGCATATGAAATGCAGTTGCATATAACCTTTCTATGCGGTTTTTTGAAATCGTGCAGTGTGGATGTCAAACGAGACATGAGCGTGGGCGGGCAATACGAACGCAAGGAGACGTGACGAAATGTGTTTCGGCGTGTTAAAAGAATGGCGCTTGGAAGCTAAAGAATCCTGCCAAAGAAAAGGTAAAAAAAATCGGCAAAAAAAAAGGGAGGGGTGCAACACGAGGACTTCCCAGGAGGTCACCCATCCTAGTACTACTCTCGCCCAAGCACGCTTAACTGCGGAGTTCTGATGGGATCCGGTGCATTAGTACTGGTATGATCGCACCCGTTAGCATATGAAATGCAGTTGCATATAACCTTTCTATGCGGTTTTTTGAAATCGTGCGGTGTGGATGTCAAACGAGACATGAGCGTGGGCGGGCAATATGAACGCAAGGAGACGTGACGAAATGTGTTTCGGCGTGTTAAAAGAATGGCGCTTGGAAGCTAAAGAATCCTGCCAAAGAAATGGTAGAAAAAATCGGCAAAAAAAAAGGGAGGGGTGCAACACGAGGACTTCCCAGGAGGTCACCCATCCTAGTACTACTCTCGCCCAAGCACGCTTCACTGCGGAGTTCTGATGGGATTCGGTGCATTAGTGCTGGTATGATCGCACCCGTTAGCATATGAAATGCAGTTGCATATAACCTTTCTATGCGGTTTTTTGAAATCGTGCGGTGTGGATGTCAAACGAGACATGAGCGTGGGCGGGCAATACGAACGCAAGGAGACGTGACGAAATGTGTTTCGGCGTGTTAAAAGAATGGCGCTTGGAAGTTAAAGAATCCTGCCAAAGAAAAGGTAGAAAAAATCGGCAAAAAAAAGGGAGGGGTGCAACACGAGGACTTCCCAGGAGGTCACCCATCCTAATACTACTCTCGCCCAAGCACAGTTACATGCGGAGTTCTGATGGGATCCGGTGCATTAGTGCTGGTATGATCGCACCCGTTAGCATATGAAATGCAGTTGCATATAACCTTTCTATGCGGTTTTTTGAAATCGTGCGGTGTGGATGTCAAACGAGACATGAGCGTGGGCGGGCAATACGAACGCAAGGAGACGTGACGAAATGTGTTTCGGCGTGTTAAAAGAATGGCGCTTGGAAGCTAAAGAATCCTGCCAAAGAAAAGGTAGAAAAAATCGGCAAAAAAAGGGAGGGGTGCAACACGAGGACTTCCCAGGAGGTCACCCATCCTAGTACTACTCTCGCCCAAGCACGCTTACCTGCGGAGTTCTGATGGGATCCGGTGCATTAGTGCTGGTATGATCGCACCCGTTAGCATATGAAATGCAGTTGCATATAACCTTTCTATGCGGTTTTTTGAAATCGTGCGGTGTGGATGTCAAACGAGACATGAGCGTGGGCGGGCAATACGAACGCAAGGAGACGTGACGAAATGTGTTTCGGCATGTTAAAAGAATGGCGCTTGGAAGATAAAGAATCCTGCCAAAGAAAAGGTAGAAAAAATCGGCAAAAAAAAAGGGAGGGGTGCAACACGAGGACATCCCAGGAGGTCACCCATCCTAGTACTACTCTCGCCCAAGCACGCTTAACTGCGGAGTTCTGATGGGATCCGGTGCATTAGTGCTGGTATGATCGCACCCGTTAGCATATGAAATGCACTTGCATATAACCTTTCTATGCGGTTTTTTTAAATCGTGCGGTGTGGATGTCAAACGAGACATGAGCGTGGGCGGGCAATACGAACGCAAGGAGACGTGACGAAATGTGTTTCGGCGTGTTAAAAGAATGGCGCTTGGAAGCTAAAGAATCCTGCCAAAGAAAAGGTAGAAAAAATCGGCAAAAAAAGGGAGGGGTGCAACACGAGGACTTCCCAGGAGGTCACCCATCCTAGTACTACTCTCGCCCAAGCACGCTTAACTGCGGAGTTCTGATGGGATCCGGTGCATTAGTACTGGTATGATCGCACCCATTAGCATATGAAATGCAGTTGCATATAACCTTTCTATGCGGTTTTTTGAAATCGTGCGGTGTGGATGTCAAACGAGACATGAGCGTGGGCGGGCAATACGAACGCAAGGAGACGTGATGAAATGTGTTTCGGCGTGTTAAAAGAATGGCGCTTGGAAGCTAAAGAATCCTGCCAAAGAAAAGGTAAAAAAAATCGGCAAAAAAAAAAGGGAGGGGTGCAACACGAGGACTTCCCAGGAGGTCACCCATCCTAGTACTACTCGAGCCCAAGCACGCTTAGCTGCAGAGTTCTGATGGGATCCGGTGCATTAGTGCTGGTATGATCGCACCCGTTAGCATATGAAATGCAGTTGCATATAACCTTTCTATGCGGTTTTTTGAAATCGTGCGGTGTGGATGTCAAACGAGACATGAGCGTGGGCGGGCAATACGAACGCAAGGAGACGTGACGAAATGTGTTTCGGCGTGTTAAAAGAATGGCGCTTGGAAGCTAAAGAATCCTGCCAAAGAAAAGGAAAAAAAAATCGGCAAAAAAAAAGGGAGGGGTGCAACACGAGGACTTCCCAGGAGGTCACCCATCCTAGTACTACTCGAGCCCAAGCACGCTTAGCTGCGGAGTTCTGATGGGATCCGGTGCATTAGTGCTGGTATAATCGCACCCGTTAGCATATGAAATGCAGTTGCATATAACCTTTCTATGCGGTTTTTTGAAATCGTGCGGTGTGGATGTCAAACGAGACATGAGCGTGGGCGGGCAATACGAACGCAAGGAGACGTGACGAAATGTGTTTCGGCGTGTTAAAAGAATGGCGCTTGGAAGCTAAAGAATCCTGCCAAAGAAAAGGTAAAAAAAATCGGCAAAAAAAAAGGGAGGGGTGCAACACGAGGACTTCCCAGGAGGTCACCCATCCTAGTACTACTCTCGCCCAAACACGCTTAACTACGGAGTTCTGATGGGATCCGGTGCATTAGTGCTGGTATGATCGCACCCGTTAGCATATGAAATGCAGTTGCATATAACCTTTCTATGCGGTTTTTTGAAATCGTGCAGTGTGGATGTCAAACGAGACATGAGCGTGGGCGGGCAATACGAACGCAAGGAGACGTGACGAAATGTGTTTCGGCGTGTTAAAAGAATGGCGCTTGGAAGCTAAAGAATCCTGCCAAAGAAAAGGTAAAAAAAATCGGCAAAAAAAAAGGGAGGGGTGCAACACGAGGACTTCCCAGGAGGTCACCCATCCTAGTACTACTCTCGCCCAAGCACGCTTAACTGCGGAGTTCTGATGGGATCCGGTGCATTAGTACTGGTATGATCGCACCCGTTAGCATATGAAATGCAGTTGCATATAACCTTTCTATGCGGTTTTTTGAAATCGTGCGGTGTGGATGTCAAACGAGACATGAGCGTGGGCGGGCAATATGAACGCAAGGAGACGTGACGAAATGTGTTTCGGCGTGTTAAAAGAATGGCGCTTGGAAGCTAAAGAATCCTGCCAAAGAAATGGTAGAAAAAATCGGCAAAAAAAAAGGGAGGGGTGCAACACGAGGACTTCCCAGGAGGTCACCCATCCTAGTACTACTCTCGCCCAAGCACGCTTCACTGCGGAGTTCTGATGGGATTCGGTGCATTAGTGCTGGTATGATCGCACCCGTTAGCATATGAAATGCAGTTGCATATAACCTTTCTATGCGGTTTTTTGAAATCGTGCGGTGTGGATGTCAAACGAGACATGAGCGTGGGCGGGCAATACGAACGCAAGGAGACGTGACGAAATGTGTTTCGGCGTGTTAAAAGAATGGCGCTTGGAAGTTAAAGAATCCTGCCAAAGAAAAGGTAGAAAAAATCGGCAAAAAAAAGGGAGGGGTGCAACACGAGGACTTCCCAGGAGGTCACCCATCCTAATACTACTCTCGCCCAAGCACAGTTACATGCGGAGTTCTGATGGGATCCGGTGCATTAGTGCTGGTATGATCGCACCCGTTAGCATATGAAATGCAGTTGCATATAACCTTTCTATGCGGTTTTTTGAAATCGTGCGGTGTGGATGTCAAACGAGACATGAGCGTGGGCGGGCAATACGAACGCAAGGAGACGTGACGAAATGTGTTTCGGCGTGTTAAAAGAATGGCGCTTGGAAGCTAAAGAATCCTGCCAAAGAAAAGGTAGAAAAAATCGGCAAAAAAAAAGGGAGGGGTGCAACACGAGGACTTCCCAGGAGGTCACCCATCCTAGTACTACTCTCGCCCAAGCACGCTTAGCTGCGGAGTTCTGATGGGATCCGGTGCATTAGTGCTGGTATGATCGCACCCGTTAGCATATGAAATGTAGTTGCATATAACCTTTCTATGCGGTTTTTTGAAATCGTGCGGTGTGGATGTCAAACGAGACATGAGCGTGGGCGGGCAATACGAACGCAAGGAGACGTGACGAAATGTGTTTCGGCGTGTTAAAAGAATGGCGCTTGGAAGCTAAAGAATCCTGCCAAAGAAAAGGTAGAAAATTTCGGCAAAAAAAAAGGGAGGGGTGCAACACGAGGACTTCCCTGGAGGTCACCCATCCTAGTACTACTCTCGCCCAAGCACGCTTCACTGCGGAGTTCTGATGGGATCCGGTGCATTAGTGCTGGTATGATCACACCTGTTAGCATATGAAATGCAGTTGCATATAACCTTTCTATGCGGTTTTTTGAAATCGTGCGGTGTGGATGTCAAACGAGACATGAGTGTGGGCGGGCAATACGAACGCAAGGAGACGTGACGAAATGTGTTTCGGCGTGTTAAAAGAATGGCGCTTGGAAGCTAAAGAATCCTGCCAAAGAAAAGGTAGAAAAAATCGGCAAAAAAAGGGAGGGGTGCAACACGAGGACTTCCCAGGAGGTCACCCATCCTAGTACTACTCTCGCCCAAGCACGCTTACCTGCGGAGTTCTGATGGGATCCGGTGCATTAGTGCTGGTATGATCGCACCCGTTAGCATATGAAATGCAGTTGCATATAACCTTTCTATGCGGTTTTTTGAAATCGTGCGGTGTGGATGTCAAACGAGACATGAGCGTGGGCGGGCAATACGAACGCAAGGAGACGTGACGAAATGTGTTTCGGCATGTTAAAAGAATGGCGCTTGGAAGATAAAGAATCCTGCCAAAGAAAAGGTAGAAAAAATCGGCAAAAAAAAAGGGAGGGGTGCAACACGAGGACATCCCAGGAGGTCACCCATCCTAGTACTACTCTCGCCCAAGCACGCTTAACTGCGGAGTTCTGATGGGATCCGGTGCATTAGTGCTGGTATGATCGCACCCGTTAGCATATGAAATGCACTTGCATATAACCTTTCTATGCGGTTTTTTTAAATCGTGCGGTGTGGATGTCAAACGAGACATGAGCGTGGGCGGGCAATACGAACGCAAGGAGACGTGACGAAATGTGTTTCGGCGTGTTAAAAGAATGGCGCTTGGAAGCTAAAGAATCCTGCCAAAGAAAAGGTAGAAAAAATCGGCAAAAAAAGGGAGGGGTGCAACACGAGGACTTCCCAGGAGGTCACCCATCCTAGTACTACTCTCGCCCAAGCACGCTTAACTGCGGAGTTCTGATGGGATCCGGTGCATTAGTACTGGTATGATCGCACCCATTAGCATATGAAATGCAGTTGCATATAACCTTTCTATGCGGTTTTTTGAAATCGTGCGGTGTGGATGTCAAACGAGACATGAGCGTGGGCGGGCAATACGAACGCAAGGAGACGTGATGAAATGTGTTTCGGCGTGTTAAAAGAATGGCGCTTGGAAGCTAAAGAATCCTGCCAAAGAAAAGGTAAAAAAAATCGGCAAAAAAAAAAGGGAGGGGTGCAACACGAGGACTTCCCAGGAGGTCACCCATCCTAGTACTACTCGAGCCCAAGCACGCTTAGCTGCAGAGTTCTGATGGGATCCGGTGCATTAGTGCTGGTATGATCGCACCCGTTAGCATATGAAATGCAGTTGCATATAACCTTTCTATGCGGTTTTTTGAAATCGTGCGGTGTGGATGTCAAACGAGACATGAGCGTGGGCGGGCAATACGAACGCAAGGAGACGTGACGAAATGTGTTTCGGCGTGTTAAAAGAATGGCGCTTGGAAGCTAAAGAATCCTGCCAAAGAAAAGGAAAAAAAAATCGGCAAAAAAAAAGGGAGGGGTGCAACACGAGGACTTCCCAGGAGGTCACCCATCCTAGTACTACTCGAGCCCAAGCACGCTTAGCTGCGGAGTTCTGATGGGATCCGGTGCATTAGTGCTGGTATAATCGCACCCGTTAGCATATGAAATGCAGTTGCATATAACCTTTCTATGCGGTTTTTTGAAATCGTGCGGTGTGGATGTCAAACGAGACATGAGCGTGGGCGGGCAATACGAACGCAAGGAGACGTGACGAAATGTGTTTCGGCGTGTTAAAAGAATGGCGCTTGGAAGCTAAAGAATCCTGCCAAAGAAAAGGTAAAAAAAATCGGCAAAAAAAAAGGGAGGGGTGCAACACGAGGACTTCCCAGGAGGTCACCCATCCTAGTACTACTCTCGCCCAAACACGCTTAACTACGGAGTTCTGATGGGATCCGGTGCATTAGTGCTGGTATGATCGCACCCGTTAGCATATGAAATGCAGTTGCATATAACCTTTCTATGCGGTTTTTTGAAATCGTGCAGTGTGGATGTCAAACGAGACATGAGCGTGGGCGGGCAATACGAACGCAAGGAGACGTGACGAAATGTGTTTCGGCGTGTTAAAAGAATGGCGCTTGGAAGCTAAAGAATCCTGCCAAAGAAAAGGTAAAAAAAATCGGCAAAAAAAAAGGGAGGGGTGCAACACGAGGACTTCCCAGGAGGTCACCCATCCTAGTACTACTCTCGCCCAAGCACGCTTAACTGCGGAGTTCTGATGGGATCCGGTGCATTAGTACTGGTATGATCGCACCCGTTAGCATATGAAATGCAGTTGCATATAACCTTTCTATGCGGTTTTTTGAAATCGTGCGGTGTGGATGTCAAACGAGACATGAGCGTGGGCGGGCAATATGAACGCAAGGAGACGTGACGAAATGTGTTTCGGCGTGTTAAAAGAATGGCGCTTGGAAGCTAAAGAATCCTGCCAAAGAAATGGTAGAAAAAATCGGCAAAAAAAAAGGGAGGGGTGCAACACGAGGACTTCCCAGGAGGTCACCCATCCTAGTACTACTCTCGCCCAAGCACGCTTCACTGCGGAGTTCTGATGGGATTCGGTGCATTAGTGCTGGTATGATCGCACCCGTTAGCATATGAAATGCAGTTGCATATAACCTTTCTATGCGGTTTTTTGAAATCGTGCGGTGTGGATGTCAAACGAGACATGAGCGTGGGCGGGCAATACGAACGCAAGGAGACGTGACGAAATGTGTTTCGGCGTGTTAAAAGAATGGCGCTTGGAAGTTAAAGAATCCTGCCAAAGAAAAGGTAGAAAAAATCGGCAAAAAAAAGGGAGGGGTGCAACACGAGGACTTCCCAGGAGGTCACCCATCCTAATACTACTCTCGCCCAAGCACAGTTACATGCGGAGTTCTGATGGGATCCGGTGCATTAGTGCTGGTATGATCGCACCCGTTAGCATATGAAATGCAGTTGCATATAACCTTTCTATGCGGTTTTTTGAAATCGTGCGGTGTGGATGTCAAACGAGACATGAGCGTGGGCGGGCAATACGAACGCAAGGAGACGTGACGAAATGTGTTTCGGCGTGTTAAAAGAATGGCGCTTGGAAGCTAAAGAATCCTGCCAAAGAAAAGGTAGAAAAAATCGGCAAAAAAAAAGGGAGGGGTGCAACACGAGGACTTCCCAGGAGGTCACCCATCCTAGTACTACTCTCGCCCAAGCACGCTTAGCTGCGGAGTTCTGATGGGATCCGGTGCATTAGTGCTGGTATGATCGCACCCGTTAGCATATGAAATGTAGTTGCATATAACCTTTCTATGCGGTTTTTTGAAATCGTGCGGTGTGGATGTCAAACGAGACATGAGCGTGGGCGGGCAATACGAACGCAAGGAGACGTGACGAAATGTGTTTCGGCGTGTTAAAAGAATGGCGCTTGGAAGCTAAAGAATCCTGCCAAAGAAAAGGTAGAAAATTTCGGCAAAAAAAAAGGGAGGGGTGCAACACGAGGACTTCCCTGGAGGTCACCCATCCTAGTACTACTCTCGCCCAAGCACGCTTCACTGCGGAGTTCTGATGGGATCCGGTGCATTAGTGCTGGTATGATCACACCTGTTAGCATATGAAATGCAGTTGCATATAACCTTTCTATGCGGTTTTTTGAAATCGTGCGGTGTGGATGTCAAACGAGACATGAGTGTGGGCGGGCAATACGAACGCAAGGAGACGTGACGAAATGTGTTTCGGCGTGTTAAAAGAATGGCGCTTGGAAGCTAAAGAATCCTGCCAAAGAAAAGGTAGAAAAAATCGGCAAAAAAAGGGAGGGGTGCAACACGAGGACTTCCCAGGAGGTCACCCATCCTAGTACTACTCTCGCCCAAGCACGCTTACCTGCGGAGTTCTGATGGGATCCGGTGCATTAGTGCTGGTATGATCGCACCCGTTAGCATATGAAATGCAGTTGCATATAACCTTTCTATGCGGTTTTTTGAAATCGTGCGGTGTGGATGTCAAACGAGACATGAGCGTGGGCGGGCAATACGAACGCAAGGAGACGTGACGAAATGTGTTTCGGCATGTTAAAAGAATGGCGCTTGGAAGATAAAGAATCCTGCCAAAGAAAAGGTAGAAAAAATCGGCAAAAAAAAAGGGAGGGGTGCAACACGAGGACATCCCAGGAGGTCACCCATCCTAGTACTACTCTCGCCCAAGCACGCTTAACTGCGGAGTTCTGATGGGATCCGGTGCATTAGTGCTGGTATGATCGCACCCGTTAGCATATGAAATGCACTTGCATATAACCTTTCTATGCGGTTTTTTTAAATCGTGCGGTGTGGATGTCAAACGAGACATGAGCGTGGGCGGGCAATACGAACGCAAGGAGACGTGACGAAATGTGTTTCGGCGTGTTAAAAGAATGGCGCTTGGAAGCTAAAGAATCCTGCCAAAGAAAAGGTAGAAAAAATCGGCAAAAAAAGGGAGGGGTGCAACACGAGGACTTCCCAGGAGGTCACCCATCCTAGTACTACTCTCGCCCAAGCACGCCTAACTGCGGAGTTCTGATGGGATCCGGTGCATTAGTGCTGGTATGATCGCACCCGTTAGCATATGAAATGCAGTTGCATATAACCTTTCTATGCGGTTTTTTGAAATCGTGCGGTGTGGATGTCAAACGAGACATGAGCGTGGGCGGGCAATACGAACGCAAGGGGACGTGACGAAATGTGTTTCGGCGTGTTAAAAGAATGGCGCTTGGAAGCTAAAGAATCCTGCCAAAGAAAAGGTAAAAAAAATCGGCAAAAAAAAAGGGAGGGGTGCAACACGAGGACTTCCCAGGAGGTCACCCATCCTAGTACTACTCGAGCCCAAGCACGCTTAGCTGCAGAGTTCTGATGGGATCCGGTGCATTAGTGCTGGTTTGATCGCACCCGTTAGCATATGAAATGCAGTTAGCATATGAAATGCAGTTGCATATAACCTTTCTATGCGGTTTTTTGAAATCGTGCGGTGTGGATGTCAAACGAGACATGAGCGTGGGCGGGCAATACGAACGCAAGGAGACGTGACGAAATGTGTTTCGGCGTGTTAAAAGAATGGCGCTTGGAAGTTAAAGAATCCTGCCAAAGAAAAGGTAGAAAAAATCGGCAAAAAAAAGGGAGGGGTGCAACACGAGGACTTCCCAGGAGGTCACCCATCCTAATACTACTCTCGCCCAAGCACAGTTACATGCGGAGTTCTGATGGGATCCGGTGCATTAGTGCTGGTATGATCGCACCCGTTAGCATATGAAATGCAGTTGCATATAACCTTTCTATGCGGTTTTTTGAAATCGTGCGGTGTGGATGTCAAACGAGACATGAGCGTGGGCGGGCAATACGAACGCAAGGAGACGTGACGAAATGTGTTTCGGCGTGTTAAAAGAATGGCGCTTGGAAGCTAAAGAATCCTGCCAAAGAAAAGGTAGAAAAAATCGGCAAAAAAAAAGGGAGGGGTGCAACACGAGGACTTCCCAGGAGGTCACCCATCCTAGTACTACTCTCGCCCAAGCACGCTTAGCTGCGGAGTTCTGATGGGATCCGGTGCATTAGTGCTGGTATGATCGCACCCGTTAGCATATGAAATGTAGTTGCATATAACCTTTCTATGCGGTTTTTTGAAATCGTGCGGTGTGGATGTCAAACGAGACATGAGCGTGGGCGGGCAATACGAACGCAAGGAGACGTGACGAAATGTGTTTCGGCGTGTTAAAAGAATGGCGCTTGGAAGCTAAAGAATCATGCCAAAGAAAAGGTAGAAAATTTCGGCAAAAAAAAAGGGAGGGGTGCAACACGAGGACTTCCCTGGAGGTCACCCATCCTAGTACTACTCTCGCCCAAGCACGCTTCACTGCGGAGTTCTGATGGGATCCGGTGCATTAGTGCTGGTATGATCACACCTGTTAGCATATGAAATGCAGTTGCATATAACCTTTCTATGCGGTTTTTTGAAATCGTGCGGTGTGGATGTCAAACGAGACATGAGCGTGGGCGGGCAATACGAACGCAAGGAGACGTGACGAAATGTGTTTCGGCGTGTTAAAAGAATGGCGCTTGGAAGCTAAAGAATCCTGCCAAAGAAAAGGTAGAAAAAATCGGCAAAAAAAGGGAGGGGTGCAACACGAGGACTTCCCAGGAGGTCACCCATCCTAGTACTACTCTCGCCCAAGCACGCTTACCTGCGGAGTTCTGATGGGATCCGGTGCATTAGTGCTGGTATGATCGCACCCGTTAGCATATGAAATGCAGTTGCATATAACCTTTCTATGCGGTTTTTTGAAATCGTGCGGTGTGGATGTCAAACGAGACATGAGCGTGGGCGGGCAATACGAACGCAAGGAGACGTGACGAAATGTGTTTCGGCATGTTAAAAGAATGGCGCTTGGAAGCTAAAGAATCCTGCCAAAGAAAAGGTAGAAAAAATCGGCAAAAAAAAAGGGAGGGGTGCAACACGAGGACATCCCAGGAGGTCACCCATCCTAGTACTACTCTCGCCCAAGCACGCTTAACTGCGGAGTTCTGATGGGATCCGGTGCATTAGTGCTGGTATGATCGCACCCGTTAGCATATGAAATGCACTTGCATATAACCTTTCTATGCGGTTTTTTTAAATCGTGCGGTGTGGATGTCAAACGAGACATGAGCGTGGGCGGGCAATACGAACGCAAGGAGACGTGACGAAATGTGTTTCGGCGTGTTAAAAGAATGGCGCTTGGAAGCTAAAGAATCCTGCCAAAGAAAAGGTAGAAAAAATCGGCAAAAAAATGGAGGGGTGCAACACGAGGACTTCCCAGGAGGTCACCCATCCTAGTACTACTCTCGCCCAAGCACGCTTAACTGCGGAGTTCTGATGGGATCCGGTGCATTAGTGCTGGTATGATCGCACCCGTTAGCATATGAAATGCAGTTGCATATAACCTTTCTATGCGGTTTTTTGAAATCGTGCGGTGTGGATGTCAAACGAGACATGAGCGTGGGCGGGCAATACGAACGCAAGGAGACGTGACGAAATGTGTTTCGGCGTGTTAAAAGAATGGCGCTTGGAAGCTAAAGAATCCTGCCAAAGAAAAGGTAAAAAAAATCGGCAAAAAAAAAGGGAGGGGTGCAACACGAGGACTTCCCAGGAGGTCACCCATCCTAGTACTACTCGAGCCCAAGCACGCTTAGCTGCAGAGTTCTGATGGGATCCGGTGCATTAGTGCTGGTTTGATCGCACCCGTTAGCATATGAAATGCAGTTAGCATATGAAATGCAGTTGCATATAACCTTTCTATGCGGTTTTTTGAAATCGTGCGGTGTGGATGTCAAACGAGACATGAGCGTGGGCGGGCAATACGAACGCAAGGAGACGTGACGAAATGTGTTTCGGCGTCTTAAAAGAATGGCGCTTGGAAGCTAAAGAATCCTGCCAAAGAAAAGGTAGAAAAAATCGGCAAAAAGAAAGGGAGGGGTGCAACACGAGGACTTCCCAGGAGGTCACCCATCCTAGTACTACTCTCGCCCAAGCACGCTTAACTGCGGAGTTCTGATGGGATCCGGTGCATTAGTGCTGGTATGATCGCACCCGTTAGCATATGAAATGCAGTTGCATATAACCTTTCTATGCGGTTTTTTGAAATCGTACGGTGTGGATGTCAAACGAGACATGAGCGTGGGCGGGCAATACGAACGCAAGGAGACGTGACGAAATGTGTTTCGGCGTGTTAAAAGAATGGCGCTTGGAAGCTAAAGAATCCTGCCAAAGAAAAGGTAGAAAAAATCGGCAAAAAAAAGGGAGGGGTGCAACACGAGGACTTCCCAGGAGGTGACCCATCTTAGTACTACTCTCGCCCAAGCACGCTTAACTGCGGAGTTCTGATGGGATCCGGTGCATTAGTGCTGGTATGATCGCACCCGTTAGCATATGAAATGCAGTTGCATATAACCTTTCTATGCGGTTTTTTGAAATCGTGCGGTGTGGATGTCAAACGAGACATGAGCGTGGGCGGGCAATACGAACGCAAGGAGACGTGACGAAATGTGTTTCGGCGTGTTAAAAGAATGGCGCTTGGAAGCTAAAGAATCCTGCCAAAGAAAAGGTAGAAAAAATCGGCAAAAAAAGGGAGGGGTGCAACACGAGGACTTCCCAGGAGGTCACCCATCCTAGTACTACTCTCGCCCAAGCACGCTTAACTGCGGAGTTCTGATGGGATCCGGTGCATTAGTGCTGGTATGATCGCACCCGTTATCATATGAAATGCAGTTGCATATAACCTTTCTATGCGGTTTTTTGAAATCGTGCGGTGTGGATGTCAAACGAGACATGAGCGTGGGCGGGCAATACGAACGCAAGGAGACGTGACGAAATGTGTTTCGGCGTGTTAAAAGAATGGCGCTTGGAAGCTAAAGAATCCTGCCAAAGAAAAGGTAAAAAAAATCGGCAAAAAAAAAGGGAGGGGTGCAACACGAGGACTTCCCAGGAGGTCACCCATCCTAGTACTACTCGAGCCCAAGCACGCTTAGCTGCAGAGTTCTGATGGGATCCGGTGCATTAGTGCTGGTTTGATCGCACCCGTTAGCATATGAAATGCAGTTAGCATATGAAATGCAGTTGCATATAACCTTTCTATGCGGTTTTTTGAAATCGTGCGGTGTGGATGTCAAACGAGACATGAGCGTGGGCGGGCAATACGAACGCAAGGAGACGTGACGAAATGTGTTTCGGCGTCTTAAAAGAATGGCGCTTGGAAGCTAAAGAATCCTGCCAAAGAAAAGGTAGAAAAAATCGGCAAAAAGAAAGGGAGGGGTGCAACACGAGGACTTCCCAGGAGGTCACCCATCCTAGTACTACTCTCGCCCAAGCACGCTTAACTGCGGAGTTCTGATGGGATCCGATGCATTAGTGCTGGTATGATCGCACCCGTTAGCATATGAAATGCAGTTGCATATAACCTTTCTATGCGATTTTTTGAAATCGTACGGTGTGGATGTCAAACGAGACATGAGCGTGGGCGGGCAATACGAACGCAAGGAGACGTGACGAAATGTGTTTCGGCGTGTTAAAAGAATGGCGCTTGGAAGCTAAAGAATCCTGCCAAAGAAAAGGTAGAAAAAATCGGCAAAAAAAAGGGAGGGGTGCAACACGAGGACTTCCCAGGAGGTGACCCATCTTAGTACTACTCTCGCCCAAGCACGCTTAACTGCGGAGTTCTGATGGGATCCGGTGCATTAGTGCTGGTATGATCGCACCCGTTAGCATATGAAATGCAGTTGCATATAACCTTTTTATGCGGTTTTTTGAAATCGTGCGGTGTGGATGTCAAACGAGACATGAGCGTGGGCGGGCAATACGAACGCAAGGAGACGTGACGAAATGTGTTTCGGCGTGTTAAAAGAATGGCGCTTGGACGCTAAAGAATCCTGCCAAAGAAAAGGTAGAAAAAATCGGCAAAAAAAAAAGGAGGGGTGCAACACGAGGACTTCCCAGGAGGTCACCCATCCTAGTACTACTCTCGCCCAAGCACGCTTGACTGCGGAGTTCTGATGGGATCCGGTGCATTAGTGCTGGTATGATCGCACCCGTTAGCATATGAAATGCACTTGCATATAACCTTTCTATGCGGTTTTTTTAAATCGTGCGGTGTGGATGTCAAACGAGACATGAGCGTGGGCGGGCAATACGAACGCAAGGAGACGTGACGAAATGTGTTTCGGCGTGTTAAAAGAATGGTGCTTGGAAGCTAAAGAATCCTGCCAAAGAAAAGGTAGAAAAATCGGCAAAAAAAGGGAGGGGTGCAACACGAGGACTTCCCAGGAGGTCACCCATCCTAGTACTACTCTCGCCCAAGCACGCTTAATTGCGGAGTTCTGAAGGGATCCGGTGCATTAGTGCTGGTATGATCGCAGCCATTATCATATGAAATGCAGTTGCATATAACCTTTCTATGCGGTTTTTTGAAATCGTGCGGTGTGGATGTCAAACGAGACATGAGCGTGGGCGGGCAATACGAACGCAAGGAGACGTGACGAAATGTGTTTCGGCGTGTTAAAAGAATGGCGCTTGGAAGCTAAAGAATCCTGCCAAAGAAAAGGTAGAAAAAATCGGCAAAAAAAAAGGGAGGGGTGCAACACGAGGACTTCCCAGGAGGTCACCCATCCTAGTACTACTCTCATCCAAGCACGCTTAACTGCGGAGTTCAGATGGGATCCGGTGCATTAGTGCTGGTATGATCGCACCCGTTAGCATATGAAATGCAGTTGCATATAACCTTTCTATGCGGTTTTTTGAAATCGTGCGGTGTGGATGTCAAACGAGACATGAGCGTGGGCGGGCAATACGAACGCAAGGAGACGTGACGAAATGTGTTTCGGCGTCTTAAAAGAATGGCGCTTGGAAGCTAAAGAATCCTGCCAAAGAAAAGGTAGAAAAAATCGGCAAAAAAAAGGGAGGGGTGCAACACGAGGACTTCCCAGGAGGTCACCCATCCTAGTACTATTCTCGTCCAAGCACGCTTAACTGCGGAGTTCTGATGGGATCCGGTGCATTAGTGCTGGTATGATCGCAGCAGTTAGCATATGAAATGCAGTTGCATATAACCTTTCTATGCGTTTTTTTGAAATCGTACGGTGTGGATGTCAAACGAGACATGAGCGTGGGCGGGCAATACGAACGCAAGGAGACGTGACGAAATGTGTTTCGGCGTGTTAAAAGAATGGCGCTTGGAAGCTAAAGAATCCTGCCAAAGAAAAGGTAGAAAAAATCGGCAAAAAAAAAGGGAGGGGTGCAACACGAGGACTTCCCAGGAGGTCACCCATCCTAGTACTACTCTCGCCCATGCACGCTTAACTGCGGAGTTCTGATGGGATCCGGTGCATTAGTGCTTGTATGATCGCACCCGTTAGCATATGAAATGCAGTTGCATATAACCTTTCTATGCGGTTTTTTGAAATCGTGCGGTGTGGATGTCAAACGAGACATGAGCGTGGGCGGGCAATACGAACGCAAGGAGACGTGACGAAATGTGTTTCGGCGTGTTAAAAGAATGGCGCTTGGAAGCTAAAGAATCCTGCCAAAGAAAAGGTAGAAAAAATCGGCAAAAAAAAAAGGGAGGGGTGCAACACGAGGACTTCCCAGGAGGTCACCCATCCTAGTACTACTCTCGCCCAAGCACGCTTCACTGCGGAGTTCTGATGGGATCCGGTGCATTAGTGCTGGTATGATCACACCCGTTAGCCTATGAAATGCAGTTGCATATAACCTTTCTATGCGGTTTTTTGAAATCGTGCGGTGTGGATGTCAAACGAGACATGAGCGTGGGCGGGCAATACGAACGCAAGGAGACGTGACGAAATGTGTTTCGGCGTGTTAAAAGAATGGCGCTTGGAAGCTAAAGAATCCTGCCAAAGAAAAGGTAGAAAAAATCGGCAAAAAAAAAGGGACGGGTGCAACACGAGGACTTCCCAGGAGGTCACCCATCCTAGTACTACTCTCGTCCAGGCACGCTTAATTGCGGAGTTCTGATGGGATCCGGTGCATTAGTGCTGGTATGATCGCACCCGTTAGCATATGAAATGAAGTTGCATATAACCTTTCTATGCGGTTTTTTGAAATCGTGCGGTGTGGATGTCAAACGAGACATGAGCGTGGGCGGGCAATACGAACGCAAGGAGACGTGACGAAATGTGTTTCGGGGTGTTAAAAGAATGGCGCTTGGAAGCTAAAGAATCCTGCCAAAGAAAAGGTAAAAAAAATCGGCAAAAAAAAAGGGAGGGGTGCAACACGAGGACTTCCCAGGAGGTCACCCATCCTAGTACTACTCTCATCCAAGCACGCTTAACTGCGGAGTTCTGATGGGATCCGGTGCATTAGTGCTGGTATGATCGCACCTGTTAGCATATGAAATGCAGTTGCATATAACCTTTCTATGCGGTTTTTTGAAATCGTACGGTGTGGATGTCAAACGAGACATGAGCGTGGGCGGGCAATACGAACGCAAGGAGACGTGACGAAATGTGTTTCGGCGTGTTAAAAGAATGGCGCTTGGAAGCTAAGGAATCCTGCCAAAGAAAAGGTAGAAAAAATCGGCAAAGAAAAAGGGAGGGGTGCAACACGAGGACTTCCCACGAGGTCACCCATCCTAGTACTACTCTCGCCCAAGCACGCTTAACTGCGGAGTTCTGATGGGATCCGGTGCATTAGTGCTGGTATGATCGCACCCGGTAGCATATGAAATGCAGTTGCATATAACCTTTCTATGCGGTTTTTTGAAATCATGCGGTGTGGATGTCAAACGAGACATGAGCGTGGGCGGGCAATACAAACGCAAGGAGACGTGACGAAATGTGTTTCGGCGTGTTAAAAGAATGGCGCTTGGAAGCTAAAGAATCCTGCCAAAGAAAAGGTAGAAAAAATCGGCAAAAAAAAAAAGGGACGGGTGCAACACGAGGACTTCCCAGGAGGTCACCCATCCTAGTATTACTCTTGTCCAAGCACGCTTAATTGCGGAGTTCTGATGGGATCCGGTGCATTAGTGCTGGTATGATCGCACCCGTTAGCATATGAAATGAAGTTGCATATAACCTTTCTATGCGGTTTTTTGAAATCGTACGGTGTGGATGTCAAACGAGACATGAGCGTGGACTGGCAATACGAACGCAAGGAGACGTGACGAAATGTGTTTCGGCGTGTTAAAAGAATGGCGCTTGGAAGCTAAAGAATCCTGCCAAAGAAAAGGTAGAAAAAATCGGCAAAAAAAAAGGGAGGGGTGCAACACGAGGACTTCCCAGGAGGTCACCCATCCTAGTACTATTCTCGTCCAAGCACGCTTAACTGCGGAGTTCTGATGGGATCCGGTGCATTAGTGCTGGTATGATCGCAGCAGTTAGCATATGAAATGCAGTTGCATATAACCTTTCTATGCGTTTTTTTGAAATCGTACGGTGTGGATGTCAAACGAGACATGAGCGTGGGCGGGCAATACGAACGCAAGGAGACGTGACGAAATGTGTTTCGGCGTGTTAAAAGAATGGCGCTTGGAAGCTAAAGAATCCTGCCAAAGAAAAGGTAGAAAAAATCGGCAAAAAAAAAGGGAGGGGTGCAACACGAGGACTTCCCAGGAGGTCACCCATCCTAGTACTACTCTCGCCCATGCACGCTTAACTGCGGAGTTCTGATGGGATCCGGTGCATTAGTGCTTGTATGATCGCACCCGTTAGCATATGAAATGCAGTTGCATATAACCTTTCTATGCGGTTTTTTGAAATCGTGCGGTGTGGATGTCAAACGAGACATGAGCGTGGGCGGGCAATACGAACGCAAGGAGACGTGACGAAATGTGTTTCGGCGTGTTAAAAGAATGGCGCTTGGAAGCTAAATTATCCTGCCAAAGAAAAGGTAGAAAAAATCGGCAAAAAAAAAGGGAGGGGTGCAACACGAGGACTTCCCAGGAGGTCACCCATCCTAGTACTACTCTCGCCCAAGCACGCTTCACTGCGGAGTTCTGATGGGATCCGGTGCATTAGTGCTGGTATGATCACACCCGTTAGCCTATGAAATGCAGTTGCATATAACCTTTCTATGCGGTTTTTTGAAATCGTGCGGTGTGGATGTCAAACGAGACATGAGCGTGGGCGGGCAATACGAACGCAAGGAGACGTGACGAAATGTGTTTCGGCGTGTTAAAAGAATGGCGCTTGGAAGCTAAAGAATCCTGCCAAAGAAAAGGTAGAAAAAATCGGCAAAAAAAAAGGGACGGGTGCAACACGAGGACTTCCCAGGAGGTCACCCATCCTAGTACTACTCTCGTCCAGGCACGCTTAATTGCGGAGTTCTGATGGGATCCGGTGCATTAGTGCTGGTATGATCGCACCCGTTAGCATATGAAATGAAGTTGCATATAACCTTTCTATGCGGTTTTTTGAAATCGTACGGTGTGGATGTCAAACGAGACATGAGCGTGGACTGGCAATACGAACGCAAGGAGACGTGACGAAATGTGTTTCGGCGTGTTAAAAGAATGGCGCTTGGAAGCTAAAGAATCCTGCCAAAGAAAAGGTAGAAAGAATCGGCAAAAAAAAAGGGAGGGGTGCAACACGAGGACTTCCCAGGAGGTCACCCATCCTAGTACTATTCTCGTCCAAGCACGCTTAACTGCGGAGTTCTGATGGGATCCGGTGCATTAGTGCTGGTATGATCGCAGCAGTTAGCATATGAAATGCAGTTGCATATAACCTTTCTATGCGTTTTTTTGAAATCGTACGGTGTGGATGTCAAACGAGACATGAGCGTGGGCGGGCAATACGAACGCAAGGAGACGTGACGAAATGTGTTTCGGCGTGTTAAAAGAATGGCGCTTGGAAGCTAAAGAATCCTGCCAAAGAAAAGGTAGAAAAAATCGGCAAAAAAAAAGGGAGGGGTGCAACACGAGGACTTCCCAGGAGGTCACCCATCCTAGTACTACTCTCGCCCATGCACGCTTAACTGCGGAGTTCTGATGGGATCCGGTGCATTAGTGCTTGTATGATCGCACCCGTTAGCATATGAAATGCAGTTGCATATAACCTTTCTATGCGGTTTTTTGAAATCGTGCGGTGTGGATGTCAAACGAGACATGAGCGTGGGCGGGCAATACGAACGCAAGGAGACGTGACGAAATGTGTTTCGGCGTGTTAAAAGAATGGCGCTTGGAAGCTAAAGAATCCTGCCAAAGAAAAGGTAGAAAAAATCGGCAAAAAAAAAAGGGAGGGGTGCAACATGAGGACTTCCCAGGAGGTCACCCATCCTAGTACTACTCTCGCCCAAGCACGCTTCACTGCGGAGTTCTGATGGGATCCGGTGCATTCGTGCTGGTATGATCACACCCGTTAGCATATGAAATGCAGTTGCATATAACCTTTCTATGTGGTTTTTTGAAATCGTGCGGTGTGGATGTCAAACGAGACATGAGCGTGGGCGGGCAATACGAACGCAAGGAGACGCGACGAAATGTGTTTCGGCGTGTTAAAAGAATGGCGCTTGGAAGCTAAAGAATCCTGCCAAAGAAAAGGTAGAAAAAATCGACAAAAAAAGGGAGGGGTGCAACACGAGGACTTCCCAGGAGGTCACCCATCCTAGTACTACTCTCGCCCAAGCACGCTTACCTGCGGAGTTCTGATGGGATCCGGTGCATTAGTGCTGGTATGATCGCACCCGTTAGCATATGAAATGCAGTTGCATATAACCTTTCTATGCGGTTTTTTGAAATCGTGCGGTGTGGATGTCAAACGAGACATGAGCGTGGGCGGGCAATACGAACGCAAGGAGACGTGACGAAATGTGTTTCGGCGTGTTAAAAGAATGGCGCTTGGAAGCTAAAGAATCCTGCCAAAGAAAAGGTAGAAAAAATCGGCAAAAAAAAAGGGAGGGGTGCAACACGAGGACTTCCCAGGAGGTCACCCATCCTAGTACTACTCGAGCCCAAGCGCGCTTAACTGCGGAGTTCTGATGGGATCCGGTGCATTAGTGCTGGTATGATCGCACCCGTTAGCATATGAAATGCACTTGCATATAACCTTTCTATGCGGTTTTTTGAAATCGTGCGGTGTGGATGTCAAACGAGACATGAGCGTGGGCGGGCAATACGAACGCAAGGAGACGTGACGAAATGTGTTTCGGCGTGTTAAAAGAATGGCGCTTGGAAGCTAAAGAATCCTGCCAAAGAAAAGGTAGAAAAAATCGGCAAAAAAAGGGAGGGGTGCATCACGAGGACTTCCCAGGAGGTCACCCATCCTAGTACTACTCTCGCCCAAGCACGCTTAACTGCGGAGTTCTAATGGGATCCGGTGCATTAGTGCTGGTATGATCGCACCCGTTAGCATATGAAATGCAGTTGCATATAACCTTTCTATGCGGTTTTTTGAAATCGTGCGGTGTGGATGTCAAACGAGACATGAGCGTGGGCGGGCAATACGAACGCAAGGAGACGTGACGAAATGTGTTTCGGGGTGTTAAAAGAATGGCGCTTGGAAGCTAAAGAATCCTGCCAAAGAAAAGGTAAAAAAAATCGGCAAAAAAAAAAGGAGGGGTGCAACACGAGGACTTCCCAGGAGGTCACCCATCCTAGTACTACTCGAGCCCAAGCACGCTTAGCTGCAGAGTTCTGATGGGATCCGGTGCATTAGTGCTGGTATGATCGCACCCGTTAGCATATGAAATGCAGTTGCATATAACCTTTCTATGCGGTTTTTTGAAATCGTGCGGTGTGGATGTCAAACGAGACATGAGCGTGGGCGGGCAATACGAACGCAAGGAGACGTGACGAAATGTGTTTCGGCATCTTAAAAGAATGGCGCTTGGAAGCTAAAGAATCCTGCCAAAGAAAAGGTAGAAAAAATCGGCAAAAAGAAAGGGAGGGGTGCAACACGAGGACTTCCCAGGAGGTCACCCATCCTAGTACTACTCTCGCCCAAGCACGCTTAACTGCGGAGTTTTGATGGGATCCGGTGCATTAGTGCTGGTATGATCGCACCCGTTAGCATATGAAATGAAGTTGCATATAACCTTTCTATGCGGTTTTTTTAAATCGTGCGGTGTGGATGTCAAACGAGACATGAGCGTGGGCGGGCAATACGAACGCAAGGAGACGTGACGAAATGTGTTTCGGCGTGTTAAAAGAATGGCGCTTGGAAGCTAAAGAATCCTGCCAAAGAAAAGGTAGAAAAAATCGGCAAAAAAAAAAGGGAGGGGTGCAACACGAGGACTTCCCAGGAGGTCACCCATCCTAGTACTACTCTCGCCCAAGCACGCTTCACTGCGGAGTTCTGATGGGATCCGGTGCATTAGTGCTGGTATGATCACACCCGTTAGCATATGAAATGCAGTTGCATATAACCTTTCTATGTGGTTTTTTGAAATCGTGCGGTGTGGATGTCAAACGAGACATGAGCGTGGGCGGGCAATACGAACGCAAGGAGACGCGACGAAATGTGTTTCGGCGTGTTAAAAGAATGGCGCTTGGAAGCTAAAGAATCCTGCCAAAGAAAAGGTAGAAAAAATCGACAAAAAAAGGGAGGGGTGCAACACGAGGACTTCCCAGGAGGTCACCCATCCTAGTACTACTCTCGCCCAAGCACGCTTACCTGCGGAGTTCTGATGGGATCCGGTGCATTAGTGCTGGTATGATCGCACCCGTTAGCATATGAAATGCAGTTGCATATAACCTTTCTATGCGGTTTTTTGAAATCGTGCGGTGTGGATGTCAAACGAGACATGAGCGTGGGCGGGCAATACGAACGCAAGGAGACGTGACGAAATGTGTTTCGGCGTGTTAAAAGAATGGCGCTTGGAAGCTAAAGAATCCTGCCAAAGAAAAGGTAGAAAAAATCGGCAAAAAAAAAGGGAGGGGTGCAACACGAGGACTTCCCAGGAGGTGACCCATCTTAGTACTACTCTCGCCCAAGCACGCTTAACTGCGGAGTTCTGATGGGATCCGGTGCATTAGTGCTGGTATGATCGCACCCGTTAGCATATGAAATGCAGTTGCATATAACCTTTTTATGCGGTTTTTTGAAATCGTGCGGTGTGGATGTCAAACGAGACATGAGCGTGGGCGGGCAATACGAACGCAAGGAGACGTGACGAAATGTGTTTCGGCGTGTTAAAAGAATGGCGCTTGGAAGCTAAAGAATCCTGCCAAAGAAAAGGTAGAAAAAATCGGCAAAAAAAGGGAGGGGTGCAACACGAGGACTTCCCAGGAGGTCACCCATCCTAGTACTACTCTCGCCCAAGCACGCTTAACTGCGGAGTTCTAATGGGATCCGGTGCATTAGTGCTGGTATGATCGCACCCGTTAGCATATGAAATGCAGTTGCATATAACCTTTCTATGCGGTTTTTTGAAATCGTGCGGTGTGGATGTCAAACGAGACATGAGCGTGGGCGGGCAATACGAACGCAAGGAGACGTGACGAAATGTGTTTCGGGGTGTTAAAAGAATGGCGCTTGGAAGCTAAAGAATCCTGCCAAAGAAAAGGTAGAAAAAATCGGCAAAAAAAAAGGGAGGGGTTCAACACGAGGACTTCCCAGGAGGTCACCCATCCTAGTACTATTCTCGTCCAAGCACGCTTAACTGCGGAGTTCTGATGGGATCCGGTGCATTAGTGCTGGTATGATCGCAGCAGTTAGCATATGAAATGCAGTTAGCATATGAAATGCAGTTGCATATAACCTTTCTATGCGTTTTTTTGAAATCGTACGGTGTGGATGTCAAACGAGACATGAGCGTGGGCGGGCAATACGAACGCAAGGAGACGTGACGAAATGTGTTTCGGCGTGTTAAAAGAATGGCGCTTGGAAGCTAAAGAATCCTGCCAAAGAAAAGGTAGAAAAAATCGGCAAAAAAAAAGGGAGGGGTGCAACACGAGGACTTCCCAGGAGGTCACCCATCCTAGTACTACTCTCGCCCATGCACGCTTAACTGCAGAGTTCTGATGGGATCCGGTGCATTAGTGCTTGTATGATCGCACCCGTTAGCATATGAAATGCAGTTGCATATAACCTTTCTATGCGGTTTTTTGAAATCGTGCGGTGTGGATGTCAAACGAGACATGAGCGTGGGCGGGCAATACGAACGCAAGGAGACGTGACGAAATGTGTTTCGGCGTGTTAAAAGAATGGCGCTTGGAAGCTAAAGAATCCTGCCAAAGAAAAGGTAGAAAAAATCGGCAAAAAAAGGGAGGGGTGCAACACGAGGACTTCCCAGGAGGTCACCCATCCTAGTACTACTCTCGCCCAAGCACGCTTACCTGCGGAGTTCTGATGGGATCCGGTGCATTAGTGCTGGTATGATCGCACCCGTTAGCATATGAAATGCAGTTGCATATAACCTTTCTATGCGGTTTTTTGAAATCGTGCGGTGTGGATGTCAAACGAGACATGAGCGTGGGCGGGCAATACGAACGCAAGGAGACGTGACGAAATGTGTTTCGGCGTGTTAAAAGAATGGCGCTTGGAAGCTAAAGAATCCTGCCAAAGAAAAGGTAGAAAAAATCGGCAAAAAAAAAGGGAGGGGTGCAACACGAGGACTTCCCAGGAGGTCACCCATCCTAGTACTACTCGAGCCCAAGCGCGCTTAACTGCGGAGTTCTGATGGGATCCGGTGCATTAGTGCTGGTATGATCGCACCCGTTAGCATATGAAATGCACTTGCATATAACCTTTCTATGCGGTTTTTTGAAATCGTGCGGTGTGGATGTCAAACGAGACATGAGCGTGGGCGGGCAATACGAACGCAAGGAGACGTGACGAAATGTGTTTCGGCGTGTTAAAAGAATGGCGCTTGGAAGCTAAAGAATCCTGCCAAATAAAAGGTAGAAAAAATCGGCAAAAAAAGGGAGGGGTGCAACACGAGGACTTCCCAGGAGGTCACCCATCCTAGTACTACTCTCGCCCAAGCACGCTTAACTGCGGAGTTCTAATGGGATCCGGTGCATTAGTGCTGGTATGATCGCACCCGTTAGCATATGAAATGCAGTTGCATATAACCTTTCTATGCGGTTTTTTGAAATCGTGCGGTGTGGATGTCAAACGAGACATGAGCGTGGGCGGGCAATACGAACGCAAGGAGACGTGACGAAATGTGTTTCGGGGTGTTAAAAGAATGGCGCTTGGAAGCTAAAGAATCCTGCCAAAGAAAAGGTAAAAAAAATCGGCAAAAAAAAAGGGAGGGGTGCAACACGAGGACTTCCCAGGAGGTCACCCATCCTAGTACTACTCGAGCCCAAGCACGCTTAGCTGCAGAGTTCTGATGGGATCCGGTGCATTAGTGCTGGTATGATCGCACCCGTTAGCATATGAAATGCAGTTGCATATAACCTTTCTATGCGGTTTTTTGAAATCGTGCGGTGTGGATGTCAAACAAGACATGAGCGTGGGCGGGCAATACGAACGCAAGGAGACGTGACGAAATGTGTTTCGGCGTCTTAAAAGAATGGCGCTTGGAAGCTAAAGAATCCTGCCAAAGAAAAGGTAGAAAAAATCGGCAAAAAGAAAGGGAGGGGTGCAACACGAGGACTTCCCAGGAGGTCACCCATCCTAGTACTACTCTCGCCCAAGCACGCTTAACTGCGGAGTTCTGATGGGATCCGGTGCATTAGTGCTGGTATGATCGCACCCGTTAGCATATGAAATGAAGTTGCATATAACCTTTCTATGCGGTTTTTTTAAATCGTGCGGTGTGGATGTCAAACGAGACATGAGCGTGGGCGGGCAATACGAACGCAAGGAGACGTGACGAAATGTGTTTCGGCGTGTTAAAAGAATGGCGCTTGGAAGCTAAAGAATCCTGCCAAAGAAAAGGTAGAAAAAATCGGCAAAAAAAAAGGGAGGGGTGCAACACGAGGACTTCCCAGGAGGTGACCCATCTTAGTACTACTCTCGCCCAAGCACGCTTAACTGCGGAGTTCTGATGGGATCCGGTGCATTAGTGCTGGTATGATCGCACCCGTTAGCATATGAAATGCAGTTGCATATAACCTTTTTATGCGGTTTTTTGAAATCGTGCGGTGTGGATGTCAAACGAGACATGAGCGTGGGCGGGCAATACGAACGCAAGGAGACGTGACGAAATGTGTTTCGGCGTGTTAAAAGAATGGCGCTTGGAAGCTAAAGAATCCTGCCAAAGAAAAGGTAGAAAAAATCGGCAAAAAAAGGGAGGGGTGCAACACGAGGACTTCCCAGGAGGTCACCCATCCTAGTACTACTCTCGCCCAAGCACGCTTAACTGCGGAGTTCTAATGGGATCCGGTGCATTAGTGCTGGTATGATCGCACCCGTTAGCATATGAAATGCAGTTGCATATAACCTTTCTATGCGGTTTTTTGAAATCGTGCGGTGTGGATGTCAAACGAGACATGAGCGTGGGCGGGCAATACGAGCGCAAGGAGACGTGACGAAATGTGTTTCGGGGTGTTAAAAGAATGGCGCTTGGAAGCTAAAGAATCCTGCCAAAGAAAAGGTAAAAAAAATCGGCAAAAAAAAAAGGGAGGGGTGCAACACGAGGACTTCCCAGGAGGTCACCCATCCTAGTACTACTCGAGCCCAAGCACGCTTAGCTGCAGAGTTCTGATGGGATCCGGTGCATTAGTGCTGGTATGATCGCACCCGTTAGCATATGAAATGCAGTTGCATATAACCTTTCTATGCGGTTTTTTGAAATCGTGCGGTGTGGATGTCAAACGAGACATGAGCGTGGGCGGGCAATACGAACGCAAGGAGACGTGACGAAATGTGTTTCGGCGTCTTAAAAGAATGGCGCTTGGAAGCTAAAGAATCCTGCCAAAGAAAAGGTAGAAAAAATCGGCAAAAAGAAAGGGAGGGGTGCAACACGAGGACTTCCCAGGAGGTCACCCATCCTAGTACTACTCTCGCCCAAGCACGCTTAACTGCGGAGTTCTGATGGGATCCGGTGCATTAGTGCTGGTATGATCGCACCCGTTAGCATATGAAATGAAGTTGCATATAACCTTTCTATGCGGTTTTTTTAAATCGTGCGGTGTGGATGTCAAACGAGACATGAGCGTGGGCGGGCAATACGAACGCAAGGAGACGTGACGAAATGTGTTTCGGCGTCTTAAAAGAATGGCGCTTGGAAGCTAAAGAATCCTGCCAAAGAAAAGGTAGAAAAAATCGGCAAAAAGAAAGGGAGGGGTGCAACACGAGGACTTCCCAGGAGGTCACCCATCCTAGTACTACTCTCGCCCAAGCACGCTTAACTGCGGAGTTCTGATGGGATCCGGTGCATTAGTGCTGGTATGATCGCACCCGTTAGCATATGAAATGAAGTTGCATATAACCTTTCTATGCGGTTTTTTTAAATCGTGCGGTGTGGATGTCAAACGAGACATGAGCGTGGGCGGGCAATACGAACGCAAGGAGACGTGACGAAATGTGTTTCGGCGTGTTAAAAGAATGGCGCTTGGAAGCTAAAGAATCCTGCCAAAGAAAAGGTAGAAAAAATCGGCAAAAAAAAAGGGAGGGGTGCAACACGAGGACTTCCAGGAGGTCACCCATCCCAGTACTACTCTCATCCAAGCACGCTTAACTGCGGACATCTGATGGGATCCGGTGCATTAGTGCTGGTATGATCGCACCCGTTAGCATATGAAATGCAGTTGCATATAACCTTTCTATGCGGTTTTTTGAAATCGTACGGTGTGGATGTCAAACGAGACATGAGCGTGGGCGGGCAATACGAACGCAAGGAGACGTGACGAAATGTGTTTCGGCGTGTTAAAAGAATGGCGCTTGGAAGCTAAGGAATCCTGCCAAAGAAAAGGTAGAAAAAATCGGCAAAGAAAAAGGGAGGGGTGCAACACGAGGACTTCCCACGAGGTCACCCATCCTAGTACTACTCTCGCCCAAGCACGCTTAACTGCGGAGTTCTAATGGGATCCGGTGCATTAGTGCTGGTATGATCGCACCCGTTAGCATATGAAATGCAGTTGCATATAACCTTTCTATGCGGTTTTTTGAAATCGTGCGGTGTGGATGTCAAACGAGACATGAGCGTGGGCGGGCAATACGAACGCAAGGAGACGTGACGAAATGTGTTTCGGCGTGTTAAAAGAATGGCGCTTGGAAGCTAAAGAATCCTGCCAAAGAAAAGGTAGAAAAAATCGGCAAAAAAAAAAGGGACGGGTGCAACACGAGGACTTCCCAGGAGGTCACCCATCCTAGTACTACTCTCGTCCAGGCACGCTTAACTGCGGAGTTCTGATGGGATCCGGTGCATTAGTGCTGGTATGATCGCACCCGTTAGCATATGAAATGAAGTTGCATATAACCTTTCTATGCGGTTTTTTGAAATCGTACGGTGTGGATGTCAAACGAGACATGAGCGTGGACGGGCAATACGAACGCAAGGAGACGTGACGAAATGTGTTTCGGCGTGTTAAAAGAATGGCGCTTGGAAGCTAAAGAATCCTGCCAAAGAAAAGGTAGAAAAAATCGGCAAAAAAAAAGGGAGGGGTGCAACACGAGGACTTCCCAGGAGGTCACCCATCCTATTACTATTCTCGTCCAAGCACGCTTAACTGCGGAGTTCTGATGGGATCCGGTGCATTAGTGCTGGTATGATCGCAGCAGTTAGCATATGAAATGCAGTTGCATATAACCTTTCTATGCGGTTTTTTGAAATCGTGCGGTGTGGATGTCAAACGAGACATGAGCGTGGGCGGGCAATACGAACGCAAGGAGACGTGACGAAATGTGTTTCGGCGTGTTAAAAGAATGGCGCTTGGAAGCTAAAGAATCCTGCCAAAGAAAAGGTAGAAAAAATCGGCAAAAAAAAAAGGGACGGGTGCAACACGAGGACTTCCGAGGAGGTCACCCATCCTAGTACTACTCTCGCCCAAGCACGCTTCACTGCGGAGTTCTGATGGGATCCGGTGCATTAGTGCTGGTATGATCGCACCCGTTAGCATATGAAATGCAGTTGCATATAACCTTTCTATGCGGTTTTTTGAAATCGTACGGTGTGGTTGTCAAACGAGACATGAGCGTGGGCGGGCAATACGAACTCAAGGAGACGTGACGAAATGTGTTTCGGCGTGTTAAAAGAATGGCGCTTGGAAGCTAAAGAATCCTGCCAAAGAAAAGGTAGAAAAAATCGGTAAAAAAAAAGGGAGGGATGCAACACGAGGACTTCCCAGGAGGTCACCCATCCTAGTACTACTCTCGCCCAAGCACGCTTAACTGCGGGGTTCTGATGGGATCCGGTGCATTAGTGCTGGTATGATCGCACCCGTTAGCATATGAAATGCAGTTGCATATAACCTTTCTATGCGGTTTTTTGAAATCGTGCGGTGTGGATGTCAAACGAGACATGAGCGTGGGCGGGCAATACGAACGCAACGAGACGTGACGAAATGTGTTTCGGCGTGTTAAAAAAATGGCGCTTGGAAGCTAAAGAATCCTGCCAAAGAAAAGGTAGAAAAAATCGGCAAAAAAAAAAGGAGGGGTGCAACACGAGGACTTCCCAGGAGGTCACCCATCATAGTACTACTCTCGCCCAAGCACGCTTAACCGCGGAGTTTTAATGGGATCCGGTGCGTTAGTGCTGGTATGATCGCACCCGTTAGCATATGAAATGCAGTTGCATATAACCTTTCTATGCGGTTTTTTGAAATCGTACGGTGTGGATGTCAAACGAGACATGAGCGTGGGCGGGCAATACGGACGCAAGGAGTCGTGACGAAATGTTTTTCGGCGTGTTAAAAGAATGGCGCTTGGAAGCTAAAGAATCCTGCCAAAGAAAAGGTAGAAAAAATCGTCAAAAAAAAGGGAGGGGTGCAACACGAGGACTTCCCAGGAGGTCACCCATCCTAGTACTACCCTCCCCCAAGCACGCTTAACCGCGGAGTTCTAATGGGATCCGGTGCATTAGTGCTGGTATGATCGCACCCGTTAGTATATGAAATGCAGTTGCATATAACCTTTCTATGCGGTTTTTTGAAATCGTGCGGTGTGGATGTCAAACGAGACATGAGCGTGGGCGGGCAATACGAACGCAAGGAGACGTGACGAAATGTGTTTCGGCGTGTTAAAAGAATGGCGCTTGGAAGCTAAAGAATCCTGCCAAAGAAAAGGTAAAAAAAATCGGAAAAAAAGGGAGGGGTGCAACACGAGGACTTCCCAGGAGGTCACCCATCCTAGTACTACTCTCGCCCAAGCACGCTTGACTGCGGAGTTCTGATGGGATCCGGTGCATTAGTGCTGGTATGATCGCACCCGTTAGCATATGAAATGCAGTTGCATATAACCTTTCTATGTGGTTTTTTGAAATCGTGCGGTGTGGATATCAAACGAGACATGAGCGTGGGCGGGCAATACGAACGCAAGGAGACATGACGAAATGTGTTTCGGCATGTTAAAAGAATGGTGCTTGGAAGCTAAAGAATCCTGCCAAAGAAAAGGTAGAAAAAATCGGCAAAAAAAAAGGGAGGGGTGCAACACGAGGACTTCCCAGGAGGTCACCCATCCTAGTACTACTCTCGCCCAAGCACACTTAACTGCGGAGTTCTGATGGGATCCGGTGCATTAGTGCTGGTATGATCGCACCCGTTAGCATATGAAATGCAGTTGCATATAACCTTTATATGCGGTTTTTTGAAATCGTGCGGTGTGGATATCAAACGAGACATGAGCGTGGGCGGGCAATACGAACGCAAGGAGACGTGACGAAATGTGTTTCGGCGTGTTAAAAGAATGGCGCTTGGAAGCTAGAGAATCCTGCCAAAGAAAAGGTAGAAAAAATCGGGAAAAAAAAGGGAGGGGTGCAACACGAGGACTTCCCAGGAGGTCACCCATCATAGTATTACTCTCGCCCAAGCACGCTTAGCTGCGGAGTTCTGATGGGATCTGGTGCATTTGTGCTGGTATGATCGCACCCGTTAGCATATGAAATGCAGTTGCATATAACCTTTCTATGCAGTTTTTTGAAATCGTGCGGTGTGGATGTCAAACGAGACATGAGCGTGGGCGGGCAATACGAACGCAAGGAGACGTGACGAAATGTGTTTCGGCGTGTTAAAAGAATGGCGCTTGGAAGCTAAAGAATCCTGCCAAAGAAAAGGTAAAAAAAATCGGAAAAAAGGGAGGGGTGCAACACGAGGACTTCCCAGGAGGTCACCCATCCTAGTACTACTCTCGCCCAAGCACGCTTGACTGCGGAGTTCTGATGGGATCCGGTGCATTAGTGCTGGTATGATCGCACCCGTTAGCATATGAAATGCAGTTGCATATAACCTTTCTATGTGGTTTTTTGAAATCGTGCGGTGTGGATGTCAAACGAGACATGAGCGTGGGCGGGCAATACGAACGCAAGGAGACATGACGAAATGTTTTTCGGCGTGTTAAAAGAATGGCGCTTGGAAGCTAAAGAATCCTGCCAAAGAAAAGGTAGAAAAAATCGGCAAAAAATAAAGGGAGGGGTGCAACACGAGGACTTCCCAGGAGGTCACCCATCATAGTACTACTCTCGCCCAAGCACGCTTAGCTGCGGAGTTCTGATGGGATCTGGTGCATTTGTGCTGGTATGATCGCACCCGTTAGCATATGAAATGCAGTTGCATATAACCTTTCTATGCAGTTTTTTGAAATCGTGCGGTGTGGATGTCAAACGAGACATGAGCGTGGGCGGGCAATACGAACGCAAGGAGACGTGACGAAATGTGTTTCGGCGTGTTAAAAGAATGGCGCTTGGAAGCTAAAGAATCCTGCCAAAGAAAAGGTAAAAAAAATCGGAAAAAAAGGGAGGGGTGCAACACGAGGACTTCCCAGGAGGTCACCCATCCTAGTACTACTCTCGCCCAAGCACGCTTGACTGCGGAGTTCTGATGGGATCCGGTGCATTAGTGCTGGTATGATCGCACCCGTTAGCATATGAAATGCAGTTGCATATAACCTTTCTATGTGGTTTTTTGAAATCGTGCGGTGTGGATGTCAAACGAGACATGAGCGTGGGCGGGCAATACGAACGCAAGGAGACATGACGAAATGTGTTTCGGCGTGTTAAAAGAATGGCGCTTGGAAGCTAAAGAATCCTGCCAAAGAAAAGGTAGAAAAAATCGGCAAAAAAAAAAGGGAGGGGTGCAACACGAGGACTTCCCAGGAGGTCACCCATCATAGTACTACTCTCGCCCAAGCACGCTTAGCTGCGGAGTTCTGATGGGATCTGGTGCATTTGTGCTGGTATGATCGCACCCGTTAGCATATGAAATGCAGTTGCATATAACCTTTCTATGCAGTTTTTTGAAATCGTGCGGTGTGGATGTCAAACGAGACATGAGCGTGGGCGGGCAATACGAACGCAAGGAGACGTGACAAAATGTGTTTCGGCGTGTTAAAAAAATGGCACTTGGAAGCTAAAGAATCCTACCAAACAAAAGGTAGAAAAAATCGGCAAAAAAAAAGGGAGGGGTGCAACACGAGGACTTCCCAGGAGGCCACCCATCATAGTACTACTCTCGCCCAAGCACGCTTAGCTGCGGAGTTCTGATGGGATCCGATGCATTTGTGCTGGTATGATCGCACGCGTTAGCATATGAAATGCAGTTGCATATAACCTTTCTATGCAGTTTTTTGAAATCGTGCGGTGTGGATGTCAAACGAGACATGAGCGTGGGCGGGCAATACGAACGCAAGGAGACGTGACGAAATGTGTTTCGGCGTGTTAAAAAAATGGCGCTTGGAAGCTAAAGAATCCTGCCAAAGAAAAGGTAGAAAAAATCGGCAAAAAAAAAGGGAGGGGTGCAACACAAGGACTTCCCAGGAGGTCACCCATCCTAGTACTACTCTCGCCCAAGCACGCTTAACTGCAGAGTTCTGATGGTATCCGGTGCATTAGTGCTGGTATGATTGCACCCGTTAGGTTATGAAATGCAGTTGCATAGAACCTTTCTATGCGGTTTTTTGAAATCGTGCGGTGTGGATGTCAAACGAGACATGAGCGTGGGCGGGCAATACGAACGCAAGGAGACGTGACGAAATGTGTTTCGGCGTGTTAAAAAAATGGCGCTTGTAAGCTAAAGAAACCTGCCAAAGAAAAGGTAGAAAAAATCGGCAAAAAAAGGGAGGGGTGCAACACGAGGACTTCCCAGGAGGTCACCCATCCTAGTACTACTCTCGCCCAAGCACGCTTAGCTGCGGAGTTCTGATGGGATCCGGTGCATTAGTGCTGGTATGATTGCACCCGTTAGCATATGAAATGCAGTTGCATATAACCTTTCTATGCGGTTTTTTGAAATCGTGCGGTGTGGATGTCAAACGAGACATCAGCGTGGACGGGCAATACGAACGCAAGGAGACGTGACGAAATGTGGTTCGACGTGTTAAAAAAATGGCGCTTGGAAGGTAAAGAATCTTACCAAAGAAAAGGTAGAAAAAATCGGCAAAAAAAAGGGACGGGTGCACCACGAGGATTTCCCCGGAGGTCACCCATCCTAGTACTACTCTCGCCCAAGCACGCTTAGCTGCGGAGTTCTGATGGGATCCAGTGCATTAGTGCTGGTATGATCGCACCCGTTAGCATATGAAATCGTGCGGTGTGGATGTCAAACGAGACATGAGCGTGGGTGGGCAATACGAACACAAGGAGACGTGACGAAATGTGTTTCGGCGTGTTAAAAAAAATGGCGCTTGGAAGCTAAAGAATCCTGCCAAAGAAAAGGTAGAAAAAATTGGCAAAAAAAAAGGAGGGGTGCAACACGAGGACTTCCCAGGAGGTCACCCATCCTACTACTACTCTCGCCCAAGCACGCTTGACTGCGGAGTTCTGATGGGATCCGGTGCATTAGTGCTGGTATGATCGCACCCGTTAGCATATGAAATGCAGTTGCATATAACCTTTCTATGTGGTTTTTTGAAATCGTGCGGTGTGGATGTCAAACGAGACATGAGCGTGGGCGGGCAATACGAACGCAAGGAGACATGACGAAATGTGTTGCGGCGTGTTAAAAGAATGGCGCTTGGAAGCTAAAGAATCCTGCCAAAGAAAAGGTAGAAAAAATCGGCAAAAAAAAAAGGGAGGGGTGCAACACGAGGACTTCCCAGGAGGTCACCCATCCTAGTACTACTCTCGCCCAAGCACGCTTAGCTGAGGAGTTCTGATGGGATCCGGTGCATTAGTGCTGGTATGATCGCACCCGTTAGCATATGAAATGCAGTTGCATATAACCTTTCTATGCGGTTTTTTGAAATCGTGCGGTGTGGATGTCAAACGAGACATGAGCGTGGGCGGGCAATACGAACGCAAGGAGACGTGACGAAATGTGTTTCGGCGTGTTAAAAAAATGGCGCTTGGAAGCTAAAGAATCCTGCCAAAGAAAAGGTAGAAAAAATCGGCAAAAAAAGGGAGGGGTGCAACACATGGACTTCCCAGGAGGTCACCCGTCCTAGTACTACTCTCGCCCAAGCACGCTTAACTGCGGAGTTCTGATGGGATCCGGTGCATTAGTGCTGGTATGATCGCACCCGTTAGCATATGAAATGCAGTTGCATATAACCTTTCTATGCGGTTTTTTGAAATCGTGCGGTGTGAATGTCAAACGAGACATGAGCGTGGGCGGGCAATACGAACGCAAGGAGACGTGACGAAATGTGTTTCGGCGTGTTAAAAAAATGGCGCTTGGAAGCTAAAGAATCCTGCCAAAGAAAAGGTAGAAAAAATCGGCAAAAAAAAAAAGGGAGGGGTGCAACACAAGGACTTCCCAGGAGGTCACCCATCCTAGTACTACTCTCGCCCAAGCACGCTTAGCTGCGGGGTTCTGATGGGATCCGGTGCATTAGTGCTGGTATGATCGCACCCGTTAGCATATGAAATGTAGTTGCATATAACCTTTCTATGCGGTTTTTTGAAATCGTGCGGTGTGGATGTCAAACGAGACATGAGCGTGGACGGGCAATACGAACGCAAGGAGAGGTGACGAAATGTGGTTCGACGTGTTAAAAAAATGGCGCTTGGAAGGTAAAGAATCTTACCAAAGAAAAGGTAGAAAAAATTGGCAAAAAAAAGGGAGGGGTGCACCACGAGGACTTCCCCGGAGGTCACCCATCCTAGTACTACTCTCGCCCAAGCACGCTTAGCTGCGGAGTTCTGATGGGATCCGGTGCATTATTGCTGGTATGATCGCACCCGTTAGCATATGAAATGCAGTTGCATATAACCTTTCTATGCGGTTTTTTGAAATCGTGCGGTGTGGATGTCAAACAAGACATGAGCGTGGGCGGGCAATACGAACGCAAGGAGACGTGACGAAATGTGTTTCGGCGTGTTAAAAAAATGGCGCTTGGAAGCTAAAGAATCCTGCCAAAGAAAAGGTAGAAAAAAACGGCAAACAAAAAAAGGGAGGGGTGCAACACGAGGACTTCCCAGGAGGTCACCCATCATAGTACTACTCTCGCCCAAGCACGCTTAGCTGCGGAGTTCTGATGGGATCTGATGCATTTGTGCTGGTATGATCGCACCGGTTAGCATATGAAATGCAGTTGCATATAACCTTTCTATGCAGTTTTTTGAAATCGTGCGGTGTGGATGTCAAACGAGACATGAGCGTGGGCGGGCAATACGAACACAAGGAGACGTGACAAAATGTGTTTCGGCGTGTTAAAAAAATGGCGCTTGGAAGCTAAAGAATCCTACCAAACAAAAGGTAGAAAAAATCGGCAAAAAAAAGGGAGGGGTGCAACACGAGGACTTCCAAGGAGGTCACCCATCATAGTACTACTCTCGCCCAAGCACGCTTTGCTGCGGAGTTCTGATGGGATCCGATGCATTTGTGCTGGTATGATCGCACGCGTTAGCATATGAAATGCAGTTGCATATAACTTTTCTATGCAGTTTTTTGAAATCGTGCGGTGTGGATGTCAAACGAGACATTAGCGTGGGCGGGCAATACGAACGCAAGGAGACGTGACGAAATGTGTTTCGGCGTGTTAAAAAAATGGCGCTTGGAAGCTAAAGAATCCTGCCAAAGAAAAGGTAGAAAAAATCGGCAAAAAAAAAGGGAGGGGTGCAACACAAGGACTTCCAAGGAGGTCACCCATCCTAGTACTACTCTCGCCCAAGCACGCTTAGCTGCGGAGTTCTGATGGGATCCGGTGCATTAGTGCTGGTATGATCGCACCCGTTAGCATATGAAATGCAGTTGCATATAACCTTTCTATGCGGTTTTTTGAAATCGTGCGTTGTGGATGTCAAATGAGACAAGAGCGTGGACGGGCAATACGAACGCAAGGAGACGTGACGAAATGTGGTTCGACGTGTTAAAAAAATGGCGCTTGGAAGGTAAAGAATCTTACCAAAGAAAAGGTAGAAAAAATCGGCAAAAAAAGAGAGGGGTGCACCACGAGGATTTCCCCGGAGGTCACCCATCCTAGTACTACTCTCGCCCAAGCACGCTTAGCTGCGGAGTTCTGATGGGATCCGGTGCATTAGTGCTGGTATGATCGCACCCGTTAGCATATGAAATGCAGTTGCATATAACCTTTCTATGCGGTTTTTTGAAATCGTGCGGTGTGGATGTCAAACGAGACATGAGCGTGGGCGGGCAATACGAACGCAAGGAGACGTGACAAAATGTGTTTCGGCGTGTTAAAAAAATGGCGCTTGGAAGCTAAAGAATCCTACCAAACAAAAGGTAGAAAAAATCGGCAAAAAAAAGGGAGGGGTGCAACACGAGGACTTCCCAGGAGGTCACCCATCATAGTACTACTCTCGCCCAAGCACGCTTAGCTGCGGAGTTCTGATGGGATCCGATGCATTTGTGCTGGTATGATCGCACGCGTTAGCATACGAAATGCAGTTGCATATAACTTTTCTATGCAGTTTTTTGAAATCGTGCGGTGTGGATGTCAAACGAGACATGAGCGTGGGCGGGCAATACGAGCGCAAGGAGACGTGACAAAATGTGTTTCGGCGTGTTAAAAAAATGGCGCTTGGACGCTAAAGAATCCTACCAAACAAAAGGTAGAAAAAATCGGCAAAAAAAAGGGAGGGGTGCACCACGAGGATTTCCCCGGAGGTCACCCATCCTAGTACTACTCTCGCCCAAGCACGCTTAGCTGCGGAGTTCTGATGGGATCCGGTGCATTAGTGCTGGTATGATTGCACCCGTTAGCATATGAAATGCAGTTGCATATAACCTTTCTATGCGGTTTTTTGAAATCGTGCGGTGTGGATGTCAAACGAGACATGAGCGTGGGCGGGCAATACGAACGCAAGGAGACGTGACGAAATGTGTTTCGGCGTGTTAAAAAAATGGCGCTTGGAAGCTAAAGAATCCTGCCAAAGAAAAGGTAGAAAAAATCGGCAAAAAAAAAGGGAGGGGTGCAACACGAGGACTTCCCAGGAGGTCACCCATCCTAGTACTACTTTCGCCTCAGCCGCTTAACTGCGGAGTTCTGATGGGATCCGGTGCATTAGTGCTGGTATGATCGCACCCGTTAGCATATGAAATGCAGTTGCATATAACCTTTCTATGCGGTTTTTTGAAATCGTGCGGTGTGGATGTCAAACGAGACATGAGCATGGACGGGCAATACGAACGCAAGGAGACGTGACGAAATGTGGTTCGACGTGTTAAAAAAATGGCGCTTGGAAGCTAAAGAATCCTGCCAAAGAAAAGGTAGAAAAAATCGGCAAAAAAAAAATGGAGGGGTGCAACACGAGGACTTCCTAGGAGGTCACCCATACTAGTACTACTCTCGCCCAAGCACGCTTAGATGCGGAGTTCTGATGGGATCCGGTGCATTAGTGCTGGTATGATTGCACCCGTTAGCATATGAAATGTAGTTGCAGATAACCTTTCTATGCGGTTTTTTGAAATCGTGCGGTGAGGATGTTAAACGAGACATGAGCGTGGGCGGGCAATACGAACGCAAGGAGACGTGACGAAATGTGTTGCGGCGTGTTAAAAAAATGGCGCTTGGAAGCTAAAGAATCCTGCCAAAGAAAAGGTAGAAAAAATCGGCAAAAAAAAAATGGAGGGGTGCAACACCAGGACTTCCTAGGAGGTCACCCATACTAGTACTACTCTCGCCCAAGCACGCTTAGCTGCGGAGTTCTGATGGGATCCGGTGCATTAGTGCTGGAATGATTGCACCCGTTAACATATGAAATGTAGTTGCATATAACCTTTCTATGCGGTTTTTTGAAATCGTGCGGTGTGGATGTCAAACGAGACATGAGCGTGGGTGGGCAATACGAACGCAAGGAGACGTGACGAAATGTGTTTCGGCGTGTTAAAAAAATGGCGCTTGGAAGCTAAAGAATCCTGCCAAAGAAAAGGTAGAAAAAATCGGCAAAAAAAAGGGAGGGGTGCAACACGAGGACTTCCCAGGAGGTCACCCATCCTAGTACTACTCTCGCCCAAGCACGCTTAGCTGCGGAGTTCTGATGGGATCCGGTGCATTAGTGCTGGTATGATCGCACCCGTTAGCATATGAAATGCAGTTGCATATAACCTTTCTATGCGGTTTTTTGAAATCGTGCGGTGTGAATGTCAAACGAGACATGAGCGTGGATGGGCAATACGAACGCAAGGAGACGTGACGAAATGTGGTTCGATGTGTTAAAAAAATGGCGCTTGGAAGGTAAAGAATCTTACCAAAGAAAAGGTAGAAAAAATCGGCAAAAAAAAGGGAGGGGTGCACCACGAAGACTTCCCCGGAGGTCACCCATCCTAGTACTACTCTCGCCCAAGCACGCTTAGCTGCGGAGTTCTGATGGGATCCGGTGCATTAGTGCTGGTATGATCGCACCCGTTAGCATATGAAATGCAGTTGCATATAACCTTTCTATGCGGTTTTTTGAAATCGTGCAGTGTGGATGTCAAACGAGACATGAGCGTGGGTGGGCAATACGAACACAAGGAGACGTGACGAAATGTGTTTCGGCGTGTTAAAAAAATGGCGCTTGGAAGCTAAAGAATCCTGCCAAAGAAAAGGTAGAAAAAATCGGCAAAAAAAAAATGGAGGGGTGCAACACGAGGACTTCCTAGGAGGTCACCCATACTAGTACTACTCTCGCCCAAGCACGCTTAGATGCGGAGTTCTGATGGGATCCGGTGCATTAGTGCTGGTATGATTGCACCCGTTAGCATATGAAATGTAGTTGCAGATAACCTTTCTATGCGGTTTTTTGAAATCGTGCGGTGTGGATGTTAAACGAGACATGAGCGTGGGCGGGCAATACGAACGCAAGGAGACGTGACGAAATGTGTTGCGGCGTGTTAAAAAAATGGCGCTTGGAAGCTAAAGAATCCTGCCAAAGAAAAGGTAGAAAAAATCGGCAAAAAAAAAATGGAGGGGTGCAACACCAGGACTTCCTAGGAGGTCACCCATACTAGTACTACTCTCGCCCAAGCACGCTTAGCTGCGGAGTTCTGATGGGATCCGGTGCATTAGTGCTGGAATGATTGCACCCGTTAACATATGAAATGTAGTTGCATATAACCTTTCTATGCGGTTTTTTGAAATCGTGCGGTGTGGATGTCAAACGAGACATGAGCGTGGGTGGGCAATACGAACGCAAGGAGACGTGACGAAATGTGTTTCGGCGTGTTAAAAAAATGGCGCTTGGAAGCTAAAGAATCCTGCCAAAGAAAAGGTAGAAAAAATCGGCAAAAAAAAGGGAGGGGTGCAACACGAGGACTTCCCAGGAGGTCACCCATCCTAGTACTACTCTCGCCCAAGCACGCTTAGCTGCGGAGTTCTGATGGGATCCGGTGCATTAGTGCTGGTATGATCGCACCCGTTAGCATATGAAATGCAGTTGCATATAACCTTTCTATGCGGTTTTTTGAAATCGTGCGGTGTGAATGTCAAACGAGACATGAGCGTGGATGGGCAATACGAACGCAAGGAGACGTGACGAAATGTGGTTCGATGTGTTAAAAAAATGGCGCTTGGAAGGTAAAGAATCTTACCAAAGAAAAGGTAGAAAAAATCGGCAAAAAAAAAGGGAGGGGTGCACCACGAAGACTTCCCCGGAGGTCACCCATCCTAGTACTACTCTCGCCCAAGCACGCTTAGCTGCGGAGTTCTGATGGGATCCGGTGCATTAGTGCTGGTATGATCGCACCCGTTAGCATATGAAATGCAGTTGCATATAACCTTTCTATGCGGTTTTTTGAAATCGTGCAGTGTAGATGTCAAACGAGACATGAGCGTGGGTGGGCAATACGAACACAAGGAGACGTGACGAAATGTGTTTCGGCGTGTTAAAAAAATGGCGCTTGGAAGCTAAAGAATCCTGCCAAAGAAAAGGTAGGAAAAATCGGCAAAAAAAAAATGGAGGGGTGCAACACGAGGACTTCCTAGGAGGTCACCCATACTAGTACTACTCTCGCCCAAGCACGCTTAGATGCGGAGTTCTGATGGGATCCGGTGCATTAGTGCTGGTATGATTGCACCCGTTAGCATATGAAATGTAGTTGCAGATAACCTTTCTATGCGGTTTTTTGAAATCGTGCGGTGTGGATGTTAAACGAGACATGAGCGTGGGCGGGCAATACGAACGCAAGGAGACGTGACGAAATGTGTTGCGGCGTGTTAAAAAAATGGCGCTTGGAAACTAAAGAATCCTGCCAAAGAAAAGGTAGAAAAAATCGGCAAAAAAAAAATGGAGGGGTGCAACACCAGGACTTCCTAGGAGGTCACCCATACTAGTACTACTCTCGCCCAAGCACGCTTAGCTGCGGAGTTCTGATGGGATCCGGTGCATTAGTGCTGGAATGATTGCACCCGTTAACATATGAAATGTAGTTGCATATAACCTTTCTATGCGGTTTTTTGAAATCGTGCAGTGTGGATGTCAAACGAGACATGAGCGTGGGTGGGCAATACGAACGCAAGGAGACGTGACGAAATGTGTTTCGGCGTGTTAAAAAAATGGCGCTTGGAAGCTAAAGAATCCTGCCAAAGAAAAGGTAGAAAAAATCGGCAAAAAAAAAATGGAGGGGTGCAACACGAGGACTTCCTAGGAGGTCACCCATACTAGTACTACTCTCGCCCAAGCACGCTTAGCTGCGGAGTTCTGATGGGATCCGGTGCATTAGTGCTGGTATGATCGCACCCGTTAGCATATGAAATGCAGTTGCATATAACCTTTCTATGCGGTTTTTTGAAATCGTGCGGTGTGGATGTCAAACGAGACATGAGCGTGGGCGGGCAATACGAACGCAAGGAGACGTGACAAAATGTGTTTCGGCGTGTTAAAAAAATGGCGCTTGGAAGCTAAAGAATCCTACCAAACAAAAGGTAGAAAAAATCGGCAAAAAAAAGGGAGGGGTGCAACACGAGGACTTCCTAGGAGGTCACCCATCATAGTACTACTCTCGCCCAAGCACGCTTAGCTGCGGAGTTCTGATGGGATCCGATGCATTTGTGCTGGTATGATCGCACGCGTTAGCATACGAAATGCAGTTGCATATAACTTTTCTATGCAGTTTTTTGAAATCGTGCGGTGTGGATGTCAAACGAGACATGAGCGTGGGCGGGCAATACGAACGCAAGGAGACGTGACAAAATGTGTTTCGGCGTGTTAAAAAAATGGTGCTTGGACGCTAAAGAATCCTACCAAACAAAAGGTAGAAAAAATCGGCAAAAAAAAGGGAGGGGTGCAACACGAGGACTTCCCAGGAGGTCACCCATCATAGTACTACTCTCGCCCAAGCACGCTTAGCTGCGGAGTTCTGATGGGATCCGATGCATTTGTGCTGGTATGATCGCACGCGTTAGCATATGAAATGCAGTTGCATATAACCTTTCTATGCGGTTTTTTGAAATCGTACGGTGTGGATGTCAAACGAGACATGAGCGTGGGCGGGCAATACGAACGCAAGGAGACGTGACGAAATGTGTTTCGGCGTGTTAAAAAAATGGCGCTTGGAAGCTAAAGAATCCTGCCAAAGAAAAGGTAGAAAAAATCGGCAAAAAAAAAGGGAGGGGTGCAATACAAGGACTTCCTAGGAGGTCACCCATCATAGTACTACTCTCGCCCAAGCACGCTTATCTGCGGAGTTCTGATGGGATCCGGTGCATTAGTGCTGGTATGATCGCACCCGTTAGCATATGAAATGCAGTTGCATATAACCTTTCTATGCGGTTTTTTGAAATCGTGCGGTGTGGATGTCAAACGAGACATGAGCGTGGGCGGGCAATACGAACGCAAGGAGACGTGACAAAATGTGTTTCGGCGTGTTAAAAAAATGGCGCTTGGAAGCTAAAGAATCCTACCAAACAAAAGGTAGAAAAAATCGGCAAAAAAAAGGGAGGGGTGCAACACGAGGACTTCCTAGGAGGTCACCCATCATAGTACTACTCTCGCCCAAGCACGCTTAGCTGCGGAGTTCTGATGGGATCCGATGCATTTGTGCTGGTATGATCGCACGCGTTAGCATACGAAATGCAGTTGCATATAACTTTTCTATGCAGTTTTTTGAAATCGTGCGGTGTGGATGTCAAACGAGACATGAGCGTGGGCGGGCAATACGAACGCAAGGAGACGTGACAAAATGTGTTTCGGCGTGTTAAAAAAATGGTGCTTGGACGCTAAAGAATCCTACCAAACAAAAGGTAGAAAAAATCGGCAAAAAAAAGGGAGGGGTGCAACACGAGGACTTCCCAGGAGGTCACCCATCATAGTACTACTCTCGCCCAAGCACGCTTAGCTGCGGAGTTCTGATGGGATCCGATGCATTTGTGCTGGTATGATCGCACGCGTTAGCATATGAAATGCAGTTGCATATAACCTTTCTATGCGGTTTTTTGAAATCGTACGGTGTGGATGTCAAACGAGACATGAGCGTGGGCGGGCAATACGAACGCAAGGAGACGTGACGAAATGTGTTTCGGCGTGTTAAAAAAATGGCGCTTGGAAGCTAAAGAATCCTGCCAAAGAAAAGGTAGAAAAAATCGGCAAAAAAAAAGGGAGGGGTGCAATACAAGGACTTCCCAGGAGGTCACCCATCCTAGTACTACTCTCGCCCAAGCACGCTTAACTGCAGAGTTCTGATGGTATCCGGTGCATTAGTGCTGGTATAATTGCACCCGTTAGCTTATGAAATGCAGTTGCATATAACCTTTCTATGCGGTTTTTTGAAATCGTGCGGTGTGGATGTCAAACGAGACATGAGCGTGGGCGGGCAATACGAACGCAAGGAGACGTGACGAAATGTGTTTCGGCGTGTTAAAAAAATGGCGCTTGGAAGCTAAAGAATCCTGCCAAAGAAAAGGTATAAAAAATCGGCAAAAAAAAAATGGAGGGGTGCAACACGAGGACTTCCTAGGAGGTCACCCATACTAGTACTACTCTCGCCCAAGCACGCTTAGCTGCGGAGTTCTGATGGGATCCGGTGCATTAGTGCTGGTATGATCGCACCCGTTAGCATATGAAATGCAGTTGCATATAACCTTTCTATGCGGTTTTTTGAAATCGTGCGGTGTGGATGTCAAACGAGACATGAGCGTGGGCGGGCAATACGAACGCAAGGAGACGTGACAAAATGTGTTTCGGTGTGTTAAAAAATGGCGCTTGGAAGCTAAAGAATCCTACCAAACAAAAGGTAGAAAAAATCGGCAAAAAAAAGGGAGGGTTGCAACACGAGGACTTCCCAGGAGGTCACCCATCATAGTACTACTCTCGCCCAAGCACGCTTAGCTGCGGAGTTCTGATGGGATCCGATGCATTTGTGCTGGTATGATCGCACGCGTTAGCATACGAAATGCAGTTGCATATAACTTTTCTATGCAGTTTTTTGAAATCGTGCGGTGTGGATGTCAAACGAGACATGAGCGTGGGCGGGCAATACGAACGCAAGGAGACGTGACAAAATGTGTTTCGGCGTGTTAAAAAAATGGTGCTTGGACGCTAAAGAATCCTACCAAACAAAAGGTAGAAAAAATCGGCAAAAAAAAGGGAGGGGTGCAACACGAGGACTTCCCAGGAGGTCACCCATCATAGTACTACTCTCGCCCAAGCACGCTTAGCTGCGGAGTTCTGATGGGATCCGATGCATTTGTGCTGGTATGATCGCACGCGTTAGCATATGAAATGCAGTTGCATATAACCTTTCTATGCGGTTTTTTGAAATCGTGCGGTGTGGATGTCAAACGAGACATGAGCGTGGGCGGGCAATACGAACGCAAGGAGACGTGACGAAATGTGTTTCGGCGTGTTAAAAAAATGGCGCTTGGAGGCTAAAGAATCCTGCCAAAGAAAAGGTAGAAAAAATCGGCAAAAAAAAGGGAGGGGTGCAACACAAGGACTTCCCAGGAGGTCACCCATCCTAGTACTACTCTCGCCCAAGCACGCTTAACTGCAGAGTTCTGATGGTATCCGGTGCATTAGTGCCGGTATGATTGCACCCGTTAACTTATGAAATGCAGTTGCATATAACCTTTCTATGCGGTTTTTTGAAATCGTGCGGTGTGGATGTCAAACGAGACATGAGCGTGGGCGGGCAATACGAACGCAAGGAGACGTGAAGAAATGTGTTTCGGCGTGTTAAAAAAATGGCGCTTGTAAGCTAAAGAATCCTGCCGAAGAAAAGGTAGAAAAAATCGGCAAAAAAAAGGGAGGGTTGCAACACGAGGACTTCCCAGGAGGTCACCCATCATAGTACTACTCTCGCCCAAGCACGCTTAGCTGCGGAGTTCTGATGGGATCCGATGCATTTGTGCTGGTATGATCGCACGCGTTAGCATACGAAATGCAGTTGCATATAACTTTTCTATGCAGTTTTTTGAAATCGTGCGGTGTGGATGTCAAACGAGACATGAGCGTGGGCGGGCAATACGAACGCAAGGAGACGTGACAAAATGTGTTTCGGCGTGTTAAAAAAATGGTGCTTGGACGCTAAAGAATCCTGCCAAAGAAAAGGTAGAAAAAATCGGCAAAAAAAAAGGGAGGGGTGCAACACGAGGACTTCCCAGGAGGTCACCCATCCTAGTACTACTTTCGCCTCAGCCGCTTAATTGCGGAGTTCTGATGGGATCCGGTGCATTAGTGCTGGTATGATCGCACCCGTTAGCATATGAAATGCAGTTGCATATAACCTTTCTATGCGGTTTTTTGAAATCGTGCGGTGTGGATGTCAAACGAGACATGAGCGTGGGCGGGCAATACGAATGCAAGGAGACGTGACGAAATGTGTTTCGGCGTGTTAAAAAAATGGCGCTTGGAAGCTAAAGAATCCTGCCAAAGAAAAGGTAGAAAAAATCGGCAAAAAAAGGGAGGGGTGCAACACGAGGACTTCCCAGGAGGTCACCCATCCTAGTACTACTCTCGCCCAAGCACGCTTAGCAGCGGAGTTCTGATGGGATCCGATGCATTAGTGCTGGTATGATCGCACCCGTTAGCATATGAAATGCAGTTGCATATAACCTTTCTATGCGGTTTTTTGAAATCGTGCGGTGTGGATGTCAAACGAGACATGAGCGTGGATGGGCAATCTGAACGCAAGGAGACGTGACGAAATGTGGTTCGACGTGTTAAAAAAATGGCGCTTGGAAGGTAAAGAATCTTACCAAAGAAAAGGTAGAAAAAATCGGCAAAAAAAGGGAGGGGTGCACCACGAAGACTTCCCCGGCGGTCACCCATCCTAGTACTACTCTCGCGCAAGCACGCTGAGCTGCGGAGTTCTGATGGGATCCGGTGCATTAGTGCTGGTATGATCGCACCCGTTAGCATATGAAATGCAGTTGCATATAACCTTTCTATGCGGTTTTTTGAAATCGTGCAGTGTGGATGTCAAACGAGACATGAGCGTGGGTGGGCAATACGAACACAAGGAGACGTGACGAAATGTGTTTCGGCGTGTTAAAAAAATGGCGCTTGGAAGCTAAAGAATCCTGCCAAAGAAAAGGTAGAAAAAATCGGCAAAAAAAAATGGAGGGGTGCAACACGAGGACTTCCTAGGAGGTCACCCATACTAGTACTACTCTCGCCCAAGCACGCTTAGCTGCGGAGTTCTGATGGGATCCGGTGCATTAGTGCTGGTATGATTGCACCCGTTAGCATATGAAATGCAGTTGCATATAACCTTTATATGCGGTTTTTTGAAATCGTGCGGTGTGGATGTTAAACGAGACATGAGCGTGGGCGGGCAATACGAACGCAAGGAGACGTGACGAAATGTGTTGCGGCGTGTTAAAAAAATGGCGCTTGGAAGCTAAAGAATCCTGCCAAAGAAAAGGTAGAAAAAATCGGCAAAAAAAAAATGGAGGGGTGCAACACCAGGACTTCCTAGGAGGTCACCCATACTAGTACTACTCTCGCCCAAGCACGCTTAGCTGCGGAGTTCTGATGGGATCCGGTGCATTAGTGCTGGTATGATTGCACCCGTTAGCATATGAAATGTAGTTGCATATAACCTTTCTATGCGGTTTTTTGAAATCGTGCGGTGTGGATGTCAAACGAGACATGAGCGTGGGAGGGCAATACGAACGCAAGGAGACGTGACGAAATGTGTTTCGGCGTGTTAAAAAAATGGCGCTTGGAAGCTAAAGAATCCTGCCAAAGAAAAGGTAGAAAAAATCGGCAAAAAAAAAATGGAGGGGTGCAACACGAGGACTTCCTAGGAGGTCACCCATACTAGTACTACTCTCGCCCAAGCACGCTTAGCTGCGGAGTTCTGATGGGATCCGGTGCATTAGTGCTGGTATGATCGCGCCAGTTAGCATATGAAATGCAGTTGCATATAACCTTTCTATGCGGTTTTTTGAAATCGTGCGGTGTGGATGTCAAACGAGACATGAGCGTGGGCGGGCAATACGAACGCAAGGAGACATGACAAAATGTGTTTCGGCGTGTTAAAAAAATGGCACTTGGAAGCTAAAGAATCCTACCAAACAAAAGGTAGAAAAAATCGGCAAAAAAAAGGGAGGGGTGCAACACGAGGACTTCCCAGTTGAATTACTCTTTGTCTTTTTCTGATTCACTAACTAGGTCGATGTTCCAGGCTGCAAGTCCTCACCGAAGGCCGTAAGACCGTTGGCAAGTAACCTTTGAATCTTTTCTTTTCATGTATAAATCTTTCTTTCAACGTATATTCTGGTAGACTCTGTATATTATTTTATTTTGCTCTTTGTAAAATTAGACGTTTAATTAAACGTTTATTCTGTAAAATAAAATACAGAGTATATCTAAACAAAGATGTACTCTATTAAAATATCAAGATAATTTTGAAGATTTATCAAGACGGCGGGACCCACATAGAAAGACTTACCAAGGCAGTGGGACCCACCAAGACCCACCGGGACCCATCTAGAAGACTCATCTAAATTTGTCGGCAAGACAAATTTTACTCAAGCATTATTAAAGACAAAAGAAGAAATGACACAAAGCAAGACAAGACATCATCCAATAAAAATGAAGCAAGTATAAGCAAAATCAATTGCTAATATTGCTCCAATGATCAAAGGCTCCTTCAAGTTCTCCTATAAATAGATGCATCCTCGCCCAAGCACGCTTAGCTGCGGAGTTCTGATGGGATCCGATGCATTTGTGCTGGTATGATCGCACGCGTTAGCATATGAAATGCAGTTGCATATAACTTTTCTATGCAGTTTTTTGAAATCGTGCGGTGTGGATGTCAAACGAGACATGAGCGTGGGCGGGCAATACGAACGCAAGGAGACGTGACGAAATGTGTTTCGGCGTGTTAAAAAAATGGCGCTTGGAAGCAAAAGAATCCTGCCAAAGAAAAGGTAGAAAAAATCGGCAAAAAAAAAGGGAAGGGTGCAACACGAGGACTTCCAAGGAGGTCACCCGTCCTAGTACTACTCTCGCCCAAGCACGCTTTGCTGCGGAGTTCTGATGGGATCCAGTCCATTAGTGCTGGTATGATCGCACCCGTTAGCATATGAAATGCAGTTGCTTATAACCTTTCTATGCGGTTTTTTGAAATCGTGCGGTGTGGATGTCAAACAAGACATGAGCGTGGGCGGGCAATACGAACGCAAGGAGACGTGACGAAATGTGTTTCGGCGTGTTAAAAAAATGGCGCTTGGAAGCTAAAGAATCCTGCCAAAGAAAAGGTAGAAAAAATCGGCAAAAAAAAAAGGGAGGGGTGCAACACAAGGACTTCCCAGGAGGTCACCCATCCTAGTACTACTCTCGCCCAAGCACGCTTGACTGCGGAGTTCTGATGGGATCCGGTGCATTAGTGCTGGTATGATCGCACCCGTTAGCATATGAAATGCAGTTGCATATAACCTTTCTATGCGGTTTTTTGAAATCGTGCGGTGTAGATGTCAAACGAGACATGAGCGTGGGCGGGCAATACGAACGCAGGAGACGTGACGAAATGTGTTTCGGCGTGTTAAAAAAATGGCGCTTGGAAGCTAAAGAATCCTGCCAAAGAAAAGGTAGAAAAAATCGGCAAAAAAAAGGGAGGGGTGCAACACGAGGACTTCCCAGGAGGTCACCCATCCTAGTACTACTCTCGCCCAAGCACGCTTAGCTGCGGAGTTCTGATGGGATCCGGTGCATTAGTGCTGGTATGATCGCACCCGTTAGCATATGAAATGCAGTTGCATATAACCTTTCTATGCGGTTTTTTGAAATCGTGCGGTGTGGATGTCAAACGAGACATGAGCGTGGACGGGCAATATGAACGCAAGGAGACGTGACGAAATGTGTTTCGGCGTGTTAAAAAAATGGCGCTTGGAAGCTAAAGAATCCTGCCAAAGAAAAGGTAGAAAAAATCGGCAAAAAAAAAAGGGAGGGGTGCAACACAAGGACTTCCCAGGAGGTCACCCATCCTAGTACTACTCTCGCCCAAGCACGCTTAGCTGCGGAGTTCTTATGGGATCCGGAGCATTAGTGCTGGTATGATCGCACCCGTTAGCATATGAAATGCAGTTGCATATAACCTTTCTATGCGGTTTTTTGAAATCGTGCGGTGTGGATGTCAAACGAGACATGAGCGTGGGCGGGCAATACGAACGCAGGAGACGTGACGAAATGTGTTTCGGCGTGTTAAAAAAATGGCGCTTGGAAGCTAAAGAATCCTGCCAAAGAAAAGGTAGAAAAAATCGGCAAAAAAAAAGGGAGGGGTGCAACACGAGGACTTCCCAGGAGGTCACCCATCCTAGTACTACTCTCGCCCAAGCACGCTTAGCTGCGGAGTTCTGATGGGATCCGGTGCATTAGTGCTGGTATGATCGCACCCGTTAGCATATGAAATGCAGTTGCATATAACCTTTCTATGCGGTTTTTTGAAATCGTGCGGTGTGGATGTCAAACGAGACATGAGCGTGGACGGGCAATATGAACGCATGGAGACGTGACGAAATGTGGTTCGACGTGTTAAAAAAAGGGCGCTTGGAAGGTAAAGAATCTTACCAAAGAAAAGGTAGAAAAAATCGGCAAAAAAAAAGGGAGGGGTGCACCACGAGGACTTCCCCGGAGGTCACCCATCCTAGTACTACTCTCGCCCAAGCACGCTTAGCTGCGGAGTTCTGATGGGATCCGGTGCATTAGTGCTGGTATGATCGCACCCGTTAGCATATGAAATGCAGTTGCATATATCCTTTCTATGCGGTTTTTTGAAATCGTGCGGTGTGGATGTCAAACGAGACATGAGCGTGGGTGGGCAATACGAACGCAAGGAGACGTGACGAAATGTGTTTCGGCGTGTTAAAAAAATGGCGCTTGGAAGCTAAAGAATCCTGCCAAAGAAAAGGTAGAAAAAATCGGCAAAAAAAAAGGGAGGGGTGCAACACGAGGACTTCCTAGGAGGTCACCCATCCTAGTACTACTCTCGCCCAAGCACGCTTAGCTGCGGAGTTCTGATGGGATCCGGTGCATTAGTGCTGGTATGATCGCACCCGTTAGCATATGAAATGCAGTTGCATATAACCTTTCTATGCGGTTTTTTGAAATCGTGCGGTGTGGATGTCAAACGAGACATGAGCGTGGGCGGGCAATACGAACGCAAGGAGACGTGACGAAATGTGTTTCGGCGTGTTAAAAAAATGGCGCTTGGAAGCTAAAGAATCCTGCCAAAGAAAAGGTAGAAAAAATCGGCAAAAAAAAAAGGGAGGGGTGCAACACAAGGACTTCCCAGGAGGTCACCCATCCTAGTACTACTCTCGCCCAAGCACGCTTAGCTGCGGAGTTCTTATGGGATCCGGAGCATTAGTGCTGGTATGATCGCACCCGTTAGCATATGAAATGCAGTTGCATATAACCTTTCTATGCGGTTTTTTGAAATCGTGCGGTGTGGATGTCAAACGAGACATGAGCGTGGGCGGGCAATACGAACGCAGGAGACGTGACGAAATGTGTTTCGGCGTGTTAAAAAAATGGCGCTTGGAAGCTAAAGATTCCTGCCAAAGAAAAGGTAGAAAAAATCGGCAAAAAAAAAGGGAGGGGTGCAACACGAGGACTTCCCAGGAGGTCACCCATCCTAGTACTACTCTCGCCCAAGCACGCTTAGCTGCGGAGTTCTGATGGGATCCGGTGCATTAGTGCTGGTATGATCGCACCCGTTAGCATATGAAATGCAGTTGCATATAACCTTTCTATGCGGTTTTTTGAAATCGTGCGGTGTGGATGTCAAACGAGACATGAGCGTGGACGGGCAATATGAACGCAAGGAGACGTGACGAAATGTGGTTCGACGTGTTAAAAAAAGGGCGCTTGGAAGGTAAAGAATCTTACCAAAGAAAAGGTAGAAAAAATCGGCAAAAAAAAAGGGAGGGGTGCACCACGAGGACTTCCCCGGAGGTCACCCATCCTAGTACTACTCTCGCCCAAGCACGCTTAGCTGCGGAGTTCTGATGGGATCCGGTGCATTAGTGCTGGTATGATCGCACCCGTTAGCATATGAAATGCAGTTGCATATATCCTTTCTATGCGGTTTTTTGAAATCGTGCGGTGTGGATGTCAAATGAGACATGAGCGTGGGTGGGCAATACGAACGCAAGGAGACGTGACGAAATGTGTTTCGGCGTGTTAAAAAAATGGCGCTTGGAAGCTAAAGAATCCTGCCAAAGAAAAGGTAGAAAAAATCGGCAAAAAAAAATGGAGGGGTGCAACACAAGGACTTCCTAGGAGGTCACCCATACTAGTACTACTCTCGTCCAAGCACGCTTAGCTGCGGAGTTCTGATGGGATCCGGTGCATTAGTGCTGGTCTGATCGCACCCGTTAGCATATGAAATGCAGTTGCATATAACCTTTCTATGCGGTTTTTTGAAATCGTGCGGTGTGGATGTCAAACGAGACATGAGCGTGGGTGGGCAATACGAACGCAAGGAGACGTGACGAAATGTATTTCGGCGTGTTAAAAAAATGGCGCTTGGAAGCAAAAGAATCCTGCCAAAGAAAAGGTAGAAAAAACGGCAAATAAAAAAAGGGAGGGGTGCAACACGAGGACTTCCCAGGAGGTCACCCATCATAGTACTACTCTCGCCCAAGCACGCTTAGCTGCGGAGTTCTGATGGGATCTGGTGCATTTGTGCTGGTATGATCGCACCCGTTAGCATATGAAATGCAGTTGCATATAACCTTTCTATGCAGTTTTTTGAAATCGTGCGGTGTGGATGTCAAACGAGACATGAGCGTGGGCGGGCAATACGAACGCAAGGAGACGTGACAAAATGTGTTTCGGCGTGTTAAAAAAATGGCACTTGGAAGCTAAAGAATCCTACCAAACAAAAGGTAGAAAAAATCGGCAAAAAAAAAGGGAGGGGTGCAACACGAGGACTTCCCAGGAGGCCACCCATCATAGTACTACTCTCGCCCAAGCACGCTTAGCTGCGGAGTTCTGATGGGATCCGATGCATTTGTGCTGGTATGATCGCACGCGTTAGCATATGAAATGCAGTTGCATATAACCTTTCTATGCAGTTTTTTGAAATCGTGCGGTGTGGATGTCAAACGAGACATGAGCGTGGGCGGGCAATACGAACGCAAGGAGACGTGACGAAATGTGTTTCGGCGTGTTAAAAAAATGGCGCTTGGAAGCTAAAGAATCCTGCCAAAGAAAAGGTAGAAAAAATCGGCAAAAAAAAAAGGGAGGGGTGCAACACGAGGACTTCCAAGGAGGTCACCCGTCCTAGTACTACTCTCGCCCAAGCACGCTTTGCTGCGGAGTTCTGATGGGATCCAGTGCATTAGTGCTGGTATGATCGCACCCGTTAGCATATGAAATGCAGTTGCATATAACCTTTCTATGCGGTTTTTTGAAATCGTGCGGTGTGGATGTCAAACGAGACATGAGCGTGGGCGGGCAATACGAACGCAAGGAGACGTGACGAAATATGTTTCGGCGTGTTAAAAAAATGGCGCTTGGAAGCTAAAGAATCCTGCCAAAGAAAAGGTAGAAAAAATCGGCAAAAAATAAAGGGAGGGGTGCAACACAAGGACTTCCCAGGAGGTCACCCATCCTAGTACTACTCTCGCCCAAGCACGCTTAACTGCGGAGTTCTGATGGGATCTGGTGCATTAGTGCTGGTATGATCGCACCCGTTAGCATATGAAATGCAGTTGCATATAACCTTTCTATGCGGTTTTTTGAAATCGTGCGGTGTGGATGTCAAACGAGACATGAGCGTGGGCGGGCAATACGAACGCAAGGAGACGTGACGAAATGTGTTTCGGCGTGTTAAAAAAATGGCGCTTGGAAGCTAAAGAATCCTGCCAAAGAAAAGGTAGAAAAAATCGGCAAAAAAAAAAGGGAGGGGTGCAACACAAGGACTTCACAGGAGGTCACCCATCCTAGTACTACTCTCGCCCAAGCACGCTTAGCTGCGGAGTTCTTATGGGATCCGGTGCATTAGTGCTGGTATGATCGCACCCGTTAGCATATGAGATGCAGTTGCATATAACCTTTCTATGCGGTTTTTTCAAATCGTGCGGTGTGGATGTCAAACGAGACATGAGCGTGGGCGGGCAATACGAACGCAAGGAGACGTGACAAAATGTGTTTCGGCGCGTTAAAAAAATGGCGCTTGGAAGCTAAAGAATCCTGCCAAAGAAAAGGTAGAAAAAATCGGCAAAAAAAGGGAGGGGAGCAACACGAGGACTTCCCAGGAGGTCACCCATCCTAGTACTACTCTCGCCCAAGCACGCTTAGCTGCGGAGTTCTGATGGGATCCGGTGCATTAGTGCTGGTATGATCGCACCCGTTAGCATATGAAATGCAGTTGCATATAACCTTTCTATGCGGTTTTTTGAAATCGTGCGGTGTGGATGTCAAACGAGACATGAGCGTGGACGGGCAATACGAACGCAAGGAGACGTGACGAAATGTGGTTCGACGTGTTAAAAAAATGGCGCTTGGAAGGTAAAGAATCTTACCAAAGAAAAGGTAGAAAAAATCGGCAAAAAAAAAGGGAGGGGTGCACCACGAGGACTTCCCCGGAGGTCACCCATCCTAGTACTACTCTCGCCCAAGCACGCTTAGCTGCGGAGTTCTGATGGGATCCGGTGCATTAGTGCTGGTATGATCGCACCCGTTAGCATATGAAATGCAGTTGCATATATCCTTTCTATGCGGTTTTTTGAAATCGTGCGGTGTGGATGTCAAACGAGACATGAACGTGGGCGGGCAATACGAACGCAAGGAGACGTGACGAAATGTGTTTCGGCGTGTTAAAAAAATGGCGCTTGGAAGTTAAAGAATCCTGCCAAAGAAAAGGTAGAAAAAATCGGCAAAAAAAGGGAGGGGTGCAACACGAGGACTTCCCAGGAGGTCACCCATCCTAATACTACTCTCGCCCAAGCACGCTTAAATGCGGAGTTCTGATGGGATCCGGTGCGTTAGTGCTGGTATGATCGCACCCGTTAGCATATGAAATGCAGTTGCATATAACCTTTCTATGCGGTTTTTTGAAATCGTGCGGTGTGGATGTCAAACGAGACATGAGCGTGGGCGGGCAATACGAACGCAAGGAGACGTGACGAAATGTGTTTCGGCGTGTTAAAAAAATGGCGCTTGGAAGCTAAAGAATCCTGCCAAAGAAAAGGTAGAAAAAATCGGCAAAAAAAAAGGGAGGGGTGCAACACGAGGACTTCCCAGGAGGTCACCCATCCTAGTACTACTCTCGCCCAAGCACGCTTAGCTGCGGAGTTCTGATGGGATCCGGTGCATTAGTGCTGGTATGATCGCACCCGTTAGCATATGAAATGCAGTTGCATATAACCTTTCTATGCGGTTTTTTGAAATCGTGCGGTGTGGATGTCAAACGAGACATGAGCGTGGACGGGCAATACGAACGCAAGGAGACGTGACGAAATGTGGTTCGACGTGTTAAAAAAATGGCGCTTGGAAGGTAAAGAATCTTACCAAAGAAAAGGTAGAAAAAATCGGCAAAAAAAAAGGGAGGGGTGCACCACGAGGACTTCCCCGGAGGTCACCAATCCTAGTACTACTCTCGCCCAAGCACGCTTAGCTGCGGAGTTCTGATGGGATCCGGTGCATTAGTGCTGGTATGATCGCACCCGTTAGCATATGAAATGCAGTTGCATATAACCTTTCTATGCGGTTTTTTGAAATCGTGCGGTGTGGATGTCAAACGAGACATGAGCGTGGACGGGCAATACGAACGCAAGGAGACGTGACGAAATGTGTTTCGGCGTGTTAAAAAAAATGGCGCTTGGAAGCTAAAGAATCCTGCCAAAGAAAAGGTAGAAAAAATCGGCAAAAAAAAAATGGAGGGGTGCAACACGAGGACTTCCTAGGAGGTCACCCATACTAGTACTACTCTCGCCCAAGCACGCTTAGCTGCGGAGTTCTGATGGGATCCGGTGCATTAGTGCTGGTATGATCGCACCCGTTAGCATATGAAATGCAGTTGCATATAACCTTTCTATGCGGTTTTTTGAAATCGTGCGGTGTGGATGTCAAACGAGACATGAGCGTGGGTGGGCAATACGAACGCAAGGAGACGTGACGAAATGTGTTTCGGCGTGTTAAAAAAATGGCGCTTGGAAGCAAAAGAATCCTGCCAAAGAAAAGGTAGAAAAAAACGGCAAACAAAAAAAGGGAGGGGTGCAACACGAGGACTTCCCAGGAGGCCAACCATCATAGTACTACTCTCGCCCAAGCACGCTTAGCTGCGGAGTTCTGATGGGATCTGGTGCATTTGTGCTGGTATGATCGCACCCGTTAGCATATGAAATGCAGTTGCATATAACCTTTCTATGCAGTTTTTTGAAATCGTGCGGTGTGGATGTCAAACGAGACATGAGCGTGGGCGGGCAATACGAACGCAAGGAGACGTGACAAAATGTGTTTCGGCGTGTTAAAAAAATGGCACTTGGAAGCTAAAGAATCCTACCAAACAAAAGGTAGAAAAAATCGGCAAAAAAAAAGGGAGGGGTGCAACACGAGGACTTCCCAGGAGGTCACCCATCATAGTACTACTCTCGCCCAAGCACGCTTAGCTGCGGAGTTCTGATGGGATCCGATGCATTTGTGCTGGTATGATCGCACGCGTTAGCATATGAAATGCAGTTGCATATAACCTTTCTATGCAGTTTTTTGAAATCGTGCGGTGTGGATGTCAAACGAGACATGAGCGTGGGCGGGCAATACGAACGCAAGGAGACGTGACGAAATGTGTTTCGGCGTGTTAAAAAAATGGCGCTTGGAAGCTAAAGAATCCTGCCAAAGAAAAGGTAGAAAAAATCGGCAAAAAAAAAAGGGAGGGGTGCAACACGAGGACTTCCAAGGAGGTCACCCGTCCTAGTACTACTCTCGCCCAAGCACGCTTTGCTGCGGAGTTCTGATGGGATCCAGTGCATTAGTGCTGGTATGATCGCACCCGTTAGCATATGAAATGCAGTTGCATATAACCTTTCTATGCGGTTTTTTGAAATCGTGCGGTGTGGATGTCAAACGAGACATGAGCGTGGGCGGGCAATACGAACGCAAGGAGACGTGACGAAATGTGTTTCGGCGTGTTAAAAAAATGGCGCTTGGAAGCTAAAGAATTCTACCAAAGAAAAGGTAGAAAAAATCAGCAAAAAAAAAAAGGAGGGGTGCAACACGAGGACTTCCTAGGAGGTCACCCATACTAGTACTACTCTCGCCCATGCACGCTTAGCTGCGGAGTTCTGATGGGATCCGGTGCATTAGTGCTGGTATGATAGCACCCGTTAGCATATGAAATGCAGTTGCATATAACCTTTCTATGCGGTTTTTTGAAATCGTGCGGTGTGGATGTCAAACGAGACATGAGCGTGGGCGGGCAATACGAACGCAAGGAGACGTGAGGAAATGTGTTTCGGCGTGTTAAAAAAATAGCGCTTGGAAGCTAAAGAATCCTGCCAAAGAAAAGGTAGAAAAAATCGGCAAGAAAAAAAGGGAGGGGTGCAACACGAGGACTTCCCAGGAGGTCACCCATCCTAGTACTACTCTCGCCCAAGCACGCTTAGCTGCGGAGTTCTGATGGGATCTGGTGCATTAGTGCTGGTATGATCGCACCCGTTAGCGTATGAAATGCAGTTGCATATAACCTTTCTATGCGGTTTTTTTAAATCGGGCGATGTGGATGTCAAACGATATATGAGCGTGGGCGGGCAATACGAACGCAAGGAGACGTGACGAAATGTGTTTCGGCGTGTTAAAAAAATGGCGCTTGGAAGCTAAAGAATCCTGCCAAAGAAAAGGTAGAAAAAATCGGCAAAAAAAAAGGGAGGGGTGCAACACGAGGACTTCCCAGGAGGTCACCCATCCTAGTACTACTCTCTCCCAAGCACGCTTAGCTGCGGAGTTCTGATGGGATCCGGTGCATTAGTGCTGGTATGATCGCACCCGTTAGCATATGAAATGCAGTTGCATATAACCTTTCTATGCGGTTTTTTGAAATCGTGCGGTGTGGATGTCAAACGAGACATGAGCGTGGACGGGCAATATGAACGCAAGGAGACGTGACGAAATGTGTTTCGGCGTGTTAAAAAAATGGCGCTTGGAAGCTAAAGAATCCTGCCAAAGAAAAGGTAGAAAAAATCGGCAAAAAAAAAAGGGAGGGGTGCAACACAAGGACTTCCTAGGAGGTCACCCATCCTAGTACTACTCTCGCCCAAGCACGCTTAGCTGCGGAGTTCTTATGGGATCCGGAGCATTAGTGCTGGTATGATCGCACCCGTTAGCATATGAAATGCAGTTGCATATAACCTTTCTATGCGGTTTTTTGAAATCGTGCGGTGTGGATGTCAAACGAGACATGAGCGTGGGCGGGCAATACGAACGCAGGAGACGTGACGAAATGTGTTTCGGCGTGTTAAAAAAATGGCGCTTGGAAGCTAAAGAATCCTGCCAAAGAAAAGGTAGAAAAAATCGGCAAAAAAAAAGGGAGGGGTGCAACACGAGGACTTCCCAGGAGGTCACCCATCCTAGTACTACTCTCGCCCAAGCACGCTTAGCTGCGGAGTTCTGATGGGATCCGGTGCATTAGTGCTGGTATGATCGCACCCGTTAGCATATGAAATGCAGTTGCATATAACCTTTCTATGCGGTTTTTTGAAATCGTGCGGTGTGGATGTCAAACGAGACATGAGCGTGGACGGGCAATATGAACGCAAGGAGACGTGACGAAATGTGGTTCGACGTGTTAAAAAAAGGGCGCTTGGAAGGTAAAGAATCTTACCAAAGAAAAGGTAGAAAAAATCGGCAAAAAAAAAGGGAGGGGTGCACCACGAGGACTTCCCCGGAGGTCACCCATCCTAGTACTACTCTCGCCCAAGCACGCTTAGCTGCGGAGTTCTGATGGGATCCGGTGCATTAGTGCTGGTATGATCGCACCCGTTAGCATATGAAATGCAGTTGCATATATCCTTTCTATGCGGTTTTTTGAAATCGTGCGGTGTGGATGTCAAACGAGACATGAGCGTGGGTGGGCAATACGAACGCAAGGAGACGTGACGAAATGTGTTTCGGCGTGTTAAAAAAATGGCGCTTGGAAGCTAAAGAATCCTGCCAAAGAAAAGGTAGAAAAAATCGGCAAAAAAAAAGGGAGGGGTGCAACACGAGGACTTCCTAGGAGGTCACCCATCCTAGTACTACTCTCGCCCAAGCACGCTTAGCTGCGGAGTTCTGATGGGATCCGGTGCATTAGTGCTGGTATGATCGCACCCGTTAGCATATGAAATGCAGTTGCATATAACCTTTCTATGCGGTTTTTTGAAATCGTGCGGTGTGGATGTCAAACGAGACATGAGCGTGGGCGGGCAATACGAACGCAAGGAGACGTGACGAAATGTGTTTCGGCGTGTTAAAAAAATGGCGCTTGGAAGCTAAAGAATCCTGCCAAAGAAAAGGTAGAAAAAATCGGCAAAAAAAAAAGGGAGGGGTGCAACACAAGGACTTCCCAGGAGGTCACCCATCCTAGTACTACTCTCGCCCAAGCACGCTTAGCTGCGGAGTTCTTATGGGATCCGGAGCATTAGTGCTGGTATGATCGCACCCGTTAGCATATGAAATGCAGTTGCATATAACCTTTCTATGCGGTTTTTTGAAATCGTGCGGTGTGGATGTCAAACGAGACATGAGCGTGGGCGGGCAATACGAACGCAGGAGACGTGACGAAATGTGTTTCGGCGTGTTAAAAAAATGGCGCTTGGAAGCTAAAGATTCCTGCCAAAGAAAAGGTAGAAAAAATCGGCAAAAAAAAAGGGAGGGGTGCAACACGAGGACTTCCCAGGAGGTCACCCATCCTAGTACTACTCTCGCCCAAGCACGCTTAGCTGCGGAGTTCTGATGGGATCCGGTGCATTAGTGCTGGTATGATCGCACCCGTTAGCATATGAAATGCAGTTGCATATAACCTTTCTATGCGGTTTTTTGAAATCGTGCGGTGTGGATGTCAAACGAGACATGAGCGTGGACGGGCAATATGAACGCAAGGAGACGTGACGAAATGTGGTTCGACGTGTTAAAAAAAGGGCGCTTGGAAGGTAAAGAATCTTACCAAAGAAAAGGTAGAAAAAATCGGCAAAAAAAAAGGGAGGGGTGCACCACGAGGACTTCCCCGGAGGTCACCCATCCTAGTACTACTCTCGCCCAAGCACGCTTAGCTGCGGAGTTCTGATGGGATCCGGTGCATTAGTGCTGGTATGATCGCACCCGTTAGCATATGAAATGCAGTTGCATATATCCTTTCTATGCGGTTTTTTGAAATCGTGCGGTGTGGATGTCAAACGAGACATGAGCGTGGGTGGGCAATACGAACGCAAGGAGACGTGACGAAATGTGTTTCGGCGTGTTAAAAAAATGGCGCTTGGAAGCTAAAGAATCCTGCCAAAGAAAAGGTAGAAAAAATCGGCAAAAAAAAATGGAGGGGTGCAACACAAGGACTTCCTAGGAGGTCACCCATACTAGTACTACTCTCGTCCAAGCACGCTTAGCTGCGGAGTTCTGATGGGATCCGGTGCATTAGTGCTGGTCTGATCGCACCCGTTAGCATATGAAATGCAGTTGCATATAACCTTTCTATGCGGTTTTTTGAAATCGTGCGGTGTGGATGTCAAACGAGACATGAGCGTGGGTGGGCAATACGAACGCAAGGAGACGTGATGAAATGTATTTCGGCGTGTTAAAAAAATGGCGCTTGGAAGCAAAAGAATCCTGCCAAAGAAAAGGTAGAAAAAACGGCAAATAAAAAAAGGGAGGGGTGCAACACGAGGACTTCCCAGGAGGTCACCCATCATAGTACTACTCTCGCCCAAGCACGCTTAGCTGCGGAGTTCTGATGGGATCTGGTGCATTTGTGCTGGTATGATCGCACCCGTTAGCATATGAAATGCAGTTGCATATAACCTTTCTATGCAGTTTTTTGAAATCGTGCGGTGTGGATGTCAAACGAGACATGAGCGTGGGCGGGCAATACGAACGCAAGGAGACGTGACAAAATGTGTTTCGGCGTGTTAAAAAAATGGCACTTGGAAGCTAAAGAATCCTACCAAATAAAAGGTAGAAAAAATCGGCAAAAAAAAAGGGAGGGGTGCAACACGAGGACTTCCCAGGAGGCCACCCATCATAGTACTACTCTCGCCCAAGCACGCTTAGCTGCGGAGTTCTGATGGGATCCGATGCATTTGTGCTGGTATGATCGCACGCGTTAGCATATGAAATGCAGTTGCATATAACCTTTCTATGCAGTTTTTTGAAATCGTGCGGTGTGGATGTCAAACGAGACATGAGCGTGGGCGGGCAATACGAACGCAAGGAGACGTGACGAAATGTGTTTCGGCGTGTTAAAAAAATGGCGCTTGGAAGCTAAAGAATCCTGCCAAAGAAAAGGTAGAAAAAATCGGCAAAAAAAAAAGGGAGGGGTGCAACACGAGGACTTCCAAGGAGGTCACCCGTCCTAGTACTACTCTCGCCCAAGCACGCTTTGCTGCGGAGTTCTGATGGGATCCAGTGCATTAGTGCTGGTATGATCGCACCCGTTAGCATATGAAATGCAGTTGCATATAACCTTTCTATGCGGTTTTTTGAAATCGTGCGGTGTGGATGTCAAACGAGACATGAGCGTGGGCGGGCAATACGAACGCAAGGAGACGTGACGAAATATGTTTCGGCGTGTTAAAAAAATGGCGCTTGGAAGCTAAAGAATCCTGCCAAAGAAAAGGTAGAAAAAATCGGCAAAAAATAAAGGGAGGGGTGCAACACAAGGACTTCCCAGGAGGTCACCCATCCTAGTACTACTCTCGGCCAAGCACGCTTGACTGCGGAGTTCTGATGGGATCTGGTGCATTAGTGCTGGTATGATCGCACCCGTTAGCATATGAAATGCAGTTGCATATAACCTTTCTATGCGGTTTTTTGAAATCGTGCGGTGTGGATGTCAAACGAGACATGAGCGTGGGCGGGCAATACGAACGCAAGGAGACGTGACGAAATGTGTTTCGGCGTGTTAAAAAAATGGCGCTTGGAAGCTAAAGAATCCTGCCAAAGAAAAGGTAGAAAAAATCGGCAAAAAAAAAAGGGAGGGGTGCAACACAAGGACTTCACAGGAGGTCACCCATCCTAGTACTACTCTCGCCCAAGCACGCTTAGCTGCGGAGTTCTTATGGGATCCGGTGCATTAGTGCTGGTATGATCGCACCCGTTAGCATATGAGATGCAGTTGCATATAACCTTTCTATGCGGTTTTTTCAAATCGTGCGGTGTGGATGTCAAACGAGACATGAGCGTGGGCGGGCAATACGAACGCAAGGAGACGTGACAAAATGTGTTTCGGCGCGTTAAAAAAATGGCGCTTGGAAGCTAAAGAATCCTGCCAAAGAAAAGGTAGAAAAAATCGGCAAAAAAAGGGAGGGGAGCAACACGAGGACTTCCCAGGAGGTCACCCATCCTAGTACTACTCTCGCCCAAGCACGCTTAGCTGCGGAGTTCTGATGGGATCCGGTGCATTAGTGCTGGTAAGATCGCACCCGTTAGCATATGAAATGCAGTTGCATATAACCTTTCTATGCGGTTTTTTGAAATCGTGCGGTGTGGATGTCAAACGAGACATGAGCGTGGACGGGCAATACGAACGCAAGGAGACGTGACGAAATGTGGTTCGACGTGTTAAAAAAATGGCGCTTGGAAGGTAAAGAATCTTACCAAAGAAAAGGTAGAAAAAATCGGCAAAAAAAAAGGGAGGGGTGCACCACGAGGACTTCCCCGGAGGTCACCCATCCTAGTACTACTCTCGCCCAAGCACGCTTAGCTGCGGAGTTCTGATAGGATCCGGTGCATTAGTGCTGGTATGATCGCACCCGTTAGCATATGAAATGCAGTTGCATATATCCTTTCTATGCGGTTTTTTGAAATCGTGCGGTGTGGATGTCAAACGAGACATGAACGTGGGCGGGCAATACGAACGCAAGGAGACGTGACGAAATGTGTTTCGGCGTGTTAAAAAAATGGCGCTTGGAAGTTAAAGAATCCTGCCAAAGAAAAGGTAGAAAAAATCGGCAAAAAAAGGGAGGGGTGCAACACGAGGACTTCCCAGGAGGTCACCCATCCTAATACTACTCTCGCCCAAGCACGCTTAAATGCGGAGTTCTGATGGGATCCGGTGCGTTAGTGCTGGTATGATCGCACCCGTTAGCATATGAAATGCAGTTGCATATAACCTTTCTATGCGGTTTTTTGAAATCGTGCGGTGTGGATGTCAAACGAGACATGAGCGTGGGCGGGCAATACGAACGCAAGGAGACGTGACGAAATGTGTTTCGGCGTGTTAAAAAAATGGCGCTTGGAAGCTAAAGAATCCTGCCAAAGAAAAGGTAGAAAAAATCGGCAAAAAAAAAGGGAGGGGTGCAACACGAGGACTTCCCAGGAGGTCACCCATCCTAGTACTACTCTCGCCCAAGCACGCTTAGCTGCGGAGTTCTGATGGGATCCGGTGCATTAGTGCTGGTATGATCGCACCCGTTAGCATATGAAATGCAGTTGCATATAACCTTTCTATGCGGTTTTTTGAAATCGTGCGGTGTGGATGTCAAACGAGACATGAGCGTGGACGGGCAATACGAACGCAAGGAGACGTGACGAAATGTGGTTCGACGTGTTAAAAAAATGGCGCTTGGAAGGTAAAGAATCTTACCAAAGAAAAGGTAGAAAAAATCGGCAAAAAAAAAGGGAGGGGTGCACCACGAGGACTTCCCCGGAGGTCACCAATCCTAGTACTACTCTCGCCCAAGCACGCTTAGCTGCGGAGTTCTGATGGGATCCGGTGCATTAGTGCTGGTATGATCGCACCCGTTAGCATATGAAATGCAGTTGCATATAACCTTTCTATGCGGTTTTTTGAAATCGTGCGGTGTGGATGTCAAACGAGACATGAGCGTGGACGGGCAATACGAACGCAAGGAGACGTGACGAAATGTGTTTCGGCGTGTTAAAAAAAATGGCGCTTGGAAGCTAAAGAATCCTGCCAAAGAAAAGGTAGAAAAAATCGGCAAAAAAAAAATGGAGGGGTGCAACACGAGGACTTCCTAGGAGGTCACCCATACTAGTACTACTCTCGCCCAAGCACGCTTAGCTGCGGAGTTCTGATGGGATCCGGTGCATTAGTGCTGGTATGATCGCACCCGTTAGCATATGAAATGCAGTTGCATATAACCTTTCTATGCGGTTTTTTGAAATCGTGCGGTGTGGATGTCAAACGAGACATGAGCGTGGGTGGGCAATACGAACGCAAGGAGACGTGACGAAATGTGTTTCGGCGTGTTAAAAAAATGGCGCTTGGAAGCAAAAGAATCCTGCCAAAGAAAAGGTAGAAAAAAACGGCAAACAAAAAAAGGGAGGGGTGCAACACGAGGACTTCCCAGGAGGCCAACCATCATAGTACTACTCTCGCCCAAGCACGCTTAGCTGCGGAGTTCTGATGGGATCTGGTGCATTTGTGCTGGTATGATCGCACCCGTTAGCATATGAAATGCAGTTGCATATAACCTTTCTATGCAGTTTTTTGAAATCGTGCGGTGTGGATGTCAAACGAGACATGAGCGTGGGCGGGCAATACGAACGCAAGGAGACGTGACAAAATGTGTTTCGGCGTGTTAAAAAAATGGCACTTGGAAGCTAAAGAATCCTACCAAACAAAAGGTAGAAAAAATCGGCAAAAAAAAAGGGAGGGGTGCAACACGAGGACTTCCCAGGAGGTCACCCATCATAGTACTACTCTCGCCCAAGCACGCTTAGCTGCGGAGTTCTGATGGGATCCGATGCATTTGTGCTGGTATGATCGCACGCGTTAGCATATGAAATGCAGTTGCATATAACCTTTCTATGCAGTTTTTTGAAATCGTGCGGTGTGGATGTCAAACGAGACATGAGCGTGGGCGGGCAATACGAACGCAAGGAGACGTGACGAAATGTGTTTCGGCGTGTTAAAAAAATGGCGCTTGGAAGCTAAAGAATCCTGCCAAAGAAAAGGTAGAAAAAATCGGCAAAAAAAAAAGGGAGGGGTGCAACACGAGGACTTCCAAGGAGGTCACCCGTCCTAGTACTACTCTCGCCCAAGCACGCTTTGCTGCGGAGTTCTGATGGGATCCAGTGCATTAGTGCTGGTATGATCGCACCCGTTAGCATATGAAATGCAGTTGCATATAACCTTTCTATGCGGTTTTTTGAAATCGTGCTGTGTGGATGTCAAACGAGACATGAGCGTGGGCGGGCAATACGAACGCAAGGAGACGTGACGAAATGTGTTTCGGCGTGTTAAAAAAATGGCGCTTGGAAGCTAAAGAATTCTACCAAAGAAAAGGTAGAAAAAATCAGCAAAAAAAAAAAGGAGGGGTGCAACACGAGGACTTCCTAGGAGGTCACCCATACTAGTACTACTCTCGCCCATGCACGCTTAGCTGCGGAGTTCTGATGGGATCCGGTGCATTAGTGCTGGTATGATAGCACCCGTTAGCATATGAAATGCAGTTGCATATAACCTTTCTATGCGGTTTTTTGAAATCGTGCGGTGTGGATGTCAAACGAGACATGAGCGTGGGCGGGCAATACGAACGCAAGGAGACGTGAGGAAATGTGTTTCGGCGTGTTAAAAAAATAGCGCTTGGAAGCTAAAGAATCCTGCCAAAGAAAAGGTAGAAAAAATCGGCAAGAAAAAAAGGGAGGGGTGCAACACGAGGACTTCCCAGGAGGTCACCCATCCTAGTACTACTCTCGCCCAAGCACGCTTAGCTGCGGAGTTCTGATGGGATCTGGTGCATTAGTGCTGGTATGATCGCACCCGTTAGCGTATGAAATGCAGTTGCATATAACCTTTCTATGCGGTTTTTTTAAATCGGGCGATGTGGATGTCAAACGATATATGAGCGTGGGCGGGCAATACGAACGCAAGGAGACGTGACGAAATGTGTTTCGGAGTGTTAAAAAAATGGCGCTTGGAAGCTAAAGAATCCTGCCAAAGAAAAGGTTGAAAAAATCGGCAAAAAAAAGGGAGGGGTGCAACGCAAGGACTTCCCAAGAGGTCACCCATCCTAGTACTACTCTCGCCCAAGCGCGCTTAACTGCGGAGTTCTGATGGGATCCGGTGCATTAGAGCTGGTATGATCGCACCCGTTAGCATATGAAATGCAGTTGCATATAACCTTTCTATGCGGTTTTTTAAAATCGTGCGGTGTGGATGTCAAACGAGACATGAGCGTGGGCGGGCAATACGAACGCAAGGAGACGTGACAAAATGTGTTTCGGCGTGTTTAAAAATGGCGCTTGGAAGCTAAAGAATCCTGCCAAAGAAAAGGTAGAAAAAATCGGCAAAAAAAAGAGAGAGGTGCAACACGAAGACTTCCCAGGAGGTCACCCATCCTAGTACTACTCTCGCCTAAGCACGCTTATCTGCGGAGTTCTGAATGGATCCGGTGCATTAGTGTTGGTATGATCGCACCCGTTAGCATATGAAATGCAGTTGCATATAACCTTTCTATGCGGTTTTTTGAAATCGTGCGGTGTGGATGTCAAACGAGACATGAGCGTGGACGGGCAATACAAACGCAAGGAGACGTGACGAAATGTGTTTCGGCGTGTTAAAAAAATGGTGCTTGGAAGCTAAAGAATCCTGCCAAAGAAAAGGTAGAAAAAATCGGCAAAAAAAAACGGGAGGGGTGCAACACGAGGACTTCCCAGAAGGTCACCCATCCTAGTACTACTTTCGCCTCAGCCGCTTATCTGCGGAGTTCTGATGGGATCCGGTGCATTAGTGCTGGTATGATCGAACCCGTTAGCATATGAAATGCAGTTGCATATAACCTTTCTATACGGTTTTTTGAAATCGTGCGGTGTGGATGTCAAACGAGACATGAGCGTGGGTGGGCAATACGAACGCAAGGAGACGTGACGAAATGTGTTCCGGAGTGTGAAAAAAATGGCGCTTGGAAGCTAAAGAATCCTGCCAAAGAGAAGGTTGAAAAAATCGGCAAAAAAAAAGGGAGGGGTGCAACGCAAGGACTTCCCAGGAGGTCACCCATCCTAGTACTACTCTCGCCCAAGCGCGCTTCACTGCGGAGTTCTGATGGGATCCGGTGCATTAGAGCTGGTATGATCACACCCGTTAGCATATGAAATGCAGTTACATATAACCTTTCTATGCGGTTTTTTGAAATCGTGCGGTGTGGATGTCAAACGAGACATGAGCGTGGGCGGGCAATTCGAACGCAAGGAGACGTGACGAAATGTGTTTCGGCGTGTTAAAAAATGGCGCTTGGAAGTTAAAGAATCCTGCCAAAGGAAAGGTAGAAAAAATCGGCAAAAAAAAGAGAGGGGTGCAACACGAAGACTTCCCAGGAGGTCACCCATCGTAGTACTACTCTCGCCCAAGCACGCTTAGCTGCGGAGTTCTGATGGGATCTGGTGCATTAGTGCTGGTATGATCGCACCCGTTAGCGTATGAAATGCAGTTGCATATAACCTTTCTATGCGGTTTTTTTAAATCGGGCGATGTGGATGTCAAACGATATATGAGCGTGGGCGGGCAATACGAACGCAAGGAGACGTGACGAAATGTGTTTCGGAGTGTTAAAAAAATGGCGCTTGGAAGCTAAAGAATCCTGCCAAAGAAAAGGTTGAAAAAATCGGCAAAAAAAAGGGAGGGGTGCAACGCAAGGACTTCCCAAGAGGTCACCCATCCTAGTACTACTCTCGCCCAAGCGCGCTTAACTGCGGAGTTCTGATGGGATTCGGTGCATTAGAGCTGGTATGATCGCACCCGTTAGCATATGAAATGCAGTTGCATATAACCTTTCTATGCGGTTTTTTAAAATCGTGCGGTGTGGATGTCAAACGAGACATGAGCGTGGGCGGGCAATACGAAAGCAAGGAGACGTGACAAAATGTGTTTCGGCGTGTTTAAAAATGGCGCTTGGAAGCTAAACAATCCTGCCAAAGAAAAGGTAGAAAAAATCGGCAAAAAAAAGAGAGAGGTGCAACACGAAGACTTCCCAGGAGGTCACCCATCCTAGTACTACTCTCGCCTAAGCACGCTTATCTGCGGAGTTCTGATGGGATCCGGTGCATTAGTGTTGGTATGATCGCACCCGTTAGCATATGAAATGCAGTTGCATATAACCTTTCTATGCGGTTTTTTGAAATCGTGCGGTGTGGATGTCAAACGAGACATGAGCGTGGACGGGCAATACGAACGCAAGGAGACGTGACGAAATGTGTTTCGGCGTGTTAAAAAAATGGTGCTTGGAAGCTAAAGAATCCTGCCAAAGAAAAGGTAGAAAAAATCGGCAAAAAAAAACGGGAGGGGTGCAACACGAGGACTTCCCAGAAGGTCACCCATCCTAGTACTACTTTCGCCTCAGCCGCTTATCTGCGGAGTTCTGATGGGATCCGGTGCATTAGTGCTGGTATGATCGAACCCGTTAGCATATGAAATGCAGTTGCATATAACCTTTCTATACGGTTTTTTGAAATCGTGCGGTGTGGATGTCAAACGAGACATGAGCGTGGGTGGGCAATACGAACGCAAGGAGACGTGACGAAATGTGTTCCGGAGTGTGAAAAAAATGGCGTTTGGAAGCTAAAGAATCCTGCCAAAGAGAAGGTTGAAAAAATCGGCAAAAAAAAGGGAGGGGTGCAACGCAAGGACTTCCCAGGAGGTCACCCATCCTAGTACTACTCTCGCCCAAGCGCGCTTCACTGCGGAGTTCTGATGGGATCCGGTGCATTAGAGCTGGTATGATCACACCCGTTAGCATATGAAATGCAGTTACATATAACCTTTCTATGCGGTTTTTTGAAATCGTGCGGTGTGGATGTCAAACGAGACATGAGCGTGGGCGGGCAATTCGAACGCAAGGAGACGTGACGAAATGTGTTTCGGCGTGTTAAAAAATGGCGCTTGGAAGTTAAAGAATCCTGCCAAAGGAAAGGTAGAAAAAATCGGCAAAAAAAAGAGAGGGGTGCAACACGAAGACTTCCCAGGAGGTCACCCATCGTAGTACTACTCTCGCCCAAGCACGCTTATCTGCGGAGTTCTGATGGGATCTGGTGCATTAGTGCTAGTATGATCGCACCCGTTAGCATATGAAATGCAGTTGCATATAACCTTTCTATGCGGTTTTTTGAAATCGTGCGGTGTGGATGTCAAATGAGACATGAGCGTGGGCGGGCAATACCAACACAAGGAGACGTGACGAAATGTGTTTCGGTGTGCTAAAAAAATGGCGCTTGGAAGCTAAAGAATCCTGCCAAAGAAAAGTTAGAAAAAATCGGCAAAAAAAAAAGGGAGGAGTGCCACACGAGGACTTCCCAGGAGGTCACCCATCCTAGTACTACTCTCACCCAGGCACGCCTAACTGCGGAGTTCTGATGGGATCCAGTGCATTAGTGCTGGTATGATCGCACCCGTTAGCATATGAAATGAAGTTGCATATAACCTCTCTATGCGGTTTTTTGAAATCGTGCGGTCTGAATGTCAAACGAGACATGAGCATGGGTGGGCAATACGAACGCAAGGAGAAGTGACGAAATGTGTTTCGGCGTGTTAAAAAAATGGTGCTTGGAAGCTAAAGAATCCTGCCAAAGAAAAGGTAGAAAAAATCGGGAAAAAAAAAGGAGGGGTGCAACACGAGGACTTCCCAGGAGGTTACCCATCCTATTACAACTCCCGCCCAAGCACGTTTAACTGCGGGGTTCTAATGGGATCCGGTGCATTAGTGCTGGCATGATCGCACCCGTTGGCATATGAAATGCAGTGGCATATAACCTTTCTATGCGGTTTTTAGAAATCGTGCGGTGTGGATGTCAAACGAGACATGAGCGTGGGCGGGCAATACGAACGCAAGGAGACGTGACGAAATGTGTTTCAGAGTGTGAAAAAAATGGCGCTTGGAAGCTAAAGAATCCTGCCAAAGAAAAGGTTGAAAAAATCGGCAAAAAAAAAGGGAGGGGTGCAACGCAAGGACTTCCCAGGAGGTCAGCCATCCTAGTACTACTCTCGCCCAAGCGTGCATAACTGCGGAGTTCTTATGGGATCCGGTGCATTAGAGCTGGTATGATCGCACCCGTTAGCATATGAAATGCAGTTGCATATAACCTTTCTATGCGGTTTTTTGAAATCGTGCGGTGTGGATGTCAAACGAGACATGAGCGTGGGCAGGCAATTCGAACGCAAGGAGATGTGACGAAATGTGTTTCGGCGTGTTAAAAAATGGCGCTTGGAAGTTAAAGAATCCTGCCAAAGGAAAGGTAGAAAAAATCGGCAAAAAAAAGAGAGGGGTGCAACACGAAGACTTCCCAGGAGGTCACCCATCGTAGTACTACTCTCGCCCAAGCACGCTTATCTGCGGAGTTCTGATGGGATCTGGTGCATTAGTGCTGGTATGATCGCACCCGTTAGCATATGAAATGCAGTTGCATATAACCTTTCTATGCGGTTTTTTGAAATCGTGCGGCGTGGATGTCAAACGAGACATGAGCGTGGGCGGGCAATACGAACGCAAGGAGACGTGACGAAATGTGTTTCGGCGTGTTAAAAAAATGGCGCTTGGAAGCTAAAGAATCCTGCCAAAGAAAAAGTTGAAAAAATCGGCAAAAAAAAAAAGAGAGGGGTGCAACACGAGGACTTCCAAGGAGGTCACCCATCCTAGTACTACTCTCGCCCAAGCACGCTTTGCTGCGGAGTTCTGATGGGATCTGGTGCATTAGTGCTGGTATGATCGCACCCGTTAGCATATGAAATGCAGTTGCATATACTTTCTATGCGGTTTTTTGAAATCGTGCGGTGTGGATGTCAATCGAGACATGAGCGTGGGCGGGCAATACGAACGCAAGGAGACGTGACGAAATGTGTTTCGGCGTGTTAAAAAATGGCGCTTGGAAGCTAAAGAATCCTGCCAAAGAAAAGGTTGAAAAAATCGGCAAAAAAAAAGGGAGGGGTGCAACGCAAGGACTTCCCAGGAGGTCAGCCATCCTAGTACTACTCTCGCCCAAGCGCGCATAACTGCGGAGTTCTTATGGGATCCGGTGCATTAGAGCTGGTATGATCGCACCCGTTAGCATATGAAATGCAGTTGCATATAACCTTTCTATGCGGTTTTTTGAAATCGTGCGGTGTGGATGTCAAACGAGACATGAGCGTGGGCAGGCAATTCGAACGCAAGGAGATGTGACGAAATGTGTTTCGGCGTGTTAAAAAATGGCACTTGGAAGTTAAAGAATCCTGCCAAAGGAAAGGTAGAAAAAATCGGCAAAAAAAAGAGAGGGGTGCAACACGAAGACTTCCCCGGAGGTCACCCATCGTAGTACTACTCTCGCCCAAGCACGCTTATCTGCGGAGTTCTGATGGGATCCGGTGCATTAGTGCTGGTATGATCGCACCCGTTAGCATATGAAATGCAGTTGCATATATCCTTTCTATGCGGTTTTTTGAAATCGTGCGGTGTGGATGTCAAACGAGACATGAACGTGGGCGGGCAATACGAACGCAAGGAGACGTGACGAAATGTGTTTCGGCGTGTTAAAAAAATGGCGCTTGGAAGTTAAAGAATCCTGCCAAAGAAAAGGTAGAAAAAATCGGCAAAAAAAGGGAGGGGTGCAACACGAGGACTTCCCAGGAGGTCACCCATCCTAATACTACTCTCGCCCAAGCACGCTTAAATGCGGAGTTCTGATGGGATCCGGTGCGTTAGTGCTGGTATGATCGCACCCGTTAGCATATGAAATGCAGTTGCATATAACCTTTCTATGCGGTTTTTTGAAATCGTGCGGTGTGGATGTCAAACGAGACATGAGCGTGGGCGGGCAATACGAACGCAAGGAGACGTGACGAAATGTGTTTCGGCGTGTTAAAAAAATGGCGCTTGGAAGCTAAAGAATCCTGCCAAAGAAAAGGTAGAAAAAATCGGCAAAAAAAAAGGGAGGGGTGCAACACGAGGACTTCCCAGGAGGTCACCCATCCTAGTACTACTCTCGCCCAAGCACGCTTAGCTGCGGAGTTCTGATGGGATCCGGTGCATTAGTGCTGGTATGATCGCACCCGTTAGCATATGAAATGCAGTTGCATATAACCTTTCTATGCGGTTTTTTGAAATCGTGCGGTGTGGATGTCAAACGAGACATGAGCGTGGACGGGCAATACGAACGCAAGGAGACGTGACGAAATGTGGTTCGACGTGTTAAAAAAATGGCGCTTGGAAGGTAAAGAATCTTACCAAAGAAAAGGTAGAAAAAATCGGCAAAAAAAAAGGGAGGGGTGCACCACGAGGACTTCCCCGGAGGTCACCAATCCTAGTACTACTCTCGCCCAAGCACGCTTAGCTGCGGAGTTCTGATGGGATCCGGTGCATTAGTGCTGGTATGATCGCACCCGTTAGCATATGAAATGCAGTTGCATATAACCTTTCTATGCGGTTTTTTGAAATCGTGCGGTGTGGATGTCAAACGAGACATGAGCGTGGACGGGCAATACGAACGCAAGGAGACGTGACGAAATGTGTTTCGGCGTGTTAAAAAAAATGGCGCTTGGAAGCTAAAGAATCCTGCCAAAGAAAAGGTAGAAAAAATCGGCAAAAAAAAAATGGAGGGGTGCAACACGAGGACTTCCTAGGAGGTCACCCATACTAGTACTACTCTCGCCCAAGCACGCTTAGCTGCGGAGTTCTGATGGGATCCGGTGCATTAGTGCTGGTATGATCGCACCCGTTAGCATATGAAATGCAGTTGCATATAACCTTTCTATGCGGTTTTTTGAAATCGTGCGGTGTGGATGTCAAACGAGACATGAGCGTGGGTGGGCAATACGAACGCAAGGAGACGTGACGAAATGTGTTTCGGCGTGTTAAAAAAATGGCGCTTGGAAGCAAAAGAATCCTGCCAAAGAAAAGGTAGAAAAAAACGGCAAACAAAAAAAGGGAGGGGTGCAACACGAGGACTTCCCAGGAGGCCAACCATCATAGTACTACTCTCGCCCAAGCACGCTTAGCTGCGGAGTTCTGATGGGATCTGGTGCATTTGTGCTGGTATGATCGCACCCGTTAGCATATGAAATGCAGTTGCATATAACCTTTCTATGCAGTTTTTTGAAATCGTGCGGTGTGGATGTCAAACGAGACATGAGCGTGGGCGGGCAATACGAACGCAAGGAGACGTGACAAAATGTGTTTCGGCGTGTTAAAAAAATGGCACTTGGAAGCTAAAGAATCCTACCAAACAAAAGGTAGAAAAAATCGGCAAAAAAAAAGGGAGGGGTGCAACACGAGGACTTCCCAGGAGGTCACCCATCATAGTACTACTCTCGCCCAAGCACGCTTAGCTGCGGAGTTCTGATGGGATCCGATGCATTTGTGCTGGTATGATCGCACGCGTTAGCATATGAAATGCAGTTGCATATAACCTTTCTATGCAGTTTTTTGAAATCGTGCGGTGTGGATGTCAAACGAGACATGAGCGTGGGCGGGCAATACGAACGCAAGGAGACGTGACGAAATGTGTTTCGGCGTGTTAAAAAAATGGCGCTTGGAAGCTAAAGAATCCTGCCAAAGAAAAGGTAGAAAAAATCGGCAAAAAAAAAAGGGAGGGGTGCAACACGAGGACTTCCAAGGAGGTCACCCGTCCTAGTACTACTCTCGCCCAAGCACGCTTTGCTGCGGAGTTCTGATGGGATCCAGTGCATTAGTGCTGGTATGATCGCACCCGTTAGCATATGAAATGCAGTTGCATATAACCTTTCTATGCGGTTTTTTGAAATCGTGCGGTGTGGATGTCAAACGAGACATGAGCGTGGGCGGGCAATACGAACGCAAGGAGACGTGACGAAATGTGTTTCGGCGTGTTAAAAAAATGGCGCTTGGAAGCTAAAGAATTCTACCAAAGAAAAGGTAGAAAAAATCAGCAAAAAAAAAAAGGAGGGGTGCAACACGAGGACTTCCTAGGAGGTCACCCATACTAGTACTACTCTCGCCCATGCACGCTTAGCTGCGGAGTTCTGATGGGATCCGGTGCATTAGTGCTGGTATGATAGCACCCGTTAGCATATGAAATGCAGTTGCATATAACCTTTCTATGCGGTTTTTTGAAATCGTGCGGTGTGGATGTCAAACGAGACATGAGCTTGGGCGGGCAATACGAACGCAAGGAGACGTGACGAAATGTGTTTCGGCGTGTTAAAAAAATAGCGCTTGGAAGCTAAAGAATCCTGCCAAAGAAAAGGTAGAAAAAGACGGCAAACAAAAAAAGGGAGGGGTGCAACACGAGGACTTCCCAGGAGGTCACCCATCATAGTACTACTCTCGCCCAAGCACGCTTAGCTGCGGAGTTCTGATGGGATCTGGTGCATTTGTGCTGGTATGATCGCACCCGTTAGCATATGAAATGCAGTTGCATATAACTTTTCTATGCAGTTTTTTGAAATCGTGCGGTGTGGATGTCAAACGAGACATGAGCGTGGGCGGGCAATACGAACGCAAGGAGACGTGAGGAAATGTGTTTCGGCGTGTTAAAAAAATAGCGCTTGGAAGCTAAAGAATCCTGCCAAAGAAAAGGTAGAAAAAATCGGCAAGAAAAAAAGGGAGGGGTGCAACACGAGGACTTCCCAGGAGGTCACCCATCCTAGTACTACTCTCGCCCAAGCATGCTTAGCTGCGGAGTTCTGATGGGATCTGGTGCATTAGTGCTGGTATGATCGCACCCGTTAGCGTATGAAATGCAGTTGCATATAACCTTTCTATGCGGTTTTTTTAAATCGGGCGATGTGGATGTCAAACGATATATGAGCGTGGGCGGGCAATACGAACGCAAGGAGACGTGACGAAATGTGTTTCGGAGTGTTAAAAAAATGGCGCTTGGAAGCTAAAGAATCCTGCCAAAGAAAAGGTTGAAAAAATCGGCAAAAAAAAGGGAGGGGTGCAACGCAAGGACTTCCCAAGAGGTCACCCATCCTAGTACTACTCTCGCCCAAGCGCGCTTAACTGCAGAGTTCTGATGGGATCCGGTGCATTAGAGCTGGTATGATCGCACCCGTTAGCATATGAAATGCAGTTGCATATAACCTTTCTATGCGGTTTTTTAAAATCGTGCGGTGTGGATGTCAAACGAGACATGAGCGTGGGCGGGCAATACGAACGCAAGGAGACGTGACAAAATGTGTTTCGGCGTGTTTAAAAATGGCGCTTGGAAGCTAAAGAATCCTGCCAAAGAAAAGGTAGAAAAAATCGGCAAAAAAAAGAGAGAGGTGCAACACGAAGACTTCCCAGGAGGTCACCCATCCTAGTACTACTCTCGCCTAAGCACGCTTATCTGCGGAGTTCTGATGGGATCCGGTGCATTAGTGTTGGTATGATCGCACCCGTTAGCATATGAAATGCAGTTGCATATAACCTTTCTATGCGGTTTTTTGAAATCGTGCGGTGTGGATGTCAAACGAGACATGAGCGTGGACGGGCAATACGAACGCAAGGAGACGTGACGAAATGTGTTTCGGCGTGTTAAAAAAATGGTGCTTGGAAGCTAAAGAATCCTGCCAAAGAAAAGGTAGAAAAAATCGGCAAAAAAAAACGGGAGGGGTGCAACACGAGGACTTCCCAGAAGGTCACCCATCCTAGTACTACTTTCGCCTCAGCCGCTTATCTGCGGAGTTCTGATGGGATCCGGTGCATTAGTGCTGGTATGATCGAACCCGTTAGCATATGAAATGCAGTTGCATATAACCTTTCTATACGGTTTTTTGTAATCGTGCGGTGTGGATGTCAAACGAGACATGAGCGTGGGTGGGCAATACGAACGCAAGGAGACGTGACGAAATGTGTTCCGGAGTGTGAAAAAAATGGCGCTTGGAAGCTAAAGAATCCTGCCAAAGAGAAGGTTGAAAAAATCGGCAAAAAAAAAGGGAGGGGTGCAACGCAAGGACTTCCCAGGAGGTCACCCATCCTAGTACTACTCTCGCCCAAGCGCGCTTCACTGCAGAGTTCTGATGGGATCCGGTGCATTAGAGCTGGTATGATCACACCCGTTAGCATATGAAATGCAGTTACATATAACCTTTCTATGCGGTTTTTTGAAATCGTGCGGTGTGGATGTCAAACGAGACATGAGCGTGGGCGGGCAATTCGAACGCAAGGAGACGTGACGAAATGTGTTTCGGCGTGTTAAAAAATGGCGCTTGGAAGTTAAAGAATCCTGCCAAAGGAAAGGTAGAAAAAATCGGCAAAAAAAAGAGAGGGGTGCAACACGAAGACTTCCCAGGAGGTCACCCATCGTAGTACTACTCTCGCCCAAGCACGCTTAGCTGCGGAGTTCTGATGGGATCTGGTGCATTAGTGGTGGTATGATCGCACCCGTTAGCGTATGAAATGCAGTTGCATATAACCTTTCTATGCGGTTTTTTTAAATCGGGCGATGTGGATGTCAAACGATATATGAGCGTGGGCGGGCAATACGAACGCAAGGAGACGTGACGAAATGTGTTTCGGAGTGTTAAAAAAATGGCGCTTGGAAGCTAAAGAAACCTGCCAAAGAAAAGGTTGAAAAAATCGGCAAAAAAAGGGAGGGGTGCAACGCAAGGACTTCCCAAGAGGTCACCCATCCTAGTACTACTCTCGCCCAAGCGCGCTTAACTGCGGAGTTCTTATGGGATCCGGTGCATTAGAGCTGGTATGATCGCACCCGTTAGCATATGAAATGCAGTTGCATATAACCTTTCTATGCGGTTTTTTAAAATCGTGCGGTGTGGATGTCAAACGAGACATGAGCGTGGGCGGGCAATACGAAAGCAAGGAGACGTGACAAAATGTGTTTCGGCGTGTTTAAAAATGGCGCTTGGAAGCTAAACAATCCTGCCAAAGAAAAGGTAGAAAAAATCGGCAAAAAAAAGAGAGAGGTGCAACACGAAGACTTCCCAGGAGGTCACCCATCCTAGTACTACTCTCGCCTAAGCACGCTTATCTGCGGAGTTCTGATGGGATCCGGTGCATTAGTGTTGGTATGATCGCACCCGTTAGCATATGAAATGCAGTTGCATATAACCTTTCTATGCGGTTTTTTGAAATCGTGCGGTGTGGATGTCAAACGAGACATGAGCGTGGACGGGCAATACGAACGCAAGGAGACGTGACGAAATGTGTTTCGGCGTGTTAAAAAAATGGTGCTTGGAAGCTAAAGAATCCTGCCAAAGAAAAGGTAGAAAAAATCGGCAAAAAAAAACGGGAGGGGTGCAACACGAGGACTTCCCAGAAGGTCACCCATCCTAGTACCACTTTCGCCTCAGCCGCTTATCTGCGGAGTTCTGATGGGATCCGGTGCATTAGTGCTGGTATGATCGAACCCGTTAGCATATGAAATGCAGTTGCATATAACCTTTCTATACGGTTTTTTGAAATCGTGCGGTGTGGATGTCAAACGAGACATGAGCGTGGGTGGGCAATACGAACGCAAGGAGACGTGACGAAATGTGTTCCGGAGTGTGAAAAAAATGGCGCTTGGAAGCTAAAGAATCCTGCCAAAGAGAAGGTTGAAAAAATCGGCAAAAAAAAGGGAGGGGTGCAACGCAAGGACTTCCCAGGAGGTCACCCATCCTAGTACTACTCTCGCCCAAGCGCGCTTCACTGCGGAGTTCTGATGGGATCCGGTGCATTAGAGCTGGTATGATCACACCCGTTAGCATATGAAATGCAGTTACATATAACCTTTCTATGCGGTTTTTTGAAATCGTGCGGTGTGGATGTCAAACGAGACATGAGCGTGGGCGGGCAATTCGAACGCAAGGAGACGTGACGAAATGTGTTTCGGCGTGTTAAAAAATGGCGCTTGGAAGTTAAAGAATCCTGCCAAAGGAAAGGTAGAAAAAATCGGCAAAAAAAAGAGAGGGGTGCAACACGAAGACTTCCCAGGAGGTCACCCATCGTAGTACTACTCTCGCCCAAGCACGCTTATCTGCGGAGTTCTGATGGGATCTGGTGCATTAGTGCTAGTATGATCGCACCCGTTAGCATATGAAATGCAGTTGCATATAACCTTTCTATGCGGTTTTTTGAAATCGTGCGGTGTGGATGTCAAATGAGACATGAGCGTGGGCGGGCAATACCAACACAAGGAGACGTGACGAAATGTGTTTCGGTGTGCTAAAAAAATGGCGCTTGGAAGCTAAAGAATCCTGCCAAAGAAAAGTTAGAAAAAATCGGCAAAAAAAAAAGGGAGGAGTGCCACACGAGGACTTCCCAGGAGGTCACCCATCCTAGTACTACTCTCACCCAGGCACGCCTAACTGCGGAGTTCTGATGGGATCCAGTGCATTAGTGCTGGTATGATCGCACCCGTTAGCATATGAAATGAAGTTGCATATAACCTCTCTATGCGGTTTTTTGAAATCGTGCGGTGTGAATGTCAAACGAGACATGAGCATGGGTGGGCAATACGAACGCAAGGAGAAGTGACGAAATGTGTTTCGGCGTGTTAAAAAAATGGTGCTTGGAAGCTAAAGAATCCTGCCAAAGAAAAGGTAGAAAAAATCGGGAAAAAAAAAGGAGGGGTGCAACACGAGGACTTCCCAGGAGGTTACCCATCCTATTACAACTCCCGCCCAAGCACGTTTAACTGCGGGGTTCTAATGGGATCCGGTGCATTAGTGCTGGCATGATCGCACCCGTTGGCATATGAAATGCAGTGGCATATAACCTTTCTATGCGGTTTTTAGAAATCGTGCGGTGTGGATGTCAAACGAGACATGAGCGTGGGCGGGCAATACGAATGCAAGGAGACGTGACGAAATGTGTTTCAGAGTGTGAAAAAAATGGCGCTTGGAAGCTAAAGAATCCTGCCAAAGAAAAGGTTGAAAAAATCGGCAAAAAAAAAGGGAGGGGTGCAACGCAAGGACTTCCCAGGAGGTCAGCCATCCTAGTACTACTCTCGCCCAAGCGCGCATAACTGCGGAGTTCTTATGGGATCCGGTGCATTAGAGCTGGTATGATCGCACCCGTTAGCATATGAAATGCAGTTGCATATAACCTTTCTATGCGGTTTTTTGAAATCGTGCGGTGTGGATGTCAAACGAGACATGAGCGTGGGCAGGCAATTCGAACGCAAGGAGATGTGACGAAATGTGTTTCGGCGTGTTAAAAAATGGCGCTTGGAAGTTAAAGAATCCTGCCAAAGGAAAGGTAGAAAAAATCGGCAAAAAAAAGAGAGGGGTGCAACACGAAGACTTCCCAGGAGGTCACCCATCGTAGTACTACTCTCGCCCAAGCACGCTTATCTGCGGAGTTCTGATGGGATCTGGTGCATTAGTGCTGGTATGATCGCACCCGTTAGCATATGAAATGCAGTTGCATATAACCTTTCTATGCGGTTTTTTGAAATCGTGCGGCGTGGATGTCAAACGAGACATGAGCGTGGGCGGGCAATACGAACGCAAGGAGACGTGACGAAATGTGTTTCGGCGTGTTAAAAAAATGGCGCTTGGAAGCTAAAGAATCCTGCCAAAGAAAAAGTTGAAAAAATCGGCAAAAAAAAAAAGAGAGGGGTGCAACACGAGGACTTCCAAGGAGGTCACCCATCCTAGTACTACTCTCGCCCAAGCACGCTTTGCTGCGGAGTTCTGATGGGATCTGGTGCATTAGTGCTGGTATGATCGCACCCGTTAGCATATGAAATGCAGTTGCATATACTTTCTATGCGGTTTTTTGAAATCGTGCGGTGTGGATGTCAATCGAGACATGAGCGTGGGCGGGCAATACGAACGCAAGGAGACGTGACGAAATGTGTTTCGGCGTGTTAAAAAATGGCGCTTGGAAGCTAAAGAATCCTGCCAAAGAAAAGGTTGAAAAAATCGGCAAAAAAAAAGGGAGGGGTGCAACGCAAGGACTTCCCAGGAGGTCAGCCATCCTAGTACTACTCTCGCCCAAGCGCGCATAACTGCGGAGTTCTTATGGGATCCGGTGCATTAGAGCTGGTATGATCGCACCCGTTAGCATATGAAATGCAGTTGCATATAACCTTTCTATGCGGTTTTTTGAAATCGTGCGGTGTGGATGTCAAACGAGACATGAGCGTGGGCAGGCAATTCGAACGCAAGGAGATGTGACGAAATGTGTTTCGGCGTGTTAAAAAATGGCACTTGGAAGTTAAAGAATCCTGCCAAAGGAAAGGTAGAAAAAATCGGCAAAAAAAAGAGAGGGGTGCAACACGAAGACTTCCCAGGAGGTCACCCATCGTAGTACTACTCTCGCCCAAGCACGCTTATCTGCGGAGTTCTGATGGGATCTGGTGCATTAGTGCTGGTATGATCGCACCCGTTAGCATATGAAATGCAGTTGCATATAACCTTTCTATGCGGTTTTTTGAAATCGTGCGGCGTGGATGTCAAACGAGACATGAGCGTGGGCGGGCAATACGAACGCAAGGAGACGTGACGAAATGTGTTTCGGCGTGTTAAAAAAATGGCGCTTGGAAGCTAAAGAATCCTGCCAAAGAAAAAGTTGAAAAAATCGGCAAAAAAAAAAAGAGAGGGGTGCAACACGAGGACTTCCAAGGAGGTCACCCATCCTAGTACTACTCTCGCCCAAGCACGCTTTGCTGCGGAGTTCTGATGGGATCTGGTGCATTAGTGCTGGTATGATCGCACCCGTTAGCATATGAAATGCAGTTGCATATACTTTCTATGCGGTTTTTTGAAATCGTGCGGTGTGGATGTCAATCGAGACATGAGCGTGGGCGGGCAATACGAACGCAAGGAGACGTGACGAAATGTGTTTCGGCGTGTTAAAAAATGGCGCTTGGAAGCTAAAGAATCCTGCCAAAGAAAAGGTTGAAAAAATCGGCAAAAAAAAAGGGAGGGGTGCAACGCAAGGACTTCCCAGGAGGTCAGCCATCCTAGTACTACTCTCGCCCAAGCGCGCATAACTGCGGAGTTCTTATGGGATCCGGTGCATTAGAGCTGGTATGATCGCACCCGTTAGCATATGAAATGCAGTTGCATATAACCTTTCTATGCGGTTTTTTGAAATCGTGCGGTGTGGATGTCAAACGAGACATGAGCGTGGGCAGGCAATTCGAACGCAAGGAGATGTGACGAAATGTGTTTCGGCGTGTTAAAAAATGGCACTTGGAAGTTAAAGAATCCTGCCAAAGGAAAGGTAGAAAAAATCGGCAAAAAAAAAAGGGAGGGGTGCAACACAAGGACATCCCAGGAGGTCACCATCCTAGTACTACACTCGCCCAAGCACGCTTAACTGCAGAGTTCTGATGGGATCCGGTGCATTAGTACTGGTATGATCGCAGCCGTTAGCATATGAAATGCAGTTGCATATAACCTCTCTCTGCGGTTTTTTGAAATCGTGCGGTGTGGATATCAAACGAGACATGAGCGTGGGCGGGCAATACAAACACAAGGAGACGTGACGAAATGTGTTTCGGCGTGTTAAAAAAATGGCGCTTGGAAGCTAAAGAATCCTGCCAAAGAAAAAGTTGAAAAAATCGGCAAAAAAAAAGGGAGGGGTGCAACGCAAGGACTTCCGAGGAGGTCACCCATCCTAGTACTACTCTCGCCCAAGCACGCTTAGCTGCGGAGTTCTGATGGGATCCGGTGCATTATTGATCGTATGATCGCACCCGTTAGCATATGAAATGCAGTTGCATATAACCTTTCTATGCGGTTTTTTGAAATCGTGCGGCGTGGATGTCAAACGAGACATGAGCGTGGGCGGGCAATACGAACGCAAGGAGACGTGACGAAATGTGTTTCGGCGTGTTAAAAAAATGGCGCTTGGAAGCTAAAGAATCCTGCCAAAGAAAAGGTTGAAAAAATCGGCAAAAAAAAAGGGAGGGGTGCAACGCAAGGACTTCCCAGGAGGTCAGCCATCCTAGTACTACTCTCGCCCAAGCGCGCATAACTGCGGAGTTCTTATGGGATCCGGTGCATTAGAGCTGGTATGATCGCACCCGTTAGCATATGAAATGCAGTTGCATATAACCTTTCTATGCGGTTTTTTGAAATCGTGCGGTGTGGATGTCAAACGAGACATGAGCGTGGGCAGGCAATTCGAACGCAAGGAGATGTGACGAAATGTGTTTCGGCGTGTTAAAAAATGGCGCTTGGAAGTTAAAGAATCCTGCCAAAGGAAAGGTAGAAAAAATCGGCAAAAAAAAGAGAGGGGTGCAACACGAAGACTTCCCAGGAGGTCACCCATCGTAGTACTACTCTCGCCCAAGCACGCTTATCTGCGGAGTTCTGATGGGATCTGGTGCATTAGTGCTGGTATGATCGCACCCGTTAGCATATGAAATGCAGTTGCATATAACCTTTCTATGCGGTTTTTTGAAATCGTGCGGCGTGGATGTCAAACGAGACATGAGCGTGGGCGGGCAATACGAACGCAAGGAGACGTGACGAAATGTGTTTCGGCGTGTTAAAAAAATGGCGCTTGGAAGCTAAAGAATCCTGCCAAAGAAAAAGTTGAAAAAATCGGCAAAAAAAAAAAGAGAGGGGTGCAACACGAGGACTTCCAAGGAGGTCACCCATCCTAGTACTACTCTCGCCCAAGCACGCTTTGCTGCGGAGTTCTGATGGGATCTGGTGCATTAGTGCTGGTATGATCGCACCCGTTAGCATATGAAATGCAGTTGCATATACTTTCTATGCGGTTTTTTGAAATCGTGCGGTGTGGATGTCAATCGAGACATGAGCGTGGGCGGGCAATACGAACGCAAGGAGACGTGACGAAATGTGTTTCGGCGTGTTAAAAAATGGCGCTTGGAAGCTAAAGAATCCTGCCAAAGAAAAGGTTGAAAAAATCGGCAAAAAAAAAGGGAGGGGTGCAACGCAAGGACTTCCCAGGAGGTCAGCCATCCTAGTACTACTCTCGCCCAAGCGCGCATAACTGCGGAGTTCTTATGGGATCCGGTGCATTAGAGCTGGTATGATCGCACCCGTTAGCATATGAAATGCAGTTGCATATAACCTTTCTATGCGGTTTTTTGAAATCGTGCGGTGTGGATGTCAAACGAGACATGAGCGTGGGCAGGCAATTCGAACGCAAGGAGATGTGACGAAATGTGTTTCGGCGTGTTAAAAAATGGCACTTGGAAGTTAAAGAATCCTGCCAAAGGAAAGGTAAAAAAATCGGCAAAAAAAAGAGAGGGGTGCAACACGAAGACTTCCCAGGAGGTCACCCATCGTAGTACTACTCTCGCCCAAGCACGCTTATCTGCGGAGTTCTGATGGGATCTGGTGCATTAGTGCTGGTATGATCGCACCCGTTAGCATATGAAATGCAGTTGCATATAACCTTTCTATGCGGTTTTTTGAAATCGTGCGGCGTGGATGTCAAACGAGACATGAGCGTGGGCGGGCAATACGAACGCAAGGAGACGTGACGAAATGTGTTTCGGCGTGTTAAAAAAATGGCGCTTGGAAGCTAAAGAATCCTGCCAAAGAAAAAGTTGAAAAAATCGGCAAAAAAAAAAAGAGAGGGGTGCAACACGAGGACTTCCAAGGAGGTCACCCATCCTAGTACTACTCTCGCCCAAGCACGCTTTGCTGCGGAGTTCTGATGGGATCTGGTGCATTAGTGCTGGTATGATCGCACCCGTTAGCATATGAAATGCAGTTGCATATACTTTCTATGCGGTTTTTTGAAATCGTGCGGTGTGGATGTCAATCGAGACATGAGCGTGGGCGGGCAATACGAACGCAAGGAGACGTGACGAAATGTGTTTCGGCGTGTTAAAAAATGGCGCTTGGAAGCTAAAGAATCCTGCCAAAGAAAAGGTTGAAAAAATCGGCAAAAAAAAAGGGAGGGGTGCAACGCAAGGACTTCCCAGGAGGTCAGCCATCCTAGTACTACTCTCGCCCAAGCGCGCATAACTGCGGAGTTCTTATGGGATCCGGTGCATTAGAGCTGGTATGATCGCACCCGTTAGCATATGAAATGCAGTTGCATATAACCTTTCTATGCGGTTTTTTGAAATCGTGCGGTGTGGATGTCAAACGAGACATGAGCGTGGGCAGGCAATTCGAACGCAAGGAGATGTGACGAAATGTGTTTCGGCGTGTTAAAAAATGGCACTTGGAAGTTATAGAATCCTGCCAAAGGAAAGGTAGAAAAAATCGGCAAAAAAAAGAGAGGGGTGCAACACGAAGACTTCCCAGGAGGTCACCCATCGTAGTACTACTCTCACCCAAGCACGCTTATCTGCGGAGTTCTGATGGGATCTGGTGCATTAGTGCTGGTATGATCGCACCCGTTAGCATATGAAATGCAGTTGCATATAACCTTTCTATGCGGTTTTTTGAAATCGTGCGGCGTGGATGTCAAACGAGACATGAGCGTGGGCGGGCAATACGAACGCAAGGAGACGTGACGAAATGTGTTTCGGCGTGTTAAAAAAATGGCGCTTGGAAGCTAAAGAATCCTGCCAAAGAAAAAGTTGAAAAAATCGGCAAAAAAAAAAAGAGAGGGGTGCAACACGAGGACTTCCAAGGAGGTCACCCATCCTAGTACTACTCTCGCCCAAGCACGCTTTGCTGCGGAGTTCTGATGGGATCTGGTGCATTAGTGCTGGTATGATCGCACCCGTTAGCATATGAAATGCAGTTGCATATACTTTCTATGCGGTTTTTTGAAATCGTGCGGTGTGGATGTCAATCGAGACATGAGCGTGGGCGGGCAATACGAACGCAAGGAGACGTGACGAAATGTGTTTCGGCGTGTTAAAAAATGGCGCTTGGAAGCTAAAGAATCCTGCCAAAGAAAAGGTTGAAAAAATCGGCAAAAAAAAAGGGAGGGGTGCAACGCAAGGACTTCCCAGGAGGTCAGCCATCCTAGTACTACTCTCGCCCAAGCGCGCATAACTGCGGAGTTCTTATGGGATCCGGTGCATTAGAGCTGGTATGATCGCACCCGTTAGCATATGAAATGCAGTTGCATATAACCTCTCTCTGCAGTTTTTTGAAATCGTGCGGTGTGGATATCAAACGAGACATGAGCGTGGGCGGGCAATACAAACACAAGGAGACGTGACGAAATGTGTTTCGGCGTGTTAAAAAAATGGCGCTTGGAAGCTAAAGAATCCTGCCAAAGAAAAGGTAGAAAAAATCGGCAAAAAAAAAAGGGAGGGGTGCAACACAAGGACATCCCAGGAGGTCACCATCCTAGTACTACACTCGCCCAAGCACGCTTAACTGCAGAGTTCTGATGGGATCCGGTGCATTAGTACTGGTATGATCGCAGCCGTTAGCATATGAAATGCAGTTGCATATAACCTCTCTCTGCGGTTTTTTGAAATCGTGCGGTGTGGATATCAAACGAGACATGAGCGTGGGCGGGCAATACAAACACAAGGAGACGTGACGAAATGTGTTTCGGCGTGTTAAAAAAATGGCGCTTGGAAGCTAAAGAATCCTGCCAAAGAAAAAGTTGAAAAAATCGGCAAAAAAAAAGGGAGGGGTGCAACGCAAGGACTTCCGAGGAGGTCACCCATCCTAGTACTACTCTCGCCCAAGCACGCTTAGCTGCGGAGTTCTGATGGGATCCGGTGCATTATTGATCGTATGATCGCACCCGTTAGCATATGAAATGCAGTTGCATATAACCTTTCTATGCGGTTTTTTGAAATCGTGCGGCGTGGATGTCAAACGAGACATGAGCGTGGGCGGGCAATACGAACGCAAGGAGACGTGACGAAATGTGTTTCGGCGTGTTAAAAAAATGGCGCTTGGAAGCTAAAGAATCCTGCCAAAGAAAAAGTTGAAAAAATCGGCAAAAAAAAAAAGAGAGGGGTGCAACACGAGGACTTCCAAGGAGGTCACCCATCCTAGTACTACTCTCGCCCAAGCACGCTTAGCTGCGGAGTTCTGATGGGATCCGGTGCATTAGTGTTGGTATGATCGCACCCGTTAGCATATGAAATGCAGTTGCATATAACCTTTCTATGCGGTTTTTTGAAATCGTGCGGTGTGGATGTCAAACGAGACATGAGCGTGGGCAGGCAATTCGAACGCAAGGAGATGTGACGAAATGTGTTTCGGCGTGTTAAAAAATGGCGCTTGGAAGTTAAAGAATCCTGCCAAAGGAAAGGTAGAAAAAATCGGCAAAAAAAAGAGAGGGGTGCAACACGAAGACTTCCCAGGAGGTCACCCATCGTAGTACTACTCTCGCCCAAGCACGCTTATCTGCGGAGTTCTGATCGGATCTGGTGCATTAGTGCTGGTATGATCGCACCCGTTAGCATATGAAATGCAGTTGCATATAACCTTTCTATGCGGTTTTTTGAAATCGTGCGGCGTGGATGTCAAACGAGACATGAGCGTGGGCGGGCAATACGAACGCAAGGAGACGTGACGAAATGTGTTTCGGCGTGTTAAAAAAATGGCGCTTGGAAGCTAAAGAATCCTGCCAAAGAAAAAGTTGAAAAAATCGGCAAAAAAAAAAAGAGAGGGGTGCAACACGAGGACTTCCAAGGAGGTCACCCATCCTAGTGCTACTCTCGCCCAAGCACGCTTTGCTGCGGAGTTCTGATGGGATCTGGTGCATTAGTGCTGGTATGATCGCACCCGTTAGCATATGAAATGCAGTTGCATATACTTTCTATGCGGTTTTTTGAAATCGTGCGGTGTGGATGTCAATCGAGACATGAGCGTGGGCGGGCAATACGAACGCAAGGAGACGTGACGAAATGTGTTTCGGCGTGTTAAAAAATGGCGCTTGGAAGCTAAAGAATCCTGCCAAAGAAAAGGTTGAAAAAATCGGCAAAAAAAAAGGGAGGGGTGCAACGCAAGGACTTCCCAGGAGGTCAGCCATCCTAGTACTACTCTCGCCCAAGCGCGCATAACTGCGGAGTTCTTATGGGATCCGGTGCATTAGAGCTGGTATGATCGCACCCGTTAGCATATGAAATGCAGTTGCATATAACCTCTCTCTGCAGTTTTTTGAAATCGTGCGGTGTGGATATCAAACGAGACATGAGCGTGGGCGGGCAATACAAACACAAGGAGACGTGACGAAATGTGTTTCGGCGTGTTAAAAAAATGGCGCTTGGAAGCTAAAGAATCCTGCCAAAGAAAAGGTAGAAAAAATCGGCAAAAAAAAAAGGGAGGGGTGCAACACAAGGACATCCCAGGAGGTCACCATCCTAGTACTACACTCGCCCAAGCACGCTTAACTGCAGAGTTCTGATGGGATCCGGTGCATTAGTACTGGTATGATCGCAGCCGTTAGCATATGAAATGCAGTTGCATATAACCTCTCTCTGCGGTTTTTTGAAATCGTGCGGTGTGGATGTCAAACGAGACATGAGCGTGGGCGGGCAATACAAACGCAAGGAGACGTGACGAAATGTGTTTCGGCGTGTTAAAAAAATGGCGCTTGGAAGCTAAAGAATCCTGCCAAAGAAAAAGTTGAAAAAATCGGCAAAAAAAAAAGGGAGGGGTGCAACGCAAGGACTTCCGAGGAGGTCACCCATCCTAGTACTACTCTTGCCCAAGCACGCTTAGCTGCGGAGTTCTGATGGGATCCGGTGCATTATTGATCGTATGATCGCACCCGTTAGCATATGAAATGCAGTTGCATATAACCTTTCTATGCGGTTTTTTGAAATCGTGCGGTGTGGATGTCAAACGAGACATGAGCGTGGGCGGGCAATACGAACGCAAGGAGACGTGACGAAATGTGTTTCGGAGTGTTAAAAAAATGGCGCTTGGAAGCTAAAGAATCCTGCCAAAGAAAAAGTTGAAAAAATCGGCAAAAAAAAAGGGAGGGGTGCAACGCAAGGACTTCCCAGGAGGTCACCCATCCTAGTACTACTCTCGCCCAAGCACGCTTAGCTGCGGAGTTCTGATGGGATCCGGTGCATTAGTACTGGTATGATCGCGCCCGTTAGCATATGAAATGTAGTTGCATATAACCTTTCTATACAGTTTTTTGAAATCGTGCGGTGTGGATGTCAAACGAGACATGAGCGTGGGCGGGCAATACGAACGCAAGGAGACGTGATGAAATAATGTTTCAGCGGGTTAAAAAATTGCGCTTGGAAGCTAAAGAATCCTGCCAAAGAAAAGGTAGAAAAAATCGGCAAAAAAAAGGGAGGGGTGCAACACAAGGACATCCCAGGAGGTCACCATCCTAGTACTACACTCGCCCAAGCACGCTTAACTGCAGAGTTCTGATGGGATCCGGTGCATTAGTACTGGTATGATCGCAGCCGTTAGCATATGAAATGCAGTTGCATATAACCTCTCTCTGCGGTTTTTTGAAATCGTGCGGTGTGGATATCAAACGAGACATGAGCGTGGGCGGGCAATACAAACACAAGGAGACGTGACGAAATGTGTTTCGGCGTGTTAAAAAAATGGCGCTTGGAAGCTAAAGAATCCTGCCAAAGAAAAAGTTGAAAAAATCGGCAAAAAAAAAGGGAGGGGTGCAACGCAAGGACTTCCGAGGAGGTCACCCATCCTAGTACTACTCTCGCCCAAGCACGCTTAGCTGCGGAGTTCTGATGGGATCCGGTGCATTATTGATCGTATGATCGCACCCGTTAGCATATGAAATGCAGTTGCATATAACCTTTCTATGCGGTTTTTTGAAATCGTGCGGTGTGGATGTCAAACGAGACATGAGCGTGGGTGGGCAATACGAACGCAAGGAGACGTGACGAAATGTGTTTCGGCGTGTTAAAAAATTGGTGCTTGGAAGCTAAAGAATCCTGCCAAAGAAAAGGTAGAAAAAATCGGCAAAAAAAAGGGAGGGGTGCAACACGAGGACTTCCCAGCAGGTCACCCATCCTCGCCCATCCTAGTACTACTCTCGCCCAAGCACGCTTGGCTGCGTAGTTCTGATGGGATCCGGTGCATTAGTGCTGGTATGATCGCACCCGTTAGCATATGAAATGCAGTTGCATATAACTTTTCTATGCGGTTTTTTGAAATCGAGCGGTGTGGATGTCAAACGAGACATGAGCGTGGGCGGGTAATACGAACGCAAGGAGACGTGACGAAATGTGTTTCGGCGTGTTAAAAAAATGGCGCTTGGAAGCTAATGAATCCTGCCAAAAAAAAGGTAGAAAAAACGGCAAAAACTAAAAGGGAGGGGTGTAACACGAGGACTTCCCAGGAGGTCACCCATCATAGTACTACTCTCGCCCAAGCACGCTTAGCTGCGGAGTTCTGATGGGATCCGGTGCATTTGTGCTGGTATGATCGCACCCGTTAGCATATGAAATGCAGTTGCAGATAACCTTTCTATGTAGTTTTTTGAAATCGTGCAGTGTGGATGTCAAACGAGACATGAGCGTGGGCGGGCAATACGAACGCAAGGAGACGTGACGAAATGTGTTTCGGCGTGTTAAAAGAACGGCGCTTGGAAGCTAAAGAATCCTGCCAAAGAAAAAGTTGAAAAAATCGGCAAAAAAAATAGAGAGGGGTGCAACACGAGGACTTCCAAGGAGGTCACCCATCCTAGTACTACTCTCGCCCAAGCACGCTTAGCTGCGGAGTTCTGATGGGATCCGGTGCATTAGTACTGGTATGATCGCGCCCGTTAGCATATGAAATGTAGTTGCATATAACCTTTCTATACAGTTTTTTGAAATCGTGCGGTGTGGATGTCAAACGAGACATGAGCGTGGGCGGGCAATACGAACGCAAGGAGACGTGATGAAATAATGTTTCATCGGGTTAAAAAATTGCGCTTGGAAGCTAAAGAATCCTGCCAAAGAAAAGGTAGAAAAAATCGGCAAAAAAAAGGGAGGGGTGCAACACAAGGACATCCCAGGAGGTCACCATCCTAGTACTACACTCGCCCAAGCACGCTTAACTGCAGAGTTCTGATGGGATCCGGTGCATTAGTACTGGTATGATCGCAGCCGTTAGCATATGAAATGCAGTTTCATATAACCTCTCTCTGCGGTTTTTTGAAATCGTGCGGTGTGGATATCAAACGAGACATGAGCGTGGGCGGGCAATACAAACACAAGGAGACGTGACGAAATGTGTTTCGGCGTGTTAAAAAAATGGCGCTTGGAAGCTAAAGAATCCTGCCAAAGAAAAAGTTGAAAAAATCGGCAAAAAAAAAGGGAGGGGTGCAACGCAAGGACTTCCGAGGAGGTCACCCATCCTAGTACTACTCTCGCCCAAGCACGCTTAGCTGCGGAGTTCTGATGGGATCCGGTGCATTATTGATCGTATGATCGCACCCGTTAGCATATGAAATGCAGTTGCATATAACCTTTCTATGCGGTTTTTTGAAATCGTGCGGTGTGGATGTCAAACGAGACATGAGCGTGGGTGGGCAATACGAACGCAAGGAGACGTGACGAAATGTGTTTCGGCGTGTTAAAAAATTGGTGCTTGGAAGCTAAAGAATCATGCCAAAGAAAAGGTAGAAAAAATCGGCAAAAAAAAGGGAGGGGTGCAACACGAGGACTTCCCAGCAGGTCACCCATCCTAGCCCATCCTAGTACTACTCTCGCCCAAGCACGCTTGGCTGCGTAGTTCTGATGGGATCCGGTGCATTAGTGCTGGTATGATCGCACCCGTTAGCATATGAAATGCAGTTGCATATAACTTTTCTATGCGGTTTTTTGAAATCGAGCGGTGTGGATGTCAAACGAGACATGAGCGTGGGCGGGTAATACGAACGCAAGGAGACGTGACGAAATGTGTTTCGGCGTGTTAAAAAAATGGCACTTGGAAGCTAATGAATCCTGCCAAAAAAAAGGTAGAAAAAACGGCAAAAACTAAAAGGGAGGGGTGTAACACGAGGACTTCCCAGGAGGTCACCCATCATAGTACTACTCTCGCCCAAGCACGCTTAGCTGCGGAGTTCTGATGGGATCCGGTGCATTTGTGCTGGTATGATCGCACCCGTTAGCATATGAAATGCAGTTGCATATAACCTTTCTATGCGGTTTTTTGAAATCGTGCGGTGTGGATGTCAAACGAGACATGAGCGTGGGCGGGCAATACGAACGGAAGGAGACGTGATGAAATGTGTTTCGGCGTGTTAAAAAATGGCGCTTGGAAGCTAAAGAATCCTGCCAAAGAAAAGGTAGAAAAAATCGGCAAAAAAAAGGGAGGGGTGCAACACGGGGACTTCCCAGGAGGTCTCCCATCCTAGTACTACTCTCGCCCAAGCACGCTTAGCTGTGGAGTTCTGATGGGATCCGGTGCATTAGTGCTGGTATGATCGCACCCGTTAGCATATGAAATGTAGTTGCATATAACCTTTCTATGCAGTTTTTTGTAATCGTGCGGTGTTGATGTCAAACGAGACATGAGCGTGGGCGGGCAATACGAACGCAAGGAGACGTGACGAAATGTGTTTCGGCGTGTTAAAAAAATGGCACTTGGAAGCTAATGAATCCTGCCAAAAAAAAGGTAGAAAAAACGGCAAAAACTAAAAGGGAGGGGTGTAACACGAGGACTTCCCAGGAGGTCACCCATCATAGTACTACTCTCGCCCAAGCACGCTTAGCTGCGGAGTTCTGATGGGATCCGGTGCATTTGTGCTGGTATGATCGCACCCGTTAGCATATGAAATGGAGTTGCATATAACCTTTCTATGCGGTTTTTTGAAATTGTGCGGTGTGGATGTCAAACGAGACATGAGCGTGGGCGGGAAATACGAACGCAAGGAGACGTGATGAAATGTATTTCGGCGTGTTAAAAAAATGGCGCTCGGAAGCTAAAGAATCCTGCCAAAGAAAAGGTAGAAAAAATCGGCAAAAAAAAAGGGAGGGGTGCAACACAAGGACATCCCAGGAGGTCACCATCCTAGTACTACACTCGCCCAAGCACGCTTAACTGCAGAGTTCTGATGGGATCCGGTGCATTAGTACTGGTATGATCGCAGCCGTTAGCATATGAAATGCAGTTGCATATAACCTCTCTCTGCGGTTTTTTGAAATCGTGCGGTGTGGATGTCAAACGAGACATGAGCGTGGGCGGGCAATACAAACGCAAGGAGACGTGATGAAATGTGTTTCGGCGTGTTAAAAAAATGGCGCCTGGAAGCTAAAGAATCCTGCCAAAGAAAAAGTTGAAAAAATCGGCAAAAAAAAGGGAGGGTTGCAACGCAAGGACTTCCGAGGAGGTCACCCATCCTAGTACTACTCTTGCCCAAGCACGCTTAGCTGCGGAGTTCTGATGGGATCCGGTGCATTATTGATCGTATGATCGCACCCGTTAGCATATGAAATGCAGTTGCATCTAACCTTTCTATGCTTTTTTTTTGAAATCGTGCGGTGTGGATGTCAAACGAGACAAGAACGTGGGCGGGCAATACGAACGCAAGGAGACGTGACGAAATGTGTTTCGGCGTGTTAAAAAATTGGTGCTTGGAAGCTAAAGAATCCTGCCAAAGAAAAGGTAGAAAAAATCGGCAAAAAAAAGGGAGGGGTGCAACACGAGGACTTCCCAGCAGGTCACCCATCCTAGCCCATCCTAGTACTACTCTCGCCCAAGCACGCTTGGCTGCGTAGTTCTGATGGGATCCGGTGCATTAGTGCTGGTATGATCGCACCCGTTAGCATATGAAATGCAGTTGCATATAACTTTTCTATGCGGTTTTTTGAAATCGAGCGGTGTGGATGTCAAACGAGACATGAGCGTGGGCGGGTAATACGAACGCAAGGAGACGTGACGAAATGTGTTTCGGCGTGTTAAAAAAATGGCGCTTGGAAGCTAATGAATCCTGCCAAAAAAAAGGTAGAAAAAACGGCAAAAACTAAAAGGGAGGGGTGTAACACGAGGACATCCCAGGAGGTCACCCATCATAGTACTACTCTCGCCCAAGCACGCTTAGCTGCGGAGTTCTGATGGGATCCGGTGCATTTGTGCTGGTATGATCGCACCCGTTAGCATATGAAATGCAGTTGCATATAACCTTTCTATGTAGTTTTTTGAAATCGTGCAGTGTGGATGTCAAACGAGACATGAGCGTGGGCGGGCAATACGAACGCAAGGAGACGTGACGAAATGTGTTTCGGCGTGTTAAAAGAACGGCGCTTGGAAGCTAAAGAATCCTGCCAAAGAAAAAGTTGAAAAAATCGGCAAAAAAAATAGAGAGGGGTGCAACACGAGGACTTCCAAGGAGGTCACCCATCCTAGTACTACTCTCGCCCAAGCACGCTTTGCTGCGGAGTTCTGATGGGATCCGGTGCATTAGTGCTGGTATGATCGCACCCGTTAGCATAAGAAATGCAGTTGCATATAACCTTTCTATGCGGTTTTTTGAAATTGTGCGGTGTGGATGTCAAACGAGACATGAGCGTGGGCGGGCAATACAAACGCAAGGAGACGTGACGAAATGTATTTCGGCGTGTTAAAAAAATGGCGCTCGGAAGCTAAAGAATCCTGCCAAAGAAAAGGTAGAAAAAATCGGCAAAAAAAAGGGGCGGGTGCAACACAAGGACATCCCAGGAGGTCACCATCCTAGTACTACACTCGCCCAAGCACGCTTAACTGCAGAGTTCTGATGGGATCCGGTGCATTAGTACTGGTATGATCGCAGCCGTTAGCATATGAAATGCAGTTGCATATAACCTCTCTCTGCGGTTTTTTGAAATCGTGCGGTGTGGATGTCAAACGAGACATGAGCGTGGGCGGGCAATACAAACGCAAGGAGACGTGACGAAATGTGTTTCGGCGTGTTAAAAAAATGGCGCTTGGAAGCTAAAGAATCCTGCCAAAGAAAAAGTTGAAAAAATCGTCAAAAAAAAAGGGAGGGGTGCAACGCAAGGACTTCCGAGGAGGTCACCCATCCTAGTACTACTCTTGCCCAAGCACGCTTAGCTGCGGAGTTCTGATGGGATCCGGTGCATTATTGATCGTATGATCGCACCCGTTAGCATATGAAATGCAGTTGCATATAACCTTTCTATGCGGTTTTTTGAAATCGTGCGGTGTGGATGTCAAACGAGACATGAGCGTGGGCGGGCAATACGAACGCAAGGAGACGTGACGAAATGTGTTTCGGAGTGTTAAAAAAATGGCGCTTGGAAGCTAAAGAATCCTGCCAAAGAAAAAGTTGAAAAAATCGGCAAAAAAAAAGGGAGGGGTGCAACGCAAGGACTTCCCAGGAGGTCACCCATCCTAGTACTACTCTCGCCCAAGCACGCTTAGATGCGGAGTTCTGATGGGATCCGGTGCATTAGTACTGTAATGATCGCGCCCGTTAGCATATGAAATGTAGTTGCATATAACCTTTCTATACAGTTTTTTGAAATCGTGCGGTGTGGATGTCAAACGAGACATGAGCGTGGGCGGGCAATACGAACGCAAGGAGACGTGATGAAATAATGTTTCAGCGGGTTAAAAAATGGCGCTTGGAAGCTAAAGAATCCTGCCAAAGAAAAGGTAGAAAAAATCGGCAAAAAAAAAAGGGAGGGGTGCAACACGAGGACTTCCCAGGAGGTCACCTATCATAGTACTACTCTCGCCCAAGCACGCTTAGCTGCGGAGTTCTGATTGGATCCGGTGCATTAGAGCTGGTATGATCGCACCCCTTAGCATATGAAATGCAGTTGCATATAACCTTTCTATGCGGTTTTTTGAAATCGTGCGGTGTGGAAGTCAAACGAGACATGAGCGTGGGCGGGCAATACGAACGCAAGGAGACGTGACGAAATGTGTTTCGCCGTGTTAAAAAATGGCGATTGGAAGCTAAAGAATCCTGCCAAAGAAAAGGTAGAAAAAATCGGCAAAAAAAAGGGAGGGGTGCAACACAAGGACTTCCCAGGAGGTCACCCATACTAGTACTATTCTCGCCCAAGCACGCTTAGCTGCGGAGTTCTGATGGGATCCGGTGCATTAGTGTTGGTATGATCGCACCCGTTAGCATATGAAATGCAGTTGCATATAACCTTTCTATGCGGTTTTTTGAAATCGTGCGGTGTGGATGTCAAACGAGACATGAGCGTGGGCGGGCAATATGAACGCAAGGAGACGTGACGAAATGTGTTTCGGCGTGTTAAAAAATTGGCGCTTGGAAGCTAAAGAATCCTGCCAAAGAAAAGGTAGAAAAAATCGGGAAAAAAGAGGGAGGGGTGCAACACAAGGACATCCCAGGAGGTCACCATCCTAGTACTACACTCGCCCAAGCACGCTTAACTGCAGAGTTCTGATGGGATCCGGTGCATTAGTACTGGTATAATCGCAGCCGTTAGCATATGAAATGCAGTTGCATATAACCTCTCTCTGCGGTTTTTTGAAATCGTGCGGTGTGGATGTCAATCGAGACATGAGCGTGGGCGGGCAATACAAACGCAAGGAGACGTGACGAAATGTGTTTTGGCGTGTTAAAAAAATGGCGCTTGGAAGCTAAAGAATCCTGCCAAAGAAAAGGTTGAAAAAATCGGCAAAACAAAATGGGAGGGGTGCAACGCAAGGACTTCCCAGGAGGTCACCCATCCTAGTAATACTCTCGCCCAAGCACGCTTAGCTGCGGAGTTCTGATGGGATCCGGTGCATTAGAGCTGGTATGATCGCACCCGTTAGCATATGAAATGCAGTTGCATATAACCTTTCTATGCGGTTTTATAAAATCGGGCGATGTGGATGTAAAACGATATATGAGCGTGGGGGGGCAATACGAACGCAAGGAGACGTGACGAAATGTGTTTCGGCGTGCTAAAAAATGGCGCTTGGAAGCTAAAGAATCCTGCCAAAGAAAAGGTAGAAAAAATCGGCAAAAAAAAAGGGAGGGGTGCAACACGAGGACTTCCCAGGAGGTCACCCATCCTAGTACTACTCTCGCCCAAGCACGCTTCACTGCGGAGTTCTGATGTGATCCAGTGCATTAGTGCTGGTATGATTGCACCCGTTAGCATATGAAATGCAGTTGCATATAACCTTTCTATGTGATTTTTTGAAATCGTGCGGTGTGGATGTCAAACGAGACATGACGAAATGTGTTTCGGCGTGTTAAAAAAATGGCGCTTGGAAGCCAAAGAATTCTGCCAAAGAAAAGGTAGAAAAAATCGGCAAAAAAAAAAGGGAGGGGTGCAACACGAGGACTTCCCAGGAGGTCACCCATCCCAGTACTACTCTCGCCCAAACGCACCTAACTGCGGAGTTCTGATGGGATCCGGTGCATTAGTGCTGGTATGATCGCACCCGTTAGCATATGAAATGCAGTTGCATATAACCTTTCTATGCGGTTTTTTGAAATCGTGCGGTGTGGATGTCAAACGAGACATGAGCGTGGGCGGGCAATACGAACGCAAGGAGACGAGACGAAATGTGTTTCGGCGTGTTAAAAAAATGGCGCTTGGAAGCTAAAGAATCCTGCCAAAGAAAATGTAGAAAAAATCGGCAAAAAAAAAGGGAGGGGTGCAACACAAGGACTTCCCAGCAGGTCACCCATCCCAGTACTACTCTCGCCCAAGCACGCTTCACTGCGGAGTTCTGATGTGATCCAGTGCATTAGTGCTGGTATGATCGCACCCGTTAGCATATGAAATGCAGTTGCATATAACCTTTCTATGCGGTTTTTTGAAATCGTGCGGTGTGGATGTCAAACGAGACATGAGCGTGGGCGGGCAATACGAACGCAAGGAGACGAGACGAAATGTGTTTCGGCGTGTTAAAAAAATGGCGCTTGGAACCTAAAGAATCCTGCCAAAGAAAATGTAGAAAAAATCGGCAAAAAAAAAGGGAGGGGTGCAACACAAGGACTTCCCAGCAGGTCACCCATCCCAGTACTACTCTCGCCCAAGCACGCTTCACTGCGGAGTTCTGATGTGATCCAGTGCATTAGTGCTGGTATGATTGCACCCGTTAGCATATGAAATGCAGTTGCATATAACCTTTCGATGTGATTTTTTGAAATCGTGCGGTGTGGATGTCAAACGAGACATGACGAAATGTGTTTCGGCGTGTTAAAAAAATGGCGCTTGGAAGCCAAAGAATTCTGCCAAAGAAAAGGTAGAAAAAATCGGCAAAAAAAAAGGGAGGGGGGCAACACGAGGACTTCCCAGGAGGTCACCCATCCTAGTACTACTCTCGCCCAAGCACGCTTAGCTGCGGATTTCTGATGGGATCCGGTGCATTAGTGCTGGTATGATCGCACCCGTTAGCATATGAAATGTAGTTGCATATAACCTTTCTATGCAGTTTTTTGAAATCGTGTGGTGTGGATGTCAAACGAGACATGAGCGTGGGCGGGCAATACGAACGCAAGGAGACGTGATGAAATGTATTTCGGCGTGTTAAAAAAATGGCGCTCGGAAGCTAAAGAATCCTGCCAAAGAAAAGGTAGAAAAAATCGGCAAAAAAAAAGGGAGGGGTGCAACACAAGGACATCCCAGGAGGTCACCATCCTAGTACTACACTCGCCCAAGCACGCTTAACTGCAGAGTTCTGATGGGATCCGGTGCATTAGTACTGGTATGATCGCAGCCGTTAGCATATGAAATGCAGTTGCATATAACCTCTCTCTGCGGTTTTTTGAAATCGTGCGGTGTGGATGTCAAACAAGACATGAGCGTGGGCGGGCAATACAAACGCAAGGAGACGTGACGAAATGTGTTTCGGCGTGTTAAAAAAATGGCGCTTGGAAGCTAAAGAATCCTGCCAAAGAAAAGGTTGAAAAAATCGGCAAAAAAAAAGGGGAGGGGTGCAACGCAAGGACTTCCCAGGAGGTCACCCATCCTAGTACTACTCTCGCCCAAGCACGCTTAGCTGCGGAGTTCTGATGGGATCCGGTGCATTAGGGCTGGTATGATCGCACCCGTTAGCATATGAAATGCAGTTGCATATAACCTTTCTATGCGGTTTTTTGAAATCGGGCGATGTGGATGTCAAACGATATATGAGCGTGGGCGGGCAATACGAACGCAAGGAGACGTGACAAAATGTGTTTCGGAGTGTTAAAAAAATGGCGCTTGGAAGCTAAAGAATCCTGCCAAAGAAAAGGTTGAAAAAATCGGCAAAAAAAAAGGGAGGGGTGCAACGCAAGGACTTCTTCGGAGGTCACCCATCCTAGTACTACTCTCGCCCAAGCACGCTTAGCTGCGGAGTTCTGATAGGATCCGGTGCATTAGTGCTGGTATGATCGCGCCCGTTAGCATATGAAATGCAGTTGCATATAACCTTTCTATGCAGTTTTTTGAAATCGTGCGGTGTGGATGTCAAACGAGACATGACCGTGGGCGGGCAATACGAACGCAAGGAGACGTGACGAAATGTGTTTTAGCATGTTAAAAAAATGGCGCTTGGAAGCTAAAGAATCCAGCCAAAGAAAAGGTAGAAAAAATCGGCAAAAAAAAGGGAGGGGTGCAACACGAGGACTTCCCAGGAGGTCACCCATCATAGTACTACTCTCGCCCAAGCACGCTTAGCTGCGGAGTTCTGATGGGATGCATTAGAGCTGGTATGATCGCACCCGTTAGCATATGAAATGCAGTTGCATATAACCTTTCTATGCGGTTTTTTGAAATCGTGCGGTGTGGATGTCAAACGAGACATGAGCGTGGGCGGGCAATACGAACGGAAGGAGACGTGATGAAATGTGTTTCGGCGTGTTAAAAAATGGCGCTTGGAAGCTAAAGAATCCTGCCAAAGAAAAGGTAGAAAAAATCGGCAAAAAAAAGGGAGGGGTGCAACACGGGGACTTCCCAGGAGGTCTCCCATCCTAGTACTACTCTCGCCCAAGCACGCTTAGCTGTGGAGTTCTGATGGGATCCGGTGCATTAGTGCTGGTATGATCGCACCCGTTAGCATATGAAATGTAGTTGCATATAACCTTTCTATGCAGTTTTTTGTAATCGTGCGGTGTTGATGTCAAACGAGACATGAGCGTGGGCGGGCAATACAAACGCAAGGAGACGTGACGAAATGTGTTTCGGCGTGTTAAAAAAATGGCGCTTGGAAGCTAAAGAATCCTGCCAAAGAAAAGGTAGAAAAAATCGGGAAAAAAAAAAGGGAGGGGTGCAACACGAGGACTTCCCAGGAGGTCATCCATCCTAGTACTATTCTCGCCCATGCACGCTTAGCTACGGAGTTCTGATGGGATCCGGTGCATTTGTGCTGGTATGATCGCACCCGTTAGCATATGAAATGCAGTTGCATATAACCTTTCTATGCGGTTTTTTGAAATCGTGCGGTGTGGATGTCAAACGAGACATGAGCGTGGGCGGGCAATACGAACGCAAGGAGACGTGACAAAATGTGTTTCGGCGTGTTAAAAGAATGGCGCTTGGAAGCTAAAGAATCCTGCCAAAGAAAAGGTAGAAAAAATCGGCAAAAAAAAAAGGGAGGGGTGCAACACGAGGGCTTCCCAGGAGGTCACCCATCCTAGTACTACTCTCCCCAAGCACGCTTAACTGCAGAGTTCCGATGAGATCCGGTGCATTAGTGCTGGTATGATCGCACCAGTTAGCATATGAAATGCCGTTGCATATAACCTTTCTATGCGGTTTTTTGAAATCGTGCGGTGTGGATGTCAAACAAGACATGAGCGCGGGCAGGCAATACGAACGCAAGGAGAGGTGACGAAATGTGTTTTGACGTGTTAAAAAAATGGCGCTCGGAAGCTAAAGAATCCTGCCAAAGAAACGGTAGAAAAAATTGGCAAAAAAAAGGGAAGGGTGCAACACGAGGACTTCCCAGGAGGTCACTCATCCTAATACTAATCTCGCCCGAGCACGCTTAACTGCGAAGTTCTGATGGGATCCGGTGCATTAGTGCTGGTATGATCGCACCCGTTAGCATATGAAATGCAGTTGCATATAACCTTTCTATGCAGTTTTTTGAAATCGTTCGGTGTGGATGTCAAACGAGACATGAGCGTGGGTGGGCAATACGAACGCAAGGAGACGTGAAGAAATGTGTTTCGGCGTGTTAAAGAAATGGCGCTCGGAAGCTAAAGAATCCTACCAAAGAAAAGGTAGAAAAAATTGGCAAAAAAAAAGGGAGGGGTGCAACACGAGGACTTCCCAGGAGGTCACCCATCCCAGTACTACCCTCGCCCAAGCACGCATCACTGTGGAGTTTTGATGGAATCCGGTGCATTAGTGCTGGTATGATCGCACCCGTTAGCATATGAAATGTAGTTGCATATAACCTTTCTATGCAGTTTTTTGAAATCGTGCGGTGTGGATGTCAAACGAGACATGAGCGTGGGCGGGCAATACGAACGCAAGGAGACGTGACGAAATGTGTTTCGGGGTGTTAAAAAAATGGCGCTTGGAAGCTAAAGAATCCTGCCAAAGAAAAGGTAGAAAAATTCGGCAAAAATAAAAGGGAGAGGTGCAACACGAGGACTTCCTAGGAGGTCACCCATCCTAGTACTACTCTTGCCCAAGCACGCTTACCTGCGGAGTTCTGATGGGATCCGGTGCATTAGTGCTTGTATGATCACACCCGTTAGCATATGAAATGCAGTTGCATATAACCTTTCTATGCGGTTTTTTCAAATCGTGCGGTGTGGATGTCAAACGAGACATGAGCGTGGGCGGGCAATACGAATGCAAGGAGACGTGATGAAATGTGTTTTGACGTGTTAAAAAAATGGCGTTTGGAAGCTAAAGAATCCTGCCAAAGAAAATGTTGAAAAAATCGGCAAAAAAAAGGGAGGGGTGCAACTCGAGGACTTCCCAGGAGGTCACCCATCCTAGTACTACTCTCGCCCAAGCACGCTTGACAGCGGAGTTCCGATGGGATCCGGTGCATTAGTGTTGGTATGATCTCACCCGTTAGCATATGAAATGCAGTTGCATATAACCTTTCTATGCGGTTTTTTGAAATCGTGCGGTGTGGATGTCAAACGAGATATGAGCGTGGGCGGGCAATATGAACGCAAGGAGACGTGACGAAATGTGTTTCGGCTTGTTAAAAAAATGGCGCTTGGAAGCTAAAGAATCCTGACAAAGAAAAGGTAGAAAAAATCGGCAAAAAAAAAAGGGAGGGGTGCAACACAAGGACTTCCCAAGAGATCACCCATCCCAGTACTACTCTCGCCCACGCACGCTTCACTGCGGAATTCTGATAAGATCCGGTGCATTAGTGCTGGTATGATTGCACCCGTTAGCATATGAAATGCAGTTGCATATAACCTTTCTATGCGGTTTTTTGAAATCGTGCGGTGTGGATGTCAAACGAGACATGAGCATGGGCGGGCAATATGAACCCAAGGAGATCTGACGAAATGTGTTTTGACGTGTTTAAAAAATGGCGCTTGGAAGCTAAAGAATCCTGCCAAAGAAAAGGTAGAAAAAATCGGCAAAAAAAAAGGGAGGGGTGCAACACGAGGAATTCCCAGGAGGTCACCCATCCTAGTACTACTCTCGCCCAAGCACGCTTGACTGCGGAGTTCTGATGGGATCCGGTGCATTAGTGCTGGTATGATCGCACCCGTTAGCATATGAAATGCAGTTACATATAACCTTTCTATGCGATTTTTTGAAATCGTGCGGTGTAGATGTCAAACGAGACATGAGCGTGGGCGGGCAATACGAACGTAAGGAGATGTGACGAAATAAGTTTCGGCGTGTTAAAAAAATGGCGCTTGGAAGCTAAAGAATCATGCCAAAGAAAAGGTAGAAAAAATCGGCAAAAAAAAGGGAGGGGTGCAACACGAGGACTTCCCAGGAGGTCACCCATCATAGTACTACTCTCGCCCAAGCACGCTTAGCTGCGGAGTTCTGATGGGATGCATTAGTGCTGGTATGATCGCACCCGTTAGTATATGAAATGCAGTTACATATAACCTTTCTATGCGGTTTTTTGAAATCGTGCGGTGTGGATGTCAAACGAGACATGAGCGTGGGCGGGCAATACGAATGCAAGGAGACGTGATGAAATGTGTTTCGGCGTGTTAAAAAAATGGCGCTTGGAAGTTAAAGAATCCTGCCAAAGAAAACGTAGAAAAAATCGGCAAAAAAAAAGGGAGGGGTGCAACACGAGGACTTTCCAGGAGGTCACCCATCCTAGTACTACTCTCGCCCAAGCACGCTTAACTGCGGAGTTCTGATGGGATCCGGTGCATTAGTGCTGGTATGATCGCACCCATTAGCATGTGAAATGCAGTTGCATATAACCTTTCTATAAGGTTTTTTGAAATCGTGCGGTGTGGATGTCAAACGAGACGAGCGTGGGCGGGCAATACGAACGCAAGGAGACGTGACGAAATGTGTTTCGGCGTGTTAAAAAAATGGCGCTTGGAAGCTAAAGAATCCTGCCAAAGAAAAGGTAGAAAAAATCGGCAAAAAAAAAGGGAGGGGTGCAGCACGAGGACTTCCCAGGAGGTCACCCATCCTAGTACTACTCTCGCCCAAGCACGCTTAACTGCGGAGTTCTGATGGTATCCGGTGCATTAGTGCTGGTATGATCGCACACGTTAGCATATGAAATGCAGTTGCATATAACCTTTCTATGCGGTTTTTTGAAATCGTGCGGTGTGGATGTCAAACGAGACATGAGCGTGGGCGGGCAATACGAACGCAAGGAGACGTGACGAAATGTGTTCCGGCGTGTTAAAAAAATGGCGCTTGGAACCTAAAGAATCCTGCCAAAGAAAATGTAGAAAAAATCGGCAAAAAACAAAGGGAGGGGTACAACACGAGGACTTCCCACGAGGTCACCCATCCTAGTACTACTCTCGCCCAAGCACGCATAGCTGCGGAGTTCGATGGAATTCGATGCAATATTGATCGTATGATCGCACCCGTTAGCATATGAAATGCAGTTGCATATAACCTTTCTATGCGGTTTTTTGAAATCGTGCGGTGTGGATGTCAAACGAGACATGAGCGCGGGCAGGCAATACGAACGCAAGGAGAGGTGACGAAATGTGTTTTGACGTGTTAAAAAAATGGCGCTCGGAAGTTAAAGAATCCTGCCAAATAAAAGGTAGAAAAAATTTTCAAAAAAAAGGAAGGGTGCAACACGAGGACTTTCCAGGAGGTCACCCATCCTAGTACTACTCTCGCCCAAGCACGCTTAACTGCGGAGTTCTGATGGGATCCGGTGCATTAGTGCTGGTATGATCGCACCCATTAGCATGTGAAATGCAGTTGCATATAACCTTTCTATAAGGTTTTTTGAAATCGTGCGGTGTGGATGTCAAACGAGACGAGCGTGGGCGGGCAATACGAACGCAAGGAGACGTGACGAAATGTGTTTCGGCGTGTTAAAAAAATGGCGCTTGGAAGCTAAAGAATCCTGCCAAAGAAAAGGTAGAAAAAATCGGCAAAAAAAAAAGGGAGGGGTGCAGCACGAGGACTTCCCAGGAGGTCACCCATCCTAGTACTACTCTCGCCCAAGCACGCTTAACTGCAGAGTTCTGATGGTATCCGGTGCATTAGTGCTGGTATGATCGCACACGTTAGCATATGAAATGCAGTTGCATATAACCTTTCTATGCGGTTTTTTGAAATCGTGCGGTGTGGATGTCAAACGAGACATGAGCGTGGGCGGGCAATACGAACGCAAGGAGACGTGACGAAATGTGTTCCGGCGTGTTAAAAAAATGGCGCTTGGAACCTAAAGAATCCTGCCAAAGAAAATGTAGAAAAAATCGGCAAAAAACAAAGGGAGGGGTACAACACGAGGACTTCCCACGAGGTCACCCATCCTAGTACTACTCTCACCCAAGCACGCATAGCTGCGGAGTTCGATGGAATTCGATGCAATATTGATCGTATGATCGCACCCGTTAGCATATGAAATGCAGTTGCATATAACCTTTCTATGCGGTTTTTTGAAATCGTGCGGTGTGGATGTCAAACGAGACATGAGCGCGGGCAGGCAATACGAACGCAAGGAGAGGTGACGAAATGTGTTTTGACGTGTTAAAAAAATGGCGCTCGGAAGTTAAAGAATCCTGCCAAAGAAAAGGTAGAAAAAATTGGCAAAAAAAAGGAAGGGTGCAACACGAGGACTTCCCTGGAGGTCACCCATCCTAGTACTACTCTCGCCCAAGCACGCTTGACGGCGGAGTTCTGATAGGATCCGGTGCATTAGTGCTGGTATGATCGCACCCGTTAGCATATGAAATACAGTTGCATATAACCTTTCTATGCTATTTTTTGAAATCATGCGGTGTGGATGCCAAACGAGACATGGGCATGGGCGGGCAATACGAACGTAAGGAGACGTGACGAAATGTGCTTCGGCTTGTAAAATAAATGGCGCTTGGAAGCTACAGAATCCTGCCAAAGAAAAGTAGAAAAAATCCTCAAAAAAAAGGAGGGGTGCAACACGAGGATTTCCCAGGAGGTCACCCATTCTAGTACTACTCTCGTCTATGCACGCTTGACTGCAGAGTTCTGATGGGATCCGGTGCATTAGTCCTGTTATGATCGCACCTGTTAGCATATGAAATGCAGTTGCATGTAACTTTTCTATTCGGTTTTTTGAAATCGTGCGGTGTGGATGTCAAACGAGCATGGGCGGGCAATACGAACGCAAGGAGACGTGACGAAATGTGTTTCGGCGTGTTAAAAAGAATGGCGCTTGGAAGCTAAAGAATCCTGCCAAAGAAAAGGTAGAAAAAATCGGCAAAAAAAAGGGAGGTGCAACACGAGGACTTCCCAGAAGGTCACCCATCCTAGTACTACTCTCGCCCAAGCACGCTTAACTGCAGAGTTCTGATGGGAACCGGTGCATTAGTGCTGGTATGATCGCACCCGTTAGCATATGAAATGCAGTTGCATATAACCTTTCTATGCGGTTTTTTGAAATCGTGCAGTGTGGATGTCAAACGAGACATGAGCGTGGGCGGGCAATACGAACGCAAGGAGATGTGACGAAATGTGTTTCGGCGTGTTAAAAAAAATGGCGCTTGGAACCTAAAGAATCATGCCAAAGAAAATGTAGAAAAAATCGGCAAAAAACAAAGGGAGGGGTGCAACACGAGGACTTCCCACGAGGTCACCCATCCTAGTACTACTCTCGCCCAAGCACGCATAGCTACGGAGTTCGATGGAATTCGATGCATTATTGATCGTATGATCGCACCCGTTAGCATATGAAATGCAGTTGCATATAACCTTTCTATGCGGTTTTTTGAAATCGTGCGGTGTGGATGTCAAACGAGACATGAGCGTGGGCGGGCAATACGAACGCAAGGAGACATGACGAAATGTGTTTCGGTGTGTTAAAAAAATGGCACTTGGAAGCTAAAGAATCCTGCCAAAGAAAAGGTAGAAAAAATCGGCAAAAAAAAAGGAGGGGTGCAACACGAGGACTTCCCTGGAGGTCACCCATCCTAGTACTACTCTCGCCCAAGCACGCTTAACTGCCGAGTTCTGATGGGAACCGGTGCATTAGTGCTGGTATGATCGCACCCGTTAGCATATGAAATGCAATTGCATATAACATTTCTATGCGGTTTTTTGAAATCGTGCGGTGTGGATGTCAAACGAGACATGAGCGTGGGGCGGGCAATACGAACGCAAGGAGACGTGATGAAATGTGTTTCGGAGTGTTAAAAAAATGGCGCTTGGAAGCTAAAGAATCCTGCCAAAGAAAAAGTTGAAAAAATCGGCAAAAAAAAAGGGAGAGGTGCAACACGAGGACTTCCTAGGAGGTCACCCATCCTAGTACTACTCTCGCCCAGGCACGCTTCACTGCGGAGTTCTGATGAGATCCGGTGCATTAGTGCTGGTATGATCGCACCCGTTAGCATATGAAATGAAGTTGCATATAACTTTTCTATGCGGTTTTTTGAAATCGTGCGGTGTGGATGTCAAACGAGACATGAGCGTGGGCGGGCAATACGAACGTAAAGAGACGTGACGAAATGTGTTTCGGCGTGTTAAAAAAATGGCGCTTGGAAGCTAAAGAATCCTGCCAAAGAAAAGGTAGAAAAAATCGGCAAAAAAAAAGGGAAGGGTGCAACACGAGGACTTCCCAGTAGGTCACCCATCCTAGTACTACTCTCGCCCAAGCACGCTTACCTGCAGAGTTCTGATGGGATCCGGTGCATTAGTGCTCGTATGATCGCACTCATTAGCATATGAAATGTAGTTGCATATAACCTTTCTATGCGGTTTTTTAAAATCGTGCGGTGTGGATGTCAAACGAGACATGAGCGTGGGCGGGCAATACGAACGTAAGGACGAAATGTGCTTCGACGTGTAAAAAAAATGGCGCTTTGAAGCTACAGAATCCTGCCAAAGAAAAGGTAGAAAAGGGATAAGTCGGTTGACTCAGGCCGTAGGTCTCCATGAGAGTTCTCATACTAACTCGTCAGGTCTCCAGACTTAGGTTATCGCAATCTCGTGCCCTCCTAGATTTCTAGACTCAGACTATGGTCTTCAGGGATCTCGTGCCCTAACAAGTTGTTGGACTCATGCTAAAACCTTGGAGAGTCTCGTCTCTCCATGTCTCCGGATCCGGGCTTCGACCTACTGTTGACTAATATTATATCTAATTTGGCCAAGTCAACATAAATTTGTGTATTTTATGACTCATTAAAAAATTGGTATTTATTTTGGCGCAAAACAAAGAGTTTAGTATTTAAATGACCATTTTTTATAATATCAAAACGTCGTTGTTATGAAATTTAACGGTTATAATAAACGGGGTTAACGTTTTTTTTAAAGGCTGTTAAAGTTGATTAATTGTATACCTAATTTGGTCGAGTCATCACAAATTGGTGATTTTTATCACTCATATATTTGTTTTGGCTCAAACCGGATAGTTCGGTATCTAAGCGATAGTTTTCCCATTAAAAATCCAATATACTGATACTCATTTACCACGTCAGCACATTTGCATTATCAAGATCATCCCGGAGAAAACCAGATTTTGTGACTTGTATTCTTTTTTTTCTTTTTTTTTGTGACTTGAATTCCTAACCACAAAAATCCACATTTTTCTTTTTGTTCGCTAAAGGCAGAGATGACATCCATGGCCTCCGGGCTCGTCTCTTTCTCGCCGGCGTTTCTTCCGGTGAGTCGAGCATTTTATTCATCCGCTTATCAATCATCACCGTCTTTTCTCTAACATCTCTCTCCTCGAATTGATGATTTCAGGCGAAATCTCGAGGTGCGTTTCCTAATATTCGGAATCGATCTCCGTCTCTTCCCGTGGTTTCAGCATCCTTAAGCCACGTAGAAGCAGACACAACAACAAGTCTCTGTTCCAACACTCTTGTGGTCTCAGAATCAGCGGTTTTGCATAACATGTATCTGGCAGATCTGGATCCAGGAACCGCTAAGCTTGCGATTGGTGTCTTAGGTCCGGCGTTATCAGCTTTTGGGTTTCTCTTCATTTTGAGGATTATCATGTCTTGGTATCCAAAACTTCCTGTTGACAAGTTCCCTTACGTTTTAGCTTACGCTCCGACCGAACCAATCCTTGTCCAGACTAGGAAAGTGATTCCTCCACTTGCAGGGGTCGATGTGACTCCAGTGGTCTGGTTTGGCCTTGTTAGTTTTCTCAGTGAGATTTTGGTTGGTCCACAGGGACTTCTTGTTCTTGTTTCTCAACAACAAGTTAGCTAGAATGAGTCATTTCACCAACTGATATATATCCATACATCTCATGCTCTATTGTGTGCTCGGTTAAATTGATGATTCGAAATACTTCAATTGATAATAATAGCTTTTGATTAGTTGCAGTAATCACTAGAATGAGACTGAATCAGTTCCGTGATCTTGAAATGCTTTGAGTTTAATCAATTGATTCCATAACCGTTTAATGCTTAAGCACATGGTTACATACATACAAGTATATATATACATAATACATTCCGAGTATCTTTTCAAATGAGATCTCTGCTCTTGTGAGTCTTGGACCCAATCGAGCCATATGCAGACTTTTGACTTGGAGTTTGTTGAGCAAACATGTTGAAACCTTTGATCCATACTTTGATCCGAGTGGACCAACTGGGACGCCAACAGCTCAAGTACATCACCATCCTCCGCATGCTTTGTATTACCAGAGGCAACGATGGCGAAAGAGAGCCTCTTGGTCTGAGAAATGGGTCTGACGTTGTTCCAGAGATGTTGATTCATAGAACGGAGAACGTAGTTCCATCGACAAACGCCTAATTGGTCTTTCAATACCTCCACGACACCGGTGCTCGCCACCACAGTCCATGCCTTGCTCGTACAACTCATCTCAACATTCAGTTGAAAACTATGTTTTTGGATTTTATGTTTGGCTTTGAAGATTGCGAATTTGGCGATGAAAGAATAATGGGAATCAAAGGACTGGTTATAAAAGAAGAAACATACAAAACTGAAGTGAAAAACCAGGTGCCTTGATGAGCCGTTGGAGGCTAGAGTGCCACGGTTTCAGCTGCCTCGCAACTGGTTTTGGAGTCGATGTGGGGTTTGGAACTCCAAAACGATTATAACAAAGTTATAGATTGATGACAATTATTGGCAAGCAAATGGAAGAACCCAAGTCTTGTATATTATTCAATCCAAAAAGCAAATATTGTTATGCTCAATATGCAAAATTTATATTGATAAACCAGCATTGTTATAATTTCGTATAACATAAAAAATGATACCAAACGAAGGCACCCTAAGAATGAATGCAAAGGAATACACATGATGCAACTTTATTGCTTAAAACCAGTTTTCCATTATGGTGTCCTACATTCCGTGGGAAATGATGGAAGAATAAATTCCAACTAACAAAAATGTTTCGCATCGGACTCAAAACTTTTCAAACTTAAAGTTAAAACCACAAAATCTTAACTTCAACTGTCTTATACCCCACTGATCTGAAGACCTACCTATATGGAGAACTTAGTAATGCTCCAAAGACCTCGTAGTCTCCATTTTATTGTTGGGAGATCGACTGACACCGACTGATACTATGAGCCGAGGTTACGAACCAAGATCAAAATTCGATAACCCCAGGTATTATTGTGAATATAGAAATTATACGTTTCGTTTCGTGTTCGTAGTCTCATCAATTAATTAATTATTGTAAATCACCCAACGGTTACCAAGAAAAATTTGCTGTGTAATAGTAGCAAAATCTTTTTTCTTATCCGTGATTCAACAATTACAATGGAGACTTTATATCAACACATTTTTAATTCATATTTAGGCGCTATTATATTAATGTAGCAATAACCAGTGATCCATCAGCTTCAAACATTGACTCAAGATTGAGGAGAAACTCTAATAGGGAGACCCTTGGCTGGTATTGGTAAGGGGTCAACCACTACTTTATTCTCTTTTGGAAACACTTTTTCCCACTTAAACTTCTTAACAAGATGGTGCATAAATATAAGAATCTCAAGACGAGCATACTCTCTCCCTGGACACATCCTAGGTCCTCCTCCAAATGGAACATATGTGTACGGCTTCGGACCACTTCCTTCAAATCGATTTGGCTCAAATCTATCGGGTTCTGGAAAGTAGTCTGGATTTTTATGTGTCGCGATGGCACTCCAATATAACTATGTTTATCACAACATATATGATTTAATGCATGATCATAATTATGAGAATGATATATGGGGGTTTAGATTAATCTTACCTTCCATCCTTTGGGGATGTAAAAACCCTTAAGAGAGAAGTGATCAATGGCCTCACGAAAAGTGCCAGAAAGAGGAGGAACAATTCTCATTACTTCACATGCAACATTCCATGAATATCTCATTTTCTCAATGTCCTCCCACCTTAATCCTTCGTTTCCTTCCTTTTCCGTTAGTATATCTTTTTGCTCTGCACTTGCTCAGTTTAATTTGTTTTTTCCTTGTAAATTTAAACTTAACTCATAATTTTTTGTTTTTATTAACTCATACTATTACTACTAGCTAATTTCAGTTAATCATCAATGTCAACGAAAAAATAGGTGAAACTATTTTGATGATATACTCCTTCCGTTTTAGTATAATTATCGTTTTTACACATTTCACATACATGAATATATATTAGATTTAAGATTTATAATTACAACTTAAAATCAAATTAGTTTTAGACTTTTATTAAATTTAAGTTTTATTTAATTTTAAATCAGGACAATTTATACTCCATGTGTATCATATTACTTGTTGTTTAAGGTTTCTACCCACAAATTAATAAATCATTTAATTTTTTATTTTTTAATATAAAACATGTTTTATCATCAATTCCAAAACAATTCAACCAATAAAAAAACAATATGCAGAATTCAAATAGTCAAAAACTACAAAAACACAATTAATTTTATATTAAAAATTGAAAACATCATCTAATATTTGAGACAAAAAAAAAAATTTCCAAAACATCATCTATTTATGATACGGAGGGAGCATATTTTATATTACAAGTTCACATTGGAATTTTAATATAAGACAAAAAAATTTGGTCTAAAATGACATTTATTATAAATAGGAGGGAGTATGTTGTACGAATATATTTTGTGCAGGGTCGAAGTCATGCATTATTGATCAATGACTAGAATATGGTTTAAGTATATCTATCAATGATCTATTATCAGAGAAAAAATCATCAGATACGTTTTGTTGTAAAATTTGGTAATCAATATCTTCTAAACTCTACTCTGTGATTTAACTATATATAAATCCACGATATATTATCCTAAAGAAAGGTCATAATCTATGTCTACTTATACAATTGAAGAAGCTGTCGTGAAGGAAAGTCCAAAATGAAAAGCATTGCACCTAAACATATTGATGTATTATAAACAAATAACACAAGATGGAGAGTGAGACGCGTACCTTGTAGTACACGTTTGTAGACGTGAGGGAAGTCAGCAAGATAGCTAACAATGAAAGTACATACGATACTTGCTGTGTCATGTCCTCCGACCAACAATCCAATAATCTTATCCGCGACATGATCATCTTTGGTCTCTCCTACACTCATACACATATGAGATAGAATGTCCTGTTCCACTGATACTTTCCCGGCCTTCACCTCTTCTTTCCTTCTCCTCATGATCGCGGAAACCTCTTTTCTGAGTAACCTCGACGCCTTGATGGCTCGGTTAAACCGTGTTCCTGGAAGGTTTATTGGGATTGATAAGACACCAGTCGCCACCCTATTGAATGGTTCTCCTAGTTTTCTTATTCTTTCCGGGTCGTCCATGCTCAGAAACAAACGGCATGCTATGGAAAACGTGAACCTGCTTGAGATTTTATTGTTTCACACGTCAATTTCTGTAATTTCAATTGTATTTTAACATTTAAACAAAATTCCTATTTTCTTTCCATATGCCTGCGTCTACAAAATATAAAAGCTCGTTTTAAAAACAAATACATATTTTCTAAGATTTCAGAGAAATGGTCTGTCTTTTCCATTATCACATATAAATTTGGTGTGATTCGAGCTAAATTTCCTAGGTTTTTTTGTCATTGATTCCACGCTCTTTATATCTTAAAGTCGATTGGTTGGACCGATTAGCATGGTCTAGATCGATTGAGTTTCTTTATGTACGCAACTCACCTCTATATTAGATTGGGTAACCAATAGTCGAAGTTAATTTTAATGATATGATTGGTGATAAAAACAAAAAAAGACAGAAATATTTATGTATGCAAACACATGCAAGAGGAAACACAAATATATAAAAGAAGATGAGATGCACATTACATACTTTTTGGTAAGAGGTAAGACAATAAGCTGATCTTGATTGGCCCATTCCGTCTCAAAATGTCTATGAGCAATCTCATCCATAACACCTACATACCTCCTCAAATCCTCAGGCTTCAACAACGGCAAAAGAAGCATCCTCAGCTTTTTGGCTTCCTCCTTGGAACTCGTCTCCATTGAAGAAGGGAATATCTTATTCACGGAATCCGGCCACCACGAGACCACGAGCTTGTTCTCGTTGGTGAATAGAAACTTGTTCCCGGAAGCACCAGTCACCACCGCGGTGGGAGACCCAAATATGTGGGTCTTGAATACATCTGAGGAGAAGCGACCAACTCGGTCAGTGATGAACTTCTCTTGATGGCCTTGACGGCCGGCAGAGAGGAAGGAAAAACTCTCTCCGATTAAGGGAAAGCCGATCTTTCCCGGAGGAAGATTGGGATACGAGAAGTTTGATAAATGTTTTTTAAGAAGGAATAGGAGAGAAAGAAGAATGGAGCTGATGAAGAGGAATATGATTGCAAGATACATATTTTTAATTTTGTTTTCGGCTTATTTTACTTTTGTATTCTTGAGGTTTTCTATGTTGTTGGGTAGACAATTTATAGAGGTACGTGAGTTTGGGTTTGGGGTATAGTACTAAAAATGCTTTTGATTTACTTTCCAGTTTCCACTCTACAAATCTGACATAAATGTACACCAATCCGATTCAAGTTTCAACTAACAAGTTTTGTAGTAAATGACTAAATGTCCATTAATCAAATTAAAGTTGGTAGGTGAGAATATTAATCACTAAACGCTCTTTGATAAGGATTTACATTATTACTAGGTGATCGGCCCGCACCGTGTGCGGATATGAAACTTTTTAACGAATTACATTAATTTTGATATTTAATAAAATAATTATATCATTTATAAATATTAAATATGCATCGTTCTTCTTCTTCTTTCTCAAGGTATAATTTTAGTTTGAAAAAAATTGTTTTAATATTTATAAGATTTTAAAAGAGGTGAAAAACTTTAAGAATTATCATGTATTTTAGTAATTTTTTTTTTGTTTGAATGTGTTAGAAAGTGTAGAAGTTATGCGTTCAAACACATAACAATATATAGTTTTCACTTAATGGTCTAATGATTGTGGAGGTCGAAACCAACATGATTAGTTTTGTCAAGGATTTTTAAGGGAAACAAGATCTCTGGAAAGACTCACATGAACAGTCAAGAACAAAGTTAGAAAACACGAAAATAGCATTAAGAAAACTTTATTGATTTTGTGCTAAGTGTTTTGTGTGCAAAGTTGCGGATCCCCCTTTCAAAAGAGTTACAGGAGTATATACAAGTCTAAGTTGGCTAGGTCTAACAATTAAGAGATAAGGAAGGTTTCCGTATTCCTCGGGATTTTCCTTTTATCGTAGTCGGTGCTAACCACGGCTTTGTCGTCGTGGGCTAGACTTCGCCATCTCGCCACCTCGCCATCTTGGGCCTGCATTGCTGGCCCAACTTCTTGTAGTCGGCCCATTGCCTAGCTCTTTAGGATGGTTACGTCGGCTGGTTGTCAAGCACTCCAGATGGCGATGTTGGCGACAATGGTCGGCAAAGCAGTGCTCGTCAAGGAGCTCTCGGCGGTAGTAGTCGGCAAGGCTGTGCTCGGTGACGGAGATTGGCGGAAATGAGCATTTCCGGCGAGTTGCCCAGGTCTCCAGAGTGTACTCGGCACTGTCCCATAAATGCCTACTTCCATACTTAGCCATTTTATCAAATAACTGTCGGAGGGAGTTTTGACCCCAACAGTTAGCCCCCAGCTTGGTAGTGTTCGTCAGGAGAATACCAAGCTTAAAGACAATCGAAAACGAGGTCGATGTTTCCAGACTTAGCTTCGTGTTAAAATGGCGCCATGTCAAGACGTGTCTTCGGTTATTCTGCCGAGTAAATATGCCTCCGTAAACGTTGTAGCCTAACTCATATTTGTTCTCCCGATTCGACTAGATTCGTGTTTATTGAAATTTGCCGTCTTGCTAAAGCTGTCGAGTTTACATGTTTCAGAAAATGCTTAACCCGACAGTGCTTTCAGACTGAATTTAGGCTCGTTTTGTAAAAGCTATACGAATTTACGATTTATGATTTGTATCGTTGCGTATCCCGTCATTGCCAAGTTTACATGTTTTGGGATGTTTAGCTTGACAATTCTCCATACTTAGAAAAAATTCCTATTCTTTCCAAGAATTGAAATTTCAAATTTCCTGTTTCGCCATGGAATCAAATCGACGGATTGCTCTTTCCGAGATGTGATGATTTTTTTTTTTTTTTTTTTAGAGACTATAAATTCTCCAACTCTCCTTCTTTCCTCATAACTTCACTTCTCCACAAAAGAAAAAAGGTAGTTCTTCTTTCTCTCTCTCCCTTTTCCTCTTGTTTCTTCTCTTTTTTTTTTTTTAAAACACAACCCGCTACCGCCGCCGACGTCGCCAATTTGTTAAGTCTTCCGGCAAGATCTTAGCTTCTTCCTCCATCATCAAAACTGTGCCAAAAAATCCAAGCCGAGATCTCTTCTTATTTGCCGAGTCCTCTGTGCCGAGAATCCAAGTCGGAATCTCCTGCCGTGCTCTCGCCGACGTCATTAGCTTGTCGCGAAGCCTTGGTTTGATTCTGCCAGAGAATTGTATTCGCGCCGACTTCTCCTATGCCGAGGCCTCTGTGCAGCCGAGCTCTCACCGAGGTGTCGAGGTCTCGTCGTTGATCCTTCATCCTCGGCGTCGTCTTCGACCTGAGGCGAATCGTCGTCTCGTCATCGTTCATCGAGTGGAGCTTAGTTGTCGGTGCTGGTTCTAAATCCTGGCCGAGATCCGTGATTTCGTGTTGGCGAGGACCAGATAGCCGTAGTCGATTTCGCCGAGGATCAGTTGATTGCCGAGAAGCCGAGATCGTATTTAGATCTTAGATTTTTTTAGACAAGGCTTTGACGACAACGACTTGTGAATTTGCCGAGGACTTGATGCCAAGGAGTCATACTTGCTACTTTCGATGCTGAGATCAACGACTCAAAGCTTCGCCGAGATCTTCAACATTTGATCAGGTATTGCCGACTTCTCTCCGTATATTTCTTTTTGCCAAACTTGTCATTGTTGAGTTGTGTTTGCTTAGAATAGTTTTTGTAACTGTAGAGATGGAGAGTCCAATGTTTAGTGGCGAGTTATCTGTCTCTGATGCCGAGTCGAACTCCGTGATTGATTCGTCTGCTATTGGTTCTACTGCTTTGGGAAAGTCCCCTCTTAATGACGGGCTAATTGTCGAGACAATGAGTTTGACGGATATTAAAGACGAACCGACTACTGAGGCCCAAATCGCTTTCTTGGCAAGGATTGCTCGATGGGGTGCTCGTTCTCCGAGAGATGCTACGCCGCTTTGAGGAAGTGTAAAACCAAAAAAGAAGGCAAGGGTTTCTGATCCTCCAGGCGCATCGCTTTCTGATGAAGATTCTTTGACTGCATTGAGGCAGAAATTCCACATTTCCGAGGAAATAGAGTTGCTTGTTCCTTCGTCCTTAGATCGTGCCGACGAGCCTCCGGATGGATATTTCACCTTATATGAGAGCTACTTCCATGGGTGTTTCTTGTGGTTTCCAATTCCGTTCGTCATTCTGTCGTACCTGCGATATTACAGCGTCTCCATCTCGTAGCTCACTCCTCGGGGACTTCGTCATTTGATTGGGATTCTGATTCAGAGCTACGAGCTTGGGGATGAGGTCACTCCTTATCATTTGATGAACTGGTGGGATCTCAGAAAATCCTCCCTCAAAGACAAGTTAGTCTACTTTGCGGTGAATCGGAAAGATTTTCGCATCAACGAAGGGTTTCCCAGCAAGGACCGTCGGTGGATAGATTTCTTTTTTTACGTACCGATTTGTGAGGAGACTTTAGGCGATGGCATCGGCTTTTCGACTCGGTGGCGGAGAAAGGGTAGCCGACCCCTTTGAAAGTTTTAAGGGCTCGACGTACTTGGTCTATTGTGCGCTGCTTTAGTTGTCTTTCGAATTTTGACTTTGTGTTGTTATTTTTCTCTTTGTTGCAGTGGTCTATCCTTGCCCACCAATTTCCAACGGTTGGCGTTCGCTACACAAAGCCCTTGCATCGCGGAAGTGTCATTGGGAGAGACATTTTTCTTGGGGGTGAGTTGAGAGAGCACGTGCTCTTCAGGAAGGACTTTCTGTTTTGGGTTCGTCGGCTAACCCTTCAGAGTACGAGATGGTGACTTGAAGAGAAAGAGAGGCTGCAAAAGCTAAGGAAACGGCCGAGGCTAACACAGCGAGGTCTCCTGGCGATGCTGTCGGCGGGAAAGAGTCGACTACGAAGGGTGCTGGCCCATCCTCAGTGCCGAGCTCTACTACTTTAACGAAACCCTTCGTGGTTCCGAAGCCGGTGCCGAGGTCTACTGTGGCATCTCCTCCTGAGCACATAATTGCTCTTGGGCGTATTGAGGGGACTGCTAAGACTGGCACGGGCCAGAAGAGAGGGCAAGACCAGGGCTAGAAACTCGGTGGTTCCGTCAAAGGGAAAGCTGCTGCCGAGGTGAGATCCACCAAGAAGCGGAAAAGCGGCGAGATTGGTTGTCTTGAGACTACCGCTCCGACGTCTTTGGCCGAGGATGGTGTTTGCGCTAATCGCTCCTCTGCGGCTCTTCTCCTTTCTAGTGTGACCTGCTCTGGAATGACGATGACTCCTCCAGACACGCTGATGCAACAGGTTCTTTATGCCGAGATGGCTCTTCGTGGAACTGCAGTAAGCCTTCTTTTTGATTTTTCTCATCTTTATTCTAGTTTCAACTTCTCATTTTCCTTCTTAACTTGGCCTTGTGATTTTTTTACTTGTCTTCTTTTATCACAGTTTCTTGCCTATGTCAACCAGTTGGTTTACGATTATGACCGAGAGGCCTGGACGAGTAAGGCTCGAGCTGAGGAGGATCAGAAGATAATTCTCGTGCTGCAGAATGAGGTTGAGAAGGCGGCTAAGGCGGCTGATGAGCATCGTTCCGCGATGGCAGTTCTTCAGAAGAAGTATGAGGTTGTTAAAAAACAAACCGAGTACCTGAAAGGCAGCAAGTATCGTCGCGAAATGTCGATCGTTGAGCTCCGGAATCAGCTTATAGCAGCCGAGAAAGCTCGTGAGACACATGTTCGTCAAGCGGCAGATGAGGCGAGCACTCAACTAGCGATGCATTTCCAGGACAAGCTTACGTGCGGCAGAGCTCACCTTGCTAAGGTAAAGGGTGAGGCTTACACGGATATGATCGATTTGGGTCAGATAGAGAGCAACCTTGACCTCGTCATGCTTCTCAAAGGAGAGACGCCACCCGTCCTTGATGAGGAGATGACGGGGTTGCAGGCTTGTATCACGACATTGCGGGGTGCCGATGCTCGCTTCCAGGTGATCCTAAGTGACTTGGAAAGGAGTTTGCTTCCCTCTCCTCCTCGGATCTCCTCCGTCGTTGCGCCTCGCTTGGACGATCTTGTTGAGTCCATCGCAGCTAGCGTTGGTGTTACCGATATCTCTGGATCGAACTAGGGGAACATGGCGATCAGTGAGCTTGGGTCTCAGAGCCTAGAGATTTTCATCCCTTCGGCTGCTGGCAAGCAAGCATCTTCGTTGAAGACCGCGGCCGACTCCTCTGCTCGAGGTAGTGTTGAGTATTCTAAGGATGGTCGCGAGTCTTCGAGGTCCACGGAGGATAACTCGGAGGATATCATGGTTAGTGCGGATGGGAGGTTCTTCCACGGTGGTAACAAGATTGGGACCGGTGAGTCCGCAGAGCCTGCTACTGTTGCCACTTTAGCTGTTGCTGGAGAAGTTGTCGGTGAGGATTGTGGAGCCACGAGGGCTGTTACCTAGCCATGTTGGCTTGATTATGCGTCTATGCTTTCTGTTTTTATTTTAGACTTGGTTTGGTTTGTTTTAGTGCCTAGATTGTTTTGTTTGCTTAGGTCTTAACTTAGAACCTTGCATTTGCTTTTGTGCCTGGACGGCTTTATCCACTTTGGTCATGACTTTGAACCTTGTGGGATTTTGTTTTGACGACTTATTGATACGGCTTTTGAATTTATTGTTTATGCTTTGTTGTCTTGGCACTTAAATCTAACGGTCTACAGACGAGTTCTTATTAACTACTCCATTTCGAAAACGACTTGGATTTGCGATGTGATCAGTAGTTTGTACATTGGTCTTTAGGCTAAGCATTATGGTTTATGGACGAGTTCTCATTAACGAGTCCGCTCAAAAATAACTTAGATTTTGATGCGACCAATAGCTAGTGTATTGGGTTTTAAGTATTATGGTTTACGGAACAGGTCTGCTCCAAAATATCTTAGATTTCTGATGCGAGGTTTAATCGACAAGCCAGCTCCAAGAAACGAACACGTTACGTAGTTGGGACCAATGGTCATATTATTGGGTTTTCGGATGATCATTTTGGTTTACAGCCAAGTTCTTTTTAACGAATCCGCTCCAAGCCAAACATGTATCGCGTAGTGACCATCATTTCTTTTGTTGGGTTGAAGGTGAACATTTCGGATTACGCACATGCTTCTCTTTAAATATATCCGTTCGATAATGAACATATAAGTGATAGAACCAACGATTTGTCAGTTGGGTTTTAGAATGATCATTTTAGATTACGCATATGCTTGTTTTCGAACGTATCCGCTCGATAATGAACATTTATATTTGTATAGCGCGCTTTTAATCCTGCGGAGGATGTGTTTGTCAGATCTGAAGTATTCGTATAGATTCGTTACTGTGGCCAGCAACAACGAGTATAAAACATCACATTATGGTAAGACGATTATTTATCCGTATAGGAAGCGATAGATGTATGTCTGTTTTGCGAGACTTAAATAATCCGTAAAGGATGTAGACGAATTTGAGTGAAAACTTGCTTTTGATTAATTGTGAAAAGTACTTACAAGAATTGGGAGTATACGAGTATACGCACCCACTCCCCTCCTTTTTAGGAGGGGGACAGCTGAACCTATCCGATGACGAGCTGCCTACGTACCCTTGGCAGGGATCAAGCCATCTCGTAGTTCATGGGAGGAACGTAAAGTATCTTAGTGAAAATACTTTTTCAAATGTCGCGCGATCCATGCGCGCGGGACTAGTTCGCCGGTCATGTGGGTGAGTTTATAGACACCCGGTTTGACTATATCTGTGACTGTGTAGGGTCCTTCCCAATAAGCTCCGAGTTTTCCGGCGTTATGTTCTGCTGTGTTTTGGAAGACTTCACGCAGCACTAAGTCTCCTTCAGAAAATTTACGAGGTCGGACGTTGGAGTTGTAGTACTGTGCGGCGGCGTGCTGATAGTTGGTGATGCGAACCAAAGCTTGGTCACGTCGTTCGTTGATGAATTCTAGCTCGTCAAGCATCAAAAGGTGATTGAGTGCTGCCTGACCTGATAAAAGTCTCCGACGTATGCCTGGAAAACGTATTTCGGAAGGAATGACACATTCGCTGCCGTAGACAAGAGAGAAAGGAGTCTCTCCGGTAGCCCGTCGTGGAGTCGTTCGATGGGACCAAAGCACGCCATCGAGCTCGTCGGCCCATAGTCCTTTCTTTTTGTCCAGATGTTTTTTAAGGCCGCCGATGATCAGTTTATTGATGGCCTCAGCTTGTCCGTTCCCTTGAGGGTAGCGTCGGGTAGACTTGCTCAAACGGATCTTCCACTTTTCGCAGAAAGTTTCAAATTTGGTCGAGATGAACTGAGAACCATTATCCGTGATAGTTTCGTATGGGACTCCGTACCGGCAGATAATGTTGCGCCAATTAAAGCTTTCGACTTGAGCGTCACGAATGCGAACGAATCCTCAGCTTCCACCCATTTGGAAAAATAGTCTGTCAAGACTAAGAGATATCGTTTCTGGCGAGATGGGTGCAACGGGCCAACAATGTCCATAGCCCATCGCATGAATGGGTATGGCGATGTGACCGAAGAAACGAGCTCGGCGGGCTGGTGGATCCTAGGGGCGTGACGCTGACACTTCTCGCATTTTGCAGAAAAAATCTCGCAATCTTTGACCATAGTGGGCCAATAATGTCCATGACGCTCGATTTTTATAGCGAGAGCTTTGCCACCGAGTGGTTGCCACAAGAGCCGCTATAGACTTCCTTCATTATGTCGCGCGCCTTCTGTCTTTCGACGCAGGAAAGCAATGGCCCTGGAAATCTCCATTTGAAGACACTACAGTCGAGCAGAATGAAACTGGCAGCTTGGGCCCGAAGTTTTTGAGCCTCCCATTTATCTTTTGGCAAGGTACCATTAGCGATGTAGTCCTTGATTATGGCGAGCCATTTAATATCGCATCCGTACGCAGTGGCATAGGATTCCTCGTCTGAACCAATGATGTCATCTTCAAGTGGATGGGTAGAGGTAGTTGTGTCGGCGGTGGGGCTGGGAGCTGTTGTTTGGGCTGTAGGCGGGATTTTGATGTCTGGATTGCTTGGAGGATCAATATCCATTGCGACAGGTTGCTTTGTGTCTCTTGGCTGCTTAGCGGGGACTGCGGTCGCAGGAGTCCTTGGATGTGTAGTCCTTGGCGAAAGTGTCTCTTCTGGACTGAAAAGAGGTAAATTGGAAGGTGTCTCGGCGTCCGTGCTCCCTTTTTCGTCAGCCGCTGCTTCTGTCTGCTCCTTTTCTTTTTCGCCGCTTGGGCTCGAGTAAGGACATTTACCTTAGTGGGCGGAGCAATGCTGGGGAATTCGATGAACTCTACCGGGATTACCCGTTTTAAGTCGGGATCGGACGTAGAGGCAAAGGCGGCCAATGCGTCGGAGTTGTTGTTCTCGCCTCTAGGAATCCTCGTTAGGTGGAACTCCTTAAATTACACTGCCAACTCCTTTGCTATCTTAAGATATGCATCCATGCGATCATCTTTGGTGCATACTCTCCATTGAAATGGCTGACCACTAATTGCGAGTCGCAGAAGGTATCAACTTGGTCGATTTTAAGGCCCGCCAGCGATGAAAGCTTCGTACTCGGCCTTATTGTTGGATGCTCTAAAGCCCAAGCGGAATGATTGTTCGAGAATATCTCCCGTCGGGGAAGTTAAGCGGATGCTAACTCCGGAACCACTCTTGGAGGAGGATCCGTCGACGTGTAATTACCAGGTCAAATTTGGATGTTCGACGATGCAATCTTCGTCTGGAAGTTCGATTAGGAAATCTGCTAATACCTGAGATTTGGCAGCAGTCCGAGCGCGATACTCAATGTCATATTCGCTGAGCTCAATGGCCCATTTCGCAAGTTTTTCGGACTGACTTGGGCTGTGCAAGATGGAGCGAAGGGGAAAAGTACTCAGAATGACGATTGTATGTGACTGATAATACGGTCTCAACTTTCGAGCGGACATGAGAACATAAAGTGCCAACTTCTCCATCTGAGGGTATCTTGTCTCGGCATCAGTTAAGGACTTGCAACGTAGAAGATAGGTTTTTGCTCGCCGCGTTCATCTCGAATAAGTACCCCGCTTACTTCTGTGTCTGACACGGCCGTGTATAAAAATAAAGGCTCGCCCTCGACGGGTTTGGCGAGTACGGGAGGGCTGGCCTGTACTGTTTCAGCTGCTGGAAGGCGTCTTCGCATTTATCCGTCCACTCGAATCTCTTGTTACCGCGCAGAGTATCGTAGAATGGCAGACATTTATCGGTGGAACGAGAAATAAATCTATTAAGAGCAACCATCCTTCCTGTCAGTCTTTGCACTTCGCGGGTGTTTCTGGGTGAAGCCATCTTGAGAAGGGCGTCGATCTGCTTTGGATTTACCTCAATGCCGCGGTGGGTCACCAGATAACCAAGAAATTCGTCGGAAGTTACTGCAAATCGACATTTTGCTGGATTAAGCTTCATGTTATGTTGGTTGAGCTGCTGAAAACATTCCTCCAGGTGAGCAATGTGATCTTTTTCTTCTAACGTCTTGACGAGCATATCGTCTATGTACACCTCCATAGTATTGCCGAGCTGATGATCAAACATCTTGTTCATCAAACGCTGATATGTGGCATCGGCGTTCTTCAGACCAAATGGCATTACTTTGTAGCAATAGATTCCTCGATCGGTGATGAATGCTGTCTTCTCGCGATCCTCGGGGTTCATGAAGATCTGATTGTAGCCTGAAAAAGCGTCCATGAAGGATAGGAGCTTGTTGCCAGCAGTTGCTTCGACTAGGCGATCGATGTGTGGTAATGAAAAGCTATCCTTACGACAGGCTTTATTCAGGTCGGTGAAGTCCACGCAAACGCGCCACTTACCGTTTTTCTTTTTGACGACAACTGGGTTTGCGAGCCAGTCAGGGTATTTGACTTCCATTATTGATCCAACACGCAGAAGCCTCTCCACCTCGTCATTTACTGCCTTTGCCCTCTCAAGTCCTAGCTTCCACCATTTATGCTTGACGGGCTTGAAGGTGGGATCGATATGCAACTCATGGTTAGCGATGCCGATTTTGATTCCAGACATATCTTCAGCGGCCCAAGCAAAGGTGTTGATATTCTTTTCGAGGAAAGAGATAAGCGCTTTTTTATCTGTTCGTCGAGCTCGGCGCCTATGTCGACACAACGTTCTGGGTGGTCATCATCGATGCAGACTGGGATGACGGGGTCGCAAGTCGAAACGGGACCCTCCTTCTTGCGATCTTCGTTGACCTGTAATTGCTATAAGAGTGGGGCTTGCTCCTTGAGTTGCTCGCGATCTGTCTTCATCTTCTTTCGTTTTCCTTCTCTAGATGGGTCGGCAGCCGGATTTCGGATTTTGTGTTCGGCTAAAAAACAGATCCGGGAGTCCTTCTGGCTCCCCCAGATTGTTTTGATACCCTCAGGAGTGGGAAATTTGATACACAGATGGTAAGTTGACGGCACCGCTTGCATCGAGTTGATCCAGGGGGTTCCCATGATCGCATTGTCAATGGCCGGGTTATCCGAAACGGAGAACTTGACGATTTTGGTCAGGTTACCAGTGCAAACGAGCAGATTGATGGTCCCCATGGTCATCGTGGTCTCGCCAGAGAACCCCGTGATTGGTTTGGGTGAGGATCGGATCCTGGACAAGTCGATACTCATCCGTTGAAGAGTATCTCGGAAGATTACATCCACGGAACTGCCTGTATCGATCAATATACGCACCACGTCGCGGTGGTCGATGATTAGCTGAATCACGAGGGGATCGCTGTGTGGGTTGTCGAGACCTTGTGTCTCTCTTTCTTCGAATGTGATTATGTCATTACCAAAATTTTACGGCGTGGACCAGTTTGCGCTGACATCGGCGCGTCGCTGGTATGCCATAATGGCAGACACTGTGTCGGCACAGTGGTGAGATCCTCCCATGACAAAGTTGATTCGTTGGCGGGCGCCGCCGTGATCTTGATCATCGTTCTTTCTTCTCCACTTTGGGATGTCATTATTGGTTTGTTTCGGCTGTTCCGCGGCCTCATCGATTTCGAAATCTTTAAGACTGAAATCTCCTTTGAGTGTGCCGGCTGTGAGCTTGGCAGCTAACTTTTGGTCGAGGGTGCGGCAGTTAGCGGTTGAATGGCCGAGTATTCGCTGGAACTCACAATAGGCTGCTTTGTTAAAGTTGCTTTGCTTTCTGATCCATGTGTTATTCCACAGACCTCGTCCGCGGCCTCCTCCCCGACCTCGGCCAGTGTCAGTCAAGTTGACCTGAAAGTTATGGGCTCCTTTGAACCCGCCTTCATGCTGGACAAAACCCGATCCTTGGCTAGTTTTCTTTGTTGTTGGTGGGTTCATAGCCTGGGTGGGATTGTTCGCTGGCTTCGACTTACCGTGCTTCTGGGCTAGCCTTCGAAACTCTTCTTCGTTCTTTGCGAAGCTCGATGCAGAGCATCCTTGATTGTGGATGGTGCATTGACGTACATTTCCTTCCGAAAATCTGACTCGTACCATAGCGCATTTCTCAGGGCATCCAATGCGGACTTGTTGGTTACTCCTTCAATTTTAGACAGGACTGTTTTGAATCTGTCGATGATGTTTCGAAGGGTCTCCTACTGTCCTTGTGCCATAGTCCAGAGGTCGGCGTCAGAGGTTTGTCGCTCCATGAAGATGTCGTAGTGTTTCAGGAAAGCGCAGGACAGTTGTTCGAAACTATCAATCGAGTTTCTCTCAAGTCTGGAGAACCATTGGAGAGCTGGTCCCTAAAGGCTTTCGACGAACAAGAGACACTGGGATGTGCTCTTCTCATTTTCCCTGAAGTTGACCCTTCCCATCGCAATTGCGAATGCCAGGAGATGCTCCTTTAGGTCGGTATTGCCTTCGTAAGTGGGGACCTTTACTCACCCATGATCGGATACGTTCGCCTGAGCGATCCGTGCCGTGAAAGGGGTAGTCTGGGCCTCCTCGAGGACTCTGTCAATCTCGGGAGCTCTACTAGATACGCGATGTATCTGTGATCGCATATCCTTCATGTCAAAGACAGTTCGGTCTAGTGCTGCCCGCATCATGGCCAGCTCATCCTCTTGAGCTTTGCTTTTCGATGTACGCTCTTCGTCGAGCTGTGCTTGCTCGGCCCAGAAAATATTCTCCTCCTCTTCGTCTGCGAAATCTCGATAGCACTCGAGGCGGGTATGGTTTCATCGAACGTGGGCTTGGCCTTCGTCTCGGGGCTCACGGTGATCGCCTGAGTCACGCTCACCGCTCGGATGGTCGTCCAGATCTATCACTGGAGGTGCTCTTCCGGGTGGAGGTGCGCTCGTCGTCATATTCGGCTCGGCGGTGCTAAAGTCATGATGGGCTGACGGCGCTTCACGGATCTGTGGTGTTCCGGTAGGTGGAAAAATTCAGGGCTGTCGGGTTAAAGTGTCCTATGGATCTCCATATTACGCATGTTCCTCTGCATCGGGTTCTGCTCGCCCTGGCCAAGGTCCTTCGCTCGTCATCGATCGCCACGTTTCGCGCATCTTGTTCTGTTGACTTCTTGCAACACCTCCATCATCTCCTTCATCTGCTTGAGGAATTCAGGCGTCACCTCTGTTGTCCCAGCGGCTCGATTCGCACTTGAATCATCAGCATCTTTGTTCAGAGCTCCAGAGTTGTTGGCGTCTTTGTTCTGAGCTCCGGAGTTCTCGACGTCTTTGTCGATGCCACAGTTATGAGCCTCCACGTTCTTATCTCCGGGTTGATCTCCTGTGGGGGTTTCGAAATCGTCGCTGGTCATCTTTGCTAGATCTGCAGTCGAGTGGTTCTTTTTGTGAAAGAGATTCTCAGAAAGTGTCCCCTTAGACGGCGCCAAATTGTGGAGGTCGAAACCAACACGATTAGTTTTGTCAAGGATTTTTAAGGGAAACAAGATCTCTGGAAAGACTCACATGAACAGTCAAGAACAAAGTTAGAAAACACGAAAATAGCATTAAGAAAACTTTATTGATTTTGTGCTAAGTGTTTTGTGTGCAAAGTTGCGATCCCCCTTTCAAAGGAGTTACAGGAGTATATATACAAGTCTAAGTCGGCTAGGTCTAACAATTAAGAGATAAGGAAGGTTTCTGTATTTCTCGAGATTTTCCTTTTATCGTAGTCGGTGCTAACCACGGCTTTGTCGTCGTGGGCTAGACTTTGCCATCTCGCCACCTCGCCATATTGGGCCTGTGTTCCTGGCCCAACTTCTTGTAGTCGGCCCATTGCCTAGCTCTTTAGGATGGTTACGTCGGCTGGTTGTCAAGCACTCCAGATGGCGACGTTGGCGACAATGGTCGGCAAAGCAGTGCTCGTCAAGGAGCTCTCGGCGGTAGTAGTCAGTAAGGCTGTGCTCGGTGACGGAGATTGGCGGAAATGAGCATTTCCGGCGAGTTGCCAAGGTCTCCAGAGTGTACTCGGCACTGTCCCATAAATGCCCACTTCCATACTTAGCCATTTTATCAAATAACTGTCGGAAGGAGTTTTGACCCCAACAATGATTCCATATAGGATTGTAAGAGCATGTTTATCGGACAGCTTTTGTAAAGTATCAACAGCATTAAATAATAAAAAGTAATAAAGAAGCAAGAAAGAGGAAGAGAGAGAGTGAAAAGTTTCAGCATAATGAAACAGTTGTTCTAGTTTTGTGAACATTTTTTGCCACATGTCTTACAATCATTGGTCTATTATTTTGTTAATAATTTAATAATTAAATAAATCACTAAACTAACATAAAATCATTAAAATATCATATTTAAGAAACTTATAAGGGTATTGCCATTAAACATGTTTTAAAGTCTCCAAAACTATCTATGAGTTTTTCATTTTGGAAACACAAGTTTTCACGTCAAAATTACTTCAAAATATGTGATCTCATAAAATAAACCAACCTATAATACAAAGCATATATATGTTGGCAAAAAAAAAGCATATAAATAATGTACACAAATCAAGTAAAAGCCATAAAAGAAATGAAGCTACTAAGACATCACTTTTTCATATTCTCTTTCGTGGTTTTGATCTCTCACTTGTAATAAAACCAAACAAAAATTATAAAAAGAATAATGAGAATCACCTCTAAAGGACTCCAAAGAGGTTTGCTAGTGTCATAGGTATAATCAACCTCCACTTATGATATGTGTCTTTATAATATCAAAAGTAATATGTAAGAAACGAAGAAGACAGACATCAAAACAAAATGGAAAAATAACTGATTCACTCAAGAGTAAACTAATAAACGTAAGCAAATGAGACATTAGCTTTCCTCCAAATGGGCAGGACCATCAGGCAATGCCACAATTTATTTTGCAACCTAGAAAGTGAAAACACACTGAGTGAATAAACAAATTCCTTTTAAAAAATATTTGATGGTGCATTTTTATGTATACCCTCTCTTATGAAATAAATAGAATTGAGTGATTTCGAGTGAATATAGTTCATAACGACAAAACATCATACCCAATATCGCATCCTCTCCTTAACTGGAAGAAAGCTAGGAAAAAAAAAAAATCATTAGAAAGCACAAGTTCTATATTTTGGGACCTAAATGATTTATAGAACTATATTAGTCTGTCATAATATTTATATATAAAAAAAAACTAATATAGTTGGTAAGTTATGCTACCTTAATTCTTCACAAACTTTATTACAGCAAAGGTGGAAGATTTTGCATAGTTGTTGCTCAAAGTGATCACTTACTGTCATGTATCCTTTTGAACATTTGTCACAATAATCAAGAGACCAAATCCAATAACCAACACGATTCGACCATCAATCTCTCGAGAGATGTCGAGGTCAAATACATGACAACTATCGATAGGAGAGACAACAAAAACTGATCGTGAGGGAGGAAGAAAAGACGCTCTCTGGATTACAGCTCGAATCAATCTGCAAGATAAAAAAATTGATTAAAAACCACGAGAAAGCAATAAAAGAAAAAAGCAAAAGATACGATGGGGAAAGTATGGAGTATTGAAGATGAATGATAACATTTATAGAGAAGTATTATAGGTTAAATTGATTTTATAAAATTTTAACAATGGGAATGCGTGATATGAGGAAGAAAATCATTCAAAGATTTTAAATTGAGTAATATTTAACTTTTATTTAAGTAATAAACTTGCAAGTTACAATCAAATCTTAATAATCAAATCTTAACAAATATTTTAAAAACAAAATTTTCTTAATGATTACTCAGATAAGAAAATACATTTGATTTTTTTTTTCTAATATTTGTCAAACAAAATCAAAATTTAAAAATATTAATTGATGCATAAAACGTTACAAATGCATTAAAAGTTAAAATTTGATCGGTTGGAACAATAAGTTGGTTCCTATTATTTTGATCGCATAGTTAGAAAATATTGTGTAAAATAAATGAAGAGATTTAGTTAGATATTGTACTTAAGAAGTGGATAAGTATTCCTTTTTTTTCATTTTCTTTTGTTTAATTTTTATTAATTTAATTACTTTTATTTTGATTTGAATCTTTGTGAGATTTAATTATTTTTTATTATTTTAATTAGCTCAAATTAATCCATGTCATTTTTTTTACAAGCCATGTCATCTTTTTGAGCCAATGACATTAAAACAAATAAACAAATTTAATAAATCTACTTCTCTTTTAATAGGAAGGGGATTAGGCATTTAGTATTTAGGGGGTGTTATTGGTTTGTAGATTTAGAAAGAGTTTTGAGGATTTAGATTTTATAAAGATTCATGTGTTATTCAATATAGACTTTTGAAAACTCTCTTAAAGTTTGGTGTTATTGGTTTATGCATTTGTAAAAAGTAATGTAAAGTCTTTAAAAGTCTAGAGTTATTGGTGGTGTAGTTTTATAAAATCAATCAAAAAGTCTTGTGTTATTCAAACAAAATGAAAATAACTCACTTTGTCACTATTTTAAAATATTGTGTTATTGGTTTATTGATTCTAGCATTATTCTTCACAAAATCTAGTTATCAAAGTCATGCACGTTTAGTAGGTATTCTCAAAGTTTGTTCTTGTTTATTTAAAAGAAAATAATTTTCATAAACATGCTCTGGAAATTAGTTTTCTAATTTCATGAATGGCCATGCATGTCCCGATATATATGGGCCATGTTCTTTTCTCTGTTTCCAAACTCATGTGGCTTTTAGCAATTTTGATGGATGATCATTATGAAAATCTATCTCCCAAGTCGATTAATAGTAATGAACGATATAAATACCCAGCCACGATTGATAAATGCAAACATGAACACAAGCGATAATTATACATGTAATACGTATAAATTAATCATGGTAAATCACTCAAAACTCAATCAATCAAGCTATAAACAGTTTTTAAAAAAAGAACGTAAGGTATAATTAAAATAAAAAGTGAAAGAACAAAATCAAACTGTATGAACACGCATACATAAATAAGGAAAACAAATTGTATAAACACACACACAAATTAGAAAATGGTTGAGAATAATTAATAACGTAAAAACTTTGAGGCAATATATAGAAGATGAGAAGTTAACAGAAAATGTAGTAGATAACAACAAACACAAAATAAAATATTATGCAATACTTGAAGATAAACACAAGTTTATAATTATCTTCTTGTTAAAGAATCTAATAATCTTGTAAACTGTAAGAAGTTTAAAACAAATCTGAAATTCTTTTTAAATTGAGTAAATTCTTTAATTATTTAAATCATCAAAACTCTTTCTAAATCTACAACCAATAACACCCCCGTACTGTTTAATATTAATTATATGAACTTGTGGAATATTTGTAGTGTATTATAGTTTGCTGATATACAAAACTAGTGAAAGAATTACCATAATTTATTATGACTTTTTTTTTAATCGTCTAGATTTATGAATTATTACAAATTATGACGTTATGTATGGATTTTTGTTGGGAATTGGGTTATGAAGGGATTTTCTATTCTATATGAATAAAGTAAAAAACAAAAATAGAAAGATTAACATTGGACTTCATCGATGGTAATGAAAATTCCCTTCTGGGAATTAAGGTAGTGTTATTCAATGATGGATTTTAATAGAGTTTAAATCCAATCACAATCCATTGTTATTCAATGATGAATTCATTAATATAGTTTGAAATCTAGTGTTATTGGTTCCTATATTTACAAACTCTTTATTAAGAGAGTTTGAAATCGATTGTTATTCAATGAAAGATTTAAAATGACTAATTAAAGTCTTGTGTTATTCAAATTTGATAGATTCTCATAATTGTTTTTAATAAAGAGAGTTTGAGTGAATTTGGAGTTAACTTTTACAAGTAAATTATAAAAACGAAAATCTAACATTTTACCTTGAGATTTCAAAATCCAACTCAAATCACGTTCATCTCTTCAGGATCTATTATGTATTCTAACTAATAGATACACATACATATTTCGTATCTATCATTTGTTTTTTTTTGTTTCTATAGAAGAGGTATTTCTAGATCCTTGTAACTAACACCTCTGATTTTTGTTGCTATTTGATATGAAGAAATGATAGCTTGTGTTGGTGATGATCTAATTATAATATTTATATTGTAGGTTTTTAAATAATGGAACAAAATGTTTACGAGGAAGATGATACATATGTATTATTGATGCTTATTTCTTGGTTTTATTCTCTTTACGTTGATTTTTTTTTTTTATTAAAAGTTTTAAATTTTTGTTTGGATCAAATCTATTCTAAAAACCAAATGATATGATATCTACTTTATCAATACAATACCAAAGATTTTGAAAGTCTAGATAAATCTATGTAAAATCAATGATGAATCATCAATCCAAATCTTTTAAAATCTTATCTGATTTAAATCTAATATAGTTGAATTAGAATCCATCATTAAATAACACCCTCTAAATATTCTTGGTGACTTCAAATCAGCTTCGTATCTTGAAGTAAACAAGCTTAAATCCTCAGTTTTCTCTTTGATAGTGGAAATCCAAAGAAAAACTCGATACACACTGACATGATTAGGACTTCAGATTGGAAGGGTATCCTGTCAAGTACTTGGTTTTAAGATCTTATTGGATAAAATTCACGGCATACTCTCATCGATATTGTAATGTATAAATGGAAATGATGGAGTTTTTGAGAGAGGTGGCTAGGGCTGGACAGAAAAACATAACCGAACTCCACTCGGAATTATCTGAACTGAACCGAATCCAATTTTCTAAAATACCCAAATGGGTATTATATTCCAAAAACTGAAACCGAATCTGAAAAATAGGATATTTTTCGGGTTCCTTACGTAAAACCGAAACCAACCCGAACCCGACAAAAACTGAATTTTTTTTCTTTTCAAAATACATGAGTAGGTATTATATTCTTAAAACCGAAAACCTGATAACCATTTTAACCGACCCAAAACTCAAATGGTTACCCGAATGTCCAGACCTAAAATTGGTTATAAAAAGGTCTTGGTTTTGTTTTGTAATCTTTATAGAAACGAGTAATAATAGATTAGATGAGTGTGTTAATTCAAGTTAATGGGTTCAACTCTAGTACAAAAATGAAAACAGATATGTAGAAACGAAACGTTTAGAAACGTGAAAATGATTTAAAAAATATATATATATGGAAATGGATACGTTTTGGAAATGCATACATGTAGGCCTACAGACATGCATACATGCATATATATACTAATGAAGCAACAACATCAACATAATATCTAAAAATAATTTGAATAACTTAAATTATAACAGCAAATGCAATCTTTCATAATTTTGTTGTCCTTAATTTATAAAAATATTAAATATATCTCTACATTTCCAATCTATTTAATTATTAAGTTAAAAAAAAAGTTTATGTCGCGTTTTCAAGATAAAATTAAACATCTTAGTTTTGTTTTCAATTTGAGATTTCTAGGAACGTGTTTCCATCGCGTTCCCAAAACGAGATTAAACATTTTCGTAGCGTTTTCAAATTGAATTTCTATGAAACACGTTTTCATGGCGTTTCAGTTTCCAAAACGAGAAACACACCTCGGACAGATTTTCAATGCAACCCAGGGGCTCAATTAATTTTATTAAGACTATTGATATATTGTTAAGTATATATCTATGTTTTATGAAATCTGAATTTTGGAATTAGTTTAAGGTCGGGGACAACCGTGTTTACTTTCACCAAAATTTAAGAAAAGTTGTACTCCCATTCAATAAATAAATAAATTTCCTTCACCATTTTTTTATTGTGGAGACCATCGAGAAGCACTGGTGTGCGCAACTATTGTAGTTTCTAATATAACATCTATTTTTAAAGAAAAATTTATCTAAAATAACCTAGTTATTAAAAAAAAATAACTCGAATCACCTTTTTAATTTTTATTATCCAAATAACCTACTTTTTTTTCATAATATCAAAAATATTTTTCTTAACTAACTAATATTAAAAAATATATTTAATTTTAAAGAAACATTTTAACTCAGAAAAAAGAAACTAAATTTAAAAACTTTTATCAACAAAACACTCTACAAGTCTGTCAATGTCTTCGTGTAATATTTTTTTTGTTTGTAAAGTTTACATTTTTTTCGCAGAGTCTGCCACTGCCTCGATATAGTCTATCAATACCTTGACAGAGTTTGCGATTTTTAGTAGAGTCTGCTAATATCTCGGCAGAGTCTACCAATAGTTCAACACGTATATTTTGGTGGAGTCTGCGTATTCTAGACATTGGCAGAGCCTCAAATTTTATGTACTGAATCGAAGTAACCAAACTTATAGTAAATTAGTAATTTGTTTATGTACTTAATATTATGTGAATTAGTTAGGTGATTTTCCAATGTTCTAATCATATTATTTTAAAAAAATAAGAAGTTTTCCATTTTTGTCTAGATAGATATTCATTTTTTGTTCAATTTTAATGGTAAGATTTATCATAATGTATGATTAATTATTTTAGGTAAGTTTATGAATATTATAATGTGTTAGGCAATTGAGATTAGAGTAATCAAAATAAGTTATTTATATATAAATGGGTTTGATAGTGAGTATAAATGAATTAAGTAAATCAAAAATAATATGGCTAAGAAAAATTGTGGTGATGACACATCATCAAAAATGATCTACAATATTTCTCTTTTAATATATATTAGAACAAACTATAGAACAAATTGTTCTTATTTAAATAATATTTAATTCTTATTATTGCATAAAAAATATTCTACGAATTTGAGATCCATTTGTATATATTCTGAATTAAATGTATATATGTTGAAAAAGTTAAAATATAACGGATTCGAGATCCGTTATGCTCCGAAGACAGAGTAGTTGAAATTTTCCAATCCGAAACAAATATTTAGTTGGAACATGCAATTATAACAAATATTGAGACAAAATATTAGTTGTTTTATAACACATGGAAGGAAAAAAGTAAATAAATTGTATGGATGCTCACATTGAATTCAATTCTACTACCCGTAGAATGTATAGAGGGACACTTACCTCTCCATCTTTGATTCTTGCAAATCGTGAAAAGGAGATTTTACTGAATCTTCATGGTTTTTTAAAAAATCATAAAATTCGATAGAAATTCACAATGTCTTGTACCTTCTCATCCTGCCAATTTAAAAAGAAAAAATATCATGATTAAAATAAAATAACTTAATATACCCAAAATTATATACATATGCTACTGTATTTTTTAAAGGCAAACTACATAAATCTAATACTGAAATTTAAAAACTATACTACTGGTTACAAGTACAGAGACTGCATATGATTATACAGAAATTACAAAAACAATAAATCGAGAAGAGATTACCAAAATATATTTTCACTGTGATAGTTGAAAATATATTTTCATCTATACCAATTTAAGTGCAACCAAATGAACGACATAATGAGAAAAACTAAAATTGGTGAAGAATTTCAATGAATATAAATTTGTGATAGTTGTGACATAATGAGAAAAACTAAAATCGGTGAAGAGTTTCAATGAATATAAATTTGTGATAGTTGTCATTTGCTAAGGTAGACTTTTTTTGTTGATCTAACTATGTGTGGTGAAGAAATTTGGTAGTATTTGTTTTGTGATGAGAATTTGCGTGAGGTATACACTCATTTTATAGTGTCCAACTGTCCATGTAGCATTGTTTCAATATAGGTTAAATCTTTTGAATATCACCTATAATTAACGGTTTTTAATAAAAAATCCTCTCAACTATCGTCGGATCTTGAAAAATCTTCTCAACTATTTTTTTAGTAACAAATCCCCTCAACCATAATTCGTTAGTGAAATCAACCCTCCGTATACAATAACGTTTAATTCCAATAAAAATTGTTATTTTTTGTTACAAAAACTACAAAACGTCTTAAATATTGACCAAAATATCAAGTTGTTTACAGAAAAACAAGAGAAATGCGCAAAGAAAAAATTAGTTGCAACTTGTGTTCAAGATCGCTTTGATTGGATATTATATGCTTCAATAAACAGTATGTCTATAGTTGTGAGATCCTACAACGAAACTCACAAATGTTACTCAATAGGTGTGGTGAATCTCTACAGTGCACCTATGATTGCGGCTGATTTTCTGAATGAGTTTAGTATTAATCACGATTTACAGTATACCTACGATCACCTTTTTTGTCATAAGATTCAATATTTGAGACGCTTTGTCGTTTTTGTAACAAAAGACAACAGTTTTTATTAGGATTAAACGTTATTGTAGACGAAGAGTTGATTTCATTAACGAAGTATAGTTAAGGGGTTTTCTTACCAAAATAGTTGAGGGGATTTTTCATGATCCGAAAATAATTGAAGGAATTTTTTATTAAATATGAGGGGATAATGGAGATTTACCGATTAGTATGAATACTATCTACTAATATATTTGAAAATTTAATATGTTTAGGTTCATTTGAATATTCATAACTAATCAAATATTTGATACACGAAAAAAATTGGTAAAATTTGAACTTCCCAATCATTTAATATCTATTTTTTGTTCCTAGTTATTTGGTTTCCTTGATAGATTTTATTTTCAAGCCTTCACAAATTTCAATTTCAATCTATTCAAATAAAATTTGGTAACAACATCCTATATTTTGGAACGTCTGCTTGATTTCTAGGTAATTGAAATTTTTTTGCAATTCAGTTTTTAACATTATAGTTGTAAGCATAATGTTATGTTTATGTTTAACAAAATAAAATATATATAGTTTTGAATTTTTTTCTGATCAATAAGTTATTTGGTGAATATTTATAATATACAAAATTTGGTATTTTGAGTATTTAAATACGAATTTTTTGTTTATTTAAAATAACTATGGTTAATGTTTTGCAATGTATTTTAAATTTTATATAATCAGATTAACTAAATTTGACAATTTCAGTGAAAAATGTAGTCAACGGAGATTTGATAATAAAATTTCATTTTATAGAAGAAGAACAATTTAACATGTTCAAAGTTCTATGTGTTATCGAAAAATTCAAGATTCAATCATATATTTTATTGTTCTCATTTGTTTAGGATTTCTAATATTTTTAAAATATTGTCAAACGAAATGTTCTCTATAATTTTGAATGCAAGCGTATATTTCTCAGAATTTTAATAAGTTGAAAAAATGAATATTTATTAAAGTTTGTTACGTGTTTGGCAATAGAATTAAAGCCAAGTAAAATAGGTATAGCATGTGAAATAGTGTTTGACAAATGGTATATAATATTAGTAAAAAATGAATTTTTAATTTTTAAAAAAGCTTGAGAAAAATTGAGGGAGTGGCACCTAAGAAAAAGTGGTCTCCTAGTGCTTCTCCTTTAATATATAGAAGATACAAGAGGGTATCTCCTGGTTTCATCATATTTTTTTGTAAATATATTATGTCATATTTATAGAATGCATATCGTAAAACAAAAAACCAAAATTATTAGAAATTAAACTTGCTCCTATTTTTTAAGTCTAGAAGAATTATATACATGTATATATATTTAGATTTTCACTTTTATGGATTTAAATTTCGTAGTTATTGCTGTACTGCATCCACCAGTCCCTAGATTTATGCCATTTTTACCAAAAAAAGAAAAAACATGTACCTCAACTGACTTACTCTCATTTTTGAGTTTGCAATCAACATTCATGTTTAGTACAATTATAAGCATTAAGCTTGAAGATCGTTAACGTTACCAAGAATTTGGTGTTTCTATATTCCGTCTAAGATTATTTTTTTCTCCTATTTTTTGTCTTCTAAGACTTTGAACAGGAAAATTTGAAGCCCTTGATACTTGTATTATATAAGTTCGATGACAGAGATCAAGAACATCCAATATTTCCTTTTACTTTATGTCTTCAATGTGTCCATCATCTTGATAAGAATAAAGCTGTGGAAACTAAAGCTTTATTCATTATCAGGGAAGATTACACCAATTGTTCCAACAGATCCAGAGAGATTATATTATATCTCCCTAGCAAACACATAAGTTTGTTCCCAAATACCTAAAACAATCGATCACCTCTCTTTCTCTATGTGCTTTCTATTTGTACTATTAACAAACACGTTCACTTCTCTTCTTCACCCTTCTTTTGCCTTCTATTGTAAAGTACTCTTCCATGCGTATCACATTCCACGGGACATCTCCTCCTCCGCTGCGGTCGGTAATTTCATAGATACTTGTAAAACCTATTTCCCGAGTTTATTTTTCAAAGATATGTATCATTACATATTAATATATAATCTTAAACAGAATTATCAATTATATGTGATCAAATTCAGAAGCAAGAAATTAACCAGAAAAATGAACACACGAAACACAATTGTAGAAGAAATAAAATTCTTAAGTATGAGATAGTACCTTTTATACACAAAACACAACCATTTGATGAGTTTGATTCATTTAAGAGAAAATACTAGAATAATGGTACACATACTTCTTACTTTATTGTAATCGAGATAAACGGGCCAAGAGTATATGAATTCATTTTTTCTACTCGTACATAATTTGCTAGGCTATAATAAGAAAACCTTGTTAGAATCTATCTGATATATCTTTGTATAAAATGGCTGATAATAAGACATAAGATATATTATAATTTATTCCTCCATGAGTTCATCACTTGGTTTCAAAATACTTTTGGTGGAGAATCCCTAGTTACAAATGGATGATAAGTGTAGTGTAGACCACAATGCATATCAAGCATGATATCTGAAGGGTTGGGAAATGGGTGTTATGCAGTGGCTTCTATTATGAGCAACAACCTTACCTACCAAAATTTTCCTTACAATATATAGTGGCTTTTTTGTTTTTATTTTTAAATTGCGAACTGCTTGCAGAGTTATTAACTTCAGCCATAACCTGTATTTTTTTTAACAATCTCCTTCGAATCAGTGACACTTAGTTTTCTTAGCCAAACAACTAAAGTGTAGCTCAATTAGGTTTGGTTTTACAAACCATTCAATCGTACTGTTTCTCATCAAACTAACAGATTGTAGATAGGCCCGGGTCAAGATTGAAATGGGCCTAGAACCAAAAATAAATTGGTCTAATTTTTTTATAGGTTTTTTGCGAAATAAATAAAGTTTTAATTTTTTTTTGTAGGTTTGATTAATCAAACAGAAAATAACGTTATAAAAAAATATGGGCCCTTCCTATTTATTTTTAATTAAATTTTTATCCAATACAGTAAAACCTTTATAAATTAATACTGTCGGGCCAACGATATTTTATTAATTTACAGAGTTATTAATTTATAAAGATATCAATTACACCAAAAAAACCAATTTAAGATCGTGAAAATTTATTGATTTATCGAGTTATTAATTTATCGAATATTAATTTATCGAGTTTCTACTGTATTTAACAAAAGAAATTGAAAAAAAAAAATTCGGCCTTTTAATTATTGAGACACGTGGTAGGGCCCTGGGGTGTCGCACCACGTGTCCCCCTACCTTAATCGGCCTTGATTTGGAGAACATGTTGAGCAAATCAAGCAGATCGTAGAAAAATAAATCCATACAAAATAAAGAGATAAGACAAGAATTTCATCACGCGCCTTAGTTGGATTAGCCGCGGCGGTTCTAGCAAAATTGTTTGATGATTTATAGGAAAAAAAACATTGGTAAGCGGACGTTTCAAGGAGGACTTGTAGGAAGAGAGAAGTGAGCATATGACCTAATTTAAATCGATTAAATGACATATAAAGCTATGGAGGTAGAAGAACCGATCCTATAATGTATAAATCATGGAGAAAGAATACTTCTCGTAAATGGATTAAGATTTGGTTTGTGCGACGTGACATACTCGAGATGCTCTAGAAAGAAGTTTGAAACGCTGATGTGACTAGCCTAAAAATTCCCTATTAATTAGTAGAATATTTCCTCCATTTCTAAAATATTGATGTTTTGCTAAAAAAATATTGATGTTTAAGGATGTGCACAATCTAATAAAAGTACAATTCTAATTTTTTCTATTATTCCACTGTTAAACACACACTGATCTTTGTATTTCTGGTGTATATTTTCTTTGCATCACTTACCCATGTTGAAGATTCTCATTTCCCACTTTTGTTTTCTCGTCAACATTGCCCTTGTCAGTAACAAAATTTAAACAAAATTTCACTTTGGAACCAAATTTTGAACAATTTTCATGGTATCTTACATTCTTTCAAGACGTGATGAAGAATTTGTAACAAGAAAGAAAAATGATTTTTTGTTTTTCCTGAATTGTATCAGAAGACTAATAATGATGGTGGTATGGCCAAAAGAAATAATATTTCATTTGAGTTCACGTTGTACGAAGGAATACACGATAATTTGATTTGTACATTTTTCTAGTTCACTCCATTTTAATTATTCTACTCAAATTTCATCATAAATAGTAGAGAGATAAATAAGGGTATAGTAGAAAATATATGGTTAATTATGCATTAGGGGTATCAAACTGAGCTACCTCACTCGGCTCAAGTAAACTCATGATGAATTTAAGAATGTCACAACTCAGCTTGGCTCGGCTCAGCACATGATGAATTTAAGTATGTCACAAGCTCAGTTTGGTTCAGCTCATTTATTATACTAGTTTATATTCATAAGTTCGAACTTAGATCATTTAGATTAATCAAAATGAATTAACTCGCGAACTAATACGAACTAAATATAAAAATTAAGTTATTATGAAATTCAAAATTAATTTTAAATGTTAAATATCAATAACAAATACAAATAATAGTGTTGGTATGTCTAAAATATATTTGTAATAAATAAATATAATATCTTAAATCTTTAAAAAATATTTGTACGTGAACTAGTTCATGGTTCATTAAATTTGGCTCGCATAACTCTTCAGTTTAATTAAATTCAATCACTTAACTTATTTATTAAATAAATATAAAAATTATAGTTTAGATTCGTAAAAATCCAAACTGAGCTGAGCTGTGCCGGCTCTTGGACTAATGGCTCATTTGATACTCTTAATTGGAAATAGAAAATACATCGTTTTGAATTTTTTTTATATTTTATGAACGAAAGGGAGTAGAGGATATTGTTTTCTAATGAGATGGTGTCCCCATTCAATACTTTTAGCCATAACTACGAAATATATCCATGTTGGTGAAACATCATAAGTCAAGATGGCCGAGTTGGTCTAAAGCGAATTTTCTGATTATTTTTTTATTGTTTTTTATTTTCATTACTTCTTAATTTTATCGCCTTTTTTTTTGCCTAAAAATTTAGACGGTCAGATTCCTCAGTCCTCTTCACTCGCTTACTCTTCTCCTCTTCATCAAACGGCGACTCACTTTCCCTTTCTTCCCCATCTCGTCTCACGTAAGCTCTAGGTTTCTTCTTTGCTCTGTTTTCGCAGTGAAATCTCCCAATTCGTATCGTGTTTCTTCTGGGCCTTTATCGCTTTACTCGCTTCTTCTGTAGAATATTTTGATTTATTTCGGTTCCTTGTCATGCATGCGTTACAGATTCTGTAAATCCTGTACCGATTTCGTCTCTTTTGCTCGTTCCGATGGTAGATCTTTAGGGTTTTTGAAGCTAAGTTCTTGCCTAGGGTTTCTTTTGTTCTTGAGATTTCGATATTATCGAGCTAGTTTGCTACAAATTGAGTCTCTTTTTGGCTGCATCTTCAGGATTATTAGCACATTTTGCTGCATTAACTGTCCAGTGAACTTTTGTTTGCTCATGTGACATACTCATTTCTAGGTCAAAAGTATTTTGATTTCTCAGAGATTTATTGATTGCTTATTTCACTTGTGAAGTTCCTGTCTCACCATTGTTACCAAATGTTTGTACTATGTTCCAGGTAAAGCAGGTAGGATGGATATTTCATCTGATGAAGACTTTGAGATCAGCGACTCGGAGATTGATGAATATTATGAAACGCCGTACGTGGAGTTGCAGAACGGGACATACAAGGTTAAGGTGAACGGAATTCTGAGATGCCCGTTTTGTGCAGGCAAGAAAAAGCAAGATTACAAGTACAAGGAGTTAATGGCACATGCTACTGGAGTTTCCAAAGGATCTGCCAACAGAAGTGCTAAACAGAAGGCTGATCATCTCGCTCTGGCAAAGTATTTAGAGAATGAGCTTGCTGGTGATGCAGAGCCTCTTACACGCCCTCCACTTCCTCGGTTAAACGAGTCAGAAAATAAACCGGGTGAAATCTATGTCTGGCCATGGATGGGAATTGTCATTAATCCTTTGAAGGAAACTGATGACAAGGAACTTTTACTTAATTCAGCTTATTGGTTGAAGAGGCTTTCTAGATTCAAGCCTGTTGAGGTGAAAACCTTTTGGGTTGAACAAGATTCGATTGTTGGGGTTATTGCTAAGTTTAAAAGCGACTGGAGTGGGTTTGCGACTGCAACAGAGCTTGAGAAGGAATTTGAGAACGAAGGTTGCGGGAAAAAGGAGTGGACAGAGAATAGAGGAGATTCAGAGTCTAAGGCCTATGCTTGGTGTGCACGTGCAGAAGACTATAACTTTGAAGGGCCAATAGGTGAGTACCTCTCCAAGGAGGGACAGCTAAGAACCGTGTCTGATATTTCTAAAGAAATAGCGGAGAATAGAAACAATGTTCTGGAAGAACTTTCAAATGTAATTGCTATGACGAACGAAGATCTGAACAGAGTCCAATACAGCTACCACAAGACAGCAATGTCACTGATGAGGGTCTTATACGAGAAAAAAAACTTGCACGAAGCTTATGCAAACGGTTCTTACTGAGACTTTGTTATGTTTAAGATTCATATAGCATGTGTTAAGGTATCTGACACATGTTTTTATTTTATCTCGTCAGAAACAAAGAAGATGCAGCAGATTTCACTTCTCAATATCCAGAGGATCCTAGCAGACAAAGAAAGACTAAGCGATGAAGTGGACAAAAAGTTGCAGAAAATGCAGGATTGGTCCAAAGAGTTGGACAAAAAGGAAGCACTAACTGAACTGGAGAGACAAAAGCTTGATGAAGAGAAGCAAAAGGTAATATCCATTGTCAGTATGATACATAGGAAACAAAGAGTTTGTGGATATGTTTTCATTTATCTTTTCAGAGACCAATGATCATTTTATGTTTTCTTGCTATGGCAGAGTAATGCTATGAACACTTCCCTCCTGATGGCCTCCAATGAGCAAAAAAAGGCTGATGAGAGCGTGTTGAAACTTGTAGAAGAGCATAAGGTATATTTCAAATACACAATCCAAACTGTATAACAACTTAGAGGGAAAAAAGCCTTCCCACATTTGTGTCTTGATTTTGAAATTTCCTTCTTCTTAAACAACAGAGGCAAAAGGAAGAGGCTTTAAAGAAGATCCTTCAGCTTGAGACGCAGCTGGATACCAAACAGACACTGGAAATGCAGATTCAAGAGCTGAAAGGCAAATTGCAAGTTATGAAGCATTTGGGGGATGATGATGACGAGGCGGTCAAGCTGAAGATGAAGGAGATGAAAGATGAGTTGGACGACAAGAAGTCTGAGTTAGAAGAGCTAGAGCAGATGAACTCAGTCCTGATGACAAAAGAACGTCAAAGCAATGATGAAATACAAGCCGCGCGGAAAAGATTGATAATGGTACATAATTCTCATCCTTTAATGTTTTTGGGTACTGCTGGGCTTGCATTTTACCATTGCGTAGCATTTTAGAACAAAACGTTCCTGAAGAATTGTTTTTCTGCGTTTGAAATGCCACAGACATGGCCAAACAGTAGTTTATTGGATATATTCTCTTCTTAATTGGACCTCCAAGTTGAATGAACTGGTTGGTTAATAAACTTGTTTGGTGATGATGAAGTCAATGGGGTGATTTCTCATCTGATTAATTAGTCATCTGACTGATGTAGGACTCTCTGAGTTAAAAATGACAGATACCAACTTTATTATCTTGTCTATAAAATAAGCTACGGCCTGTACCAACGTACAAAGTTAGACCAATCTGTAAGTGATTAGTTGTTTCATGTATGTTGATTGAGGTTTGAAAGCTCTTTTCTTCAGAATTTGACAGGACTGTTGGGTGCCCAAACCGATATAGGGGTAAAAAGGATGGGAGAACTTGATGAGAAGCCCTTCCTGAATGTTTGCAAGCAGAGATTTTCCGCAAATGAAGCTGCGGTTGAAGCTGCCACCCTTTGCTCTACATGGCAGGAGAACCTCACGGATTCAGCTTGGCATCCGTTCAAACATGAAGGAACCGGGGACATGGCGAAGGTATGATCTTTCCCATGGTCGCTATCCTATTTTACGAGCCTTTATCTCACTGAATTACTGATATAGGTTGACGCCATTATGACTTTGAAAAGGGTATGGTCTGTCTTTCTTTACCATATTTGGACATCCACAGTTTTGAGTTAAATATGTAGGAGAAACCTGTGATTCTGTGAATGTTGATACTTGTATCTATGTGTTGGTACAAGTGTTCCGTGAGCTAGCTGTAATGGTGTTAGATGTTTATGGTTACAGGAAGTGGTAGACGAAGAGGATGAGCAGCTGAAGAAGCTTAAAGGAGAGTGGGGAGAAGGGGTGCATAACGCTGTTAAAACAGCCCTCGAGGAGATGAATGAGTATAATGGAAGTGGTCGATACACAACCCCAGAACTTTGGAACTACAAAGAAGGAAGGAAAGCAACTCTAAAGGAAGCGGTTACTTTCATTTCGAACGAAATCAGAACTCTGAAACGCAAAAGAACCTGAAGGTTAGCTTTATCTTCTTTAGTCGAAAGAGGTCTTCGTGTAGAGCTTATATATGCAATGTGCTTGTTTAAATTTACATGCACTCCATAATCGAGAAAAGGCTTGATAAGGTTTACGGTGAAAACTCTTGAACAAATACTGCAGAGACATTATGTCATTTATTGAAGAATTCTGATCTAGCCTGGTTTTGGTCTTTCACCATTTTGATTTGAACTGAAGAATCCTTTGGTCTTCTTTTACTTTGGCTGCAGGATGGAGTAGGAAGAAGAAGAAGAAATGGTTTAGCTTTTTGTCTATTAAATAACTGAAAATTGAGGAGCTTAAAAATATGATGTAAAATAATTAGGATGCTCATCTGCGCTCTCTATCAGACTTAGCTCATCAACTTGAATCTTTGAAATATTTTAAACTTCAAATCTATGTAAAACAATTAGCCAGTGGTTTAACTAGTTATGTTTTTTTGGTTTCTGTTTCTTGTTTAATAGCGTCCCCGTATATTTATATTTATTGAATTAGATATTATAATAATTTGAAAAGTGGAGATAGAATGATAAATTAAAATAGCAAGGTATTTGGGTTATTTTGGGTATATATATCAAGGTTTGAAATTTTGCTATGAGGCGGACGTTTGGATTGGGTTTAGTGCATAATCAATTAAACGGAGATAAGTGGGGATAAATTTTATGTAATTATTACACTTGTATAGGTATATATATTATTTGTGTAGATATGATAGAATAAACAGATTAGTGCAGTGGTAACGGTATGTGTTAAAGCGCTTTAGGTCGTGAGCTCGAGTTCCTTAACAATTTTCGTTTTTTTTTTAATTTATGGTAAATGACCGAAATACCTTCATCTTCTTCTTTTATAAATTTGCAACCCTACAAATTCTGCAACCCTAATCATGCCTCCACTTTTTTTTCACCTTCTACACTAATTGCTTATATTTTCTTGTAGTTTTCACACAAAATATTGTAGATATATCATAAAAGACTTGATTTTAGACTTAGAAAGCAAAAAAAAAAAAAAAAAAAAAAATAAAGTTTTTCGAGTTCTCCGATTTTTTGACCAGATATGATATATTCGCGGCGGCTCTGAGGCGCCGAGCGGTTTTCCGACGAGTAAACCTTCTCCACGGCCTCGTTTTAGAACATTGATATATATATATAATTTTTTTTTTGTCACGAACACACTTCATTATCCATTAAATAAATACATTACATATATCAGTAAACCAATAAGGTACTGAAGTGCCAATAAATGAAAAGACAGTATTCCCCGTGCACGCATTCCTAGCCAGCAAATGTGCTATCTTATTACTCTCCCGTGCTCGGTAGAAGAGGTTGAATTCGGGGAAAGATTCCCGAAAGGCTGCCAAATCACACAATTCCGGCTGGAAGCTAGGCCAGTCTTGTGGTGAGTTCACCATCTTAACTAGCTCAGTCGAGTCTGTGAGGAACGTGGAGCAAAAACGGCATTTACGGAGTAAACATTGCAGCGCCCAAATGAGACTGTGGAGTTCTATATGTAGAGGAGAGATACTCCGGTAATTATCTTGGAGTCCGAGGAGGTCGGTGGTCCCATCTTGCAGCTGTAAGACCAAGCCGACCCGCTTGTGCCGTCATCAACTTTCCACGAAACATCAATCGCGCAGGTGAATGTACTTTGTGTCTGAGAAGGTCCCGGAATGAGGCTTCGTGTTAATATCGGCTCCGTACTATTAGCCTGTAACCACTCCTTAGATTCCTTCGTTGCCATGGCCAAAATCTCAGTATGAGATCTGTCCAACGCATTGAAGACTTTGTCATTCCTTGCCTTCCAAATCTACCAAACAATCCACGGACCGCCTATGTTACGACCGAGAGGGTCGCGGTCCTCCAGATGCACCAGGACAGGTAGTCAAAATTAGTCCTAAGACTTTCTGTAGGGCCAGAGCCGTCATCCCATGAGATAAAGGTGAGTTCCTAGGTGTGCCGAGCTTTGGAGCACAGGAAAATCGCATGGTTTATAGTCTCCCCTGGAGATTCACAGCGGGGACAAGTAGAGGTTGAGCGGATATGTCAATGATTGAGCCTCTCATTAACCGCTATAGCCCCAGCCAGACACTGTCAAAGAAAGTGTCGTAACTTATTGGGGGCTAGAATTTTCCAAACAAACGCCTTCAAAGGTGCATCTGAGCGTAACTAAAGCAAGAATTGTGTCTCTGCATCCTTGTGTGCCCGGGCAAGTTTGTATCCCGATCTAACCGTATAGTCACCTAAGGGCGTAGCATGCCAGCAAAAACTTTCATATTGCATGCGTGCAGACAGTCGAATACTTAGAATCTTGGAGATGTCCCTCGAGAAGATATGTAGTTGGAGGGCCTCAATGTTCCACGTATTGGAAGTTCTGTGTATTAGGTCCGAGACTTTGACCACCGGATTTTGTGTTCCTGGGTTACTATACGCCGGCCGTTGTCTGGTGTATGGAATCCAATTGTCAGACCTGGGTACTGAATCCATTACCAATCATGCGACGAGCCCCCTGGAGCACCAGCGGTTTAGACGACCATACACTACGCCAGCCATAGGATGTTGGTGCTCAAAATGGGTGTACCGACCGAAAATACCGTCCTTTGAATAGCCGTGCAGCGAGAGAGTTAGGAAATTGATGAAGTCTCCAAATATGTTTTGCCAACAGGACCTGGTTAAAATCTTCAAGGGATTTAAAACTAATACCACCCATATGTTTGGTAAACAAAGTTTCTTCCATGCAATCCAATGTATTCCACGGGTCTATGGCTTCGATCGCCACCAGAACTGCGATATTGCGCTTGCCAATTTCCTACAGAGTCCCTTAGAGAGGAGGAAACATGACATGGCATATGTCGGTATAGCTTGGGCGATTGACTTAATCAATACTCCTTTTTCCACCATTGGACAGAAACTTTATTGACCACCCATTTATTCGGCTATTTAAGCGGTCTCTAACAAAGGCGTATATATATATCGAAATGGCGAAAAACATGAAATCCTTATAAAAATTTTAAGTTTGGCATCTAAAAGATTATTTTGGCATGTAACAAAAATAATAATATTCAGACAGTAAAATGAGTGTTTTCTTTAGGTTTCTTATTGAAAAAGAAAATGAAAAACCTAACACTAAATAGTTACCACAAGAAACTTTTTGGCGAAGAGAAAAAAAAAGATTTAGAGGAGAAATAGAGAGAGAGCGAGGAAACCAACAAAAACATAGATTCTAATCAGAACGCTTAGGGTCGACTGTTCTCACCTCTTTTAACTTTTCTCTTTCACCCCTCAAAAATATATTTTTAAATTTATTTAGAACCTTCAGAAAATTTTGGACCTTTTCAAAAAATAAATTTTTCGTAATTTTCTCTAAACTATTTGAAGTAGTCAAAATTTCTAAAATCGTGATTGTACGCCACTAATCGATAATTGCATAAATTCTAATCGTGTTTATATTAACCTGATTTAAAATCCAACTTAATTAAAACCCGAATTTGAACGTAATTCAAACCCTAATAGAGGGTTTCATTATCGTTTAAAAAGGCATTGCAAAAGACATAAATTTCCCAAATCGATTAAGGTTGAAATTAGGGATAGGGTTCATCTTTACTCGTTCGAATTGCGAGATAGAGATAGTCAACTAGATAAAGTAAGTAGCTTATTGTATCTCGTTATCATCGATTTTTGTTGGGTTTAGCTAATCGATTGCTGAGTTTCTATTTTTGTTTCAGTCTCGGGAAAATAAAAAATGTGAAATGTGGCTTGAAGAGAGTGATCTAGTTAGTGTACTACAAAAGACGAGGAAGAAGAATCAAACGACATGTATGATGGTGACGAGGAAGATACCGATGAAGAAGATGGTGACGAGGTACAAAGATTGGTGATGAGGAAGAAACTGATGAGAGAGAAAATAAAAGTACAAGAGGGAAAATCGATTTTACTTTGAACATCTAAGTACAAATCAAACTTTCTTTTAATTAAACGAAATCAATGGTTTAACCTGATTTTGGAAATTTCGAAAAATTAAATTAGTTTAGGGGGAATTCTAAAGAGTTGTACTTTCTAAGGGGATAATGAAGAGGTCCAAAGTCTAGAGGGATCGAGACGGAATAGAAAAAAGTTGAGGGGATCCAGAGCAGTCAAACCAAAAAGCTTAAAAACGTAAAATTGAATTTTTGTTTTGCAGAGCCGTGTTCTTCTCCTCCCTACCTCTCTTCGAGGATCATTAGTTAAATGAAATTATTGTAGTACTTGTTTGTTGATTTTTTAATAAAGTATAAGAATTATGAACGAAAAATTGATGCATATCTAAAAACATTACGTGTTTGTGGTGTTCTCCCACATGTTTTGTTTGACTCAAGAGTGACACATTGTTTGGTAACTTCTGAGGTCGTAGCAAAATTTGAGGGGATCTTTACAATAGTAAAGATTTGTGTGCTTATCCTAACACCGGATGATTAAATCGTATATGCCACAAGTTCCTATATGGAAATCATGTTTATAATAGAGAACCAAACAGTCTTAATTAGCAAACATTTTAGGCACTCTATTAGAGCATTGTGAAATCGTCATAGGAATGGACTGTTTATTGGCGTACATGGCTCACATCGATTGTACGAGGAATGTAGAAGAATTCTAAAATATCTTTTTGTGATGGCTTTAAGAGCAGAGAATGCCTTTTAGAAGGTGAGGCTTACCATATGACCATCGCCATTGTGGGACGAGATTCGGAGGGAGAGCAGAGGATTGAGGAGATTATGGTAGTCTGTGAATTTAGTGATGTGTTCAAACCTTTGGAACGGTTACTCTCCATCAAGAAACGATCATTTTACTATTACATTGAAACCGAGAGTGGCTCCAATAGCTAGGGCACCATACCGGATGGCACCTGCAGAGTTTGTCAATCTGAAAAACAGTTAGCGGATCTTAAGGGGAAATTATTTATTTGTCCAAATTTGTTACCAGGGGAGCTCCAGTTCTGTTTGTTAGAAAAAGTGATAGGAGCATGCGTTTGTGTATAGATTACCATGGAATCAATAATGTTACAATTAAGGACAAGTATCTGTTGCCAGGAATTCATGAGTTTCAAAATCAACTACAAGGAGAAAGTTGGTTCTTGAAGATTGACTTAGCATCTCGCTATCTTCAAATTTAGTATCCTCAAACGGACATGATGAAGACCGCATTTAAGACATGGTATGGCCGTTATGAATTTGTGGTCATGCTGTTTGGTTTAAATGGTGCTGGCACATTGGTCAAACAAAACGGCATGACCACAAATTCATAATGGCCATATCCTATCCTGAAGGCGGTGTTCATCGCGTATGTTTCAACAAAAGAAATTTGACGATAGCCAGATGCTAAGGAAATTTCGAGAACAAATTTGCTCCTTGCAGTTGATCTAGCAACTCATGAGTTCTTGGTAACGAATACTTGTCCTCGATCGTAACATTGTTGCTCCACTGGTAATCTATACACAAATGCATGCTCTCATCCTTTTCCTTAACAAACAAAACTGGAATTCCCCAGGGTGACAAACTTGGACGAACAAATCCTTTTCCCATACGATCCGCTAACTGTTTTTCAATTCGGCTAACTCTGCATGCTCCATTTGGTATGGTGCCCTAGATATTGGAGCCGCTCCTGATTCCAATGTAATAGTGAAAGAATCATTTCTTGATGGAGGTAACCCTTCCAAAGGTTAGAACACATCACTACATTCACAGACTTTCAGAATCTCCTCAAGCTTCTACTCTCCCTCTAAATCTTCTCCCATAATGGTCAGGGTCCTAAGGTACCTCACCTTCTATAAAGGCATTCTCTGCTTGTAAGGCCGTCAAAAATATACCGGAATTGGGTTTTATTCATGAAACATTATGGAAGTTTCTCCATATTTTTCAAAGGTTATTCTTCCTCGTCCACAATCTATGTGAGTCATGTACGCGATAACCAGTCAATTCTTAGGATGCTCTAATGGAGTGCCTAAAAAGTTCGCTAATAATGTATGATTCTCTATTATATTCAGGATTCCCAACTGGTGGCATATATGATTTAAATATAAGGTGTTTGGACAAGCATACAAACCTTTACTATTGTAAAGATCCCCTCGAATTTCACTACGACCTCGAGAGTAGCAAAACAATAGAAAAATAATATAAAAACTTCCAAAGTAGCGACCAGTAACATTTTAAATCTTGATAGTTTATCACTCACACAATAAACTTTTAACTTGATAATTTTAACTAAATAAACCCTCAAACTACCTTTTCTTATTCACACCGACATTTTAAGTGATGGAACAGTAACTCCGTTAACAAAACAATTAATTCTGATTTTTTTCTATTAAAAAATAATGACATGGCAATGAAAAAACCTTTTTTATACAACTTAAAACATATTTTTAGTTACTTTTCATTTATTACATTCTTAGTTTAAAAAAAAAAAAAGATGAAAAAGATAAGAAAAACAATAATACAAAATTAATAGATGATTGGAGTTGCTGATTTTTCCATCGTGTTTCTCCTTTTTCCCAGTTTCTTAGCTTTCTACAATCACGATGGAGCTTGACGATGAAAGTAGATAGTTCTTTTATCTAGTTTATGATTTTTATTTCTCTTACCCAGCTTCCATAGGAATTTATTGGGGTTTGGGGTTTTTTTATGTTCAAGAGTCGAGAGAGAGATCTGATGCAAGTTTTGGAGATTGAATCGAAATTATTGGGTGAACGATGATGCAGGGTGAGAGGCTAAGGAATCCTAGATCTGATGGTGGATTCGTTCTCTTCGGTCTCAGATTTTGCTCTAGGAACCCTAGATCTGACTGACGGTTCAGAGAGTTGACTCAGTGAGTTTCTTCCGAGTTACTCTCGAAACCTTTGAGAAACAGAGAGGTGATCTTCACTCTCCGTCAACACCATCGCCTGAGCTCCGCCGTCTCTTTCTCTCTCATTTTATTCCTCGATCTCTCATCGTCTCTTTCCATGATCCATCGCTCTCGAAACTGTGAAATTCTTCTCAATAATCTGAGATTCGAGTATCGGAATGACGAAACAAATTAGCTGAGAATTCTAAGCCCCAGAACCTTCGTATTCACCAGAGCTTCTCTCCCACGACCACGAAGCTTCTCCACCGGACGACGAAGCACTGAGACGACGCTGGTTTGAACAGCCGAGAAGAAACTTTTTATTAGTTTTTTTATTGTTTTTGTTTTCACATTTTTATCTTTTTTTTTTGTATCTTGACATTAAAAAATGTAACAAAATAAAAAGTAATTAAAGAATAATTGTTTGTTCTATAAGTAGGTTTTTTCATTGCCATGTCATTATTTTTTAAAAGGAAAAAAATCAGAATTAATTGATTTGTTAACGGAGTTACTGTTCCATCACTTAAAATGTCGGTGTCAAGAAGAAAAGCTAGTTTGAGGATTTATTTAGTTAAAATTACCAAGTTAAAGATTTATTGTGTAAGTGACAAACTATCGAGATTTAAAGTGTTAGTAGTCGTTATTTTGGAGGTTTTTTATGCCATTTTCCCGCAAAACAATGTGTCACTCCTAGTCAAACAAAACGTGTTCTTAGATATGCATCAAATTTTTATACTTTAATAAACAATCAGCAAACAAGTACTACAATAATTTTATTTAACTAATCAATAAAAAAAGCTAAAACCCTTATGTATTGAGATGGGACCTTTCGAAAGTCGTGAGGTTTCAGATCTATCTAGAAGGTACACTCGTCCTATGATCGATTGTCGTTTAGGGAGTAGCTCAATCGCTGGTTGAACTACCAAGTCACATACTACAGGTGATCGCATGGTATTCTCTGGCGGATGAGTGACCGGACATGATGTCGCATAAGGTCTTTTCTCTCCACATGTATACCAAGTAATATGGTATGGCACAGGCCGTGACTTTCCAACATGAGGACATGCTCAAGAGTAATTGCCTCGACGGCCACACTTATTGCATTCAGTTAAAGACTCCATCGTAGGAGTGCCCTTACCCGCTCAGTTTTCTGTTCTACGACCTCGGCTACAGGGTTGACTTGGTCCTTGTCCTCGATCCAAAATCTACCCTTATTCAACTTGGTTCCTCGAACCTTGGCCTTTTAATCAAGGTTGTGATGCTTGTAAGCATAAAATGCTCGCTCAATCTCATTCCCTTCTCTGAGATTAACCGTTTGCTCAACCAATTCAATTAGACTCTAGTAGTTTATTACTAACAACCAATTCATGATATCTTGTCTTAATCCCTGCAAAAACTTCTGGATCACAGCTGCCTCTCCATACGGACCATAATGTGTGTATCACCTTAGCCGAGTAAACTCAGCCTCGTAGTCTCGCACACTTTAATCTCCCTTAATCAATTCCTAAAAAAATTTCCAACTTGTCCTGCTTTAGGTGGAAAACATTTCCTCTCAAACCCTATTCTAAAATCAGTCCATGTAGTGTTTATAATCCCGTAATGGCTCTTCACACTACTCTTCCAGTTACCCGCATTTTTCATCAAATAGTACAAAACAACATTTGTCTTGAAGTTGTTTGGAAAACGCGTGGCATCAAAGTTCCTCTCTATATGTTGTAACCACGCATTTGCCTCAAACGAATCCGTGCCTCCAAAGACACGCCTCGTACCTAGGTTCTTCATCATCAATCAGGTGGAGATGGTGGTGGATCTCGTTGATGGTCTCCTAAATGACAAACCAGATCATGGACCAAATTCATCGAATGGTCCTCTATCCTCTTTGGCTCATGTTTAGTTCCACTCGAACCTGCTCCATGAAGATTATGATAGTCTCAATATTCTCGACGGTTGTCCGCTGATTCTTGCGCCTCTTTAACATAACCATGATAATTAACCGATGGGGTCCCCGACGATAACCATCCTACGCAACCCAATGTGCTCGGTCCTTCATAACTAGGATCTTTCTGCCCATAAATCTCTATCAACAATGATTCAGACAATACTGATGATTCTGTGCATAATCATCCCGTGTGACATGATCTTTCAGGTCCGGGGTCAATAACATCTCGCAATCCCACCTCATATGTCGAATACAGAGAGTTTTATGTGGTATACTCCGAAAACTTTTCTTCTGATGGATCCTCTGAAGGATCAAAATTTATGGAAGTATATGAATCGTCATCTGATTGTGGTGGAGTGTTGCCATAATAATGTTCGGTGTAACGATAATCGGACTGTCCACGCCCAAGAAGTGGGCTACGGACGTCTTCCCCTCATAAACCTAGGTGGTCATGCATGTATACGATTAATACGGTACATCGCCCAGTTGCGGTTAATACAAGGGATGGCCAACAACACATGCCCTTCCCACCAAACCCCTAGTCCATTATTTAGACTGTTGATGCATCTTCATACATATTTCATAGTTTTCTGGATGAACTAGAGTCAGGTCTATGGTTTGCAAGGTCACACCCGTAGCTGTTATGGTCCTTAACTGCAACTTTTTCTCCAAGACCGTTTATCATTTCTCTTAGGCTATCTAACCATGTATAATCTAAAACTCTAATTGGACTCCACTAATCTAAATCTAGACATTACTGAAGGTGGACCCATACACGTTATCCGTGAGACCATACATCCCCCTATGTACCCGGTCACCACGTTACATAATGTAACCAATATGCACAAGACCATATTATCAATATGTACCCACCCGTCATACCGTGTAAATTGACTTCCACTGTGCCATACTGTAATGACCCATACCGTCGACCAAGGCAAAAGCTGGAGCAAACAAGGATCGTATAACCGAAAATCTATCCAACCACCTCGGTGACTAAGCTGTGTGCTTAGTTACCCGGTGACTAAGCAGTGGTGCCTGCTTGGTTAACGAGTCACCAGCTTTTTACCCGCCGAAGGAACGTCCAAGTATGTTAGAAAACCTTACCCTTGTCCGAAGATACCTATGCAGGACGTGTCCTTGTCGTGTTCTTGCCTTGTCTTATGTGAGAAAATATCCAGCGCCACGTGTCACGTCTAGAACTTTACCCGCGGGTGAAGTTTGGGCAGGTGATTGTGAACTGTCCAGCAGCTTTGTCAGCTTGGGGTGCCTATAAATAGGTCGACCTGACCCATCAAGCAGGTCACATGTTGACCGCAAAGAAATCTCACCGCATCTTTAATTTAGTCCCGAGATCATTCTATCCTGATCCGTTCAGTCCGTATAGACCCTCTGTGGTCCGATCAGTCCGAACTCTAGTCCAAAGTAAAGCAGTCAGTGAAAACTAGGGTAAGCGTTCTAAGTTAAGTTCGCTTCTGTCCGATTCGTTCACGTTATGATCTTGATTCTTACATAAGTTTTTTGATCCGATAGTTGGACCATCACAAACCCGTATGATCAGTTTCGGCTAAGTCCGAAGGATCTAGAGAAAATCCGCGAGAAGTTTCCGTCTGGTCTTGGATTCCAACCGAGACTAAGGCAAAAACCTCGGGCACTCCTTGAGAAAGAGGTGAGTCTTTGGTTATACTTGTCGTGTGCTAGATGAGTAGAGCACATGTTGCGTGTTGATTGAGATACTTGCTGAATTGCTTGAATTGCATGAATATTTACTTGAGTATAACTTAAGCATCAAACATGAACGGATTATGAGTTTATATCGTAACTAAGCTAAAAAATTTATAATGAATGGTGTGGAGGCCGAAACCAACACAACTAGATTTGTTAGGGTTTGTTTTAAGAGGTAGAGATTTCTATGGTTAGCTAAGATCACAAATGTATGAAAATGTTTCTTTGTTATTGCTCTGTAAGATATTGTTTTACAAGATTTTTTTTTTTTCACCTGGTCTCAAGGGAGATGCACTGGTATTTATAAGAAACTGGGTTAGTTAGGACTGTGCCAGGCCCACCATGTTGCCAATAGTAGCGAGCTATGATGTGACGCCCACCTTGCCAACCCTAGCGAGCTATGATGTGACGTCCACTTTGTTAAGTGGGATAAGCTATGATGTGACGTCCACTTTGTCAAGTGGGACGAGCTATGATGTGACGTCCACTTTGCCAGCCCAGTCGGGTTGCCTATGGCGTGACGTTCACCTTGTCAAGTCTATTTTTGCGAACGTCGGTTTTTCTCGTCTGAACCGGGCTTCGGGCTATTTTTACGTCGTGGGGGCGAAGACTGCATTGGGCCGAGGATGTGATCAGCAGACGAGGAGAGGACGTGGTCGACCCTTGGACCGAAGCCGTGGTCGGTCCTTGGACCGAAGCTGTGCTCGTCTGGACAAGGCTGAGGCCGTGGTCGGCTAGACGAGGAGAGGACGTGGTCGGCTCTTGGACCGAAGCCGTGGTCGGTCCTTGGACCGAAGCTGTGCTCGGCTAGACGAGGCTGAGGCCGTAGTCGGTTGAGCCTGGCGAGGGCGTGGTCGGCTTGAGGCTGAGATCGTGGTCGTCTCCGTCGGGCCGAACACGCCTCCATTCGTCAAGTCTTAGTTGGTCCTCCACCTCGTTCAAAGTCGGTTTTCATGGTTACTTACTTTGCTTCGTTGTGAAGACTTAGGTGCTACTCCGGCTTGTCCGTGGAGAGTCCGGAGGGTCATTTTAATTATCTGTCTTTGAACGGTAATGTTGAGCGGGTGAGTACCGACCCCAACAAATGGCATGATATTCCCTTGAGACCGTGACTTAATCAATAAAGATTTTGGTTAAGCCACGAAGACACGGAATGACAGGATTGCAGCCTGGGGCCGTGTGTTGCATGAGGATGCAAGGGTTCCGTGCGGTTCCATAAAGATTTGGTCGCCGGGACATGAAGATTCTAAGGCCTTAGCCTTTGTGGTTTTGGTCTGAGGGATGCCTCCGGTTTCACGTGAAGGGAATAGTCATGGCCGAAGGCCTTAAGGAGAAATTATTATAACTTATCACACTTTCATTCAAACTTGCGTGTGATTTTTATTTTGGGTTTGGTTGGAAATGATTATTGAACGCTAAAGGGAACCCTAGACTCATTGAGTAAGTAGTACTCACGACTCAATTTATTTTGCACACAATCTTAGCGGGTAGATCAATCGAGAATACACAAAGAAACTTAGGAAAATCAGTGGTAGATTTTTTTGCCTGTTGTAAATTCGTTAACACTTAATATGTAAACGAATATTGAGTGCTAGACTCTTGTCCGTATATTTATGTAACCCGTTTAAACCTTAAGTAAAAAGATACATAAAACTAAGTTTTTGGTGCAACTCGGGTTCAAATGATTTTAAGTCTGGTCCGGATGAACTAACCGTCGGTCGTGTCTCGGGTTGGCAAGCCTGGAGGCGCGGTCGAAGATTATGAACGCCTAAAAATCTTGTCTAAGGAACTAGGATGTGTTCCGGGAACCTCTGATCAGACATCTAAGTGTTCGCCAGTGGCGTTCCCGGTCTATAACGATCAGAGGCATTACAAATAGTGGTATCAAAGCATGGTTCTGCCCATGTTCATTTAGGATTTGGTTTTCAAAGACTTTATCGAGTTAAAAAGTCGCAAAAAGCAAGTAGGATAAACTGATTACGTTCCTATGCTATTTATAAATAAGATGGGTTAAGACTTACCCGACTCTTTGTTGTATATGGATTCACCACCGCATCGTGACATCCGAGTATATCGTGACTTTCCCCCAGTATCGCTTATCCGTTCGCCAAGAGGGCATGGACCGCCTGGCCAGAATTATCCAACACGGAACAATAGATAATCTTTGATGGGTTATAGGACGGATTTTCATCAGTTAAGTGCAATCTGTCAGGATACGTACGGCCAATTGTCAGCCAAATCAGTACTGGGATTATGTTGATAAAAACTCCCCGAATTCATTAGCGGAGTTGCGACTCCGAGACATTACTGATCCCGGGCCGGAGAGGTCACCTTACGGAGGACAGATGTCCTCTGAAAGAACACAGTCTCAAACAATAAGTGTTGAGACAAGATAATAGTCTCACGAGTGACGACAGACCAACCCGATTAGAGTACGAGGGTTGTTCAACTTGGGATACACCGTTCGTAAGTCTAGGTGGCAGTGTTACTTCTGGTCGCAAACATCCAGTAAGGGAAGAACCAGTAAACTCAAGAAGAGAGGGTCGGATTTGTCCGAATCGACCTAATGAAGAAAGACCGAGCAGGGTTAGAATAGAGCCGAGGAATGTTGAGGATCGGCTAACGGATGTGATACACGATTTGGCTAGACGCTTAGGTGATCAGCGTCAAACTCCAAGAGGAATTCATCAAGACCCTTTGCCGTCACCACCCGATTTCTTAAAAATGGTGATGATGACGAAGAATATAGGAACGAGGAGATTCTTTGGTCTTGTTAATCCGCATGAGGCCGACGAGTGGTTGCAACAAATGGAAAGGAATTTTGCGGCAACACGTTATCTTGAGGAATTCAAGACAGAGGTAGCAGTGCACTATCTGTTGGGAGATGCGATTAACTGGTGGAGTAGTGTTAAAGAGCACTACGTGGGAGTAAATGTTTCATGGGAAATCTTTCTAGGAGAGTTTCAGCGGAAATACTTTCCACCCGAAGCGAAAGATGGGCTAGAGAGACTGTTCCAAGAATTAACACAAGGGCAGGAGAGTGTGCGGAAGTATGAAGCTGAGTTTACTCGGCTTCGACGTTACGCGCACTATAGAGTAGAGAGTGAGGCGGCAGTGATAAGGAAGTTTATCCGCGGATTGAGACCCGAGCTTATGAATTGACTATTGGCGGTAGAATACCATAGTCTGTTCGAATTAGTAGAACGGGCGGTGAATATAGAAGAAGGGTTAGAGATTGAGCGATGTTTCTACGAACGATCGCAACCACCGCAAGCACCACAACAAATCATTCAAAGATCCGGACCATTTAACCAAGTGGTCCGTATTGGGAGGTACGGACAGAGAGTAGGGAAAGGCCAAGGCTGTGGGCAAGGACAACCCACTGGCCGCGGTCGTGGACGGGGACCGACAGGTCGAGGAACGCCTGCGGTAGAAATCATACCAGAGTGCTTTAAGTGTGGCCGTCGAGGCCATTTCTCTAGAGCATGTCCAAATGAAGAGAGGACACGGCCTGTTCCATGCCATGTCTATGTTTCAACTGCAACCAGCCGGGACATTATTCGACTTCATGTCAGGCTAAGACTAATCGGCCAGCGGCTGTTCGGATCTTAGAAGTACAAGAGATTGAACCGTCTCCAAAACGCCAAGCAATCATGGGGCGTGTGTACCCCTTAAATAAACTTAGACCTTCACGACCTTCTAAAGATCACATTTCAGGTACATGAGGGTTCCAGTTCAATCTCTCAGTGATGTACGATATTATGGTACTTGTTAAAATCTTGTTTAATAAAAATAAAAAATTTAAACGAAAAATTATTAAACAGAAGTTTATTGCTGGAATCTAGGAACATTACTTGTTGGTGGTGTTCCAACACACGTTCTGTTTTGCATCACCTGATGTCACCTCGCGCTTTAAGGGGATCTTTATCGTTGTAAAAGTCCATGTTCCTGTCCGAACTCCTAGTGATCAAATCTTGTATGCAACAAGTTGCTACATAGGAGTTCTGATCATTATTCAGAACAATACGTTCCTAGCGAACCTATTAGTCATTCCTTTAGATCCGAAATCATCTTAGGAATAGACTGGTTATCAGAGTACATGACTGGAAGGATAACTTTCGAACAAGTTGGAAAACCTTCTTTAACATATCATGGAATCCAACCCAATTACATGGTATCTTTCGTAACGACTTTAAGAGCAGAAGAGATCCTTGCCGAAGGAGAAGTTTACCTTGTTACCATAAGCATTATAGGTGATAGTGAAATAGAATAGCCAAAATTAGAAAAAATTCCCATAGTCCAAGGTTACGATGATGTGTTTAGACCCTTAGAAGGGTTACCACCATCTCGTAACAATCCATTTATCATCTTGTTGGAACCCGCAGCGGCTCCAATAGCTAAGGCACCATACCGTATGGCCCCAGCAGAACTAACGGAGTTAAAGAAATAGTTAGCGGATCGAATGGAGAAAGGATTCATTAGACCAAGTTCTTCACCTTGGGGAGCGCCAGTAGCGTTCGTAAAGAAGAAGGATGGTAGTATGCGATTATTTATAAACTACCGTGGGATTAACAATGCCACTATCAAAGACAAATATCTGTTGCCGAGAATAATGAGTTGCTAGATCAATTACAAGGGGCGAGTTGGTTTTCAAAGATGATTTAGCATCCGGCTATCATCAGATTCGGATTGCGGAGATGGATATCATGAAGACCGCGTTTAAAACACGATATGGCCAAAATGAGTTGATGGTCATGCTTTTTGGCCTAACAAATGCACTGGGCTGCATTTATGCGGTTGATGAATCAAGTATTTCGAGACTACTTAGATGAGTTTGTCATCATATTGGACAAGGAGTCTTAGAATATGATGACAAACTAATCTATGTAGTCTCGAAAGACTTGATTCATCAACCGCATAAATGCAGCCGGTGCATTTGTTAGGCCAAATGGCATGACCACGAACTCATAGTGGCCATATCGTGTCTTAAACGCGGTCTTCATGATATCCGTCTCCGCGATCCGAATCTGATGATAGTCGGATGCTAAATCAATCTTTGAAAACCAACTCGCCCCTTGTAATTGATCTAGCAACTTATCTATTCTCGGCAACGAATATTTGTCTTTGATAGTGACATTGTTAATCCCACGGTACTCTATACACAATCGCATACTACCATCCTTCTTCTTTACAAACAGTACTGGCGCTCCCCAAGGTGAAAAACTTGGTCTAATGAATCCTTTCTCCATTAGATCCTCTAATTGTTTCTTTAGCTCCTCTAATTCTGCTGGGACCATACGGTATGGTGCCTTAGCTATTGAAGCCGCTGCGGGTTCCAACAAGATGGTAAATGGATCGTTACGAGATGGTGGTAACCATTCCAAGGGTCTGAACACATCATCGTAACCTTGGACTATGGAAATTTCTTCTAATTTCGGTTCTTCTGTTTCACTATCGCCCATAACGCTTATGGTAACAAGGTAAACTTCTCCTTCGCCAAGGATTTTTTCCGCTCTTAAAGCCGTTACAAAAGATACCACGAAATTGGGTTGGATTCCGTGATATGTTAAAAAAGATTTTCCAACTTGTTCGAAAGTTATCCTTCCACGACCACAATCAATGTGAGTCATGTACTCTGATAACCAGTCCCTTCCTAAGATGACTTCGAAATGATCTAAAGAAAGGACCAATAGGTTCGCTAGGAACGTGTGGTTCTGAATAATGATCGGAACTCCTACGCAGCAACTTGTTGCGTACAGGATTTGATCACCAAGCGTTCGGACAGGAACAAAGACCTATACAACGGTAAAGATCCCCTTAAAGCGCGAGGTGACATCAGGTTATGCAAAACTGTACGTCGCTCCTGAGTCAAACAGAACATGTGTGGAAACACCACCAACACGTACTGTTCCTAGATTCCAACAATAAACTTTTGTTTAATAATTTTTCGTTTAATTCCTTTATTTTTATTACACAAGATTTTAACAAGTACCATAATATCGTACATCACTGAGAGATTGAACTGGAACCCTTATGTACCTGAAATGGGACCTTTAGAAGGTCGTGAAGGTCTAGGTTTATCTAAGGGGTACACACGCCCCATGATTGCTTGGCGTTTCGGAGATGGTTTAATCTCTTGTACTTCTAAGGTCCGCACGGCCGCTGGCCGATTAGTCTTAGCCAGACATGAAGTTGAATAATGTCCCGGCTGGTTGCAGTTGAAACATACAATATGGCCTGGAACAGGCCGTGGCCTCTCTTCATTCGGACATGCTATAGAGAAATGGTCCCGACGGCCACACTTAAAGCACTCTGGTAGGGTTTCTACCGTAGGCGTTCCTCGACCTACCGGTCCCCGTCCACGACCTTGGCCAGTGGGTTGTCCTTGCCCACGGTCCTGGCCTTGCCCTACTCTCTGTCTGTACCTCCCAATAATGACAACTTGGTTAACTAGTCCTGATCTTTGAACGATTTGTTGTGGTGCTTGCGGTGGTTGTGTCTGTTCATAGAAACGTCGCTCAATCTCTAAACCTTCTCTATATTCACCGCCCGTTCTACCAATTCGAACAGACTATGGTATTCTACCACCAATAGTCGGTTCATAAGCTCGGGTCTTAACCCGTGGATAAACTTCCTTATCACTGTCGCCTCACTCTTTACTCCATAATGCTAGTAACGTCGAAACCGAGTAAACTCAGCTTCATACTTCCGCACACTATCCTGCCCTTGTGTTAATTCTTAGAACTGTCTTTCTAGCCTATTTTCGCTTCGGGTGGAAAGTACTTCCGCTAAAACTCTCCTCGAAAGATTTCCCATGAAACATTTACTTCCACGTAGTGCTCTTTAACACTACTCCATCAGTTAATCGCATCTCCTAACAGATAGTGCACAGCTACCTCTGTCTGGAATTCCTCAGGACAATGGGTTGCCGCAAAATTCCTTTCCATTTGCTGCAACCACTCGTCGACCTCATGCGGATTAACAAGACCAAAACATCTCCTCGTTCCTATATTCTTCATCGTCATCACCATTTTTAAGAAATCGGGTGATGACGACAAAGGGTCTTGATGAATTCTTCTTGGAGTGCGACGCCGATCACCTAAACATCCAACCAAATCATGTATCACATCCATCAGCTGATCCTCAACGTTCCTCGGCTCTATTCTAACCCTGCTCGGTCCTTTTTCATTAGACCTATTCGGACAAATCCGACCCTGACTTCTTGAGTCTACAAGTTCTTCCCTTACTGGACGTCTGTAACCATCACCGCCTGGACTTACGGACGGTGTATCCCAAGTTGACAAGCCCTCATACTCTAAATAGGTTGGTCTGTCGTCACTAGTGAAACTATTATCTCGCTTCAACACTCTTATCGTTCTTGACTCTGTTCTTTTAGAGGACATCTGTCCTCCGTAATGTGACCCCTTAGGCCCGGGATCACTAATGTCTCGGAGTTCCAACTCCGCTAATGAATTCGGGGAGTTTTCATCAACATACTCCCAGTACTGATTTGGCTGCACAGTCGACGGTACGTATTCTGACGGATCAGACTCAACTGATAAATCCGTCCTATAACCCAGCAAAGATTGTCTATTGTTCAGTGTTGGATAATTCTGGCCAGGCGGTCCATGCCCTCTTGGTAGACCGATAAGCGGTAGTGGGGAAAAGTCATGATACACTTGGATGTCACGATGCGGTGGTGAATCCATCTATAACAAAGAGCCGGGTAAGTCTTAACCTATCTTATTTATAAATAGCAAATGAACGTAATCAATTTATCCTACTTGCTTTTTGCGACTTTTTGACTCGATAAAATCTTTGAAAACCAAGTTCCAAATGAACATGGGCAGAACCATAACCCGTACCGTGGCTTTGGACGGATTTTTGGTCAAACGATCTGTGTTTGGTCCGGCCTTCCCGCGGGGTTCTACCTTGGCCGTCCTAGGCCAAGGTGTAAGTCATTCCACTTTCGCCCTTAAAAGAATACGTCCTAAGTTCTCATGGATTAGACAGTCCAGCTTCTTGGATTCTATTAGGTTCTAGGAAGAGTTCTGGGTGAGACTTCCGAAATCTTGTTTCATCTTCCCAAGTAACAACATCTCTATGTTGTTTTTTTCTACTGAACTTAATTTGGAAAATCTCTCGTCTTTTCAAAAACCTAGATTGTCTCTCTCCTATTGTTATCGGTTCTGGGGAATGAAGTGTAGGATCGGTTTGGGGATCGGGTATACGCTCTGGCGGTGCTATATCCGAGCCACAAACATATTTTCGTAGCATAGAGACGTGAAACACATTATGTAGCCACATATCAGATGGAAGGTCTAACTCGTAATCTACCTCTCCTATCTTTCTGATAATGCGATAAAGTCCTTTAAACCGTGCAGTCAACCTACTTAGCTTAGCAGATCTATCCTTCCCATTTTCGACAGTCGCTTTCAACCAAACCCAATCATTAACCTCAAAATAAACTTCTCTTCTATGTTGATCGGCGTACTTCTTTTGTCGGTCTTGGACCCTTTTCATATTAGTCTGAACATGGTTAATTTTATTCGTGGTTTCTTTTACCACCTCAGCTTCAAACTCTTTTCGTTCTCCTACTTCGGTCCAACACATAGGCGTTCGACAAGGGCGTCCGTATAAGGCTTCATACGGTGACATACCAATACTAGCATGGTAGCTATTATTGTATGAAAATTCCACTAACATTAAGTGGTTTTCCCAAGTCTTTTTCCAATCCAACATACACATCCGAAGTAGATCCTCGAGAGTCCTAATAGTCCGCTCTGTCTGACCATCCATCTCAGGATGAAATGCTCTGCTCATATGTAGATCCGTCCCAAGTGCTTTCTAAAAAACTCGCCAAAATCTAGTTGTGAATCTAGGGTCACGGTCAGAAACTATATAGGCTAGAACTCCATGTACCTTCACAATCTCATTCAAATATAACTTAGCCAATACTTATGTATTATCATCGATCCTCATTGGCATAAAGTGAACATTCTTGGTTAAATGATCCACGACAACTTAAATCGCATCGCTTCCTCGTCCTGGTGCTATCGGTAATCCTGTAACAAAGTCCATTGCTACCGCATCCCATTTCCATTTTGGGATCGACAAGCTCTATAATAATCCGACTGGCACCTGATGCTCTATCTTTACTTGTTGACATGTTTGGCACTCCTCCACGCACTTTGCGACAGATCGCTTCATTCCCGGCCAATGATAGTATTGATGAATATCCCGATACATCTTATTATCCCTATAGATGAATAATAAGTAGGTAATAAGGCACTGTCCTTAGTATTTCCTCCCGTAAGCCTTGTCTTTTAGGCACGGTTATCCTTTAGTCCTGAAGTAAGGTACCATCTGTGGCCAATTAATAGCCGCTCGCATTCGGCTTTCCTCCAAGATTATCTAGCTCCTCAATAATATTCTTAAGGCTCTCATCCTTTCTCTGTTCAAGTCTAATTCGTTGTAGTAATCCAGTTTGGTTTATCGCCTGTAAACCTAACAGTTCACTACTCTCACCCTCTAAGGCTGATAGGCTAATCATCTTGAATTCTGCAGTTAAACTCATCAGGTCCTTTTCTACATCAACCTTTACCCTATGGTGGTTCAAGGCATCTGCAACTACAGTTGCCTTTCTCGGGTGGTAAGTGATATTCAGACCATAATCTGCAATGAACTCCATCCACTCATCTGTCTTAGGTTAAGATCAGGTTGGGTGAATAAGTACTTTAACTCTTATGATCAGTCATCACTTGCACTGTTTCTCCATAAATATATGACCGCCATATCTTTAAGGCAAATACAAATGATGTCATCTCCAAATCGTGTGGGGGATGATTTTCTTCGTGTTTTTTCAACTGTCGAGATGCGTAGGCAATGACCTTCTTGCCTTGCATCAAAACACATCCTAATCCCATCCCACATGCATCGGTATATACTGTGTATGGTTGGTTTGGCTTAGGTAAAGCTAAGATCGGTGCTGTCGTCAAAACCTCCTTTAACAAATTAAACGCCTTCTCCGTTTCTTCATTCCACACAAAGACTATGCCTTTAGTGGTCAGACGAGTCAATGGTTTAGATATGCTGGAAAATCCTCTCACAAACTTTCAGTAATATCCAGCTAATCCTAAGAAACCACGGATCTTCGTGGCGTTAGTCGATTGTGGCCAGTCTTGTATCACAACAATCTTCTCTGGGTCGACCGAAACTCCCTGTTCTGTTACCCAGTGTCCTAAGAATCCTATCTCCCATTTCCAAAAACTACATTTGCTAAACTTAGCGAAAAGCTTTTGACTCTTTAAGCGTTCCAACACTTTCCCTAAGTGTATTTCATGCTCCTCCGCACTCTTTGAATAGATAAGTATGTCATCAATGAATACGATAACAAATTCATCTAAGTAATCCCGGAAGACTTTGTTCATCAATCGCATAAATGCTACTGGTGCATTAGTTAGGCCAAACGGCATAACCACAAACTCATAGTGGCCATAACGTGTCCTAACACGGTCTTCACGACATCCGTCTCAGTGACTCTAATATGATGATAGCATGATGCTAAATCAATCTTTGAAAAGCAGCTTGCTCCTTGTAGCTGATCTAGCAACTCATCTATCCTAGGTAACGGATATTTATCCTTGATGGTAACGTTGTTGATTCCTCTTTAATATATACACAATCTCATGCTACCATCCTTCTTCTTGACAAATAACACTGGTGCTCCCCAAGGCGATGGACTCGGTCTAATAAATCCATTCTACACTAGATCCTCTAGTTATTTCTAGAATTTTGCTAGTCTTGTTTGGGTCATTCGATAAGGTGTCTTAGCTATTGGAGTCGCTCCTGGTTACAACAAAATGGTAAAGGGATCATTACGAGATGGTGGTAACCCTTCCAAAAGTTTAAACACATCATCGTATCCATGAACTACCGGAATCTCTCCTAGTTTTGTTTCTTATGATTCACCATCACTCACGATGCTCAAGATTACGAAATAGACTTCACCTTCGACAAAGGCCTTTTCTGCTCTCAAGGCCGTTACGAAAGATACTCCAGAACTAGGTTGGATCCCATGATAGGTTAAAGAAGATTTTTTGGATTGCTCAAAAGTTATTCTTCCACGACCACAGTCAATGTGAATCATGTAAACCGATAACCAGTCCATTCCTAGAATGACATCGGAATTATCTAAAGGAACGACTAGAAAGTTCGCTAAGAATGTGTGGTTTTGAATAGTGATCATAACTCCTATATAGCAACTTGTTGCATAAAGAATTTGATCACCGGGAGTTAAGACAGACACATGAACTTTTACCACGGTAAAGATTCTTTTAAATCGTGAGGTGACTTCAGGTGATGCAAAACTATGTGTTGCTTGTAAGTCAAACAGAACGTGTGTGAGAACACCACAAACATGTAATGTACCTAGATATAATGCAATAAATTTTTGTTTAAACTTCTTATATACAATTAAACAAAAATTTACATAAGTATCACATTATATCACATCACAAAAAGGTTAGAGTTAGAACCCTCAAGTACATGAAATTGGACCTTTAGAAGGTCGAAAAGTTTGGGTTTATCTAAAGGATATATGGGTCCCATAATGGCTTGGCACTTAGGCGGCGGCTCGATCTCTAGTACCTATAATGCACTTGCAGCCGCTGGTCGGTTGGTGTTAACAGGACACGAGGTTGAGTAGTGTCTTGACTGGTTGCAAGTATAACATATGACATAGTCTGGCACAGACCGTGTCTTTCCCTTGTTAGGACATGCTCAAGAGTAATGGCCTCGACGGCCACACTAAAAGCATTCGAGCAAGGTTTCTATCATTGGTGTTCCTCTACCAGTGGGTCCCCTTAGACGACCTCGGCCAAAGATCTGTCCTTGACCCCAACCTTGTCCTCGGTCCAAATTTTGTCCTAACTTTCTAGGTCTAGCCACTTGATTGACTGGGCCTCGCCTTTGTACTTGCTATTGCGGTGCTTGTGATCGTTCATAGAAAAGTCGCTCCATTTCCAAGCCTTCCTCAATGTTAACTGCTCGCTCCACAAGCTCGAACAAACTATGATATTCCACTGCCAATAGTCTGTTCATCATCTCGGATCTTAACCCTCGTATAAACTTCCTAATATCCGCTACTTCACTACCTGCTCCGTAGTGTGCATAACGTTGAAGCCGAGTAAACTCAGCCTCAGTCTTCCTCACAGTAAGTTGTCTTTCAGTCAATTCTTGAAATTTTTTTTCTAACTTATCATTTGCTTCTTGAAATTTTCTTTCTAATTTATCATTTGCTTCCGGTGGAAAGTACTTCTTTTCAAACTCTCGTCGGAATACTTCCCATGGAATCTCTACTACCATGTAGTGATCATTAACATTACTTTACTAATTGTTTGCATCTCCCATCAAGTAATGTACTGCCACATCCGTTCTAAAATCCTCCAGACATCGGATTGCCGCAAAGTTTCTCTCAATGTGTTGCAACCACGATTCGGCATCAAACGGATCAGGATTTTCGAAGAATCTTCTTATTCCTAAATTCTTCATCATCTTACAATTTTTAGGAAATCTGGTGGCATTGGCGGAGGGTCCTGCTGAACTCTTCTAGGAGTTCATCGTTAATCACCCAAACGTCCTGCTAGGTCATGTACCACACTCATCAGGTGATCCTATGTACTTCTTGCTTCTAGTCTTACTGTACTTGGTCCTGCTTCATGAGGATTAGGACAATTCCGATGATTCCGACCCTGTTCTACCGCTTTTTCTCATTTTGGATACTGATGACGTGAAGTAACACTGCTGCCTAGACTCACTGGTGCTTGCCAAGTTGCTCATCCCTCATAACCAGTTGAGGTTGGTTTATCATCGCTAGTATCATCCTCTCATCAAAATACCCTTATTCGTCGGGATTCTGTCGAGTCGGAAGATACCCATCCTCTATGTAGTTATCCCACATAAACTGATCGGCTTGGTCCATAATGACTAGTATCCTCTCGTAGTTCCATTGGGACTTTGTCGATCCAGAGAATATCCATCCTCTATGTCGTGATCCCTTAGGTTCGGGGTCACTTATCTCTCGGAGTCCCAAGTCCGGTATGGAATACGAAAATTTCTTATATGTATAATTATGGTACTAAATCTGCAGCATGTACTATGGTACATACTCTAACAAATCAAACTCCATCGATGTATCAGATCTATACTCCAACATTGGTAGACCAAAGTATCGTCCTGGATAACGATGGTCCGGCGGTCTTTGCCCTAGTGGCAGACCGATAGGTGGAAATACTGGAAAATTACGATACAATGGAAAGTCACTATGTAACGGTGAATCATCTACAACAAGGAATTGGGTAAGTCATAATCCATCTTACAAATAATAGCACATGAACGTAATCAGTTTATCCTAATTGCTTTTTGCAACAATTTGACTCGATAAAACATTTGAAAACCAAGTCCCATTCAAGCATCGTAGAAACAATGTTATGATACCACTTTTGTAATGCCCCTGATCGATTATAGATCGAAAACGCCACTGACGAACACTTAAATGTCCGATCAGAGATTTTCGGAACACATCCAAAATCCCCAGATAAGACTTCTAAGGGTTCATCCCCATCAGATACACTTCAAAGCTTGCCAACCCGAGACATATCCGACAGTTGGTTCGTCCGGACACGGACTAATATCATATGAAACCCGAGATGCACAAAAACTTAGTTTTATGTATCTTTTTACATAAATTTCAAATGTGATTACAAAATATACACGGACACGAGTCGAATACTCAAAGCAATCATATACATAATAATAAGTATTAATTGTTTACAAAAGCAAAAACATCTACCATTGATTTTTTTAACGTTCCTTCGTGTGCTCCCAATGATCTACCCGCTAAAGGTTACCTGCAAAACAAGTTGAGTCGTGAGCACTAGTTGTCCAGTGAATCTAGGGTTCCCGTAAACAATAATCGTTTTCCAACCAAACCCAAAATAACAATTAACACGCAAGCATGCAATTCAATTCGAGAACTATGATAGATTATGCATTATCGATATATTTTAACAAGGCCTGACGCGTTACCTATTCCCGTCACGTGAAACCAAAGGCATCTTTCGGACCAAACCACAAAGGCTAAAGTCTTAGGATCCTCTATCATTCTGGTGGCCTAATCTTTAACTAACCACACCGGAATATGCATCGTCAAGCATTACACGACCCTAGTCTGCAATCCCGTCTTTATGTGTCTTTGTGTTTAACCAAAAATTTTATTGGTTACACTACAAGAAAAAACAGTTTTAGCGTCGAAATTTAGCATTGGATTTGTGTTGACGCAAAATTAGCGACGATTTTGCGTCGTTTTTGTGTCTTTCAAACCATTCGACGCAAATTCGATGTAAAATTGAGACGCTAAATCAACGCTAAATTGCATCGAATTAGCGTCAATTCAGCATCCAGATCATCAATTCGACGCTAAATCGACGCTAATTTAGCGTCGATTTAGCGTCGGTCCTATAGCGTCGAATATTCCGTCGAACTGGGTAGGTAGATCGCACGTTTTTAATGGGTTCACCTATTTCTATAAAACCAACGCTAAATCGACGCTAATAAGAAGCAAAGTCGACGCAAAATAATTCGATGCTAATTCGATGCTAAACTGAGATGCAAATTTGAAGCAAAATCGCTGCTAAATGTCTTATATATACTTCCCCAGATCACTCCCCAAATCCAAAATCATTGAAGAAAAAAAAAATCTTTCAATAAATTTTCTTAGTTAATATTTTCTGAATAAGATGAGCGATATATACGAACTAAGAAGCTGGATGTATCGACGTAGAGATGAAAATGGAGGAATTTCAGAAGAGTTCTTCAACGGGCTTGAAATTTTCATGGGTCAAGCGAGTAGTGTGCCTACAATTCAACGGACTAGAGTGATGGTGTGCCCGTGTCGGAAGTGCAAAAATTTGAAGCCGCAGACAATTGATGTCGCCGGTACGCATTTATTTAATAGAGGGTTCACACCTGAGTACTATGTTTGGTTTTATCATGGAGAGGGATATGGAGATGAAACTTCGGGTAGTACTAGTTACCAACCTATGGATCAGGGTTATTCGAATGAACAATATGATCAGTCTCATGAATTTCTTAATAATTATGAGACTGATGTCGGGTTAGACCATAATAGGTTCGAAGAAATGGTAACCGATGCATTTTCTGGAGTTATGTCTACTGATGATGATGTTGTTGAGGAACCCAATGTAGATGCTAAAAATTTTTATGATATACTTGATTCTGCAAAGCAACCAATATATGAAGGTTGTAGGGAAGGTCTCTCTAAATTATCATTGGCATCTAGGATGATGACAATAAAATCTGATCATAATCAATCGGAGAGTTGCATGGATGATTGGGCAGCTCTTATAAAAGAGTATTTGCCAGAGGGTAATCAAGCTGCTGAGTCATATTACGACATACATAAACTAGTCTCTAGTTTAGGTTTGCCCTCGCAGATGATAGATGTTTGCATTGACAATTGCATGATATTTTGGAAAGATGATGAAGATCTACAGGAATGTCGATTTTGCCACAAACCAAGATTTAAACCCCAAGGAGCTGGTAGAAGTAAAGTGTCGTACCAGAGAATGTGATACCTGCCCATAACAGATAGGCTACAAAGGCTATACCAATCAGAACAAACAGCTGCATCAATGAGGTGGCATGCGGAGCATTCAACTAATGAAGGAGAAGTTCATCATCCTTCTGATGCAAAAGCTTGGAAGCACTTCAAATCGGTACACTCTAATTTTGCTAAAGAGAAGCGCAATGTTTATCTTGGGCTATGTACAGATGGTTTTAATCCGTTCGGTATGTCTGGCAGGCAATATCCTTTGTGGCCAGTTATATTGACACCTTATAACCTTCCGCCTGATATGTGCATGCAGAGAGAATTTCTGTTTTTGAGTATTTTAGTCTCTGGTCCGAAGCATCCAAGCAGATCTATTGATGTATTTTTACAGCCGCTGATTCACGAGTTGAACATGTTGTGGTCTCATGGTGTTCGTACTTTTGATTACTCTAGGAAAAAAATTTTTAACATGCGAGCTGTGCTTATGTAAACGATAAGCGATTTTCCAGCGTACGAAATGTTATCTGGTTGGACAACACATGGTAAATTGTCATGTCCGTATTGCCAAAATGAGACAGACGCCTTTCAACTAAAGAATGGTAGGAAATCTTGTTGGTTCGATTGTCACCGAAGGTTTTCTCCCTATGAACCATCCGTACCGGGGAAACAGGAGGTTGTTCACAAAGGGCAAACATGTACGTATCCCCCCACCTCCATATCTTTCAGGAGAGCAAATTGAAGGTCAACTTGATTATTATGGAGCTCAGGACACAGCAAAACGTGGTGGTAACTGGCTTAATATTCCGACCAATCTCCCAGATGGATACCTTGACGAACATAATTGGCATAAGAAGAGCATTTTCTGGGAACTACCGTACTGGAAGGATCATGTATTGCGCCACAATCTTGATGTCATGCACATTGAGAAAAATTTTTTTGATAACATCAGGCACACCATCTTAAACGTTCCAGGCAGGTCTAAAGACAATTTGAAGTCTAGACTGGATTTGCCTCTTATATGCTCTAGAGTTGAGTTACATCTCACGGGAGATGGGAGAGCTCCAGTGCCTATCTTTAGATTGTCAAACGAAGGCAAATCAACATTCTTCAACTAGGTTTCCACCGAAGTTAAATTCCCAGATGGATACATGTCAAAACTCTCTAAGTCTGTGGAGCAAGGCAAAAAATTCTCTGGTATGAAGAGTCATGATTGTCATGTGTTTACGCAGAGATTATTGCTTTTCGACGTTGCAGAGCTTTTACCAACGAACGTGCATGAATCACTTGCAGGTCTATTTTCTATGCCGATATATTAATATATAAAAAAATGATGTGTGTTATTACATTTCAATCTTTTCTATTGATATTGGAAATCTGAACTTTGGTTTTAGGTGTTGGTGCATTTTTTCGGGATCTGTGTGTGCGAACTCTGACTCAGGATGGAATTGAACAACTAAATAATAACATCGCGATATTGCTGTGCAACTTAGAGAAGATATTCCCTCCATCTTTCTTTGATGTGATGGAGCATCTTCCTGTCCATCTCCCATACGAAGCCGATTTAGGAGGACCCGTTCAATTTCGTTGGATGTATCCTTTCGAGAGATTCATGAAACACTTAAAAGGAAAGGCAAAAAACATGGCGAGGGTTGAGGGATCAATTGTTGCGGGAAGTTTAACCGAAGAAACCTCTCATTTCAGCTCATATTACTTTCCTCCAACTGTCCGGACACGTAAAAGAGCTCCACGTAGGTACGATGATGGTGGCATCGTACAAGCGTATCAAATTTCTGATGTCCCAGATATATTCTGTGCTGTTGGTAGGCATGCCGGAATCATAAGAGAAGAAGACTGGTCCTCGCACGAAGACTACAATTGTGCACACACATATATTCTCTTACAATGCAACGAAGTTAGCCCATTTATGAGGTACATATAATTACAAACTATGGATTGAGGTCAAAAGGGTTATTTTTAACGTATATATGTTTATGATTTCATTTGTTATAACTATATTTTCTATTAGTGAATTTATTCGCCAGGTTACCGAGGCTTTCCCAAATGCATCACCCGGCGAGATTGAAAAACGTAAAGACCAACACTTTGCTAAATGGTTGGGTCAGGTAAGTTAATTTAAAAAAAAGTTTTATATATATATGGTTTCCATTAAAACATATATCTATATATATATTATGTATATTATATTTACATTGTATATACTATATTTAGCAGGTTGATTATGGAGACACGTCGTACCCTGTATGGTTTAGAGAGTTGATCCAAGGTCCATTGGGAAAAGTTATGTCATCCCCAATGTATTTTACACGAGGTTATGTATTCCATACGTTCGAACGTGGGAAAATAGAGCAACTGCGAACTACGGTGTCGTCGTTCGAGCCGGGGACACCGATTTTTATGGCATTATACAAGACATAATTGAAGTACAATACCCTGGTTTAGTTAACTTAATGTGCACATTTTTCAAATGCGAGTGGTTTGATCCAGTTATCGGGCGAGAGGTTCGAGTAAGAAATTTTGGTGTCATCGACGTTAATGGATCGCGTTCTTATGCAAAGTATGATCCATTTGTGCTTGCATCACAGGCGGATCAAGTTTGTTTCATTCCATATCCACGGCTCAGGAAAACGGGGATTTCATGGCTATTTGTGCTCAAAATAGCTCTGAGAGGAATTATAGTTGAATCCGACGACGCCCCAATGCAATATGAAACTGCCGTGGATCTAACAACTCCAGAACAAGATCTAGACAACATCATTCTGATAGATCCGCAAAATAGAGAAGTTGAAATACTTCCCGATGCTACCGATGCAGAAAATCCCGAAAACGAGTTTATGAACGAAAGTGCAGAAAGTACCAATGATGATGACGATACCTCAAATGATAATTCAGACAGTGAAGCATAAATGTTATCTTTATAGTATCTTATTTGCGATTGTATAGGTATATATGTATTCCAATTTTAAAACAAATGTTACGAATAAAGATTTCAAATAACCTATACAGTTTTACATATATCAACAGTAACATTATGTACAATTATGTATTTACCAAAAATTTCAAATTTTAAAACCATTCGGTTTGAAGAAGGATTGACATGATTAATATTGTTTTTGTATCCGATTTGCTATCTTTAACCAAAACTGAAACATTTAATATTTTTGGTTTAGCGTCGAATTAGCGTCGACTTGTGAGAATCGACGCTAATTCGACGCTAATTAGCGTCGATTTAGCGTCACACAATTAAAAATCCGATGCCTTTTCTATTCTTTACCCTAAACTCTATACATCAAACATACTGAGTTTAGCATCGAAATAGCATCGAATTGTTCAGGTTCGATGCTAATTCGATGCTAATTCGACGCTAATTGATGCTATTTCGACGCTAATTAGCATCGAATTGTGTAGTTTCGATGCTAATTCGACGCTAAACCTAAATATTTGATTTCTAGGGTCTAAAGTAAAGAAACCATGAAGGATACAAAAATATTCTTAACCATGTCAATCTATCTTATAACCGAATGATTTTAAAATTTAAACATTTGGTACATACATAATTGTACATAATATTACTGTTGATATATGTAAAACTATATAGGTTTTTTCAAATGTTTATTCATGACATTTGTTTTAAACTTTGAATACATAATTATACAATCGCAATTAAGATACAGTAAAGATAACAACTACGTATGAACAAGATTAATGATGATATATGAATAAAGATTTTTAAAAACCTATATCGTTTTACATTTATTATTATTAACCTCATGTACAATTATGTATAATAAAAAAAATTCCAAATTTTATAATCATTCGGTTATAAGAAATATTGACATGGTTAAGATTGTTTTCTATCCTTCCTGGTTTTTTTACCCTAAACCCTATATATCAAATGTTTTAGGTTTAGCATCGAAATAGCATCGAAACAACACATTTCGATGCTATTTCGACGCTAATTAGCAACGAATTTGCATCGAACCTGAACAATTCGATGCTAATTCGACGCTAAATCTGAAATATTTGATATATAGAGTTTAGGGTAAAAAATAGAAAAGGCATTGGATTTTTAATTGTGCGACGCTAAATCGACGCTACGTTAAAAAAAATTTCAAATTAGCATCGAATGTCCACAAATCGACGCTAATTCGACGCTAAATCAAAATATTAAATGTTTCGGTTTTTTTGTTAAAGAATCGCAATTAAAATATTTCAGATTAGCGTCGAATTAGCATCGAATTGTGGACAGTCGACGCTAATGTGAAATATTTTGGGTTTACCGCCACCACGCGTCAACACAATCTTTACGCGGAAAATGAATAAATATTAATTCTATTCGACGCTAATATATAAACGAAACAGTTCTTCTTCTTCTCGAATTAGCGTCGAATAGCGTTAATATATAAACGAAACAGTTCTTCTTCTTAAACTTTGCTCAAAGTTTCTTCACTCCGATTTCACCACTGCCGCCGGTTTCTTCACTGTCTCTCTCTCTCCCGATTTCATTCCATCTCATTGAAATGGTATGTGTATGTTTCTCAGTTTTCTTATGTGTATTATGTTTAGATTTGTATTTTGGGTTTAAGAAGAAGTGTTAGGGATTGTTATGAGTGAAATGTAGGTTTGTTAAGGTGTATGAAATTTGTATGAAATGGAATTGTAGGAAAAGGAATTTAGGTTTGTTAAGGTGTATGAAATTGTTTTATAAGTTATTTATGAAAAATAAAATAAAAACGAATTTAGAAAATTATTTTACAAGTTATTTATGAAAAATATAAAATTATTTTACAAGTTAAATTATGTGTTTGTAAAAATACATAAAATTTATGAATTTATGAATTTATGGTTTGCTCGATAAAATTATTTAACAATTTTAAGATTGATTTTTAATAAATTTTTGTTAAAAAAACGAATTTATGAATTTATTTTTTACGTATTTTAATTTAATAAATTCGTTTTTATTTTACCATTTATGTTTACAAATAATTGTTAGGGTTTTTTTTTAATTATTACAATTATTAGGATTTTTTAAAAATAAAAACAAATATTTCGTGTTTTAGATTTTTTTTTTTTAGATTTTATAATGTATTTAGTTATTGTAATTTTATTTAATATTTATACTTTACATTGTTTATTTTAATAAATTTGTTTTGATTTTATAGGTGGGTCCACCTTCATACGGAGAGTTATTCGGAGAGGATTCTACGATTTCCGGATCCGTAGGTGGTCGTCGCGGAGCGGGATCAGGATCGGGCTCGGGTTCCCAATCTACTGGGAACTATCATCCACAGCCTCCACCACGAGTTCAACCACGAGCTCCACCACGAGCTCCGCCACCGCCACCAGTTAACGAGTAAAGATCTCAAAAGGACAGTCTCATCAAAACAAAAGCTGCTATACCCCTCTTTAATCTTCATACCCACTTTTAATGATAAGTATGCAAAGTGACGAAAATATCCTTGGTTCAATTTCGGTCTGATTTAATAAATACTGATCTCATACTGAAACCAGAGTCCTGAAACAGCAAACCATTGAACCTCAAACCCTCTTCTCAAAAGAGAAGGTCTCGATTTATTGTCTGATTTAATAAAAACTCAAAAAAAAAAATTTCAGATGAGAAATCTCGTCGCCCTCGTCGAGCTGTCGCCGGAAAAACGAGGTTTCCATCGCCGTCGAGGTCTGTCGCCGCGTTTTGTTTGCCTCTGCGGATCTGCATTGAGCTCTCCTTGAAGATCCAGGTCCGTCGAGCTCTCTCAACTCAACTGCAGTTTTTCGTCTCGCCGGAAAACCTGTTTTCCGGCGCCGTCGAGGTCTCTCAACTCAACAGCCGCCATTCTTTGCCTCCGTGGATCTGGTAGGTCCGTTCTTCAATTGATTTAGTTTTAGAATTGCAAATCTCTTGCAAATTGAGGAATTGAATTGGATATGATTATCCACATTATTTTTGTACGCACATTGGGTGTTTGAAGATGGTTTGTGGGTTGGTTAGGAGTGGTAAGAAATGGATATTAGTGGTTGAATCGTAATGAAATGTAGATTAAAACCCGATAGGAGGATGAGGAGAGAACTGGGTATAACTAGTAAAACTGGTACAACTGATTGTAGTGAATGAGTTTTGTGTATTGTTTTGACAGGAAACAATGAGCAACAATGTCAGCATACATTTTAAATGCAAAGGTCGCATGTATAGCATATTGTTGAAGAATTCAATGGAGGAGATATCTTTGTCCATGGTAGAAGCTAGGATATACAAGAAACTTGCGTTAGATGAAAGTGAGGTTAAATTGAAATTTAGTTACATTCCACTACTGGTTCGATGTGAGGAAGAGCAGGCTATTTGTGATGATGAGGATATGTATATTTATCTGACGTCCATTGATAACGAGAACTGTAGATGCATTTTGTTTGTGGAGGTCATCACTACTTCGGGACTGCCCGAGCAACTGTCGAGAGCGGGCAAAAGTTCTGTTGGAGATAATGAGAAGGCAAGTGAGGATGAAATCGGAGATAATGCCATTATTGTCCACGTAGAAAAAGAACAAGGAAAACAAGTAGAGATTGATGATGGTGATGACGGTGATGATGGTGATGATGGTGATGATGATGATGTCTCTAATACTAAAGAGGGTGGAAATGTAACAAGTGATGAAGTTATGAGTGATGGAGGTATGTGTAGCTCGGACAGAGATATGGGTGATCAATATTTTGAGCCTCCACCTGTTGCAGAAGCTAGTCAGTCGGTTGTAGAGCCATGGGGAGACGGTTTGGGTTTGAGTGTACTTCAAGAATTTCCAAATAAGAAGGCATTGCAAGCTGTTGTGGGTAAAGCCTCTTTTCTGAACAGTTTTAGTTATGTTATTAAAAAGTCGGATCGGAGGCGTTTAGTGCTACAATGTAATAAAGAAATGTGTGAATGGAGTTTACGAGCGTCGAGGATTGCAAATACTGATATTTTCGCGGTTAGAAAGTACAAGAACATGCATACATGCTCTCGGGCTACTCATAGTATAAGCAACAACAACATGAAGAGGCATGGCAGCCCAGAATTAGTTGCAGCTCTTTTGCATGAAGATTATCCAGGACAAATGGAAACTCCATCTCCTAAAATTATCATGGATCTTGTGAAGACAAAATTAGGTGTCACAATATCATACTCCACCGCTCGGAGAGGGAAAAACCTAGCTATCAGTGAGTTGCGTGGTAACCCGGAAGAAAGCTACAAGAAGGGTTTAAATTCATGCGGAAAGTGATAGTTGTGGATGCAACGTTTCTGAAGAACGGATATGGTGGTGTTCTAATATTTGCCTCAGCTCAAGATCCTAATCGTCACCATTATCCCATAGCGTTTGGTGTACTCGATGGTGAGAATGATGCAAGTTGGACTTGGTTTATGGAGAAGCTTAAAACTGTTGTACCGGACTCTTCTGAATTGGTGTTTATGAGTGATAGAAATGCAAGGCTCATCGGCGCCATAGGTAATGTGTTTCCGAAGGCTCATCATGGTTTTTGTATATGGCATTTGTCTCAAAATGTGAAAGGTCATGCTTCTAACGTGAACAAGGATGTAGTCGCATGGAGATTCATGGAGGTTAGTAGGCAGTACGCAGTGGCTGATTTCAATGCTGCTTATTATTCTTTTAAGATGAGATATCCATCTGCTGCAAAGTATCTAGAGGAGACTACCGAGAAAGAAAAATGGGCAAGATGTTGGTTTCCAGGAGAAAGATACAACTTAGACACAAGCAACTGTGTGGAATCGCTGAATAGCGTTTTTAAGGAGGTAAGGAAGTACTCCTTGATACCCATGATTGATGCGATCATGAAAACATTTTCTAGGTGGTTTAATGAACACCGGAAGGAGGCGGTGGCTGGATCGATTGGACATAAACTGGTGCCGTTTGTGGAGAATTGCATGCACGATTTATGGGTTGTTGCTGAGAAATTGAATGTGACGGAGCTAAACACTTTTGAGCTTGAATACCATGTCATTGGTAGTGATGGAAAGCCTTATTTGGTGAACTTGCTCTCGAAAAGTTGTAGTTGCAAGGTGTTCGATATTGAAAGGTATCCTTGTGTGCACGGACTAGGCGCTTACATAATATTTCGAAGGCGTGAATACAGAGATCGTGATATTGAATTACATGAGTTGTGTTCAGAATATTATGGGACCGATTGGTGGGCAAAGGCGTATAACAAGACAATCTATTTAGTGCCGGATAGATCTCAATGGGATGTCTCGGATGATGTGAAAAGCAAACAAATCATACCTCCGGATCGCAAAAAGAAGAAAGGAAGAAACAAAGTGAAAAGGTTGCCATCAGCTGGGGAAAGGCGTCCGAGGACGAAAAACAAAAGGCGTCCGAGACAAAAACTCCAATGGTTGTTATTTGGAACTCGTTTTGATGTTTCTTGATTATTATGGCTTTGTGTTTCAATGTATTACTAAATTTACAATTTTCTGTATTATTATGGTTTTATGTATGAATGTTTCTTATTTGGTTGTTATTTAAAACTCCAATGTATTATTATGTATTCTTTGTTTCTGCGGTAATACTGGTAGATCTGGTATAACTACAAAAAATGTATTTGTGGTTTTCCTTTTTTCCAATGAGGATATTTTTAAACAGAACTTAGAAATATTTTTAAACAGAACTTAGTAATATTTTTAAATTATACTTGGTAATATTTTTAAAATATATTACTAGATTAAAAATTATTAAATTTACAATTTTCTTTATTCGTTATAGTTTCATAAATACTTATTATTTTATAAAGTAATTAAATATTTTATAAAGTAAATAAATATAAGTAAATATTAATCGTTCGGCCAAAAACAACTGTCGAGACTGCCCGAGCAACTGTCGAGAGCGTGAGATGCTTAAACTACCTGAACACAAAACCGTTCAGTAGTGATAGGGTAATACTAGTAATACTGGTAAAACTATAATATATTATTATTGATATATTCATTTGTAATAATAAGCAAGGATGATAAAACAAATGAAAATGAAAAGTACTTATAAATGATACAAGGATAAATTAACTATAAAATAAGAAATTTAAAAATTATATCAAAGTATGAAAGACTATACACAATATATCACCAAGTAGTAAGGAACATATACTTTTAAGCTCAGTTATACTAATATGATGAAAAATTTCCAAATTATTGTTTTTATAACATATGAATACACAAAACACTCAGAACCACATTTTTATCGACCAGTAATTTGTAAAACTAAAAAACCGAATTAAAAGATAAAGTAATACTGTTTAAAGTGAAAAATTGCAGAAGTAATACTATGTTGAACTTTGGTAAAACTAGTATCTTGGTACAACTATGTACACACGTGACGGCGCACAGGTGACAAAATGACGGCGCACACGTGACAAATGACGGCCCACACGTGATAAATGACGGCCCACACGTGACAAATGACGGCCCACACGTGACAATTGTTTCCCTCCCAAAATGAAAATTCCCCCAAAACCAAATTCTCTCCTAAATCTTTATTTACTTAATTATTCCCCCAACTCAAAACATATCTACTCCTTCTCTCCTTATTTCTTTACAAATCGAAACAAAGTTTATATTTCTCCTCCAAAATCTATTATTTTCCCCCCCAAAATCACAATTCTCTCCAAAATACATTTCCCCCCAAAATGAAAATTCCCCCCAAAACCAAATTCCCTCCTAAATCAAAATTCCCCCCAACTCTAATTATTAAAAACACAAAAACAGATCTACTCCTTGTATCTTCTTTCTGATTTCTTTCCAAATCGAAGTGAATTTCATTTCTCTTCTTTGCAAATTGATCGTCATGGTGAGTATTGAGAAGAACCCTTACTACGAAGAGATGAAGGAGGATAAGAGGGTTTTCGCCCAATTATCCGCTGTGGCGGATGGGGGATATGGGATCCCCAAGTGCTGTCCATGTGGTGCCCCCATGAAACTCGAGTTTTCCCAACCCGAAGGGAAGAGATGCTTCTTTACTTGCCAAAAGTTTCAGGTGATTTTTAGGATCCAATTTGTTATTTGAAGATGTAGAATGATGTGTTATTTGAAGATGTAGAAGATGTGTTAGGATCTCATTTATTCACGGCATTTGTATATGTGTGTAGAATGATGGCTTCCACCTTAGGAAAGCTTGGGATCGTTCTATGGAAGAAGAGGTAGAAATATTAAGGCGTGAGGTTGACGAGAACACGAAGAGGTGGAGAGAGATAGCAAACCATGAGTTTCTAATTGGGCAAATCCGTTTGGAGCTGAAAACCAAGGATGAAGAGATTGCTATGCTTAAAGAAGATATGGCTCGTTTTATGGCGGCATTCAACAAGTTTTTTAATGACATTTAGTACTTCTATATCTATGTTTGCGTTGTAACTTATCTTCTCGTTTTGGATGTGTAAGGTTGTGTTAGACTTAGCTACTCCAATCTATGTTTGGTTGTCTATGAGTTTTGTTGTTCGGGTAATACTAGTTTTACCAGTATTACTAGTATTACCCGTATGTAGTGAACATTTATGGTTTAATTTAAGAATTATTATGATATTAATTGTTTTCTACTTTTATAATTGATCGATTCTATTTTTTAATTTCAGAATTAGTATGATATCATCATCTACTTTTTATTTTCTATTACAAAGTATTTTATAAATTATATCAATTCTATGATATAATTTATTTTCTACTTTTTTTTTAATTGATCGATTCTATTTATAACTTAATAATAAAGACCAATTTTACCAAAAGACAGTAAATTACATGTCCACAAATTCACCGAAAAGACTAAGAACAGTTCAAGTTCACCGAAAACACTTAGTAAAGTTTAATATCATATGTTCAAAGCAGCAGCACGTGATCGTGTCATACGCCTCGGTATTGTTTGAGGAGCAGCTGGTTCAGCTCGTACTTGCGGTTCACGTTCAGTATCCATCGCTTGAGGAGCAGCATTAACCTGCAATCAAATAACCAAGTAATTACTAACCGACTGTTCTGCCTAGTATTACTAGTCTTACTAGTACTACAACTATTTCAAGTATTAATAGTATTACATGTGGTTCACCCGCCGCGGTAGTGGATGTCACTTGTTGATGAGCATTGTCAGCTTTTGTCTCGATATTACCTTCAGTATCCATCGCTTGAGGAGCACCATTAACCTGCAATCAAATAACCAAGTAATTACTAACCGACTGTTCTGCCTACTATTACTAGTCTTACTAGTATTACAACTATTAGTAGTATTACTAGTATTACCTGTGTCTTCATAAACTCTTCCAGTGGTTTGATTCTTTCTTCCAACACATCAACCCTCCCATCAATCCTCCCAGCAAGCGTATTCATCTTTTCCTCCATCTCAGCTGTGAAGGTCTTAAAGAGATCCATCAATTTCGGATTTTCCTCATCCACCACATTCTCAAAGTTCTCCTCATTCTCAGGTTCTCCTCGGGACTCCACATCTTCATTGTACATCTCTTCAAACCTCACAGTATAGCCGTGGCGAAAACGCTCCATCCAACTTGCAATAACAGGATCATGTACATCATCGTCATCTTCTTCTTCAGTGATTCCAGCAAGGAGAGACTCTTCTTCATCGCCTTGAGGTGCTAAGAACTAGCAATATCCTGTGAACATAACAAAGCAGATATATTATATACATAGCAACCAAAAATAATTCTTATCATAAGTAGATAACTAAGAAACACTAACCTCAGTTTTACCAAGTTCATGATATAGCGATTCGAGAGAATATCCTTTCGAATCGCACTCCTTGAACTTTCTCTTGCACATCCTAGGACAAGAGACACCCGGAGAAGGATTAGCTGAGATGAACTTATCCTTCAAAGCTTGAATGGCCTCAAATGGTAAAAGCTGCACAACAAACATATGGTTAGAGTTAGGTTCACTCTCAACCCACGGATGATGAGAGTGACCCCTTGCTTCTTCATTCGTGTTTTCAACCCTTTCTTCTCCTTCCCTGTTTTCAGCTTCCCGAACAACAGCTTCCAATGCATCTTCCTCTCCTTCTTGATTCGTCTTTTCAACATCCATCTCCTTCTCAACATCCGGAACACCTGTTTCCCGAACAACACCCTCTCCTTCTTGATTACTTCTCTGAGAACCCTCACCAATTTCCGGAACTGCTTCTTCAATCGTATTTTCTACTACGGGAACATCAACTTCTTCCTCTCCTTCTACATTCTTCGTGTCTCTTTCTACTACCGGAAGCCCAACTTGCGCCCTTGTCACAAAGGATTTCTTTCGGTGTCGACTTCGAGGAGGCATTGCGAGAGAGATAATGAAACGAGAATCGAAATTGAGAGAGAGAACTAAATGAGTTTTGATTTTGAGAGGATTAGCGGTTTTAATTTGTGAGAGGAGTAACGGTTTTTCCCGATGAAATCGCCGGAGACAGAGGGGAAGAGGAATAGTTAGGGATCCGGTTTGGGGAGGTTTGGGTCGATCTCGGTTTGGGGAGAGAATGGGTCTCGGTCTCGGTTTGGGTCTCGGTCAGCGATAAAACCGAGGTATTTTGTGTAATTTTTAAGTTTTCTTTAGGGTAAGATGGTAACTACCTATTTTTCGGATTAAAAATAAATCAAAACGAATATCATTTAAATTGGTGTATTTTTCAGCTTACATATTGGTCAAAGTGGTCTTTTGAGACAATTTCTCCCAGTTAACCCACAAGCAGACGAAGACGAAGCAGCTCATCCCGATGATGCGCAGCAGGCGCCTCCACCTGAGCTTCTTCGCCAACTTGGTCGTCACGAACGGGTTAAGATGCTCCATCCGCTGAAGCCTCCCAACACTTTTTGGTATGTTTATTTTTTTACAATCTTTCTCATTAATTTATAATTATATGTTTTAAATAACTTATTAACATCGAAGTATTTTGTTTTATAGGTTTACCGATAACTGTGTCTTTCGTTTGGTCACCAAAGTCATCATCGGCTATTTCCATATGTCGCATGCTAGTTGGACGCAGACGCCGCAATCGGTTCGTGATATTTGGTTTGAGTCATGGACGGTAAGTCATATTATATTATTTATTTTTATTTAATAAATTATTTGATTTTAGAACTATTACTAATATTATTTGTATTTTTGTAGCAAAAGTGGCACTGGGAAAATTTCGTACCCACGAAGTGCGAGAGGCCTTCGAGAAGAAGGCTAATTGCGTCTCAACGGCACTGTCGGTAATTGGAAGAAAGCTTGGCGGGAGAAAGGCGATGATGCGATGCCTTTAGGGATGGATCCCGCTGTTTGGTCGGGTCTAGTTCGGTATTGGGAGGAACCCTCTTCGATAGCTAAATCATCTAAGTGTTATGCATCCCGTCTTACGCCAGTGGCCGAAAGAGATGGACCGTCTAAGTATTGTGCGGGTCAATCATCATACGCCACAATACGATTGGATATGGTATGATTTTAATTAAATTAGTTTATTAGATTATTTGATTTATATATTATATATATAATCTAATTTTTATTTTTATACATATATCGATCTTACTCTTTTTTTTTACAGTCCGATGGCGATCAGCTTGCTCCGATTGTGAAAGTCATGGAGAAAACTCATCGGCGCAAGGATGGGACGTTTGTTACCGCTCAAGCAGAACAAACGTTCAACGCCTACAACGCTCGAGTGGCAGAGCTATAGTCACAGTACTCTCCGGGTGGTAGTTCTGTCCAGTCTACATTGGGTGTCGCCGATTACGATAAAATTTAAGAGGAAGTAATTTTTTTAGTTTTTAATATAATATTTTAACTTATTTTCTATCACATTTTTAACAATTTGATTTTATAACGTTTTCTTATTATAGGTTGCACCGAAGAAAAAAGGACGGATCTTGGGTGTTGGATCCATCGCCGATCTCCCAGCAGCTTCTGCTACCGCTCGATATAGTTACACTCCGAGTTCTTCTGACCCGCAGTTGGCAACGCAGTTGACCGCTCCTAATGCTGAGATTGAGCGGCTAAAGACGGAACAAGCGGATCTGCGGTCAACCAATAGTTCGATGCAAGGCCAACTCACGGTATTGACAAATCTGATGGACACTATTGCAGTGCATAACCCGACTTTAGCTGCTGCCCTCTCCCAGATACCGCATCCTGCACAGCCACCTCCAGCTAGAGGTCAACCGCAGTTCGACGAAAAAGCCGAAGTTAAGATGAATGAATATAGAGACGACATTAATTTAAGAGAAGAACGTTAAAATTATAATTTCTGTTTGCATTTTTAGTGTTTTTAAACAATTTCTTTTTTTATTTTCTCATTTATATATAAAATTTTCTAATTTTTTAAAAAATTTGAAATTTATTAAAAATATTTTCATTTACAAATATTTTTTTTTTTAAATCATATAATTCGATGCTAATTCGATGCTAAAATGATGTTATATTAGCGTCGATTTAGCATCGACATAAGACGGATCCGAAACTAAATCGACGTTATATTAGCGTCGAAAACAATCGATGCTAATTCGATGCTAATTACGATAGCATCGTTTTAGCGTCGATTTTTCCGACGCTAAAATAGCATCGATTTAGCATCGGATACGTCTTATGTCGATGCTAAATCGACGCTAATATAACGTCATTTTAGCATCGAATTAGCATCGACATGTAGCATCGAGTAAGCGTCAAAAGTAATCCGACGCTAAATTAGCGTCGAATTAGCGTCGAAGTCGGTTTAGCGTCGACAGTTTAGCGTCGAATTGTCATTCGATGCTAAGTCGATGCTAAAGGACTTTAGCGTCGATTTAGCATCGAATTTTGCCGACGCTAAAACTGTGTTTTCTTATAGTGTTAAGTCACGGCCTCAAGGGAATATCATACTGCGTTCATTCACAAATTTATAACTTTTACTAACACTTAAGTTATATGTAAACTTATAATGCTTAAGCATTTTCAATGCTTATATCTTACACGAGTAAAGCACTTAAGCAATTCTAACAAGTGTAAACATTTTCACAGCAAAGAACCCCAACGACTATAAAGCATAACAATAACCAAGCAACGTGTGCTCTACTCATCTAGCACACGACAAACATCACCAAGACTCACCTTTGACTTAGTGAGTGATCGCGGTTTTGCCAAAGGTTTCTACGATCAGTTTTGTCTTAGACAACTAGAAATCTATTCTAAAGGTTTACGTGATTTACTAAGGCAAGACTTAAAGTTTTCGTAAAGAAAATTATATGGAAAAGCCCACGGTCCTTACCTAGATCGGAACAGAACTTGCTACGGACTGAACTTGCTAAGGGAATTAGGTGAACTCTTGGAAATCAAATCGGAACAGATCCAACGTTCCAAGGATGAATCGGACATAAGATCAAGAACTAGTGTTACATTCGTGATCATAATGAAATACTAAGACGGAAAGGAAAAACGATCTTGAAACAACCAGAATTTTTTTTTTTTTTTAAACCCCGAAATAATATTCCCATAAATATTAAATCACACAATAATTCAACACAATAACAAAAGCGGAATAGATATAAATACAAACGAGACACTAGATCATCACCTCTTCACAGCCAGATTCCACGATCACACTTTGTCTTTACCTGCATCACATGGTTATAAGAGATGCGTGAGTATTATCATAAATACCCAGTGGTACGATCATCCCATCAACTTGGCTAGATGCACGGGTATAGGGAACAATCAAAACACCACACAACACAATTACGTAAAAAGTCAACACGAGAAGTCAACCTCGAAAAGTCAACGCAAAATCAACCCCGAAAAGTCAACGCAAAGTCAACCCCGAAAAATCAACGTAAAGTCAACCACAAACCACGATACTTACGTTGATCTAAACACTAAAAATGCCCCAAACAAGCATTGATCGAACAACAAATCAACTCAATTCGCAATCAAACGCACCAAATAAACCCATCTACCCGCAAAGACCATGGTCACGCACTCACCTGATTCGAGATCGATTATCTCACCCACCACAGCTCAGAAACAGGATCGAAAAACTGTTCTGAAAACTAGACTGCGAGAGCTACAGAACAATGGTAAATCAGCCCGTAAGTTCGGTAATCGAAACTGGAAACAACAAATCCAGTCTCAGAAAATAGAACCGACACACTAATTTTAAAAGAACACAGAGAACGGATCATACCTCTAAATCAAGATCGAAAACCTGATCTGAAAACTAGACAGAGAGATCTTTCTAACCGTATATAGATCGTCCTCTGATTCCCAACGGTTAGACGGGAATCCTCCCTCGAATTGGACTGATCGCAGATCAAAACTGCAGAAACCTTCCAAAATAAAACGACCATAACTCCTCAAATACCCAACCGATTGACAAGCGGTTTTCTCCTAAATGAAGATCAAAGAGTGAAGAACTTACCCTGAAATTTTCACTCTGATCCAACTTGATCTTCACCGCCGTTTGCCTCCTCCAAAACCGACGGCACACACCCTCAAACTCCCAAGAACACTTAAGAACACTCAAGAACACTTGTTCTCACCCTCAAATCTCTCAATCCTCAAGAGAAATCTATCTGTTTTCTCCCCTAAAACTGAGCTCAATCATCCCACAAGCCTTTTATAGGCAAAAACTTCGGTTTAACCAAACCGAACCGAAATTAATTGCTTCTCCAAACAGAATCGTCGGTATAAGTGCAACTTGTGTCAAACGACACCCGAACCAAAAATACATAATTGGTTCGCGGGCGTTACAATTCTCCCCCACTAACAAGGATTCGTCCTCGAATCACACAGCTCTGTCACCCCACAACTCGCCCTCCTGGCCAACATAAAATCCCGTCCCACTGTACTCGCGATCAACCTCAATCCATACACCACTCCGCCACCCTAGGGTTCACTTCCGAGCCGCAACCTGATCAGATTCACCCGAAAACATATACGATGCAACGTTCTTAATCCGGATTAGGCATGTCCGTTTGTTTGCGCAACAATCAAACAAGAACATGAACAACCAACCGTAGACCTAAAGTTAGACCAAAGGTGCTACATCTGCTACCAGGGTCATCTGAATCGAAGTTCCGATCATAGGCGACACCCTAGCCTAAACATCCACATCCATATCACACTTCCGACCTACCCGGCCGGTATACTCGGAGATCCTTGCCGATTTCCACAGTCCATCCAGTCTCGTACTTACAATCACGTTCAGATGCTACAGCTCATAATTCATACTCATACCCCATATACTCATACTCGTACTTACTCACAGGATCGTCACCCTTTGAGCTACGAAGTGCAGGGAACCCACTATTCCCTAGAGAGAACCACTATCCCTCAAGTATATGTAGAGAACCCACTGCTCCCTAGAGAGACCCACTATCCCTCGAGTATACGCAGAGAACCCACTATTCCCTGGAGTGACCCACTATCCCTTGAGTATATACAGAGACCCACCGTCCCCTGAGATAATATTCTGAAACGCATAACATAACCACCTGTCGACCTACACGACCCCACTAGTCACCTCGTCAACAGAACTCGCACTTATGACACCAGAATTAATACGAATACTCCATCATATTAACTCATCGCAAATGTATAATCGTTATAACTCAAACGAAAATACAACACATAGATCGCATGCGTACAAGAGTGAATACAGATAACATAACTCAAGCCTCCGCTTGCTTCTCGAACCACTTCGCGAACTTTGCCTTCATCTTCGCCTCTGGTTCCCACGTCTCCTCCTCGGTACCATCACAGTCCCACACGACTCTCAGCAATGGTATCCTCTTCCGGTGCAGAACCTTGACTCTCTTCTCGAGAATCCTCACCGGTCGTGCCTCCAACGTCATGTTGGGCTGAAGATCCTCCGGAATCCTAGCCAACACCTCCTCAGACTCACGAAGGCATTTCCGCAGCATCGACACATGGAAGACCTTATGAAAAGCCTTCATGCTCTGAGGTAACTCCAACATGTAAGCCACTGGTCCAACCCGCTCCACCACCTTGAACGGACCTATGAACCTTGGACTCAACTTATTCTCCTACATGGATCTGTTAGGACCCCTCAACATCGCCGCCTTGAACTCCCAACTCGAACTCCAACTCTTTCCTCCTCTTATCGGTGTAACTCTTCTGCCGATCCTGAGCCTCCTTCATGTTCAGCCTCAAGACACGGATCCTCTCCGTCGTCTCCTGAACAAAATCTGCACCAAACAGGCTCCTCTCCCCCACTTGGGTCCAACATAACGGTGTACGACATGGTCGCCCATACAGAGCCTCATACGGAGCCATCCCAATGCTCGCCTGGTAACTGTTGTTATACGTAAACTCTACCAGGTTCAGATGATCCACCCAATGACCACCGTAATCTAGTACACACATCCTCAAAAAATCCTCAAGTGTCTGAATCGTCCTCTCCGACTGCCCATCTGTCTGAAGATGGTACGCTGTACTCATATGCACCTTAGTGCCCATCTCACTCTGAAACGCTCTCCAAAACTCAGAAGTAAACCTCGGATCTCTGTCTGACACAATACTCGCTGGCACCCCATGCAACCTCACAATCTCACGCACATACTTCTTAGCCAAAACAGTCGCTCCATCGGTCTTCTTGATGGCAAGGAAATGTGCTGACTTAGGCAGACGGTCCACAATCGCCCAAATCGCATCATAAGTCCGCGACACCGGTAAACCTGTCACAAAATCGATAGTAATCATATCCCACTTCCACTCCGGAATAGGCAAACTCTGTAACAGACCACCCGAAACCCGATGCTCCGCCTTTACTAACTGGCACACATTGCACTTTGACACCCACTTAGCCACATCCTTCTTCATCCCGACCCAGTGATAATATCGCTTCAGATCCCGATACATCTTAGTCGCACCCGGATGAACAGACAACATACCCACATGCGCCTCTCGAAGGATCTCCTGCCTCAACTCCACATCATTAGGCACACAAACTCGCCTTTTCACTAGTATCGTCCCATTTGCCGAGACCGAATACTCCGATCCCGCAACCCTTGACGCATCAACCAATACCTGATCTCTCCCCTGAGCTTCTCGAATCCTACTCAACAAATCCGCCTGGTTAGCTGCCTCTAACCCCAACGACTCATGCGATATAACACCTAGCCTGAAGGTGCAAATCTCACGCGTCAATGCCTCCAAATCTCGCTCCTGAGCCGAGGCAACCCTCTTCCGACTCAACGCATCTGCAACCAGATTAGCCTTACCCGGATGGTACTCAATCTCTAGATCGTAATCCGCTACCAACTCCATCCAACGCCTCTATCTCAGGTTCAGCTCTGGTTGCGTAAAGAAATACTTCAGGCTCTTGTGATCCGTAAACACCTGAACCTTCCGGCCATAACGATAAGATCTCCAAATCTTCAAAGCGAAAATCACCGCAGCTAACTCCAAATCGTGGGTAGGGTAGTTGCACTCGTGCTTCCTCAACTGCCTCGACGCATAAGCAATTACCCTCACATGCTGCATCAACACACAACCCAAACAAACTCCTGAAGCATCTGTATACACCACGTATGGCTCACTCGGCTCGGGTAACGCCAACACTGGTGTACTCGTCAACATCTCCTTCAGCCGCGCAAAGCTCTCCTCGCAAGCTGAAGTCCACTCAAACGAAACGTCCTTCCCGGTCAGCTTCGTTATCGACTGCGCCATACTTGCAAACCCCTTGACGAAACTCCTGTAATACCCAGCTAACCCAAGAAAACTCCTGACCTCGGTGGCATTCCTCGGTCTAGGCCACTCACGAATAGCCTCTATCTTCGCCGGATCCACAGAAACTCCATCTGCAGAGATCACATGACCGAGAAAACCGATCTCCCACTGCCAAAAACTACACTTGCTCAACTTAGCATACAACCTGTGCTCCCTCAACTTCTCCAAAACCACTCGCAAATGAACCTCGTGCTCCTCAGGACTCCTCGAATACACCAATATATCATCAATAAAGATGATCACAAACTCGTCAAGATGCCGCTGGAAAACCCCGTTCATTAACCTCATAAACGCTGCTGGTGCATTCGTCAACCCAAAAGGCATCACCACGAACTCAAAATGCCCATATCTCGTCCTGAAAGCAGTCTTCCGAATGTCCTTCTCGTCAATCGGAATCTGATGGTAACCCGAAACCAAATCAATCTTGGAGAACCAAGTAGCCCCACGCAACTGATCCAACAACTCATCAATCTGCGGTAAAGGATACCTGTTCTTCACAGTGACTCGGTTAAGTCCCCGGTAATCAGTGCACAACCGGAAACTCCCATCTTTCTTCTTCACAAACAACACCGATGCTCCCCACGGTGAAGTACTCGGACGAATAAAACCCTTACTCATCAAATCCTCTAGCTGCTTCTTCAACTCTGCCATCTCAGCTGGAGCCAACCTGTAAGGTGCCTTAGATATCGGAGTCGTCCCGGGTTCTAACTCAATCGTGAAAGGATCAGACCGAGATGGTGGTAATCCCTGCAACGACTGGAATACATCCTGGAAATCCCGAACGACTCGAATATCCTCAACAGCAGCTACCCCAACAGTCTCCGGCGTCATAATCGTCACTAGATATGCCTCGCAACCCTTCTCTAACAGCTGCTCCGCCTGAATAGCTGAAATCACGAGACTCCCAGAAGTCGGTCTCACACCCTGGTAAACCAACCTCCCTGCCTCTCGCTCAAACACTACTCATCCCCGGTGACAATCTAGAAGAACCTTGTGCCGATCCAGCCAATCCATCCCCAAAATCACATCATACAGCTCCACCGGACTGATGATCAAATCTGCTGGCATCAACTCTCCGGCCACCAGAATATCCACACCACGAGCCCGACCGAACGTAGCCAACGACTTCCCTCCAGCCACTCTCACTACCCCCGGCTGCTCCCCAGAGTCACTCTGGATCTCGCTACTCTCCGCACACTCCAGCGTAATGAAGCTAACGGTTGCTCCAGAATCTAAGAGGACATGGGACTTACGCCCGCCTACAAATAAGGTCCCTACACAATTCATGTGTCAAGAGCCCTAAAGTCTTATCACAGACACACTATTTCTAAAACAAACCATCCACATCATCAAAAATCACTAAGTTAAGATCAAATATGTACCTGTGATCGGTCTGGCGCTAGGGCCCCCTGTCTCCACCGAAGTGTACACCCACGATGCTGCAATCTGCTGCAACGGCTGCACCACTGCTGCTCCCTGCTGTGACGGCTGCACCACCGCCACTATCCCCTGCTGCAGCTTAGGGCACTGGGGCTTAATATGCCCCGGCTCCCTGCAATAGAAACACACCTGCGTCGCCCGAGACTCTACCCTCTTCGGACAGCTCGCCACCCTGTGCTCCATGCTCCCACAACCGTAGCGTCCCTGACCACCCTGACTACTCTGCGCCTCACCCTTCTTCGGACAACTCGCAACCTTGTGATCCAGGCTTCCGCACCTAAAGCAGCCCGGACCACCCCGTCCTCTCTGACCCAAACCCGCAGAGTGCTCAAACTTCCTCTTCTGTCCCTGCGTAGGTTTACTGCCTACACTCGAACATGCCTGCTGCTGAGGCCTCCTCGGCGGCTGCACCGGTGCACTGACCACCACGGACAGCTCCCTCATGTCGTCCTCAATCCCAGCTGCCAACTCAACCAGCTCCACCCTCGTGGCGTACGTACCTGCTCGACATTGGGTCCTCAACTCTGGTCGAAGTCCTCGAAAGAAACTCTTCACCTGGTCTCTCTCGCTCTCCCACTCTCTACCAGCATACACCAGAAGTCTACTGAACTCCTCATCGAACTCCCTGACAGAACGGCCACCCTGAACCAAAGCCATGAACCTCTCCTCCAACCGATCCACTGCCTCCGGCGGAAAGAACTTGGCGTTGAATTCCGCCACGAAATCCGCCCAAGTAATGCCCGCCCGAGGTCTCCTAGCGATGACTCCTCTCCACCAGAGATGCGCGTCTTCCACGAGGTGATGCACCGCCAAATCCACCCAATACTCCTCCGGACATCTCAAGGACTGGAAATTGCGCTCCAGTCTGCTCTTCCACTCGCTCGCCTCCTCAGGCTTAGTACCCCCGGAGAAGAATGCGGTAGTAATCCACCCTATTTGCCCCAACATCTCCAGGTAGGAAGGAACCACAACCCCTGCCGCTACACCCGGCTGAACCCCCGCAACACCTGGCGCCACCGGAGCCTGACCCTGGGCCGGTGCCACGCCCGGTAGATGCTCCAAGATCTGCTGTAGCAATCGCACCATAAGGACATCCTGCTCCCGGGCCCCACCTGCAGCAGCACCCGCCTGTGGGCCAGCTGCACCACCATCTACTGGATCCTCCTGACGCGCCTGTGAATCTGCTGCCTGCTCCTGAGCAGCACCCTGTGCCGAACCCGCGGCAGACTCACACATCGGAACCTGTCCGCGTCCGCGTCCACGTCCTCGTCCACGACCTTGTCCTCGTCCTCGTCCTCCGGAACCTCTCGCCATCTCTCACTTCACTTCCCACAGAATATACTAAGAACACTAGAAAAGCGAAAATTAACACGAAATACACATACCGTGGAATCTCTTTGAAAGCTCAAAGATGATGATCTAGGACTCCAAACCAACACAACAATGAATTGACTAATTACTCATAATCAATCAAGTAATCCACAAACAACGCAATTGACAATCACATTCAATCAACTACGTTCTCCCGCCCTAGAACCATAAGGGCTCTCACACCAAAATAAACCAACCGGATTTTTTTTTTTTTTTTTTTTAAACCCCGAAATAATATTCCCATAAATATTAAACCACACAATAATTCAACACAATAACAAAAGCGGAATAGATATAAATACAAACGAGACACTAGATCATCACCTCTTCACAGCCAGATTCCACGATCACATTTTGTCTTTACCTGCATCACATGGTTATAAGAGATGCGTGAGTGTTATCATAAATACCCAGTGGTACGATCATCCCATCTACTTGGCTAGATGTACGGGTATAGGGAACAATCAAAACACCACACAACACAATTAAGTAAAAAATCAACACGAGAAGTCAACCTCGAAAAGTCAACACAAAGTCAACCCCGAAAAGTCAACGCAAAGTCAACCCCGAAAAGTCAACGTAAAGTTAACCACAAACCACGATACTTACGTTGATCTAAACACTAAAAATGCCCCAAACAAGCATTGATCAAACAACAAATCAACTCAATTCGCAATCAAACGCACCAAATAAACCCATCTACCCGCAAAGACCATGGTCACGCACTCACCTGATTCGAGATCGATTATCTCACCCACCACAGCTCAGAAACAGGATCGGAAAACTGTTCTGAAAACTAGACTGCGAGAACTACAGAACAATATGTAGATCGTCTACTGGGTCTCTGTGGTTCGACGGGAAAACAGCCCGTAATTTCGACGATCGGAACTGAAACAGAAACGACCCATTGAACAAGAACACAAAGAATCCGATGAACGGATACTCCAAATTAGGATCGAAAAAAGGTTCTGGAAACTAGACAGATAGAGCTTTCTAATCGTATATAAATCGATTTCTGGATCTTTATAGAACGATGGCAAATCAGCCCGTAAGTTCGGTAATCGAAACTGGAAACAACAAATCCAGTCTCAGAAAACAGAACCGACACACTGATTTTAAAAGAACACAGAGAACGGATCATACCTCGGAATCAAGATTGGAAACCTGATCTGAAAACTAGACAGAGAGATCTTTCCAACCGTATATATATCGTCCTCTGATTCCCAACGGTTCGACGGAAATCCTCTCTCGAATTGGACTGATCGCAGATCAAAACTGCAGAAACCTCCCAAAATAAAACGACCATAACTCCTCAAATACTCAACCGATTGACAAGCGGTTTTCTCCTAAATCAAGATCAAAGAGTGAATAACTTACCCTGAAATTTTCACTCCGATCCAACTTGATCTTCACCGCCGTTTGCCTCCTCCAAAACCGACGGCACACACCCTCAAACTCCCAAGAACACTCAAGACACTTGTTCTCACCCTCAAATCTCTCAATCCTCAAGAGAAATCTATCTGTTTTCTCCCCTAAAACTGAGCTCAATCATCCCACAAGCCTTTTATAGGCAAAAACTTCGGTTTAACCAAATCGAACCGAAATTAATTGCTTCCCCAAACCGAACCGTCGGTTTAAGTGCAACTTGTGCCAAACGACACCCGAACCAAAAATACATAATTAGTTCGCGGGCGTTACAGATCTGATCATAGAGAGCTTACCTTAAAGTTCATGAGACGCTCAAGAACAGTCTCGACGGTCACGCAATCAGGCAGAGGTTTGCTTAGCGATGTCTATGATCGGACACGGTAACACTCGCGAGAATAATCAATCAGACAACGTAAAGCTCGCGAAATTTCTCTTTCTTTTGAAACCTAACGGAACTTAACCCACGTTTTCACATGGATCCGGATATTTGATCAAGAGACTACGGTTGGAACCATGATGAGATCGTGAAAACAAATTGAAAAAAAGGACTCGGATTTGGAACGTTTATCCTAAGTTTTCATGGAACGGCTCGATAAGGTTCGCAGTGGACTAGAGAATGGCTACATAATGGGCTGATCGGATCATGGATCAGATGGATTGATCGGATCGGAATGATCGCGTGGACTGAGTATTGAGTATGTTTGGAACAAGACAAGAGATTTTGTGTGACCTGCTTACTAGGTCAGGTCAGCTTTTATATAGGCGTGGGTAAGCAGGTGAAGGAGCTGAATAGCTCGCGGCCAGTTGTCCAAGCCGTCCCACCCCCAGCACTACCCAAGTCACGACACGTAGTGCTTGAAATTTTTTTCAAAGACACAACAAAGACACCTCCTACTTGAACGTTTCTTCATCCGAGGGTAAGGCAACTCACAAAGGTAGCTCCTGTTTGGTCTTTCTTCTTCTAAAGGTAAGACTCTTAACAGGGATGCCTCCTAGTTAGAGATTTCTTCGGCCGAAGGTAAGGCCGGTGACTCACCACCAAGCAGACAAACTACTTAGTCATCACAACAACCTAACACAGTAGGTTATTCATCAAGCAACTAAGCACACCCCGAAATATTTAGGATGGATTTTTGGTCAAACGGTCCGATACGGTCTCTACCTTGACCGTTCTAGGTCAAGGTGCGAGTTATTACATTTTTTTACCTTTAAAAACCAATAAACCCTCGTAACAAATGATATAACAAAAAAATAATTTTGAAACAATAGCATGCAAAAAAATTTGTAACACTTAAAATAACATTTTTTAAAATTTCTCAAAAAAAAAAATACATAACGGGTTTAAATGCTTTGTTTTGTTGATAACATAATTTATTTTAGAATTAGTAATTTGTATTTTACTCTAGTTTTTTTGTATGAGATGGTTTATTATTCATTTTATATAAATTGTGGCGAAAATTTAGTAATTAATATCGACTTCGATTTTTATATTTCTGGCCACAACTCTGATTTGTAATTAAAACCGCATCCAATCTCCATTTCTCTGGCCACGCACGGCTCAGTAATGTATATCATGATTTGTTATATTAGTTTTACATCAAAATATAGTATCAAGTTAGTTTTACGGAAAAAAAAAGAAAGGAAAAAAAAAAAAAAAGAGATCACCACGAGTGAAGTTAATTCCCAAATTTGTGAGCCGGTCCTGCATACCAATCGTTCCTCCCGAACGAGCTATTGAAGACAACAAAACAACAACCGGTAGATTTGTCAGAGGTTTAGGGTTTTGTGATGACGGTGAGTTTTTTTTTTCAGGTTTTTCTAACGCTTATATAGTTTTTATATACAAAACCCATATGTTGTTATCTTCAGTCTGCATTTACTCCAAGTTGCAGAACCGATCATTGACTTTCATAGTGGAAACAAGTGGGTAGAGAGAGGAACGACCACGTTAGAGAACAAAACCAAACTCGCCATGCAATCTCGTGTTGTGTTTCGTCCGAATCTCAACACGTGTCACACTGTTTCTTTCATCACTGGAGAAGTTTTTGCTACTCTTTGATGCTTCCTTCTTCTCTTTTGAATCTGCGACGACATCTTTCCTTTTACCCTCGTTCTTATCGCCTAATCAGGTTTGAGTCTTCTTTTCTTGGAAATTGATGCACTGTGTTTTCAATATATGCAAGTGTTTTAATGACTCAAATCGTCTTCACTGGTCTATGATTTACTTAGAGATTTTATGTGTTTTGGCTCTTTCTAGAAACATTATATATTGTAATAAGATTATTGTATGCTAAACAATTGTTGGGATGGAAGAAGGCACAAGAGTGGAGGGGAAGATGGGATGGATTTGGAGGAAAGGAGTTAGTGTGGCAAAGAAGGTTCTTGCAGCAGTTTTGTTACTGATTTCTGCACCATTCATTGTTCCGCCACTCGTTGTTGCCTCCACAATCGCATTGATCTCGTCCCTTCCTTATTGTTTTTTCTTGGCGAGCTATGTTTGTACCGAAAAGCTTATGAGAATACTGCTTCCTGCTACTGCTTTTGGCGGTAGAGGTGACAAAATGATGCTATTCCGCGACAAGATTGGGCACGGTGATGATCAACGCAGAACACGAGTGGCTTTGAGTGAGCCGATTCTTGTTCAGACTGAGGAAGAGGGAACTGCCGCAATAGCTTTTAGGGAACCCTTGAGAGTGCGTAATGCCAACATTGTTGTTGATGTGTATCACATCCCTGAGGATATGACAAAAGAGTCAAAGAGCTTGTTAGAGAGTGTTAGAGGTGAGGGTAGAACTACTCAATCACTTGAAAAAGGTTTCGAAGAAGAGGACAAAGAGTCGAGAGCTCCTAGTGATGCCAAGTCAGAGAAGGTTGGAGCGAGAGTTGAAGATCATCTAGCAGGAAAGAAGCAAGTTTCTGGGACAAGACATGAAGGTGGGTTATATATATATATGACACTTGAAGGTTTTAATAATGTGTGAATTGCTTGGAATTAGCTTATGAATATTCAAGCTTTTTTGGCAGGGGAACTTGGGTCCACTACAACTGAAGCATCTAGAGGGAAGAATATGAAAAAATCGTCAAATGAGGTTAGGATATTCCCATTCATTCTTCAAACAATATAGCATCGTATACCTCTTATGGGTGAACTGAACTTCCATGCTTCATTCTAGTTTCCATGTACTTGATATTGTATTGTTATATGTTCGATGTCATTTTTGTTGGACGTGTTCTCTATTACGTGGGCGAATCTTTGTAGCTGAATTCTCTCTTGTGAAGCTTCTTGTTTGGCGTGATGTTGTTATGATCTCACGTCAACCAAATATGGGGGTTACTTTAGCTTATAACAACTAGCTAGACACGCTTGATCTGCTTTCGGATCTGAGCTCTCTTTCCATGAACGTTTGAGGGTTGGTTTTAATTATTTCAGACCGAGGTGGTGGTTGTTAGAGTCTGTAACGATGGTAGAAGCAACGCCATCAGTATTGATGAGTTCTTGAAAGGAGAAGAACATAGGGTCCTTTGTTTAAGAATAGAAATTATTACAAGGATGATTTTTTCCTTCTTCAGTGAGTCAACGGGAGGTGTTTTGGCATAGGGTGTCTTAGACAGGTATCAGTTCTATAGAATCTGCTCTTATGGGTACATAATTTCTATTTTGAACAGCTTTCTATTAGTCCTTAGTGTACGTGTAATAGCATAGCTTTTTGAACTCATTTTGTCTCTAATGATGGTTCCAGATTTTCTTCACTTGATTCGCTTTTTTAATGTAAATGAATATCTTAAAGAACAGTTTGAGGTAACTGTGTCAAAGGCAAGAAATTTGTTCAAGCATGAACCATATGTACCGTGTCAACATTTGTGTAGAATATTGTAGGACTTAATCAAGAAGCTTGTGGACATATTAGCTGATATATCTAACCAACTCTTTTGTAAGTTAACAGTATCTGTGTAGTATGTTCCGCGGTACAATCAGCTAGTCTTGTTTCTTCTTCCTTTTCTTTCTCGATGGATATTAACATCTTAATTGTGGTCATACATTGTATTGTTTAGTTCCAAATCCGCCGAGGGAGTTTTATTTTTTGAGAATGAGTGTTACTGAGATTGAGGTTTTTGGATTTAGATGATGAAGGTGTTGTATAATGAGGAGCAGATCTGGGCAAAGTTGGAGGCATTAAGGAAGATAGTTGGATACAGTGTCGAGAGGAGCACAACATATTCAGAAGAATTGAAGGCACTTTACATGTTTACAGGTGTTGTATTGCCGACATCGATGCTGGAGAAGGAGAATCAAGATATTGCACAAGTCAGTGAGAGACTTTGGTTTCTAATGTCTGTAATTGGAATCAAATAAGGTGTTTAATAGTATAGTTATGTACCTTCCACTTAAAAATTTCAAGGCTTTCTTTTCAAGTCAGTGTCCTTAAAGATCAGCGAATATCAATACGAAATACTGGTAAATAGATACCAGAAAGACAACAATATCAGTGACCACATACATTTTTTAGTGTGCGCAAAAAGCACAATGAATAAGCACTTTCTGATCAGAAGCCCACAAGCCATGAACTAGTTTTGTTTCTTGTCTCAGCACAACTTTGTTCCCAAACTCCCAACAAAAAAAAGTGCACACTAAAGGAAAGAGGAATATAATTGAGAGTTAAGACCGCGGAGTTAGGCAATACTTCCGTAGTCCATCCTTCCTTGAGACGTCGATGGGACATTCGGGACATGATGGTTAGTCCTACGTCCTACAAGATGAAATAGGCAAAATTAATTTATAGGCTTAAGACCAATCAGAGGATGTAAAGAAGTAAAAAAAAAATTCTAGAGAGTGAAAGAAGAGTACCCCAAGGGACACCATTGGTAAATGACCCACTTCTGGGTGAGCGTTGACCCCCAGAATTAGTGTTGGCCGGAGGAAGCTGAGCGTTGACGTGATTCCGATCTATAGCTCTTCCAGCATTTGGCCTCCCATGGTTAAACCGTTGAGGAGGTTGCTGCCCTAAGCGACTTGGAGAGTTGTGGGAAATATGAGGAGTGAATTGTGATACTGGCATGGGTTGGCCAAATCTGGCATGAGGATCATTACTTGGAGGGCTTCCAATCTCTACTTGTGAAAAGGCTTGATTGGGAGCATATCTCCTGAAGTAGATTCAAAAGTACCAACATTGAGCCAATCAGATCCATCAAGAATGGAACAAAAAAATAGCGGAAAAAAAAACGAAGAAAACATTATCTTCAAAGCACGTTCACAAGATACATAACGCATCCTGCCTGGAGTATCACAAGTTCAGTTTCCTTTCTACTAGTTCATAGAATGTAGAATGTTTTCTTTTCACTCTTCCTAATTGCTTCCAATTCACGTCCAACAATTTAGAACAAATATAGCATACAGGTCCTACCAAGATGAATATACCCAAAATAGCTAATATGACGACAACATAAAGCAATGGGACTTTTCTGCGTTCCCATATTCTAGTCGAAATCCCTAGTCCAAATTTAATGTAGTTCTGATACGCAAGCTACGACATACTTTCTCCTGATAAGTTAGCATGCCTGAAAGATATAAGATCTAAATATCACCAAAGAAAGAAGGGTTCAGCAATTCCTCTAGATTCTAGGTTACCTTTGCGTTGTAGAATTTGAGGATGAGGTCGAGTCATTATTGTTGAACCTTCTGGAAAAACTGGAGGCATCTGTTGAACCAAGTTGCATACCTCTGCTGAATCCATTAGCAAGAAAACTCTCATCCGTGCTATCTTCTTGTAGAAGTAAATCATCACTGTACACGTAACAAAAATGTACACATATTAGAAGTTCCAATTTAAGGACTGGAGGCACAGAAACAGAATTTTGACGTACAAAAGGTATCTTATGTGACTGCCAATAGCCAGAATGAAAAGAGGTTAATATCATTTGAGCTGGAAGTTTAAACAAACCGAGAATTAACATCAGGTAAAAAAGAACGACTGCCCATTCAAATGGACACTTTAATATGATTGCTTCAACGCCTATGAATCTGTCTTAAGTTTTGAGACCCAACTACCAGTCAACAAGAACTTAATCAGAGATCCGGTGCTGTGACACGACTGGTCCAATATGGTTGGAATTGAAGACAATACAGCACCACAATATTACTCATAGTCTAGATAAGCCTGCCAGAGTTTTTCAAGTCCATAACATACACTCGCATACAAAGAACCTTTATATTCTATAACCTTTAATTTAGAGAATATCTTGTTTACTTGCCTGTAATTTGGGTCCCAGTCTCCTGGATTAGGCACCGATGGGGCAGTATCTTGATTCTCAAGACGGGGTCCAGTACTGGCGGGGTTATAAATATTGGACCGAAGTGATGAGCTGGCAATGTTATGAGTAGAGTACCCAGAACTTGATGCAGTGCATCCTTGTGTCTGTTTACGGTTTGCAACACCAGAATCCAACTGCCGGCGTGAAGGTGAACCAGAGAATTGTCCAGAATACCCGTCATTTTGATAAAAACTATCCATCCCATGCCCTTGTGCTTGTGACAGGGACGAATCTTGCGACTGAGAACCACCAGAATATCCACCGCTTTTTCTTCTGTTAAACTGACTAAATGCAGCCATCTTTCCTAAAGGAGAACCATGACAACTATTTCTTACTGGAGATGTGGGGCCATGGTGTCCAGGAGAACCAGCTAAAAATTGATTGTTTGTATTTGGTGGAGTAAATTGCGACGGACTCGTGCCAAGGGGTAGTGGTGCAAAATTTCCAGCAGATGGACTTGCCCCAAGCCCACCTCCATGTGGGTACTGCTGCTGCATAACCCTACGTCTGGCATCAGGACTAGTTCCAAGCATTGAGGCACCACCTATGTTTTGCATGTACATGCCAGAATGATTCACAGGAGAATAATAGGCAAACATATTGCCGGTCTCTCCATAACTCCCATAGCTACTTCCCTGCATAGTACCATCATTGTAGCTACCATAGCTTCCAATACTCCCATAACTGTTTGCATGTGAATAAGGTAACATCTGAAAATGAGGACTATTGTGCATCGGGATTCTGGTTCTCCCTGATACCTGTCAAAGAAGTAAATAACTTTCAAAAAGAAGTGTGAAAACAAATTGAGGGTGTTACAAATATTATGAAGGGACAAAAAGCCATACATGAGGAGAGAGACCTGCGGCAAACCAGTGCCCTCCACCTGGATGATGGTCCACTTTGATGTTTTGAGCAACATGCTACAAAGAAAATAGAAAGGAACAAGAACCGATTCAGTGAATAGCGGAACTCACACATCTCTCACTGCAAGAGAGAATTACATTTTTCTTTCAACTAATTTTCTGCAAGATCTTTTAACTGAGGCATTCGTAACCACACCAAAAAACTTTAAAGATCGGAAGAATGTGCTAGAAGGAAAAGTATCTTCAACCCGTCACATGATTATAAAGTTCAGAAAATGATGAAAATAAAACTAAGAACTATCATTGTGAAACAAACATGAATCCAGGACAACAAACCCACTGCTATGAACACCATTGGTATGACAACAAGGCCAACCAAGAATTCGGGGATCTGGGGAGGAATTCCATCTGACTCACCACATGAGGTGTTTCTGGCGGAGGGTTGTAAGGGCACGTAAAGGGTTCCCCAGTGATGAAAGGGTGCTTTGCTGCCTGAAGAAATAAATAGTCGATGTTTAAATCCATTATGGCTAGAAAGAAAATATGAAGCCTTTAAAACTAAATATAGATGACTTTAGCCAGAAAGTTCAATACCTGAAAAGGTGACCAACGTTTTGCTGGATCAAATTCAACAAGTCCTCTCAGAAAATCAATAAGAGCTAGCCGGATTTGAGTTTCTGTGATAGTTTATGAAAGAAAAACAGTCATCGTGAAAGATACTCCAGTGATAATCCTTGCTAACTTAAAAACGACAGAACATCCTGACTTTACCTTTGACTACATCATCTTCAGGCAAGTGTATCTTGTAAGGATAGCTTTTAACAATTTCTTCAAGGTTCTTATGTTTGAAGTACTCTTTCCCAATTGCTGGCCTTTTCTTTTCTCTCTGAAAGTTAAGGGTAAAGAACAGTACGAGTTATCAAGAATATATCAACAACGCCAAATCGTAGTTACTATATAAAACAAAATTTAATCCCCTCATGAAATAATCAAGATATTCTTCGTTCACTGATATAACTGTCGTCCTTGTTTTCAATACTCATTTTTGTATCTGCTCTCTTCTCCCCTTTCCTTCCTCTCTTTTTAAATTTTTGTTTAGTTCAGAGGCAAAGCAAGAATTACTTACAGCTTCAAACTCTTCTTCAGTCAGTGCCATATAAGCACTTTTGGGACCACCATCAGTTCCACCATTCCCTAAATTGTGGACACTCCCAACACATTTAAAGAACTTACTTGTGTTTTTTGCTTCCTTGAGCACATAATCAGGTGGTTGTTTGCTGGAAATAAAATTACACAAAATTGAAACAATCATAACAGAAAAAAATAAAAAAGACAAGAAACAAATTAAGAACAGTTCCTGGGTCCTAGAAATCTCGACACTTGTTGCTTAAATAGAAGTGCGGATTTCATAGTTGAAAAAACGTCGAGAGGCTAAAATAGGGGGACAAAGGGCAATGAAAGAATGACCGTAAAGCACCAAAATAGAGTAAGCATCAACTGGAAAATTATTGTTGTACAATATATGAAACAAACAATGCAAGAATATAGACCATCAAGGGTGCAGACCCCAAGAATCCCTGACCCCTACAATAATAGACTGCATGCACATTTACCAATTCCATAACAAAAGATCATACCCCAGTATTTCAACCATACGCCTCAAGAGATCAAATTCTGAAGCTCCTGGAAACAGTGGCAATCCAAGAAACAGCTCGGCAACAATACAGCCAAAAGACCACATGTCAATAGCTGTTGTGTATCTATATAGTGGTTAAGACTCCACATACAATCCCCAGATATTTTAAGATATCATGTACCCTAGGAAGAATAAAAGTAACCAACTCTAGTTTGCAGTCAAATTAAATTAACGAGGGATCGGAAAGTGGTAACATTTGCTGGAACTATAGCAATAAAGTTGACAAAATAGATCAGTAAGAGTCGCAGACCAAACAAGATTATGATGACCTTAGTGCTAAAACAAGCCTATATCCATGGAGAGTGAGACATTGCAGTATTAAAGACTGAGATAACATTTTAATTTTGTTCAGAAAACAGTTATTATTATCTTGCATTTCAAAAGGATACTGGTACCCAAGTAAGACTTCCGGCGATCTGTAGTAGCGACTCTGCAGAAAAAAATTGACTAGCCAGATTAATTCTTTTGTTTGGTATAACATAAGAGAACAGAGAGATAAATAAAAAGCCAGAAGAAAACCTGGATATATGAATACACAGTCCTATCTTCCATGCACGCTGATCCAAAGTCAATTATCTTAATTTCAGTTGGCTTCACACTAATACAATTGAAAACAATAATCAACTTCAGTAAAGGAATTAGTTCCAGTTGGGTGTATAGGATTGGTGCTAGAAAGTAGACCTGGCACACAGAAGAATATTCTCTGGCTTCAAATCACAATGGATTATGCCAGCATCTTTCAAAAGAGCCAGACCAAGTAAGATCTATGGAACACCATAAGACATCGGTTGATGCAGTAAATTAAGACAGTTAAAAGAAACAAAGCTGTAAAAACACAGATCTAGAAAATCTAAATACCTGCTTAGAGAAGAGCTGGACTATACTTAATGAGAGGCCTCTAAATTGATTTATCTTTATGAGCTCATACCTGAGAACCATAAATTACCAAGGACAGTGGAATTATCAACAACAACAAAAAATAACTGTATCCAGTTAGCACAAAGGAAATCAGAAGACAAATAAGATAGGAGAAGAATACTTACAGATTCATGTCGAGAAGTTCAAAGCATATACACAAATGACGTTGATGTAAGAAGTAGTCGTATATTCGAACAATATGGTTCTTATCCTCTGGATCATACTTCTTGTTTAGCTACACACTCGAGCAAAAAGAGACGGACCCCATTTACAATTTTCACTACCAAGAATATGAATACAAAGGATCATTCAGATATAGAAGAATTGTATACCGTTGTCAAAATAGATACTTCGACCAGTGCTTGCTGATAGTATGCAGGCTGATTTTTTATTACTTTTACAGCAACAAAGCTGTTTGTCTCAGGAACCCAGCATTTAGCAACCTGACCAAAAGTCCCATGGCCAAGAAGATCTTTGACAACGTATCTAAGAGCACGAGTGAAGCTTAATCAAAAGATTGTAAGACTCTAAAAGCACAACAAAAGTAGAAACGGTTTCGGTGAAAACTGTAAATAATTAAGACAATAGCCAACCTCTGCCGTGAATCTGAGCTGCAGAAATCATCATTTACAGCCAGGATTAGATCGGAGTTGACATTATCAAAGCCATCATTGAGCACACCGACTGATGGAGTAGTCAAGTACCGCTTGGGGTTCAACTCTCCTATATATTTGAACTGTGGGTCGCATATTTTGTATGTCTCAACCAAGTCCCTAGTTAATCTCACCAGTAACTGCAAACATTTGTAAACATACAAATGTATCAAAGCTAGTTTGAGCTCAGAAAACTATTGCAACAAGGACAAAATCTCAACTTCTACCATCCTAAGTAAATATATATATAATTGTGGTGTCTTGTCCTAATACTGATCCCAAAAAGATAAAGAGGTAGATAGAGTATGAGAAATAAGTATCCCTCGCTTGAGTTCAAGGCAATAAGACAACAACATTAATCAGTATCAGAGCAGAATGTTGCAAAATTACATCGGCTAGAAAACTAATGGGATACAGATTAATACAAAATACTAGCTTTACGCTCTGTTATAAAGTTACAAAACAAGGTTCGGATATGTCATGTTAATGTCAATTGAACTCTTTTATGCATGCAAATGATCCAACAAAGCTACCAGTCAATGTCCTTAGATATTGACTATTCAAGTAAATTAGTGCGCACAAACAGTCCCTACAGACACCCAAAGATCAGAACAGACTTGAACCAATAATTATCAACAGCCACAATACCAGCTAAGGTTAATGCACGAATATGCACACTTGTTTGTAACAGTGAAAAATACAGGGTATGCCCTATTCAGTCTACCAACCAGGACCCTCGTGAACCACACAATATGCAAATGGCTAACAGTTTGGATCAAATACAGAAATGAACTGATTTTGGTTGGATAACACCAAAAAGAATGTATGAGCAGGGGATAACTCTAACCCGACGCTGCATTACCGGAAGACATAATTGCTGAACTAAATGTCCTTTACCTAAAGGACTACGGTAAATGCATTTAACTGTATGTACTAGGTAGTTTAGTTTTGTCAATGTAGAGAGATATTGATGTATGATTCAGTTCTTCCATGAGTTGGTATAAGATATAAAACAAGAACTACACATAATTTCTGTAAGCCTTCAACGAAACCAAACAGCCACCCTAGCAAGAATTCGAATCATCGCTTATTTTCCACGAGTCCAGGTCGCTTGCCAGTGCATTACCTACTAAATAACCCATGACATAGTATAATTTCAGTCGAGTTGAGTTCGTAAACATCCTCTAAGCCAACTATTTCATACACCAATTTTTACACTACTGTAAGAGAAGACATACTAGGCTATCTGTAAGAACAACACACACTAGGCTATTTGTAAGACTGCTATGCATCTCGAAATCCATACAAGCCTACAGCTAACTTGCAGCTTGGATGCATGCAAAGATGACATGAAATTTGCAGAGCAATACTTACCGGCTTCTTCTTCATGGAAGCAACACGCAATGTCTGAGCTTTGGTAGCTGACCCATTCTGAGGAAAATAAGGCTTGAAAACGAGCTGAATTGGCTCCCACGGTGTTGATGCACCTCTAGAGCCCATCTCACGAGCTCGTGAAGCACCACCATCGCTTGAATCCATTGATCGTAACGAAACAGTAAAAAGCACCCAAAACCCCCTCAATTGAACACGCCCAACTCTCTCATCAAGATAAAGATTACAGACACGAAGCAAAAGGGAAACAAACAATCACCAAATCCTAACTAAGAGCTCACAAATCAAAGAGTTTATGCGATGATCAACGGAGAAACCCGATTGACTCTAGTCCCATACCCCTTTCTCATCCAATCAAAACCCAAGTCAGCGGACCCGAAACCCTAAATTCGATCCATGGAGATATCGATGAATCAACATAAATGTATAAAAAGAATCGGTTTTTATGGCGTCGGAGGAAACCAGCAGGAGGGTAAGGGAGGATAATTTCGACTATGATTCGGATGATAAATTGAAATCGGAGGACGTAACAATCGGAGCAAAGTGTAGGGAATTGCGAGGAAGGAGAAGGAAGGGAAAAGAGACAGATTATGTAGAGAAGACAGAAAGTGAAAGGTTTTGATTTTGCTTTTGAGGTCTGAGGAAGATGATGATGAGTCGATGTGTTTCGTCTTCAAAATGGCCACTCCTGATTTTTGTTCCTCTTCTCCTTCTTCCCTTTTTCAATTTCTCTAGTCAGAGAGGATTAATTGAATGTATGTAGACATATAATTTTTTAGTAATTTTTAAATATTTTTTTTATTCGTCTAAATTTTGTAGTATTTCATTCTCTATTTTTATTAAACAATTATGTTCAAAAAAATTAACTTTTTTTTATTGGATAATAACAGCTTCGACTTTTATTAAAATATTTAATTTTCTAAAATATCAAATAAATTATCAAAGCGTTATTTTTATAGCTAATAATAATGTATGTTTTGGATAATTGTCACTAATAACTTGTTTAAGCAAATCACGAACACCAAAGTGTTTTGGACCGACTATAAATGTGTTTTATTTTACGAAACACCTAAGATCTTGAATATATATGAAGTTACAAAATTCAACTACCATGACTTGAGGATTCGTTCAAAACTTCAAACTCAACCTGAAAATGAAAGCAATTACAATTAAATAAGCAAAACAAAGAATTATAACTTGTTTGAAGCATTATCATAATATATTTTCTCGTGTTCTGAATGGATCTTCGATTTCTTCATTAGATTTTTGCAAAATTCAAATAAACAAAAAAAGGTTATGAGATAGGCAAATTACAAAAATTACATATAAAGAGAAAAAACATAATTTTACTGCCACAAGACTTCATTGAAGAGGAGGTGGTTGAGTTTTTCCTGTACCAGTCAATTGTACTACAAGGAAGTAATACAGAAGTGGAGCTGTGTGATTTGTGAAGAAGAGTTCGAATTTGGAGATGCACAAGCGTGGATTGGGCTAGAAAAAGGAAAGAGATATTTACTTGGAGGAAAGAAGAAATATATTTAGAGAATATATTTGAAGAGAAAAATAAGGAAAGGATAACTACAAAGAAGGAAAGTTTCTTTAGGGTTTTGAGATGTGCTCTATAGGTATAAATAGAGAGGCACGGTGGCTGAGTTTTCTTTGACGCTCTTAGAAGAAAAATTACAGAGAGATTGATTGAGAGAAGACGTCCTCTTTGTAGCAGTTGGTGCTGTTGGTGCTGTACCAGTTCGTGCTGCTTGAGCTGATCAAGTGAGTTTGGGAGAAGGTTTCTCGTGGCTGTGTGCCGTTGGCTGTGTGCCGTTGCCAACCGTGCGTGTTGGTGTGTGGAGGTTCCACAAAACTCAAGTCTAGGCTCAGGGGGAGTTTAGCTCAGGATTAGGTTATCCTGAAGAATCCATGTTATTGAATAGAGCGGTGAATTAAGAAGTTGTACTTGATTTACGCGTTTGCGAATAAGTTGTATTTGCTTTCTGGTTCTAGTGGATTTGATTTCTAGACGTGGTCCCGAGGAGTAGGAAACGAACCTCGTAAAAATTCTCTTGTGTCGTTTATTTTCTGCACTAGTTCTTACCTCACTTGCGTTTGCAATTGGTATCAGAGCGGGTTCTCGATAGAGATTCAGTCTTGTTTCGAGTAGATCTAGAGTGAGGAACAGAACGTAGTTCAGAGACACATAGTGCTACAGAACGTAGTTCAGGAATTGAGACAGACAGTGCTACAGGATCTTGAAAGTTGGGTATGATGCAGTCACATCTAGAAGGTACGTCTATGACAAGACCACCACGGCTTGAGTCTAATAATTATGGATATTGGAAGGTTCGTATGGAAGCTTTTATTAGTGGTCTTGATGAAGATTGTTGGAATGCGATTGAAGTTGGTTGGAGTCCTCCTGTGATCACGGATGGTAAAGGAGTTGAGAGTTTTAAGCCAAGAGACAAGTGGACTGCTCTTGAGAAAAGGCAAGCTAGTTGTAATTCAAAGGCGAAGACTGCGCTGTACAATGCTATTGATTCAAGTCACTTCAAGTTGATTTCTCAGTGTGCTTCAGCGCAGAAGGCATGGAAGACGTTGGAGAACATGTTTGAGGGAACTTCTAGTGTCAAGAGAACCAAACTTGACATGTTGGCATCACAGTTTGAGAATTTAAGGATGGAAGAAGATGAATCAGTTGCTGAATTTAGTGCAAAACTGTGTGACATATCGAATGAGTCATTTGCTCTTGGAAAGCAGTACAAGGACAAGAAGCTGGTGAAGAAATTGAAGAGATCGTTGCCTTCGAAATTTGAGTCAAAGATTTCTGCAGTTGAAGAGGCTCATAATCTTGATGAGATGGCATTTGATGAGCTTGTTGGGATTATGAAGGCTTTTGAATTAAACAAGGCATATGAAGCAAAAGAAAAGAAGAAAGTTAGTGATGTTGAAGCTATTCAAAAGAGTGCATATGCTGAAGATTCGATGGCCTTGTTGTCAAGACAATTTACTAAGTACTTGAAGCAGAAGCAGACGAAGAAAGAGAATGGAAGAAGTGCAGAGGGTGATAGTTCATCAAAGAACATTCAGTGCTTCGAGTGCAAAGGCTTTGGTCATGTCCGTTCTGAATGTGCAAATCTGCTGAAGAAGAAGGCGCTGACTTGCATCAAGAGTGATTCTGATAGTGATTCAGATGATGAATTGGCCTTGAATAATTTTGTGGCGTTGACAACGTTTGTCTCCAGTACTGTACCAGAACATGTAACAGGATCTGCAGCAGAAACTGTAGCCAAGTCCAACGATGGAAGTGATAGTGATGTTGAGAGCATTAGTGATGAAGAATTTGCTAAGAACTATAAGATGTTATATGAGCATTGGCTTAAAGTGGTTGAAGAAAATTCGTTGTTGACTAAGGAAAAAGTCAAGTTAGAAGCTCAAGTTGTTGAAGCACAGAAGTATGCAGTTCAGAAAGAAGAAGAAGCAACTCAAGCTAGAGTTCAACTGGAAGAGACACAAAAGCAATTGAGGATGCTTAATAATGGTACAGATCAGTTGAATCATCTTTTGAATATTGGGAAAAGTCCTATGGAGCGACATGGTCTTGGATTTAATGGAGAATCTTCAAAAACTGAAACTGTTTTTGTGTCTGGGGGAAGAAGAGAGACTGCTATTACGTCTGCTACAGAGTCGAAGCTCAGAGTTACTACAGGGACTGCAACTGCTACGAACACTGCAACTGCTACGAACACTGCAACTGCTACAAGGAAAATTGCAAAAATTCAGAGAGTACCTCAGCGAGGTTGTCGACCTATTTGTCATCATTGTGGAGTTTCTGGGCATATTAGGCCAAGGTGTTATAAGTTATTGAGGGAGAATCATCGAAGGGAGCAAGCTTATGATGGGAGATTTCGTAGTCCTACATGTTATCGTTATGGAGTTCAGGAACATGTTCAACGTCATTGTTTTGGATTTAATCAAAGGTTCAGTCATGAAGGTCAAAGGTTCAAGAACGTTTGGGTTAGGAAAGATGATCTCTATCGAGATGGTGTGATGGGCTATCAACCTCGTCGATTTGATCGGGGAAGAATTTCGAATTAGTTTTTGACAATGATGTGACTCAAGTAGGGGGAGATTGGAGTTGTTTTCGTTCTGGTGTTATTGGTGAAGATATCATTGAAGTTAGAAGTGTTGAGTTCACATACATAGTCAAAAAGGGGGAGAATGAAGAGGAGGTGGTTGAGTTTTTTCTGTACCAGTCGATTGTACTACAAGGAAGTAATACAGAAGTGGAGCTGTGTGATTTGTGAAGAGGAGTTCGAATTTGGAGATGCACAAGCGTGGATTGGGCTAGAAAAAGGAAAGAGATATTTACTTGGAGGAAAGAAGAAATATATTTAGAGAATATATTTGAAGAGAAAAATAAGGAAAGGATAACTACAAAGAAGGAAAGTTTCTTTAGGGTTTTGAGATGTGCTCTATAGGTATAAATAGAGAGGCACGGTGGCTGAGTTTTCTTTGACGCTCTTAGAAGAAAAATTACAGAGAGATTGATTGAGAGAAGGCGTCCTCTTTGTTGTGTGTGGTTGCTGCTGTTGTAGCAGTTGGTGCTGCTGGTGCTGTACCAGTTCGTGCTGCTTGAGCTGATCAAGTGAGTTTGGGAGAAGGTTTCTCGTGGCTGTGTGCCGTTGGCTGTGTGCCGTTACCAACCGTGCGTGTTGGTGTGTGGAGGTTCCACAAAACTCAAGTCTAGGCTCAGGGGGAGTTTAGCTCAGGATTAGGTTATCCTGAAGAATCCATGTTATTGAACAGAGCGGTGAATTAAGAAGTTGTACTTGATTTACGCGTTTGCGAATAAGTTGTATTTGTTTTCTGGTTCTAGTGGATTTGACTTCTGGACGTGGTCCCGAGGAGTAGGAAACGAACCTCGTAAAAATTCTCTTGTGTCGTTTATTTTCTGCACTAGTTCTTACCTCACTTGCGTTTGCATTCATGTATCCACAAATTAACTTTTGAAAATGAGTTTTGATGAAAAAGAAAGATAAAAATATCAAAAGAATTTTAAGGAGCTCTAATTCGAGAATAAAGATAATGGAATTTTGATATTGTGTAAGATTAAGGCAAAATAAACCAGTAAAAGTCTATATAATCCCAATTTCCCTTGATATTACAAGTTTATCTTCAAACATATCAATCAAATGTTAGTCCTAATAGTGACACAAAACTGGAATAAACATTTAACTAAATAAAATATAACAGACAAACAATTAATAATTAATTTGATATGTCTCAAGATCCAATATGTTGCAAAAGATGAGTTTCATTTTGGGAACACAGAAACTGAAACTCTATCTATGAGAAGTTATGAAAACTTGAATGTTCCATTTAACTCATAAAAGGATAAGATCTTAATTTGAATTTTCGTATTTTTGTTTTAAATTTGAGTTAACCTGATAAACGTAAACTTATCGTGATATTATTTTAATGTTATTCAATTTGTTATTTACTAAAATCACAATATAGTTTATGTATCTACTGAGTGTCAGCGATAGTTTTAGATGAACGTTGGCAGCGAAACTGCGTCGACATCAAATGAACAGTGTTAACCTTAGATGATTTATTCTTGTTTTCGATGCTCCCAAAGCGGATCAATAGTGTTAACTTTATTTACATGTTTAGCAAATGAATAGTTTAGAGATTTAAACAGGTCAAATAGATCACCAGTTAATCTCATTTTTTGTCATGATTAGAATTTAGAGCAAGAATTTTTAGTTATAAAATCACGATTTTGTCATGATTAGAACACAAAACGAGCTTTAAACGGATTCATTGAAATTTGGAATCCCCTAAGTCTGAAATTGCTTTGTCGAAGACATAAGCATAATTTAATTTATCGAATGTCGGTTGACTATCAAGAAAGCAGGTTGTGAAATTTGATTGTTAACGATTTTGAGCCACAACATGAAAACTTTTGTTGTTTACATAATGATCGTAAGAATATTTGAATCATAATTCTTTTATTTTTGTTAACCATATTATTAAAAGTTATTTAGTGATGGGAAAATGAACAAGTAGGATCCTCTCAAGCGCAAGATGATTCGTTGTCTTTCTCAAGCGTCTTCTCTGCCACATGTTGCTACACCACATTATTCTGTAGGAGGACCAAAACTCCTTACAAGACTAAATTAATATTAATATTCCATCGAATATAAAAAACTAAATTAATATATATTTTTTTTGAGACTTCTCAAGTTCTAGTTTTCTATTTATACCCTCATATTTTTGTAGTATTAAAATATACTAGATAAATGTTTTGAAGTAAAATATTCATCTACAACATAATTTCCTATTGAAATTTTGAAGTACTAAATTTATATCACATAATGTGAATATTTTCTTAAGATATGGACTCTCCCTTTAACACAGAAGAATAAGACATCTATGGAATATAATTTGTATGATAAATATTATAATCTATTGATCATTGATTGCATCTTATGTCTAAATTTTATTAACTTTTTTTTCAAAGTCAGAGTGTAAAATTTCTCACAACATATACAATAGTTATAGGTAAACAACTAAACATGTTCCACGACATTTTATGTCTGTTAGATTGAATGTCGAACATTTTAAAACATATTAAAGCATAACAGATAAATATGTTTATACAGGTTTCTATAACTTTTAAAAATTATATCCTCTATATATTAATAGAGGAAACACTAGGTGAAAATCCTATGTGTCATCATAAGAGGGTTTTAAGGAATTCATTTCCTAATAAAAATTATTAAAAATTCTTAATAACAAATATATGGAAATAACGAATATGTGATCATTAATATAGAAAATTTTATTTAAATATAGAAAATATTTGAAAATATCTTATTTTCTTTTCAATAATACTAGATTTTTTTATCAACGTCAAAAACGGTATTAAAATATTCAAAAACAATCATGATTATTTTTAATAGATACGAGAAATAAAAAATAACAAAGATAAAATATATTTATGTTTGATTAAAATTTAGCTTTATTATATGTATGCACAATACATATCATTTTTATGTATTTATAAATGTTAGAATACACGTCTAAATATTAAATTCGATTAAAACATATTTAATTATCTAATCTCACGTTTGGCGTGGGTTAAAATCTATTTAGTATATTATAAAAGATGAGTTTCATTCTCTCTTTGAGTGACACGTGTCCTCTTTTTTCAGGGAAAAAATGAAAAGTTACTAATGTACAATTTTTATAGCAACGGATGCACTGAAAATGAAAGGTTACGAATGTACCATTTTTATAGCAACGGATGCATTTTTAAGCTATGTGTTCTTTGTCTATGAGGATGCATCTTTTCTTCTTTGAAATGTTTTTTTCCAACCGTTCATTTTCTCCAAATGTTTTTAAAACTTTAAAAAACTAATCTATCTAATAATCATGAATTTCATTGGATGACTAGATAAAATTATCGTAGTCCACTTGGTTGTAGACGGCTAAAAGGCGCAAGAAAAGTTGATGACCGATATAAGAAATTTTGCTATGAAAATTCTTCCTTGCTAGGTTTTATGTTGATATTGAAGATTCCGTTGGAAGAAAAAGTTAGGACAAATAAAATAAGTCGAAACGTTCGAAAACATCGAACATGTTACACGTTTTTTTACTTACAAGAAAATTCATGAGTAATCGAGATGTTATCAATTGATAAAGTTTCCTTAATAATCAGAATTAATCAAATTTCTTCATCGTCGATGAATTCTAGGTGATAAGGATTATTGCCGTCAAATTTGTTGTCATGTTTCTTGCTAATTCCAATATCTTTTATATCTCGGAAAACAATAGAAAAACGCCTATCTTTATGACGAGAAGTTTCTTCTCCTTTCTTAAATGATGAAGACCCAAAATATTGACTTTGATTTGAAAAAAAGAAATCTTATAGTTTTGTGTCCAAATGAGAGTGAGAAGAAGATACTTCGTCATGTGAAGGCAAGGAGAGAACACAAAAACAAATATTTTTTGGAGTTTAGAAACAGGAGCAGTGCGGGTACTCGCTACTCCGTACGTGGTTTTTTTTTTTCTTTTCTTCTGAATATTAATTTATTTATTATTTTGTTTTTCCCCCCGTACGTGGTTTTTGCAATGACTATGTTTATGAATCAGAAGTGATCGACAAATTTGAGGCCCAACGTAGCAAGAAAATCGTGACATGAGATCGGTGAAAATGAAAAAAAAAAAACATCTAAACATGAATCGCTATGAATAGATATAGAGATCCCCAAGGGTTACAAAGAGTGAGTAGTAAGGCTTAGGCAGACGGAGCGCATGCAGAATTATTTTAACAAGTCCTCTAGAAAAATGACAACTAATATCCATTCGCACTGCAATTTGTAGTTGAGTAACTGAGTTATCATTTTTCCAGGCATAGTCACACCTTCAAGTGATAAATACCATTGGTTTAATTGAAAAGCTTCCATTGGAGGTCAAGTAAAAATTCAATCTTTATCCTTGGCATATAAAAATGTAGCTTTTGTGTGTTTGTAACAAAAAAAAATCTCATTTTTAATGTAAAAATAACAAACATAAAGATATAAAAGAAATCGAGAACTTCTACTGTTAACAAGCTTGATGCATGAGATAAATGCATTAGAGCATCTGCATTGAAGACATTTTGTATGTGTCTTTAAATATAAAATTATTAAAAGTTGAGTAAAAAGAAGAAAGAGAGTGTTTTTGGTTGAAATAATAGGGTGTATTGAAATATAAAATTAATAAAATTTGAGTAAAGAGATGAGATAGTGGATATTATTGGAGAGAGGATGTCTCGGGGAAGACAAAGTTGGAGAGAGAATAGATGAAAATTGGAGTGTGTTTAAATATAAAATTAATAAAAATTGAGTAAAAAGATGAAAGAGAAGGTATAAAGTTGAGTAAAAAGAAGAGAGAGAGTGTTTTTAATATTTTTTTATTTAGAGATATCCACATTTGGTCTCCAATGTGGATGGTCTTACATCTTTGCAACTCAACGGATACAGTGGGTACGTTGACCGGTTTATTGGTGTGGATGTACAATTTTGTGCTCAATTTAATTAAACAAATGGTAACTAAAACGGTCGAATTATTTTCATGTCCTAAAAGAGAAGATCATCTAAATACTAAATTTATTTGTATAATTTGTAAATACAATGCAAAAATAGAAGAAAGAATGAACCATGTGAAATATGCAAGGAAAAAGGTAAAATACGTGAACCTTATTCCATGTTGTTGTTGTTTTTGTTAAAGGTTGGTAATATCAATAAGAATTGTAATATCAAATTATAATCATTAAACCAAATACAATTTAGAATATGTATTATACATGTTATGACCAAATAAATTTTAGATGAATAATAAATTATATACGAAAAAGCCTGTGCATGCGCGGGCTAAAACTGTAGTGATAAAAAAGCTTTGGTAATAACAACTTAAAAATAAAATCATCAAACAATCATCTAAATTCTCCATCACCACATATTTTGCATCAATCTATCTATAATTAATGATAGTAAAATATGTTTAAAAAAAAAATTACAGTATGGAGAATTACAATGTGTTACGAGATCAACGCTTTATTGTATAACACAACTACGTAAAATATATATATGAGTCGATTTCAAGCACAACTACGTAAACTATAGTTAGATGGAGGTGTATGTTTAAAACTATATATATATTTTAAATGGATATCTTAACATGTATAATAAGTATGTTAGCAAAAAAAACAAAAAACAAAACATGTAGTATTAAAGTATTCGTGAATCTGATCTGAACAACCCCTTTCTTCAAAGCAAACCTGTGTAATAATAATAAAGTTTACATCTTCAAAATGGGATAAATTCGAAAGCTAATAAATTTCGGGGTCTCTATAGAAGAATCTAAAAAGAGAGGGAGCATAAGTGAAACAAACAAAAATTAAGGATAGGACTGTAATTAAACACGTCACCTGCCCAAAAAATCAATCCTAGCCAATCACAGCTCTTCTCTACGATCTCTCTCATCACGACTCTCTTCTCAAAACCAATTTCCGTTTACCAATTTCAAACTGAAAAAAATAAAATAAATTAAATTAAAAAATAAATTATTTCTGAGAGCCTCAAATTTTATATTCGTCTCTCAAATATCTGAGAAACTTGAATCTTTTAAGTAGCTCCACACGACATTTCGATTCCTTTATTTTCCTTCCGATTCCCTGAAAATGTCTTTCTAGTTTAACTTAAATCTTCCTTTGCGTTTTCTCGGTAAGCGAGAGAAAATCTCAAGGTTTTTTGTATTGAATCGGAAGGAGAATCTGATGGACGCAGCGTCGAGTTTCCTTTGCAGAAGCATTAGGATTCCGTCGACGACGACGGCAACGGCGGCGTTCACTTTCACCAGACCGCCGGTAAATTACGTCTGCGTTGTCTCCGACAAGAGGGATGGTGGCGGCGTTCGTGTATTCCCGACTCGGAAGGTCTTTTGCAGCGGCGTTAATGGAAGCAGTGGTTCGAGTGCTACGAAGAAGAAGCCTCGAAGGAAAAGTAATGTATCCGATAAACTTAGGTCTAGGAAAATCGATACTGAACCTGTGAGTGTTAGTGTCGTCGAGGAGGTTAAGCAGCGAGTCGAGAAACCAGAGGGGCAGAGGAAGAAGAAGAACGATAAAGAAATGAGTCTTCGTGCTTTGAATCAAAATGGTGATCCATTAGGGCGGAGAGATCTAGGGAAGAATGTAGTGAAGTGGATTAGCCAGGCAATGAAGTCGATGGCTTCTGATTTCGCAACTGCAGAGGTTCAGGGTGAGTTCTTGGAGCTAAGGCAGAACGTTGGTTCTGGTTTGACGTTTGTGATTCAGGCTCAGCCGTATCTCAACGCTATTCCCATGCCACTAGGCCTTGAAGTCATCTGTTTAAAGGCTTGTACCCATTATCCTACCTTGTTCGATCATTTCCAGAGAGAGTTGCGTGATGTTCTTCAAGACCTGGAAGGTAAGAATATAATTGAGAATTGGAAGGAGAGTGAGTCTTGGAAGCTGCTCAAGGAGATAGCAAACTCAGGTTTTTATTCTTCAAGTCCCTTGCCGTTATTCACTGCTGTATATGAATATGGGAGGATTATTTTCTTAGTTCTTGTTGGTTTATTTATAGTTTGGTTGAATTGGAAAATTTGGCTTGTATGGTGTTGTGCAGCTCAGCATCGGGAGGTTGCTCGCAAAGCTTCTCAACCAAAGCCTGTTCAAGGAGTTTTTGGGATGGACTCAGAGAAGGTCAAGGCTATACAGGCAAGGATTGATGAGTTCACCAGCCGCATGTCTCAGTTACTTCAAGTGGAACGAGATACAGAACTGGAAGTTACGCAGGAAGAATTAGATGTTATCCCTACTCCAGATGAGAGCTCTGATTCCTCAAAACCGATTGAGTTCTTGGTTAGGCACGGTGAAGCTCCACAAGAACTTTGCGACACAATTTGCAATTTGTATGCAGTTAGTACCTCCACAGGTTAGACTTAAACCAGATATTTGTTTGTCAATATTTAAAATGTATTTGTTTAATATGTTATCTCTCAGTTTTGACGAAATTTGTAATCAATATGCAGGACTCGGAGGTATGCATTTGGTGTTGTTTAAGGTTGGGGGCAACCACCGTCTTCCTCCTACTACACTTTCTCCTGGTGACATGGTTTGCATAAGAATTTGTGACAGTAGGGGTGCTGGAGCAACTTCCTGTACGCAGGGGTTTGTTCACAACCTTGGAGAAGATGGGTGCAGCATTGGTGTGGCTTTAGAATCCCGTCATGGAGATCCTACTTTCTCCAAGCTCTTTGGAAAGAGTGTGAGAATTGATCGTATTCATGGATTGGCCGATGCCCTTACTTACGAGGTATATCTTTGTGCCATATTGGTTGAAGATACAGTGTTTAGTTCCTGTAACTTTCATTTTAATGACATTCAGATATGCTTATCAAGGCCTGCTATTGCAAATGTTTGGTCAAATATTGATGGTTTACATTACTATTTTTCGTTCTGCAACTTGCTTATTATAGTCTCCTGTTGCAGCGTAACTGCGAAGCCCTAATGCTTCTGCAGAAGAATGGGCTGCAGAAAAAAAATCCATCAATTTCTGTAGTGGCGACTTTATTTGGGGATGGGGAAGACATAGCATGGCTGGAGCAGAATGATTATGTAGACTGGAGTGAAGCGGAGTTGAATGATGAGCCTGTCGGTAAGTTATTTGATGATTCCCAAAGGAGGGCCATAGCTCTGGGAGTAAACAAAAAAAGACCTGTCATGATAGTTCAAGGACCTCCTGGTACGGGAAAGACTGGAATGCTTAAGGAGGTCATTACCCTTGCTGTTCAGCAGGGGGAAAGAGTACTTGTAACAGCACCTACTAATGCAGCTGTTGATAATATGGTCGAGAAGCTCCTGCATCTTGGACTAAACATTGTCCGAGTAGGAAATCCTGCAAGAATATCATCCGCTGTTGCTTCAAAGTCATTGGGCGAGATTGTGAACTCTAAGCTTGCAAGCTTTCGAGCAGAATTGGAAAGGAAGAAGTCAGATTTAAGAAAAGACCTTCGGCAATGCCTGAGGGATGATTCTCTTGCCGCTGGCATTCGGCAGCTCTTGAAACAGCTAGGAAAGACGATGAAGAAGAAGGAAAAAGAAACTGTTAAGGAAATACTATCAAATGCACAGGTTGTTTTCGCCACTAACATTGGAGCAGCTGATCCTCTGATTAGGAGGCTGGAAACATTTGATTTCGTTGTTATAGATGAAGCTGGTCAGTCGATCGAGCCTTCATGCTGGATCCCAATATTGCAAGGTAAACGTTGTATTCTTTCCGGTGATCCATGCCAATTAGCACCAGTTATTCTATCACGTAAAGCTTTAGAAGGCGGGCTTGGTGTATCCTTACTGGAAAGAGCTGCATCTTTACACGAAGGAGTTCTTGCAACAAAGTTAACAACTCAGTATCGTATGAATGATGTAATCGCTGGTTGGGCATCCAAGGAGATGTATGGTGGATGGTTGAAATCTGCTCCAAGTGTGGCCTCCCATCTGCTTATCGATTCTCCTTTTGTGAAGGTAATTCTTCATACTTTTTCTGCTGTTTGTTTGGTTTTGTTATTTATGTGATGGCAACATGGCATGCAATCACACATCCTTTTACTTTTTACGCTTTTACTCTTTAGAAAATTTCCAATAAAGCAGAACTCGGTTCTATAATGAGTCTGTTAATTTGTGTTGGATGATACTATCTTTGCTTGCGGTTGTAGTGTAAATTGTTCACAGCTTTCTTTGGCCTCACTTGAATTATGCTGCTCCTTAGCTTGCAATATCTGATTTGCTTCTTGTTTTCTTATGATGGGTACATGACTCTTAGATGTAACAAGATCTATTTTCTTTTTTTACTGCAGCCTACTTGGATAACGCAATGTCCGCTGCTTCTCCTTGACACAAGAATGCCATATGGTAGTTTATCAGTGGGCTGCGAGGAGCGTCTAGATCCAGCTGGTACAGGCTCATTATACAACGAAGGAGAAGCAGATATCGTGGTTAATCATGTCATTTCTTTGATTTATGCGGGTGAGTGCTATAATTTTTTCAGTTGAGTGTCTACCTGAGTTGTTCAGTTTGTTGTAACTTAGAAACCAGGCTGAGTTTGAAGAACCAAAAGCTTCACGCATAATAACGGTTTTCCTGTATTTAAGCTTGGTAACCTAATAAGCAACTTGTTGGACATGATTGTAGGTGTAAGTCCAATGGCTATTGCCGTTCAATCCCCATATGTTGCACAGGTGCAACTTCTCAGAGAAAGACTGGATGATTTTCCAGTGGCTGATGGAGTTGAGGTCGCAACTATCGACAGTTTTCAAGGGCGGGAGGCTGATGCAGTGATCATCTCAATGGTACAGTAAACTATAAATCCATTTGTATGTTAGGTGAACTTGATAGTGAAAACAAAAAGCGATTAACAGAGTTGTTATTGTTTGGGAATTTCGCCTAGAATAAACAAGACTCATGTCTTTCCTGTGTTGTAATTGTTAGGTGCGGTCGAACAACCTAGGTGCAGTGGGATTCCTAGGGGATAGTAGAAGGATGAACGTAGCCATAACAAGAGCCCGGAAGCACGTGGCAGTGGTATGCGATAGCTCTACAATCTGTCACAATACGTTCCTTGCGAGACTGTTGCGTCACATACGCTATTTCGGGAGAGTAAAGCATGCGGACCCTGGTAGTTTGGGAGGGTCAGGACTAGGCTTGGACCCAATGTTGCCGTACCTTGGCTAAAACCACAATCTTCTTCTTCTTATTATTATTATTACTCTCCCTCACTCTCTTTCTTTCTGGGGGTAAATTGTTTCTATGGTGAGTTGTCATTGTACAGGAAAGATTTGCTTCAATTGTTACCACAGAAAATAGTCTGTATATGATATGATGAATTCATGTATATTTACAATTGGTTTCCGCTGTTAAATGTTCAAAAATTATACTAGTCTTTACTCTTAACGTAGTTGTGATTAATGGACAGTTTTTTTCTTTTTTTTTTGATAAAATGTAAATTTAGATACCAAAAGAAACAGTTTGTTTAAGCTTTGGCGAAGATAGTAGGTTTCAAGAGGCCCAAAAAAAAAAGGGTAAAAAGCCTAATCAAAACAATGTGGAAGGTCTCATAAACAAGTGAAAGCTCTTGCTCGTGGGCAAACCATAAAGAGAGTAGATTGGAGAAGTTCTTTCGTTGTCGTCATGCAAGAAGAATGTCCTTAATGCACCTATCAACCTGCTTGAATATTGCGGAGTGGCTAAGAGCATATCCATTGTGCGTGCGTGAGTTACGTTCTTTCCAAAGAAAGAAAGCCGTTGCTTGTGTCGTTAACCTTCGGAGAGTTGCTCGTTCTTTTGAGACAGGAGAAGCTAGCCAAGACATAAGATCCGACCAAGCTCCAAAGGTATGGCCCGGTTGTCCTAATCGCTTAAGTATTAGGTCCCATAGAAGTTTGCTATACGAGCAATGTAACATCAAGTGATCCCTTGTTTCTGTTTGTTGGTTGCATAAGCCACAAGAGATGGTGGTGCTGATGCCCCAAGAAGCAAGTCGAGACCTAACAGGGAAGCCTATCAAGTTGCATAATCCAAAAAGTAAAGGCATGTTTAGGAATGTGACCTTTAAACCAAACAACCTTCGTCAAAGGCAGTAAGTAATGGCGTGGTCGCAGCTCTTCCCAAGTGAGTGCGGAGGAGAAAATATTGTTTGCTGCCCCATTAAATTAATGGACAGTTGGAACTCCAGAGGGAAAAAAAGGATAGAAAAGTTTGATTTGGTTTAAAAGTTTGCTGTATTTTTTTTTTTTTTGTTTAGGTAAAATGTGAAATATTACAGGGATACCATTTTAATGTTTTTGAGAGAATTACATAGATTAATACTATCATTTTAAATAATTTTTAAAGTTTTGATAAACAAATTAAAAAACTATTTAATTTTCTATTTTTCAACATAAAACCACCAATTTCAATACAATTTAACCAATAGAAAACTAATCTGCAGAATTTAAAGAGTCAAAAACAACAAAAACATAATTAATTTTATTTTGAAAACTTAAAACATCATCTAATTTGAGATAAAAAAATATCTTTCTAAAAAATCATTTAATATGATACGGAGAGAGTAGATAAATAAATCTAGGAAATCAACGAACAATACAAGAACAAAAGGAAAAGGCAATAGAAATGCGAAAACCAAGGTTTGCATCATCATCACCTATCGCAGACATGACTCTGTTAAAGTCTCGATATTCTTTATGCCATTAATCAGCCCCATTAGTTGTGTTTTTGTGTGTTTTTAAAATAAACGCTTCGAAAAACAAGAGTGTTTACATTAATTAAATCACAAAGAATATACCGAACAATTAACCCAATCACTAATTACTTCTATAAATGCTCTAATTACCGTTATTTTAATAAAAAAAACCTTACTCCTACTCTTGAACGGCAAAAACAAAAAAAGAAAGTCGGAAAGTCGTACACCTTCTCTAAACAAAATGGGGAAGAAGAGGCATGCAAAGAACATCGGTTATTGTTAAAAAGTACTGAGAAGGAGAGAATCTGCTTGAAATTGAGTAATGCAAGGACTAACAATTAAGTGTTTTTTTTTTTTTTTTTTTTTCTAAAATATAACAATTAAGTTGGCCGAGATTATTACTAACAACTAGATTCTCACCTGTTCCCGCACATAACATTCGTTGTATATAATGTAAACTAAACTTGACTTTCTTATTGTATTGGAATATTAATATTAACATAACAATTTTTAATTAGGAGTTTAGCTAAGGAGTGTCAAAACGGATAACTCGATCCGATCCAAATCCACATGAGTTTGAGATTTAATGGGGGTTTCACCCGGACTCATATGTTATATGAGTTGAATTTACACATCTAAATCTAAAAATATAAAAATCATTGACTTAATAGGTTATATGAGTTACTCACATATGAATTAAAATATAAGAATAAATTATTGGTAATAAAATATTTTTGTTGCTACAATTCCGAACGCAAATTTGAATAATTTATATAAATTATCTTTACTTTAAATATTCATTAATGTTTACATATCTTGTTTAGATTACTTTAGGAAATCACTATTAATGATATTGAAATATTGAAATAAATTAAAAATAATAAGAAACTCATGAGAAAATATATAAACAAAATTAAAATATTTTTTTATATAACTAATAGGATTATTTCGTTCTTTTAAATATTTTAAATAACCTATTTATAAAATTAAAGTTTTGTTAGATTTATTTCTATTATTCGATTTAATTGTGCTGTTTAACTTAATAACCGAATTAAAACAAATTAAATTATTAGTTTTGGATGCTTAGTATATTAGGCTTCCTGCTTTTACCGTTCTTCATAAAATTATTATTATTTTATAGTATTTTTTGGATCCAAATTCATTTGCATATGCGATGTGGGACTTTAAAAACCATTGTTTTTCATAGGTTAAATAGTTTATGTCTTAGAATTAAATTAGGATTTTAGGCATCTTTTCAAAGAATAATAATAAATCAGATTCAAAAGATTTTATGAGATTATATTTACTTTCAATACATCTATTTATTGTTTAGATTTATTATTAAGAATAATTTAGGAAATCTCTATTGAATTAAATAAAATAAAAATACAAAAAGTAAAAATAAATATGATTAGAGGATCCACAAGATGGCAGAGTAGTTTCTTTGAAGATGAAAGTGCCAATATCGGTGTGTAGGAGGCACTGTCGCTTCAACCTTGTTATCTCTCTATGTTATGGGCTAATTGTTAGGCTTGCCCAGTTTTGTTTGTATAAGATTACTCTACTTTTGATTTAGATTGATTGTAGAACATTCATATTTCATTTAATGAAAACCACATCTTTTAACGAAAAAGGAAAAAAAAAACTTTTTAATCAAACTAAAATTTTGAAAAAGTTATTTCTATTATTCAATTTAATTATGCGGTTTAACTTAATAACCGAATTAAAACGAATTAAATAGTTTGTTTTGGATGCCTATTAGATTAGGTTTCCTACACTTATCGCTCTTGATTATTTTGTTTCTTTTTATAGTATGTCTTTTTATTCCAATTCATTTTCGTATCCGATGTGGGACTTTGACAAACATTATTTTTTCTTCTTTTTGAAAAATTCAAATCATAACATATGCATAAAATTTTTTTATGTTTTTTTAATCATATAAATTATCTTATTATTTAATTTGTATATAAAAAATATCATCAAGCAAAGATGAATGTGAGATCTAATTCTTAAAATTGATTATATGTTGATATAGAGGGATATTAAATATTTAAAAAAAAATTTGATTGGTAATTAAATATTTGTGAATTAATGTTGATTTTACAAAACTTTTCTAAAATAACAAAAATGTTATTAATGTGTCTCAAAAATAAAAACGAAAATGCAATTAATTCGTAACATAAAAACAGCCGAAATTGTACTCAAAATTACTAAAATTGCCATTACATTAGTTCAAAATTATCTTTTTTAATTTAATCAATTTAGTTATAAAATAATGACAATTTGAGTAATATTGGAATCAATTTTGGATATTCTCCTAAATATACTTTTCTTTTAATATTATAGAGATATCCAAAAGTAGACCATGAATAATTCAATTTTCAAAACCAAACCAAACCAATAAAAAGAAAGAGAAGAGAATTAAATTCATGTTTTCCGTCCTTTTTTACAAACTCTTGTAAACAATGATTTAGATTTGATAATATGAATAAAATTTAGCCGGCCAAAAAAAAGAAAAGAAAAAAAGAAATGATGTTTATAAAGTCTCGATAGTTTTAGTGTTTTTGTGTGTTTTGAAAAGGGACTCTTCGTAAACAAAAGTGGCTGTAATAATTAAAGAATACACCGAACAATTAGACCAATCACTAATTACTTTATTAATGCACTAATTATTTTTGTTTTATTTTTGTACCATTATAAATACTAAAACAATGAACTCATGTCCTGAACGACAAAAACAAAGAATAAAAACCTAATTCCTTCTCTAAATCTTTTGTTTTCATTTCTTCACCAAAGCAAACTAATCCGAATCAAGCTCCAATGGGGAAAAAGAAGCATGCGAAGAACAAGCCGGCGCCGGTGGATGACCTTTCTCCGGTGAGAAATTCAGGGGAATTTCAAAGTCTAAGAAGACAAAACCTGCGGAAGATCTTGCGCCTGTGGAAGATACAACCATGCAATGCCCAAGCGAGGACAAAGCGCCTGTTGAAGATCTTTCTCCGGTGAAAACATCAACGAATCCTAAGAATCCGAATCACCGTGTCTTGGAAACTCCTAAGAAGTCGAAGAAGAGGAAGCATGCGGAAGATACAGCCATGCAATGTTCAAGCGACCAAGATGTTGAGATAACAGGTTCATATTCTTCTTCTTACTCTAATCTCGTCACTAACAACTCCTTCCTCTGCTCTTACAATCTCTCTACTCTTAGATTCAGATTCAGGCGCTGAAACTGAGACTGTGGCCTTCAAGGCAAAGGAGGAGGAGGAGGTGGAGGAGAAGAAGACAGTGACAAAGCCTCGGCAAATTAAAAAAAATATGGAAGGAAGAAGAAGAAATCGTCGTGTTGCAGGGAATGATCAACTTCAAAAAAGAGAAAGGCAAGAGTCCAACAGAAGACAAGGAAGGATTTTACAGTTTTGTTGAGGAATCCATTAGCTATGAGGTTAGGAGTTTGAAGCAACTTTTCGACAAGATTAGGAGAATGAAGAACAAGTACTTGTGTATTGGGAAGTCTTTTTCGAGTGATCATGATCTAAAGTGTGTGGAACTAGCGAAACTTGTTTGGGGAACTGATGCACTTGGTAAGAAACCTAAGGAGAGAGTGATCAACAAGAAGAAGATGAAGAAGGAGATGAAGAAGCGGTTTTAGAGAAGTCGTGTCTCATACGAGCAATTTTATGTTTAGGTGTAGAGAAAGAAGAGTGTGTTATGGAAAGATGGGGTAGGGTGTCTATGAAGAAAAGGGTGAGAATAGAAGACAAATTGAAGACATTGGAGAACGAAGAATTTCGTATTGTGACTCGAAAGTCGACAGTCTTGAATGAAGCTATAAGACATCATCTACTTAGGATCCTTTGGGTTTTCAATGCTGTTTATTAGTTTTCTGGTTTTTGTTTTCTCGGATTTTATGTTTTGTTTTGAACTTTGTTTTGCTTATTTTGGTGTTTGTTTTCTTGGATCGTAATGTTTATTCTAGACTTTTTCTAGGATTCTCTGATTATCTCTCTAGTTTGTTTATCGGATAAAATCGACTTCGGATTCTATGTTTAATTTTCTGGTTATCTATCTAGTTGATCTTATGGATTTTTGCTTATATGTAAGCCATCGTTGTTCTGCTAAAACATTAGGCTAGATTTGACTTGTCTAGACCAAGTTGATTAGCCACCTAAATGTTAATTCAACCAATTTCATCACATACAAACGAGAAAAAAAAAACATCATTATAAGGGTAGTTTTATAGAAACAGAACAATTTTTTTCGAGAAGGAGTGAATTTGTTAGATAAATTACTTTCATATCTGAACTCAGAGATTAAGAAGAAAACATTGAAAACTAGACTTTTCTGACAACAACTGCTAAAGTAGAAAAATATTCACAAGAAGATTTTGCCACTACTTAAATAGCATAAAATCAGTTTGCTTGAAATTTGAGTAATGCAAGGAATAAGCTTCACAGATGATAACATTTACTAGTATGACATGATAAAACCACAAGAGAGTTAAGAATGAACAAAGCAAGTTGAAATACTTTATTCAATTGTCTTCTCTACCGAGGGTACAATTTGATTTCCCGTGACCATAGTTACTATACACAATTCTCACAAAATCTCAGCAATTTCCAGAAGAGTTAATTACTAGAATGATTTTGGAAAGTAGGATAATTACTAGAATGACTTTGTCAAATCTAATAACTTGACACAACTCGTTAAAAAACAAATAAACTTTAATAATCTATTTTATTTACGCAACTGCCATCCTGAAACCTAAAAAAAAAAAAACTTATAAATCTATCATAACTACCCAATAAGTCTACCACCACATGTATACGTTGAAAATTCTTTAAACCAATAAATAAAACATTTGTTTAAAACCACCGTCGCGGAGGCTGCGGAAACACCGGATCGTGCTCGGCGAAGGTGGGGAGGCTGCAGAAGCACCGAGATTTAGGTAAAAATTGAACTAAAAATCAAAAGTTGAAAAAAAAACTCAAAATCTTTTGATTTTTTGTTAGAAAATGGATATATGATGTTAGATCTACTAGTTTTAGGCTAAACCCAGTTGAAAACAAATTAAAACACAGCAAAAACGAGGTAAAAATGAGTTGGCCGCCATTGTTAGGGTTTGACATAAGCTTGAGTGTGTTAGAGAAGATAAAGGGTAAATTACGATTTTGTCCTTTATTGAATAAATCTACCACTACTATAAATAAATATTATATGTCTACCACTACTACAAATAAGTCTACCACATATTATAAATCTACCACTACCACATATTATAAATCTACCACTATTATAAATAAATCTACCACAACTGTAATTAAGTAAGGTCAATCTAGTAAAACTCTGAAAAGATTTAATAAGTCTACCACAAAGACAAATAAGTCTACCAAATTTAATAAATCTACCACAACTTTAAACAAGTCTACCATCGAGCGAAATCAGAATTAATTCTACCATCACTAAATATAAGTCTATCAGATATTATAAATCTACCACTGCTATAAATAAGTCTACCATCGCTAAACATCAATAAGTCTATCAATCAAAAAATTAAATCTACCATCACTACATAAAGGTCTACCTATCATAAAATTAAGTCTACCAATACTACAAATAAGTCTACCACATCTTATAAATCTATCACTACTATAAACAAGTCTACCATCGCGCAAACCATTAATAAGTCTACCACTACTACTAATAAGTTTATCACTCACAAATAAATCTACCATAACTATAAATAAGTCTACCATCGCACGAACCATCAATAAGTCTACCAATCACAACAATAAATCTACCACAACCACTAATAAGTCTACCACTCAAAAATAAATCTACCACAATTATAAATAAGTCTACCACTACAACGTATAAGTCTACCGTAACTACTCAATAAGTCTACCACAACTTACAATAAGTCTACCACTATTTACAATAAGTCTACCACTACTATAAACAAGTCTACCACTGCCTGCACCGTAATAAGTTTACCGACCACTTTATAAATCTACCACTAATACAAATAAGTCTACCGATCCCAAAATTAAGTCTACCAGTATTACGAATAAGTCTACCACATATTATAAATCTACCACAACTATAAATAAGTTTACCATCGCGTACGCCGTAATAAGTCTACCGTAACACAATGGTAGACTTATTTAATTTTGGCGGGAAAAAATTTTGGCTTCATTAATGGCAGTTTCGTAAATACATTTTTTGTCTTCAAATGAAATAAGGTTAACACATGAATTAAAAAATTTTCAAGGTCATTCTAATAATATTCAAAGATAGAGGTTATTCTAGTCCAAATCTTTGCTTGACAAGGTCATTATAGTAAACCACCCTTTCCAGAAATCCAAATGTTACAACAGAGACACTAGACTCTTTACCAGAAGTCATTGCAAGAGCATTTTCCTCCCTTAAAATGATGATATCTAGTTGCATCTCGGACTTTAATCTCTCTTTCTGTAATCACACTTATATGTTTTAGAACAACATGACATTCTCCACAAACTCTTAGATTTTTCACAATTCGTATCAGAGTTCCCGGAACACCTTCAAGTAATCCGTAAGCAACAGCGGATCTTTCACTATGCCAAAACAAAAGCTTTTCTTTCTCTTGCTCATCCATGTCGTGTAGGAGTAGGATCCAATTCATATCAGGAACATAACCTTTTCTTCTTCTCATTTCTTCCTCCAATTTCTTAAGCAATCCAAAGATGTTTTCTTTTAGAGGATAGATGTTTCTCCGGCGGTTTCTTTCCTGACTTCCACGCTATTGTACCCTGGATCTTTCCTAACTTCCATGTCTCCTAGTTTTCTTCCTGCTTCTAATACTTTTCCCCACAAAGAAGCACTTGCATAGATGTTTGATAAAAGTATGCAAGTCGACGAATTTTTCGGTTTAAAGCTTCTTAAGAGATAATCCGCGATTCTGACACCCATTTGGCCTTGTCCCTGGCGCTTACAAGCGCTAAGAAAAGCAGCCCACGTTGGTTCATCCGGAGGAAATGGCATTGAATGAATTAAATTCTCAGCCCCATCAAGGAGCCCAGAGGCCGACCAAGAAGATCTAATAAGCATGTATAGTGCTGGAAGGACGGGCGAATTCCGTAGTCATTGGTCATTGATTGAAAAAGCTCACGACCTTTAGCCACAAAACAGACATGGCTACACGCGTATATCAACCCAACAAACGTCACCTCAGTTTAAGCTTTACACCGTGAGAAACCATGTCATCATAGAAGGCCAATGCAGCTACAACCTCGCTGCATTTAGCGTACATATCAATAAAGGGCGTTACTAATAAAATAAACACACAAGAACCAAATCGTGAACCTACCTCCCTGCTATCGAAGCTGCCAAATTCACAAGCGCCAAGAATGCTCGAAAGGATCCAAAATGTCGACTCTTTCTCTCCTCGTTTCAGTAAATACGGAAAAAGCTTCAAGCCCTTTCCCACTCTGTACAAAACCAGAGATCAATACTGGTAATCGTCTGAAAAGCTCCAAAGCCTCTTCCTTTTTTTTCCGCTTTTAGCGCATCCAGATACCATGGCGGTCCACAAAATGGTGTTTTTCAATCTTATAGAATCGAAAACCGATTTAGCACTATCAGGTAAATCACATTTGGCGTACATATCAACCAGTGAAGACTTAACATTAACAACATCGTCATGAGGAGAACACTCAGAGACTAATGGGCTACATTGAGCGATCCCGGGCTTGACGATGTTGACATGGAGGGATTTTGCAGTGGTTAGTGAGGGATAAGCATTCAACAGATATCAATACAGAAATCAAAGTCGAAAAAACGAAAAAAATTACGTCCAAAATTTGTACCCATTAGAGTGCCCCAAAAATGTTATTTGTCCCATACGTTTTAATTTGGGTCCATATAAATTTAATAAAAATTGGGCTATTGAGACACGGTTTAACTACGGTTTGGATACGGGTTTAACGCGGTTTGACAAGCATATCAAGGTGATTTTATGTCGGTTATCATGCCAAACCGTGTTTTTTTTTTCTTCTCCAAACTTCGATTAGTATTTTTTTTTTTTTTTTTGCAAAGGAGTAAAAAATTTAGGGTGATTTGTTTTATAACCGAATAATTGGGCTTCTTGTCTCCGATGATGTCGATTTCAACAAGTAGCACTTCTTTACCTCTAAGAAAAAAACACAGTGGACAAAAGCTGAAAAGCAAGAAGATGAATCTCAAGTAGCTGGTTGGAGTTTTACTGAAGCTCAATCAATGCACTGGTTTGTGTGTGGTAACAGAAGATTTCATGATCAAAAAACCATTTGATTCAAGTTTAGATAACAATGTTTGATGCCAAAACCATTTGATTGTTTTGTATTTTTGCTTTAATCCAAATAACAAGTAACATGTATGAAGCACTAGATATGAAAAAGATAGTTCTGGATTCTAGAAAACAAACACACAAATGGAGATATCATGGAAACATCAACACTCCAAAATATCATCAAGATTTTTGAGCCTAAGAAACACAAAGAGAACATGGAACGCTATTCCTAAAGCGTTTGTTAGTGAGTCCAAGTTTCAGTCCATCAAAAGAAACTCTGTTGAAGTGGTTAGTGCATCTATGGAACTGTTCTTGATGATGAGACTATTTCACATGCATTTTTTCATTGTCCCGCTTCTATGGCTAATTACGCATCTTTCGTATCTATCTACCGTGGTTCCCACATCGATTGTTGACGTTGAGGATCATATTCGTTTCTTCACTGATCTTTCCACAAATTTCACAAAATCAGAAGTTAATTCCTTTTTGGATAATGTGCCGGATTTGGAAAACTAGAAACAATTTGATTTTTAACAAACAACTCCCTAATCTTTGAAAGAGGTGGATTATGCTATCCTTGATGTTCAAGAATGGCTTTTAGCTACTAACGCAAATTCTGCTACTGGCTTATAGCTGACTCAAAACAGTGCCTCTTGGAGAAGACCTCCTGATGTTTTGCTAAAATGCAATTTCGATGCCTCTTTTAATCTTTCTTCTAAACAGGACTCTTTAAATGATTCAGAACAACATGACAATCTCCAACGCTGAACGAAACCTGACCTGAATTAACCTTATCATCGCCAGGCGAAGATTTAGTTATGGGAGACAACAATCGGACTTATATATTGGTGGGTTAAGCCAAGCCCGTGCAGTAGTGCAACGCATGGACAACTTGTAAAACCCCAAATAGCAAGCTATCTTATTGGACCTTCCCTTAAAAAAAGAGTTAATATCGCGTGGACCGATGACACCGCATTATTTATACTACTAAGTTTAGTATCAGTGTGAGACTTTTGACAAATACACTATTTGTAAAACGATCAATACGACGTTGCTTCAAACATAAAAGGGAAAATTTGACGTAGTGGTCAGATAACAAAGAAGTGTGTTTAAATTTAAACTTTGTTACAATCCATGATTGAATAACCCCTATTTTTCCCTTACAATATCGAATTTTATAAACGAATTATTTATATATTAGGGTGTGTTTTGATTGTTTAATATCAATAAAAACATGAGCAAGATCCGATCCAGGGTTATTAACACAATTATTGTTAATTGTAAAGTTGATCTAGCTCGTCTTTGTACTTAGCCACGACATTATCCCTTCTAATCTTAATCGTTGGTGTCATTAAGCCATTGTCTATCTGCAATGTTGTGTCATAAAGCAGTTTTCTTGATTAAGGTTTTCGATCTTTTTCGAACATTAATAAGAACGGATTACATGTACTTACCGTGAAAGTCTACGATCAAGAACGGTCCGACTTGGAACGGGCATTCTGATGTCCTGCAACATTGTTTAAACAGAGTGAATATAAGATCTAATAGTTCTGCCATGCAAGAACATCCACTTCTCATATTCTTGTTCATGACAACAAGGTTCTTCTGCACTCTTTGTAATAAGAAATGCAAACAGAATACATCGATGCCTTTAATTAGTCATTAACTTAGTGTGTAACTAAGGAGTTGTGGGTTGGAGATGGTCTAAAGTCTACTCTACACTCAAAACAAACAAGAAAGCAAACAAAAAGAAAATTGGTGGTTATAATTATGCCTGATTTCACTAGTAAAGTATGTTTTATGTATTATTTGTACCATGTAACAACTAATTAATGACAATCAAATGATTGCTTTGTTTATCTTAATGTAACTTCCTCTGGAAGAAAAATCCCTAATTACTCTATAATGATTACAGTTTGGTAGATATGTTATTAGTAATTTATATTTTATTTTAAGATTCGTGGATTTATAATGTATTATTCGTATTAGGTAGAGGTGTTCGAATATATGTATGCGGGTCTGTTGCAAATTATCTTTTTGAAGAAATTAAATATTTCATTTACAAAATAATTAAAATCCAAGGTTACAAAAACCGTGAATTCTCTGCAAAATCGGTATAATAATGACCACAAACTAGTGGTAATGATCTGAATCAATAAGTTTTGCATGAACATATTAAGTATCTGGTTTGGTATGATTGATTGGAAGTGAGCAACATAATCAATATGTGATATTTCAAAAACAAAACATTCTCTTCACCCGGAGTAAAAAATAAACGCTTAGAGAAGAAGAGGATCAGGAGAAACTTGAGAAGTTCTTAGCACCCCAACCACTACTCAAAGATTACCTGGTTGTGGTTCCGGTAACCTGGAATGTTTACCTTGGAGTATAATTTACAAGTTGGTAGGGTAGTAGGTTCACAATGCCACATCTAATAATATTGCATAAGGACATGTGACAAAGAACATATCGTCGTCTTATTTGCATTTGGCCTGAAAAATGGTACAAAGACTTGGTAGACAGTAAGGAGCTAATCGGGAGGGCTCGGAGAGCCCTAGAGGTGTGAATGTTGGCCGACAGACTAAACTGCTAGAGGTGTGAAAGTTGGCCTATGGGCTAAACTACTAGAGATGTAATTCGAATTGATACTAAGAGAGTAGTAGGGTGTGGCTTGCTTAGTTATCCAAAGGTGTGGAAATGACTAATTGGTGTTGGTTGTTTAGTATGTGTAGTCTACTGTGATTTAGGAGTTTGGTTTGGTTTACCTCCGATTAGCATCCTTTTAATTTGGTTAATCATTATATCAGCCCCTTTCACCATTTTGAAGTTCACTTGTATATTAGATTTCGTCTATGGTTTTCCTTGGTCGGTTTTTAAAAATTTTTTGTGGGATGCATAGTTCTAGATTTAGACTCTTTAGGTTGCATATTAGGTGGGTATGAGTTTAGATTCTTGATCGTGGTTCTTTGTTCTTGTTACTCGTCGTATTTAAGTCTATTCTTCTCGATTTTCCCTTGTTTAGGTGGTGATTTTTGAGTTGTTCCACATTTGCTGTTCTTTTCACGTTCCCCGTTGATTGCGAATGTTTTGTTCATGTCAAATGTTTAGTAGTAGGTTTTTTAAATATCAGATATTTTTCAGGTTTTGTTTTCTGTTAATATTTTGAATTTTGCTTTTTTGTAAACTTTTAGATTTTGTATTATAGTAAACTTTCAAACAAATATATCGCCCTACCTAATTATCTCTCGGGCACAAATTACGAGGCAACGACATCTGAAGAGCATCATCTTGTACATGGACCTCCACCTCTCCTCCACTGCCGACCGTTCCCCACGGCGTGAAGCTCGTCAGAATTGTCGGATCCGGTGTTACAGGTGAAATCTTAGAAAATGCCTCCAAATCTACCTGACCCTCCGGATCCGCCAGTCCTTGATTACCCTTTGTCGTCGCATCTTTTTCCGGCCACGACAGTCCTCCAAACTATTCTGTTTTCTGGCTCAAAGTTTCCTATCACCACCTCCCTTCACCGTGGATCTATGAGCGACTCATATATGAGCAATATTTTGTCTCCTTCCTAGTCTCTGACTTTAATTTTTGTTCTACCGACTGCAAGACCCTCTCCTTCGTCAAGATCTCAGGTAGATTTGTTTAGCCTAGCCAAACTCTCTCTCGCCAGTCAAGATTTTTGCTCCGGTACATGATTTGATTTGGCTCCGGCTTCCAATTTCCTTCCCGTCGTGGATCCGCTACTCCGACCACTTACCTGTGTTCCTCTGCCACTTTCCCACCTTCCCGGAACCTTATCTCACACTCGGCAATAATCAATTGTGGGTTTGGCCAATCTGATTTGTGGGCTTTCTAGCCTAATAAGATCATGTCTTCCTGGCATATCCTCTAACCAAGATAAGCCAAATTTCGATGATGGTTCTTTGTGTGTTTTTGCCAGGATTATTGTCACGGATTATACGAGGATGGCTATATTACTAAACTCCTCCCTAGTGGAGAGATCAATTCCAGCTTCCTCCTCCTTCAAGAAGAGATCAGTTTCACCAGCTTCTCCTACGGGGAAAAACGTTTCTATTTTCTTCCCCCTTTTTGAGAATGGTAATATTTCCGAGCTATACGTCAGGAATTTTTAAGAATTTTCTGATCTTCTTGTTTTCTTATGTAGCGGCTGGTAGAAGAAACAACCGGTTTCATTTCGATTTCATCGAGGTAGGAGTTCGATTTCAACATTACATTGAAAAATGACCAATCTTAGACTCTTCGACATTCCGTGAAGACCTCTTGATGCATTTAAGTCATGTTTTGGATCCGCTGTCTATCTTTCGAGATGATATATCCGTTCTATTTTGTATTGCGTTTCAATTATGTTGTAGTAAGTTTAGGAGATGTTTAATTTTTTCTTTTCATAGTGTGAAAGTTTAAGTTAAAGTAAGATAGTTAAAAAAAGTAAACTTTCAAACTTTTTATTTTTCAATAAACTTTTGAACTACATTTATCTAGCTACCTACCTAGTTTGGTTCGATTTGCTTTTTTTTTTTTTTTTGGATTGATTTGGAAATTAGTACTCCAGTTAATAACTTTTCTTTTTGTTAATTTCTCTCTCCTTCGATGTGTTTTCATAACTTTGCTTGCAAAATTTCCAAATTCGAGCTTCTCTTCTTTTATAATAAAGGAAAAATAAAAATGATTCTTTTTGGCGGAAAATAGAAAAAAAAAGCGCCGCTTCAAGTTCAAAACCCGTCTTGTCGTCTTCCTCAGAGCAATCGCCGATGAACCTTCCAGATTCTTCTTCCCCGACCGGAGTTCTCGAAGAATTCTTCAGAACCGAAGAATTCGGACCAATCTCCGAGCGGACCAAGAACCAATCCTCTCGTTTCCGCAAGATCGTTCAACTTCTCAGAAGCAGATCCAAAAAGTCGATCGAGAATCTGAAGAACAACAATGCCATTAAATCCTCTTTGAGAAGATGCAGTAGCATGAGAGACAATCTCAGATTTGGCTCCACTGATCTGCTTCTCTCTCCCCGAAGAATCTTCACCTTCTCTGACCTCAAGTTCGCTACAAACAATTTCGCTTTAGGTTCGTACTTAAAATCTCAAAATCTAATCTCTCTCACTCTCTCTCTGTTTCCATGGGTTTGATTGTTGTTGTTGTTGTTAATAGAATTTTAAAATCGAATTTCGATTGTTTTGAGTGAAGAATAAGTCGAATTATTATGGAATTGATTAGTATTATTTTGATGTTTATGTGATTGTAGAAATGTGTTATTGTGGATGTGTTGCAGAGAATCTGATTGGAAAAGGAGGCTACGCAGAAGTTTACAAGGGGAGGTTATCAAATGGACAAATGGTAGCGATAAAACGGTTGATGCGGGGAAACAGCGAAGAGAACATTGTCGATTTTCTTTCGGAGATGGGTATAATGGCACATGTAAACCATCCCAACATAGCCAAGCTTTTAGGTTATGGGGTTGAAGGAGGAATGCACTTTGTTCTTGAGTTATCACCTCATGGGAGCTTAGCTTCTATGCTTTATAGTAACTCTCTAAAACTCTACCCTTCTTTCTCTCTTTATTATGATTATCGCATCTATTTAATTATGACGAATTATTCGTGGATAGACTCCAAGGAGAAGATGAAATGGAGCATCAGGTACAAGATAGCATTGGGAGTTGCAGAGGGTTTGGTGTATCTTCACAGTGGATGTCACAGGAGAATTATACACAGAGATATCAAAGCCGCAAACATTCTTCTCACACACGATTTTTCGCCTCAGGTACGATACCTAAATGATGCTCGGAAAAAGAATACACTTTCAAATTATTAGACCTGTGATGAACATGTTTAATTGAGGTTTTAGATATGCGACTTTGGGCTTGCAAAATGGCTACCTGAACATTGGACTCACCATGTTGTTTCCAAGTTTGAGGGCACATTTGGGTAAAGTCTACACGCTCTAACCATACTCTTCCTTGATATTGGCTTTTACCATGGAAGTCTCAGAGATAGATTGTTGAGTCCTTTGTTTCAGATATCTTGCTCCGGAGTACTTAACTCACGGGATCGTAGATGAAAAGACCGATGTATTTGCCTTGGGTGTACTTTTACTGGAACTTGTTACTGGACGACGAGCGCTTGACTACTCCAAACAAAGTCTTGTTCTGTGGGTGAGTTCTCTTTTTTTTTTTTTGAGATTTCTGAAGATTTCACGTTTTTGTGGTTGGATTTAGCAATGGGTTTCCCACAAGCTAGCACGGGTAAAACACCCGTGTTGGAACGCAACTCACTCACAGTGTTTGCACACAGTGGAATTGAATGACAATTATAACTGAGTTGACTCCTTTGGCCTTAGAGCCAACACAAAATGTGCCACCATTCGCGAGTTAATCCCATGTTTGTTCTTAATTCTTTTCATTTTTGTGTTCACAGGCTAAACCATTGATGAAGAAAAACAAAATTGGAGAGCTAATCGATCCATCTCTGGCTGGTGAGTACGAGTGGATGCAGATTAAACTTGTGCTTTTGGCTGCTTCGTTATCAATCCAACAGTCATCGATACTGAGGCCTGAGATGAGTCAGGTACTTAAAGCAAGTTTCTTCTGCAACAAGTAAAGAAAAATCGGCTCTTGTACTGATCATTTTTTTCTAATTAGGTGGTTGAGATCCTCAAAGGAAATTTGAACGATCTCAAATGTATCATAAAATGTAGAGTTCCCTTTTATCGGAAAGCATTTAGAGATGAACTCGGCAAGAGAGAGTAGAGGAGCATTTTACCACGTGTAAAGTTCGATTCAGAGAAATGCATCTTCAAGAGAGGAAAATGGAAGAAGCACATGAAAGAGATCACGAGAGATCTTAACATTTTTGGGATCAAAAACTATTATGCATCTCTCGTCAACAATAAGATGTTAATGGCATCACGTATATAATATCGCGCTTAGTGACTGAGTATTCTTTGAAAATTTTGTTTATTTATAACTTATAAGGAAAAATCTTTGTTAGCTATTCAAACCATGGTTAGGCTTACACAAACAACCCGGATTAGTATGGATTTGGATTCATATAAAAACCCATTTGGATCGAATAATAAATATTAATTTAGATATGGGTTATTTGGATTGGTATTTAGATAACTAAAAAACCCAAATAAAACCCAAATATTTTCTTACATATTAGTATATAACTCAATATAAATGTAAAGTTGCCTAAATTAGAATTAACAGTTTACGATTAATCTTGTAAGTATATGTAAAATTACTTATATCAATAATATTAATATACTATTAACATTTTCAGTATATTATATATCCCATATTTTACCTATATTACTATATATTTTACTATATTTTCTATACATTTATCTACGGTTTTATGCCTTTAAAGGTAGTTTTTCTCGTATTTGTAGTTTTAGTCTTTACAGGAAAATCAAGCAAAAATGATCTAAAAGAGCCAAAATAGGTGTAAACCAATCCACAACAACTTTTACAAGCCAAAGACACCATCAATAACCAAGAATTCACAAGAAACAACATTCTACCAAATTGGACAGAACGTATACGTCAGAAGTTCAGTAGTGAACGGAGGATCAAATCAATTTGGAATTGGATGAAACTTTATGTGAAGATAGATCTTTGAGTCAGATTTATAATGAAGTTTGAATAATCTCAATTGGAGCTGTGAGCAGGAAGATACACTGGAATTACTGCAGACACATCAAGCTGCTTCAAAAACGAAGCAAGTGCAGAATCGACCCCAATACCGGGCCACCTCGTGGACCGTTGTTCCAGACCAATGCCACCACAAATCAAGGCACTTTGTCTTTGGCTGACACTCCCTGAAAGAGAGGTTTCTAGAGCAACAGAATACGAGCTACTGGAACACCTGCAGAGCTGTTCCAATACGTGGAGAAAAGTGAGATTGGACTCTTATTGAATTAGAAGCCCAATTATGAGAGGTTAAAAGCCCACATAACATGAAATGTGAGAGTTTCATGGTGGTAGTATAAAAGGCAAGAGGCGTTGACAAAAAGAGTTACGCGCCTAGGATTCCTTTGTGAGATGCACACATGTGTGTGTGGCGTCGTCCCACCATATTGATGGTGGTTTGTCTAAGAAGATTGCAGCCGTTGAGAAGATAGTGTTGCACCGGTGCTGCTGGTTGGTTGTCAAGCATTCGGGCTTGATACCTATCTTCATAGTTTGTCCATGTAGAAAAGAGTGGTGATATGTTCTATTACAATTGTAGGTTGCGGCCATTTCTAATGGATTGATTCTAGACTAGGTCTCGGGGATGTAGAAAAAATCGAACCTCGTGAAAAAACTCTGTGTTCTTTATTTTATGCTCATACATACTCGTTACAAAAACAAACATAGAGAACTAGCCACAAACCGCTTTTTCACTCCCAACCGACTTTGGGAGAGTTTTGACGTAAAAAGACCGATTTGTCCTAAAGAAGACCCTATAAGAACCTAAGCCTATATATACTTGTTTTTAGCCTTTTGTTAGGGATATGCAGAAATATTAAGAGTAGTTTTATCATAGGAGCAGCCACCACGAGTTCTCTTGGTGTTCTTCATTAGATTTGGATTCTAGAGCACTCCGGTGGATGATCTCGCTTTGTACTTTGATATAGAGAAGAATCCTCTTACCCTTACTCTTTTATTCAAGTTTTTTTTTTATCATGAATTCATCATCTATCTCTGGTTTTTCGTGCATCATGTCCGAATAATTCACTTGTTAGGGTTTAGGGTTTTCAATGAGTTTCATAATTCGATAATTGATTGATGATTGTTTAGGGAATACATTAGAGTCTTCATCTTTACTTGCACTCAATGCATGATTGCTTTACCGCGCATCTAATGATCTGATCTTAGGTTGATATACTGTCCAAAAAACTTGTTATATTGCCTGAACTAGTATTTGATGAGACAAACGTCTTAGCAATTCAAAAGGTTAGTTAAAGAGTTCGGTGAACTTTATCAAATTTGAACTTTAATGCATGTTTTCACTTTGTAATAACCTACGATAGTTGAGTCTATTAGGGTGCTAAAACGTAGATGGTTAGTCACGTCACGACAGTGGGATGACCTTAAATCAGTGCTTTGTGTTCTAGACGGTTCATAATTCCTAAATCCCTAAAATCAATCGATCTTTATTGTTGCATGATTCTCTGCGAATTACCTAAGTCCTAACGCTTTTCTTTTATTGATTTTCATTACAATTTACATTCGTTGCTTACTTTATTCTCAATCACAAAAACGACAAAAATATCTTGTTCTAGCTTAGTTTTATTCATTACAATTTGAAGTGTGGTTAAGAAGTCCTTGTGGATACGATCCCGTATCTATACTAATTGTGATTGCTGTGCACTTGCAGGTAGTTAGTTGAGAGGTAAACCTCGACAACACATCAAGTTTTTGGCGCCGTTGCCGGGGACTTCGAAGAACATCACCTTCGAATTTTTGACTAAAACTCAGTTTAGAACGCTTTAATTTTAGTTTTTCTTTTTATTTCAATTTTGTTTCTTTCTTTTTCGGATTTGATTTCTCATTTTTTTTATCTGTTTCCGTGTGTTTCAGGTGTTTATGCCTAGTACTAGAAATTCTAACAAGAAGAATCTAGTTGAATATGAGCAAGAAATCGACAAGCTTGAACGAGCCCTTAGGAAACAAAGACAACTAAGGATGGCTGATCAAATTGACGAGCACGTCATGAATGAGGAGGAACGAGCTCTTGCTGCTGCTGCTGCTCTTGTTGCAGATAACCAACCCGTGGAGCAACCAATTGGTGCTCACATAAACCCACCAATCCGTAATGATGTAATCCACAACCCCTCGGTGAACATTGTTAGGAATCCAGAAGGAGGAAACGACCAACATCTCATTCCACCTAGGAATATTGGAATCCAACAACAAGCTCAACATCTTCAACATCAAGGGGACCAAAACTTCCAACAACCCTTACGTCAAAGACAAGTCCAACATCAAACTATCGAAGATGTCGATTCCTCTGATGCTTTCTTCTTCGGTAGAAACCCATCCGCCCACCTCTACCTCAAAGAAATGATTTCGAGATCAAACATCAAATCATCGCATTGGTGAAAGAAAACCAATTCCATGGGCTGTTCATGGAACATCCTCTTGATCACCTTGATACTTTCGAAGAAAGTTGTAGTACAACTCGTGCTAATGGAGTTCCCGCCGATTACTTTAAGTGCAAGCTCTTTTGCATTTTCTTTAAACGACAAAGCACTTAGATGGATGAATTCTCTATCCCCATGGTCCATCACTACTTGGGACGAGTACAAAGGAGCCTTTTTAAACCAATTCTACACCAAGCAAAAATCAAGTTCTATAAGGAACAAGATCTCGAGTTTCAAGCAAGGACCAACCGAATCCTTCTTTGAAGCCTTGGAGCAATTTAAGGAGTACACTAGGGACTGCCCTAATCATGGTTTTTTGGAAGGAAACTTATGGAACATCTTCTACAATGGAATCGATTACAAGCATCAAACATCTTTGAATGCTGCAAGTAATGGAAATTTCATGACCAAGCTTGTACAGGAGGCAAAGCTTTTGATCGAGAACCTCGCTGCTAGTGATGCTAATTGTTCTCAAGAATACAATAGGAGCATCAACACTACTAGATCATCAACCGATTCAACTCAATTCGCGGAGCTCAAGAACATGGTTTAACAACTACTTAGAAGCCGAAGGGGAGTTCATGCCGTCTCGTTAATGATGCAAGTTATGACCCTAATATGGAACGTATTGGAGATGGAATGAAGGAGAATCAAGAGGAAGTAGACTACATAGGAGGAAATTATGGGAATCAAAATTTCAACAACAACAATAATTTTCGGTCTCACCCAAATTTGTCCTATCGAAGCAACAATGTCGAGAACCCTCAAGATCAATTCTATCCTCGACAAAACGTCAATCAAGGAGGCCAATATCAGTCCAAGAAACCATTCTACACTAAGGGAGTGTATCAAGTGAAACCACCATTTAACCCATCCCAACCAACCGTACCGGTTTCCTTTTATGCTAAACTTGAAGATATGAAGAACCAAATGCTAGAAGCCTTTGGCCAACACAAGAAAGAGGTAAACCAAATAGTGGAAAGTAGGTGTTCGGAGCTTAACACTAAGATCGAGTCTATTGTTATTCATCTCTCTAAGATGGATACACAACTCGCTCAAACCTCAGAAGCCGTTAGAAGACAAGACGAAGAGAATGCAAAGAAGTTTTGCAATGTTGCATCTACTAAGGAAGAGGAGGTCGTGGCCACTCCTAAACCAATTGAAGAAGAGGTTATTTTAGTCCAAGAACCTAAAGAGAAACGCCTTCCCGGCGAATCTAAGAGAGCTTACAAGAGAAGACTAATTAGGATACCCTTGGAGAAAGTCGATAATCCGGGAAAGTTTATTTTTCCATACTCTATTAATGGAAAGGAGATCCATGATTGCTTGTGTGATACTGGAGCGAACATGTCACTAGCCATGGCAAAGGAACCTGGATTGGCCGATTTTAAACCATCCAAAGTTTATATAGAGTATGCCGACTTATCATCCTCTACCCCTTATGGAATGCTTGAAAACGTCATGGTTAAAGTAAGAGAAGGGATTGTTCCTACTGATTTTCAAGTATTGGAGGTGAAGACCGGAAAGTTGAATCCATTGATACTTGGATTACAATTCTTAGCAACCGCCGGAGCCATTGTCGGTTTTCCTAACCGAAGAATCTCTTTCGCAAACATCAACAAGAATTTCTTCTATGATGAAGTGGATGCTAAACGTGTACCAAGCTCAATTGGAGTAAAGATTATGAAGCCTGGTATAGACCCCGAAGATGCTAAGAAAGGAGTCAAAGAAGGAGATCCTAAGGCTAAAAAAAAAGTAGTTGCAAAACTATCCAAGGTGAAGCATAAAGACGTTTACAAGGATATCAAGCCAACTTTGACACCTATGGATGATGTTAAGAATGAGAACAAAGCAAATGAGAAGTTCATCTATGAAAATATGGTGGTAAAGATTCTCATTCCAAGGGAAGATGAGATCGACAAGGAGACAATCAAGAGGAAACTTGAGAACACTTTGAAACTTTTCCCGGATGCACTAGTCGTCAAATATGATGATAGAGATCCACTTGGAGTCATTATAGAAACCAAAAGATCACAGTCTAATGGAGCTAAAGCAACCACCATTCCTTTAGTGGATTCAGCGGAAGTCTAAAATCTTCAAAGAAATCGAGCTAATTGACTTTAAACAAGCGTTTTGTGGGAGGCAATCCACATTTTTATTTTTATTTATGCTCTAGATAATTTTTAAAATTTAAATTTTGATTTTTTTAAGTTTATCTTACGCTAATCTATTTTACTTTTATTTTTCAGGATTTATAAAATAATAATAATAATAATTTTCACCGTCGACCGGTACCGGTTATGATACCGGACCGCGACCGACCAGCATCGCTAGTTCTGCGACCATGGCTCGGCATCGGACGGAATATCAGCCCGCGTCCTCGACTGGTATCGCGTCCCATCTGTCCCACGTCTCGAGTACCCCAGCACCGGTCGCGTGCATCGGTCAAAAATTGCGTCCGGTATTCGAGAAACTTTGTCCCATACCGCGTCTCGATCGTTTGCCCGCAGTCTTGCCGCATTCGTCCCTCGCCCCATGTCATGATACCGGACGCTAACATCGGATCACGTACGTGACTGATGTTCAAGTCCTCACCGACCCATGACCCGTACAGCAACACGTACCGCGCCACAAGTCCTTCCCGCATCCCACCCGTGTCGCGACTCAAGCTGCATCGTCCCGTGCCCGACCCAGCCCCGTCCCGCGTCTCGACCGCGGTAAGTACCGGTCATGGTATCGGTCCACCACACCGACCAGTGGTTCGACCGATCCGACCCGGGTAAGTTTTTGGTTTACCTTTTATTTTCTAAACCGGTTCTAATCTGCTTTTAACCGAAATTTAACCAAAACCATCACAAAATCTAATTTTAAAAGGTTTTCACAAATTTATTTTTGTCTCTTAAAGACAAAACATCATCTCTTTCTCTCTCAAAAGTGTTTTTGAGCTCGAGAACCCTAAAAATCTAATTTTGGGGTTTTCGCTCAATTCACTAAAATTCATTTAGTTTTTCACTAGGATGATCATTCATAATCTCATACTTCACCTAATCAAAGGTAATTTCTCTCTAAACCCTCTTTTGTCTAAATCCCAAGTTTATGCATATTTTACAATTCTCATTGATTTAACTTAAATTGGCTAGGTTGTTGGAGAATTACTAAAGGAATATTTGTTTAGACATTATATAAGCATTATTGATGGGTTACTTACATGTTTTACACCTTTAATTACTTTTTCACAATATGAATTTGTGAGGTCACAATTATAAACGAATTTGGGTGATTCATGGTTAGTTAATGCATCCATAAGTATGGGTTTATCATATATATATATATAGGATTGGTATGAATTTTGACACATTAGAACCTTAATTGCGAAATTTTAGAGTTTTTCACATGTCATTACCATTAAATCCGAAAATTATGATTTAATTAGGGAACAATTATTTTACCTTTGATTATCATTCTTACATATTTTTAATGTCTTGATATGCCTTATTCTCATTCAACGTCACATTAGAAGCAATTATTTTGGAAATTGTGATTTTCAAGACCGTAACATGCTTTTTCGAAATTTTTCTTTTGTAGGAATTTCAATGGAGGATGAAATTGTTCCAAGGAAGTCTATGAGAGGACATAAACCCAAAGAAGCAACACGTGACACCTCAAGATCACGAAGCTCAAGTCTCTCGCCCTACACGTTCTAAACCAAAATCGAAGAAGTCATCAAAGAAACATGGAAAGGATATTTTGGTGGAGAATGAAGAAGAACTTGGTTACCAACTACGAGATGAAGAAGATGATGCTACTCAAGAACCAATGAGATTTGTGTATGTTACACAAACCATCCCTCGCAAATCGCCACCTAAAAAGAAAAAGAGGAAATCACGAGCCAAATCGACACTAGTTGTATCCGAAGGACCCGTTGTTGTCATGAAGCACATTGGCCCCGAAAAGCAAGCCAACGTCGACTACATGGCTGGTCTAGAACAGTTTGCTATGCTTCCAACACTAGGCATTGATTTTGAGATCCTCGATTTATTCGGTATTCGAAAGGATGTTGAATGGTATATTGAAGCATTAGGCCTATCAAAGTTTGTGACTATTTCTCAACCTACTTATGGGAAGCTTGTAAGAGAATTCCTAGCCACAGTAACATTGTCTTATCCAAAGACAAAGACGACCATAGCAAAGGAGGGAATTCTAGCTTTCATGGTTAAGGAGAAATCGTATAATTTGAGTATTGAAGAACTTTGTGATATTTTGGGACTTGAGTGTCATGAGAAAATTAAATTAAGTTCAGTGGTAGTGAAGCCCATTATGATGAATGGTCGAATATTGCAAGTGATAGACTAAAACCCGGAGCTTCAAAGGCATCGAAGATTATACACCCGGCGATTCGTTATGTCTACTATCTACTTTCTCAACTCATTTTCAGTAGACACGAGTATGGAGTGGTGAAACAAGAAGAGTTTTACATGCTAATATCACCGTTTGTGGAGAACCTCGAGAAGGTGAACCTTGCCTCACTTTTAGCTCGTCGAATGGTACAAATCAAGCATGATGCAGCTAAGGAGAAGATACCAAAGGGAGCATCGAGTGATTTTGGTGGAACAATCATGGCCATACTACATGCGTGTGGTGTTGATTTTCAACTCGAAGTCCCTTTGATGGTTGAAAGCAAGCTTGATCTCCATGCCCTTCAATGGAAGCACTTTCTTTGTGGATGGTACGAGCAATCTACAAACATTGGGTACCTTTTCACCCCACCATACGAAGAAGAGAACAAGTGTGTTCTACTCCCACATGCGGAAATCCCAGCCTTGAGTGAGGGTAACACTTACTTTCACACTACTCGTTCCACATGGTTTTATCGTTGTCCCGGATGTCCTCTTGTTGGAGTTTCGCTCTATTATCAATCGAAAGCAAGGATGGCACGAAAGGAGATGTCTAGAGGACCACAAGGAGGAGGTATTTTCCAGCCTTCCACAACTCACACGCCACCCCCATGAGCCCCAATTTCCAGCCGCTACAAACACCGGTTTTGATGAATGGCTTCGCACTAGCTTTGAGGAAGAAAAGGAGAAGAGAGTAGCTCTTTAAGCTAAGGTTTCTAAGCAAGGAAAGATGATTTCTAAGCTAGTAAAAGCAGTCAAGAAATCAGTCCCACATATCTTTAGGAGATCCTCTAGAAGCACAACAGCAACAACAACTAGCGACGATTTTGGTAGTTTTTCGCTCATCTCTACGTTTGAGCACGATGAGGATGCCAATGATGATGCTAGCCGTCACAACACACGGGCCATTGATGAGGACGCCAATGCCCAGTACAGACAACACTCACAAGTCCATGCAACTGCTTCAGATGAGACAGAGATCGTCAACTACGAGTCCGATGGAGAACACTTTCACGCGATAGTTCCGGATTCACCAGAGTCTATGCCACCCATCTTTTGAGCCAGGTGTATCGACTACTATCTATCCTTTTATTATTTTCATTTTCACTTTTATTGAGTCATCTCACCCTTATGTGACTATTCACTCCGGGACGGTGTGAAGTAAGTCTATGGGGAAGTTATCGTACTAACGTTCTTTTTCTATTTTCTTATGTTTTGAGTCATTTTAATGATTTTCTTTGAGTCTTTTATTGAGTTGAAAACCTATCTTTCGAACTATGATATTTTCAGAAATTTATGCGTAGATTTTATGCATGATCTAATGACCACTGTTACAGGATTTGTCCAGGATAGAAGATTTAGAAACCTTCATGACTGGAACTCGCCCCATATAATTCCTCTTGCATAAGTTTTGATGAATCCGATTTTGACTCTATATATTAGACTACTAACTTGATTTTAATTATTTCTCATTAAGGAGTTAAATCGGGGAAACGAATCACACATTCATGACATCTTATCCTCTTTTGCCACTCTTTGTTGTCATGAATAGCCACCCTACCTAAAACCCTTGACCTCTTTTCAGACCTCATGCATTCTCTTTTAGTTTCATACTTGCAGATATGTGTAAAAACGTCGGAGAGAAAAGGATCGACGCAATTTTCCAATCACTAAAGATGTGACGATCTGGTAAAGAATGGAGGAGTATAAAGAACAAATTACAAAGAGCTTGGACGTTTCCTTGGATGCTTAAAACATGGTAATATTTTGTGCCTTTACTTGACTCGTATCAAAGAGATACCGTTTTCTCCTTCATGAAAAAAAAAAAATAATAATAATAGTAATAATAATAATAATAATAATAATATATATATATATATAGATATATATATATATATAGATATATATAAAGGAAAGCAAAACGGTTATCTAAGAGTTTTATGGCCAAAGAATACCCAAAGAATGTCATGATACAAAAGAAGAGACGAGTAGAAGAGATTTCAAGTGATTCCTGGAGAAAGATTTAAGTCTGGGAGAAAGGAAAAAGACGCGAAGAAAGCGGTTGGGAAATTGTGGATATCAATAGGTCCATTCTCTCTTACGATTTTGCATAATGTCTCGTATACGGAGGCTATGGTAACCCTAAACACTTTTAACCTCACCACATATATTAGCCTTTTTCACTACCTAGCGTCGTATCCCGAATGATTCCTTTTGATGAGAAATCCACCTATACCTTAATGAATGTAGAGAGTCAAATGAAGGGCGGTTGAGATTTTTGCAGGATTATGATTAAAATATGGAGTAGACTGCGAAAGTTATGGATGGCGTATGATGAAGATACCCTTGGATCGATCATGTCACATACGGTATTAGTATCAACGTTATTTTCAAATGGTTTTTCTAAATTCGAATTATTTCAAACCTCTTTTCTATACTTGGATTTTGCTTGAGGACAAGCAAGGTTTAAGTCTGGAGGAGTTGATATGTCCCATATTTTACCTATATTACTATCTATTTTACTATTTTTTCTATGTCCCATATCTACAATTTTATGCTTTTAAATGTATTTTTTCTCGTATTTGTAGTTTCAGAGTCTTTACAGGAAAATCAAGCAAAAAGAATCTAAAGAGCCAAAATAGGTGTAACCAATCCACAGCAACTTTCACAAGCCAAAGACACCATCAATAACCAAGAATTTACAAGAAACAACATTCTACCAAATTGGACAGAACGTATACGCCAGAAGTTCAGCAGTGAATGGAGGATCCAATCGATTTGGAATTGGATGAAACTTGGTTTGAAGATAGAATTTTTAGTCAGATTTACAATGAAGTTTGAATCATCTCAATTGGAGCTGTGAGCATGAAGATACACTGGAATTACTGCAGGCACGTCAAGCTGCCTCAGAAACGAAGCAAGTGCAGAATCGACCACAATACCGGGCCACCTCGTGGACCGTTGTTCCAGACCGATGCCAGCACAAATCAAGGCACTTTGGGCCCAATACTGGTCGTGTCTTTGGCTGACACTCCCAACCGACTTTGGGAGAGTTTTGACGTAAAAAGACCGATTTGTCCTAAAGAAGACCCTAGAAGAACCTAAACCTATATATACTTGTTTTTAGCCTTTTGTTAGGGATATGCCGAAATATTAAAAGTAGTTTTATAGTAGGAGCAGCCACCACGAGTTCTCTTGGTGTTCGTCATTAGATTTGGATTCTAGAGCACTCCGGTGGATGATCTCGCTTTGTACTCCGATATAGAGAAGAATCCTCTTACCCTTACTCTTTAATTCAAGTTTTTTTAATCATGAATTCATCATCTATCTCTGGTTTTTCGTGCATCATATCCGAGTAATTCACTTGTTAGGGTTTAGGGTTTTCAATGAGTTTCATAATTCGATAATTGATTGATAATTGTTTAGGGAATACATTAGAGTCTTCATCTTTACTTGCATTCAATGCATGATTGCTTTACCGCGCATCTAGTGATCTGATCTTAAGTTGATATACTCTCTAAAAGCTTGTTATATTTTCTGAACTAGTATTTGATGAGCTAAACATCTTAACAATTCGGAAGGTTAGTTAAGGAGTTCGGTGAACTTTATCAAACTTGAACTTTAATGCATGTTTTCACCTTGTAATAACCTGCGACAATTGAGTCTATTAGGGTGCTAAAACGTAGATGGTTAGTTATGTCACGACAGTGGGATGACCTTAAATCAGTGTTTTGTGTTCTAGACGGTTCATAATTCCTAAATACCTAAAATCAAGCGATCTTTATTGTTGCATGATTCTCTGCGAATTACCTAAGTCCTAGCGCTTTTCTTTTATTGATTTTCATTACAATTTACATTCGCTGCTTACTTTATTCTCAATCACAAAAACGATAAAATATCTTGTTCTAGCTTAGTTTTATTCATTACAATTTGAAGTGTGGTTAAGAAGTCCTTGTGGATACGATCACTTATCTATACTAATTGTGTTTGTTGTGCACTTGCAGGTAGTTAGTTGAGAGGTAAAACTCGACAACACATCAGTATACGTAAATTTACCTAATTTTACTATTAACTCTAATGATAAGATAACTAAACTTTTAGTATAAAAGAAATCATCGATAGAAATTTGAAGAATACTTTCAAACTTATCCAAATAACCCAAATAAAATTAATTGAGTTTATTTTGTTAAAATTATTTTTGTTCCAAATAATTTAAACCCATTTTAAAACGTAAGAAATCCAATCCAAATTTTACTCGGATTGAATTGGTACAATAATTTTTAATCCAAATAACCCAAACCCAATCCAAAACCTAAGAGATCCAATCCAAATTTTAGTTGGATTGAATTTGGTACAATAATTCTTAATTTAAATAACCCAAATCCAATCCAAAACCTAAAAGATTCAATCCAAACCCCAGTTTGGCCACCCCTAAGTTAGCGTTACACCTCGCGGACTCAACCACCAATTTGTGGGTTTTATAGGTTTAATCTGAATTTGTACAAATATAACTTTTAAAATCAATTCTGGCCATGGTTATAAAATTAGATTTCGATCAAGTTTTGAATTTAAATTGTTTAGTTTAATACACAATAATGATTTTATCGCGGCTAAAAAAAAATCGAGACACAGTTGACATATATATGATTTTTACTATAAATTATTTTTGTTTGTGCATATCGCCATGCATTATCTTCTTTAGTCCTTATCAAGTCTTTTAAGGTTTCAAATTGTTTTAGAAGAAATTAAGAAGTGGTTGTGATGAGATCATGGCCAGCTCTAAGCATGGAGGTTCGGGGTGTAAGAATTTATGCGGAATTGAAGAATGAAGATTGAAGATTTAAGTATTTGAGAGAGAGTGAGAATACAAGATGAAGAGAACATTAAGTTCTCATTAAGTTGATTATGAAATGAGAGTGATTACAAATCTATATATAGAGAAAAACTCATTGATTTGCTCCTTGATTTACTCTCTTTTGACTCCTTGATTTATTCCTTGATTTATTTCTTATTGTCTCCTTGTTTCCCTCCTTGATTTATTCTCCTTGATTTTCTCCATTTGACCACTTTGATTAATACTCCCCCTCAAGCTAAACCATATGGAATAATGGCTAAGCTTGGAAGTCCGTGAAGCATCACCTCATTAAAAACCTTAGCATAGAAAACCTCATGGGACAAAACTATGCAAAGGGAAAAAGAGTGTGATGTCCACGGTTAGAGGACTTGAAATCAAGGGCGTGTAAGGTTCACAAGTCCAAGCTTACCATAGATATGATTGCAGACTTTGAGACTTGTGGCCTTAGTGAAGATGTCGGCCAATTGGTCTTTACTTCGGGTGTAGCATGGAAGTGTAAGTCCTTGCTCGATCTTCTCTCGAACCTTGTGGCAATCCAACTCAATGTGTTTGGTTATTTCGTGAAACACCGAGTTGGATGCAATGTGTATTGCGGCTTGGTTGTCACAGTGCATCGTGATGGGTGTGTTGACCGTGAGTCCTAAGCATTCAAGAGTCCTTTTAGCCATACCAATTCGTTGGTGAGCTTCTTCATGGCCCTATACTCCGCTTCCGCGCTTGAATCCGATATGACCTTTTGCTTCTTTGTCTTCCAAGTCACCAAATTCCCTCCAATGAATGTGCAATAGCTGGTGGTAGACTTCCGATCATTCCTATCACCGGCCCAATCCGCATCACAATAACCGACGATCTCGAAGTTATCATTCTTTCCCATCCAAATGCCTTGACCGTAGCTTCCTTTGAGATACCTCAAAATTCTCTCGACCATATTCCAATGATAAACCGAAGGGACTTTCATGTGTTGACTCACTTGGTTAACCGCAAAGCATAAGTCCGGTCTTGTAAGAGTGAGGTAGATCAATTTCCCAACAAGTCTTCTATATCGGGCTACATCTTCATACGGTTTATTCTCCTCGTTATCTTCTTTTTCTTCTTCAATCCGTCGTGTCTTGTAGCCATCTTCAAGTGGAGTCTTAGCCGGTTTGGCTTCCATAAATCCGGTTTCTTGAAGCAAATCCAAAACATACTTCCTTTGGGAGATAAAGAGTCCATCCGAGAATCTACACACCTCAATTCCGAGAAAGTACTTGAGCTCTCCAAGATCCTTGATGTCAAACACGGATTTGAGGAAGTCCTTTGTTTCTTGAATCCCCTCCTTGTTGTCTCCGGTTATGATCAAGTCATCTACATAAACCAATACCACCACCATGCCTTGAGGTCCTTGGAGAATGAAGAGAGTGTGGTCGGATTGAGATTTCTTGAAGCCTCTTTCCTTGAGAGTGTTGCTAAGCTTCTTGTACCACGCTCTAGGAGATTGCTTGAGTCCATAAATCGCCTTCCGAAGCCTAATGACTTTTCCCGGAGCAATCGAATCTTCTAAACCCGGTGGAGGTGTCATATAGACTTCTTCCTCAAGTTCCCCTTGTAAGAACGCGTTCTTCACATCCATTTGCCACAAATCCCATGATAAGTTAGTAGCTAAGGAGAGGATCACTCTTACCGTATGTAGTTTAGCCACAGGTGCAAAGGTGTCCGTGAAGTTTTCTCCATAGGTTTGAGTGAACCCTCTAGCTACCAATCTCGCCTTGTATCTCTCTATATCTCCATTGCTCAAGTGCTTGATAGTGAACACCCACTTAGAGCTAACCGTCTTCTTTCCTTCGGGAAGGTCGAATTCATCCCAAGTCTCATTCCGGATCATAGCTCCAACCTCATCACCAACCGCATCTTTCCATTTCTCATCCTCCATCGCTTCTTCATAAGTCTTCGGAATAAGGTCTTGATCGATTTTCCCAAGGAACACTTGATGGTCATAAGGCACATGAGCAAGTGAACATACAGCTTGGATTGGATGAGCCACGACTTCATAATTATAGTAGAACCTCTTATCTCTCCATGTAGATGGGTCGCTTCTTACTCTTGTGCTTCTTCTAAGTATCGGTTGAGTTGGGGCTTGAACTACTTCTTTGGTCGATGAGCTAGGGTCTTCTTCTTGGGTCGGTTAACTTTGTTCTTGGTGGTCCTCTTCCTCCTCTTGTTCGCTTGATTGAGTCTCTTCCGGTTCATGTGCATTTGATGTTGTGGTCTCCGGAATCGGTAAGTTTGGTGTTGTGCTCGATCCTCCTTCCGGCTTGTCTTGTCTTCGGGTGTTGTTGTCTCCAAGGTGTTCCAATAGTATCTTCAAACTTGAGGCTCGGTCGGATGATGCCGCCAAGTCTTTCAAGCTATCCCAATCCTTCTTGTCATAGAACCCTTGATCTTCCAAGAACTTTACATCCCTTGAAACATAAGTCCGGTTGTTGATAGGGTCGTAGCACTTGTATCCCTTTTGGGTCGTTGAATAGCCGAGAAACATGCACTTAGAGCTTTTTGCTTCTAGCTTGTTCCTTTGCTCCTTGGGCACTAATACAAAACAAACACAACCAAACACTCTTAGATGTTCAAGGAAAGGTTTAGTTTTGTTGAGTACCTCGAATGGTGAAATATCCTCTAGGACTTTGGTTGGAATTCGGTTGATGAGGTAGCATGCCATCATCACCGCATCTCCCCATAGGTGCTTAGGAACGTTTGTATAAAACATCATCGACCTTGCCACTTCCATCAAATGCCGGTTCTTTCTTTCGGCTACACCGTTTTGTTGTGGTGTGTAAGGGCAACTCGTTTGATGTATTATTCCATGCTTTGCTAGATGTTCCTTGAATCGATGGCTTGTGTATTCCCCTCCATTATCTGTTCTAAACACTTTAATCTTGGCATTGTAATGGTTAATAGCATAGTTTTGGAAGTTCATAAATGCATCAAACACACGATCTTTAGATGGAAGCAATGTGATCCAAGTGTATTTAGATTTTTCATCAATGAATGTCACAAAATATTTATTATTATCTCTAGATAAGCACGGTGATGTCCAAACATCCGAATGAACTAAATCAAAACAATTCTCATAAAGTGTAGACGATGTAGGAAAAACAGTTTTGCAATGTTTACCAAGGATACAAGCCTCACAAGTGGAATGATCAAAAGAAACATTTGGCATCAAAAGTTTGAGTGCACGTGAATGAGGATGTCCTAATCTAGCATGCCACAATTTGTTTGGAAAAACATTTAAACGAGAGCTAAAATTGAAAGCTTGTGAAGTGGTCGGTGCAAAATTCTCTAAAATATAGAGATCATCTTTGGTTCCCCCTTCTCTGATCACTTTACCGGAATCAATATCCTGAAAAAATACCTCGTTAGGACCAAATATTGAATAGCAATTTAGATCATTAGTGATTTTTTTTACTGATAAAAGATTAGAGGTGAACTTAGGCATGTAGAGAGCTTTAGATTCTTTATCAAATAGTTTTAAATTTCCAATTCTCTTAATGGGAACTCTATCACCATTAGCTATCATCACATTCCCTTTAGCCGGTTCTATATTATTGAGTAAATTTTGGTTGCTAATCATATGGTGTGAAGCACCCGAATCAACAATAAGAGAACTAATTGGTTTATGTGTAAGCAAGCTATATGGTGTTTGGGTTAAGTGATTTATACCGGAGTCTTTTAAGGAGGCAATGGACTTGATGATTGCCTCCAAATCCGACTTTCTCACGTAGTCCCCATGTGTTACATCCTCGCCTTGTCTTGATGAACCAGCTTGTCCGTGATCATCCTTGGCTTGAGTGATGTTAGCACGCGGGTCTCTTGATGGTCCTCCTAAAGAACTCGGCTTTAGGTGTGGATGGAGAATCCAACACTTGTCCTTGGTATGTCCTCTCCTCTTGCAATGCTCACATGTCTTCGACCGTCAATCCTCGAACTTGAACTCGCCTTTGTTGGCCGTAGGAAGCTCCCCCTTTCCGCCAAACAGGCCTAAAGAGCCTTGTTCTTTTTGAACTTGAGCACATACGTCATCAAGGCTTGGAAGTTTGTCCGAACGAAGGAGATGCTTAATTAGATCATTGAAGATTGGATTCAAGGTGAGCAAGAGACCAAAGACCTTGTCTTGTTCCCCCCTTTCGTTGAGAACACTAGCATCCATGGTGCTTGGTCGAAGCATCTCTAGTTCGGCCCAAAGAGATCGAAATTTTCCAAAGTGCTTGGTGAATTCCATGTCTTCTTGTCTTAGATCGTTGATGGCCTTTTTAATTTCAAAGATACGAGTGAGATTTGACGTGTTGCCATACACGTTTTTGAGAGTCTCCCAAAGCTCACTAGCGGTTTCACAATACGAGTATGCTTCAAGGATTGATGCTTCAAGTGAGTTTTGGAGAATGGCCAAAACGGTTTGGTCCTTTTGGAACCACTTAGACTTCTTGATAAAAGGGCTGCTTCTTTCCTCCTCATCGCTACTTGAGTCTTCCTCAATGTGACCCCAAAGGTTTTGGCCACAAAGAGCAATCTTTGTGGTTCTTGACCATAACAAGTAATTTGCCCCTTTAAGTGTGACCGGAATAATGATAGCTTTAGAATTATCCATGATGAAAAGATTGAAACTTTTATGAGGATTGAAAAAAAAGAGTAGAAATGGTTTAGAAAATTTTAAGAAGAGAAGAACTAAGAGTAGAGATTTTAAGCTTTAAGAGTAGAAATCGGATTGAAGAGTGAAGTGAATGAAGGTTATGGAGAATCGAATGGAGATTATGAACGAGTTTAGTAAGGATCTAGCTCTGATACCATGTAAGAATTTATGCGGAATTGAAGAATGAAGATTGAAGATTTAAGTATTTGAGAGAGAATGAGAATACAAGATGAAGAGAAGATTAAGTTCTCATTAAGTTGATTATGAAATGAGAGTGATTACAAATCTATATATAGAGAAAAACTCATTGATTTGCTCCTTGATTTACTCTCTTTTGACTCCTTGATTTATTCCTTGATTTATTTCTTATTGTCTCCTTGTTTCCCTCCTTGATTTATTCTCCTTGATTTTCTCCATTTGACCACTTTGATTAATACGGGGCACAAAGATTCGGAGCAAAAGACTAAGGACAAGCTCGTAACCGAGGAGCATCTAGTATCCGCGGAGGATCTTTTCGAGGCTAAGGCTTTGAACATTCCGGTTGGACCAATGACAAGGTCAAAGACGCGACCAAGTCATCAACTCCCTACTTCACCACATTCAAAGCGACCTTGAGCCGCCGCACACTTGTCCGACTACTTTTGCCGTGATTCAAATCGCTTAAGGGTCGGTGATGAGAGGTGTGTGATGCGCACTCTTTTCCCTTCGCTTGGTTTTTGTCTCATTGGGTTTTCCAGCAAGGTTTTTAATGAGGCGAGGTTCACACACTTTACTGCAAGCCTCATCACCGACAACGCTTGAAGACTCGGAGGTCTTAGGTTCGATTCTCACCAAGCGAGTCTTTATTTATCTTTATCCTTTTCTTTTTGTCATTTGTGACTTTCAAACTTCTCATTAATGTTTCCGTGTGTATTAATGACCTTGGGCGTGTCCAAGGTCCTATATAAACCCTCTCATTCCTTCAATAATAATCATCAAACTTTTTACCCAAAAAAAAATCTCTTATAATCGTTTGATCAAAACCGAGAAATTTCTTTCTCATCTTGTTCTTTTCTTAGTGCGTATATCTAAGTTAGGATCAAGCCTCGTAGTCTAAGAGATTTACATCTCTCTTAGAAGTACAAATCGATCCATAAACACTTGTTCTTTTCATCATTTCGTTCATCGATTCATTCATCATTCATTCATTTGATCATCATTCGTGTTTGTGACTGATCATCTTCATTTCGATCACCTTCATCTTTCATCCACTTAATCCACAGAGCTATTGCAATATAGTTCTTTTGAGTGATCCGCTGCCTCGAAACAATCCTCACCGCATCGCTACCGCACCATTTCATACGATTAGTAACCGCTCGTGTCACAACCCAACGAAGTGTGTTCCTTGGAGCATAGATCCTCATCAGGAGTCTATCAGGGTGCAAACGGATATGTGAAGATGCATGATCATATAGAAGGATCAGACGTTTGGCATTGTTGAAGAACTTTCCACCACTGGATGGAGCTCAAATCTTGTCACACACTAGAGCATCAAGTTAGCTTTTATCAAAAAGATGTTTGAGATCATTCTCACGGTGCGATCGAAAGTTATAAAATTTTAATAAAGACATGTCATTAAACATGTGCAAAAAATAAAGGCCCAGCCTGGCAAGACATGAAAAAATGTTATCAATCCGACAACGAGGTTAGCGGAGCTGGCTACTAACCTAGCCTGTCCTAGACGGAAAACGGCAATTAAGAACTTTCTTGTTTCGCCCCGGAATCATCCTAACTTGAACTAGTCCAATTTTAGACCTACATATTCTTTATTTTTAGCCTCTTAGAGACCAAGCTTAATTTTTCTAGAATTTTGGGTAGACGAATCTCTGATTTTACATTTCTTGAGAAGATCATCGAACCCCGGGTTTTAAGTTTAAATCTAGTTATGCAATTTCTTTCATCTATTTGTTTGATTTCTTTGATTATGTCTGAGTAATCTCTTAGTTAGGTTGAGGGGATTCAAAGAGTTTTCATGATTTGTTCATCTATAATTTGTGCTTATGCTATTTCTTGATTGATGACCTAACAATTGTTCTTAGGTTAATTTACGTACCAAAAGTGTTGCTTAATTTTATGAACTAATCTACATCTTAACTAGTGAAAGTTGAGTTAAGGAATTTTGTGAACAAGTCGAACCTGATATTACTGCATTATTAACTTTATAAGAATCAAACGAGACTTTAGAAGCTTAAATTGTTAGACATAGTAATTATTGTTGCGAGACTAGGCTAAATATACATTAGTAATTTGAGTTCAAGACGATTCTTAATGAATTTCCTATTGAATGATCCCATTTCCTGCAATTCATGATTTTATGCGATAACTGTGAAACATGATGCTTTCTTTTATTGAATTTCTCACCTATTTTATTTGCTAGTTTTCTTGATTCATAAACAAACACAACAATATTTAAGCTTTGCTTTACTTTATAAGATTTGTTGTGTGACACTTGGTCTTTGTGGATTCGGTTCTTGAAATACTATTTCGTTTGATGTGCACTCGTGGTGATATTTTTAGGATTAAAACTCTGTGTATCAGTTTTCATGTATCATACATTAGTTGGAGTCGTCATGTATTTATACATTAGTTGGTGTAGTTAAATATACATTGTGTAACCATGTGATGTCCTATAACTCGTGTAAAATTTAACAAATATTTTTCCTATTTTTAATTTTATACAAGTGAAATTAGCTTTAAGCCACCAAATCCTATATATATTAAATGAGAAATCATATGTGCAAAAACTCATATTGTAGATCAAAGAAAATTTAAAGGACACATCAATTAAATTAACCAATCAGAACATTATAACTATTTCTATATGCCAAAATCGAAATCTCTATATATTTTCATTAATTTTTAACATAAAATCACAAGTACATTTGTTACAAATTTAAATCCAATGAAAACGTAATGTTTAAATATTTTTAAATGTTATATAACATAACGTTTTAATGTTGAATCATTTACCGATGTCAATTACTTTATAAAAATTGTATTAATATTCATTTGGTACCATATTTGAATATATGATTGATCATACAATTATGTTTTAAATATCGTTTAATTTTATCCATATTGCTCTAATTAAAGTTGAACTTTTGTTATAAACGTACAACTTTACAAACAAAATATTTTTACTGAAAACACGATAGATTTATTAATAGAAATGTAAATACACATACATAAAATGAAACAAGTGTGCGACATTTTGTTTGAGTAAAGAGTTCTTTATGTATTACAACTCTTCGTATTGATATCTAGGTGAAAGAGAGAGCATCTTAAACAACCAAAGATGGAAATGCAATAAGGGGGAACTTGCGGCAAACATCGATACCAGTGGCTTCAACTAGATCAGATTGATCTCCCGGTGGTTTAACTTCTCCCGTCCAGTCAAATTGGGATACAAGGTTGGCTAATGCCCCTTCTGCCAAACCCAAAGCAAATTCTATTCCCGGACAAATCCTTCTTCCTGATCCGAATGGAATGTAGTTCAAATCTTTTCCGTGATAGTCCAAAGATGAATCTAAGTGCTTCTCTGGTTTAAATTCTTCTGCTTCCAGTCCCCATATCGTAGGGTCTCTTATAACTTGTACATATCGTAGGGATGGCCCAAGCATTAATAATCACCTGTACATAATTTCATTATAACTTTATCCAAAATATTCTAGGACGAAAAAAGCATTGCAGTTAGGACTATGAAAATTTTTATACATAGCAAATATTTTTTTCCTAATTTTTTTACCAAGATGTTTCTATTTCTACAACAATGGATTCATATGTATTTATTAAAGAAATTGTATGAATAATACTAGTTCAAAAATAAATCATTTGTCCTTCTTTTTTACAAATAACATAGTAAAAAAATATTATTTATGATATCTTTTTACATATAAGAGTTTGATTTGATAAAGATTAGTTTACCTCTGTGCCTGCGGCTATGTCATACCCCTTTAACTTGACATCTTCACTCAATAGTCGAGGCATTAACATTGGAAGAGAGGGATGCAACCGGAGCACCTCCTTAATCACAGCTTTCAAGTATTTCATATTCTCAACTTCTTCTTCTTTTATGTATGAAGTATGTGGTTAAGTACTTGACCGAACCTCATCTTGGAGTTTCTTCATACATTTGGGATGTCTAATCAGTTCCGTCATTGTCCATTCTAGTAGAGTAGAAGTTGTTGAAGTTCCTCCTATATTCTTATAATGATCCTACCAAGATCATGAATTTTATGTCGTTTCTTTGAACCTGGAATCCATCACTCTCCTCTCCTTCAATTGATAGCAATATATCGACGAAATCCGCTTTTTTTTACCCGCCTTTAAATGTTCCTGCACCACTTTGTCCATAAGATCGTTAAACTGGCGACTCACATCCTCCACTTTATCATTGAAACCGCGGATTCTATCTATCCATGCCAACCATGGGACATATTCCCCAATTGGGAACTCGCCTAGAAGTTCCATGATTTGCCTCACTCGTTTCTTGAGATCCCTCGCGGTTTCGTCCTCGCTATGTTTTCTTCCCAAGGCAACTCTACTCGTAACATCGCTTGGTAGAGTAATAAAGAGTTCGCTTAGGTTTACTGATGATGAGGAACAACTTGCTTTCTCCAGCTTCTCCAACATTGCCTTTACCTCTTCTACTCTTACCTTCTCAAAGGACCCAACCATTTTGTTGGTGAGCAGATTCAAAATGCATACACTCTTCATCCAAAACCAGATTCAGAATTATAATAATTAGTTGATAAAAGAATGTACATAGTATCAAAATTGTCGGTTAGTATCAAAATTGTCGGTTGCTTCAGTGTTTTGTTTGTACATGCATCATTCGATATACTATATATTATTATATAAAGCTTGATGCGTCAAACGTGATAATTAATAAGATCGTGACACGTGTTAGTCGATCGATTAGATTTTGACACGTGTTTAAAAAATTTCAATAAACGTGATAATTAACAAGATCATGACATGCTTTAGTCGATCGATTAGATTTTGACACGTGTTTAAAAAAATTCAAATTAATTTTGCCGTATATATCATGCAAATCTTATTTCTTTTTAAACTTAAAGATTTGTATTTATCAACTAGATTATTAAAATCAATATATATATATATATATATATCAAGATTGTTCTTCAATATTAATAATACAGGTGTAAAAACTTTTTAGTTCAAATAGATTTAGGTTTACATACCAAAATCGTTATAGATTATAATATATTTTATTTATATAATAAGCGTTTGTGTTTTCTTAATCTTCTCACCAAACAATTTTAAATTTCGATAATCTTTTCGCCGAATTTTATTTCAACTTTTTCATTATAAAATAACCTCAATTATCCTCTTATTCGATAGGTGAGATAGATTACGACGATCTAATTGTAGTATTTTCTTTCGCTTCATGCAAATTGCAAGCTAAATCTTTGTGCATCATTTGCTTCTTGAAAAATTTGAGAATCAATTATGTGAAAGAAATCTTATTAAAATTTACAGTTAATATGAGTAATTCGTCAAATTTTTGGAAAAATAGATATATATGTAGATATATAAAAAAAATTACCTAATTCAATTAGGAATAAAAAAACTAATTATTTGAAAATATTTGACAAATTTAAATTGAAAAAATAATATATTCAAAAGAGTCAAAACAACTTAATAACGGTGAGACTTTTCTATTAGTGGTCTTGCATTTTCATTTTTTTTTCTGCAGATTATAAAAATTTATAAAACTAAAAAGTTCAAATAGGTAATTAATTCAAATTTTTATTAAAAAAAAAGAGTAGTGAAGTAATAAAAACTAAATTACTTCATACATGAATAGAAAAAAACTAATTACGTGATAAAATTTAAAAATTATTTGAAAATCAAATAAGAAAAACTACCAAGATAAAAAAGTAACTCTTAATTTATTTTATATCAACATTTTCGATTTTATTTTGTTTATTTCCATGTGTGATTTATTCATTTTTTAATCTTTTTGAATTTGATATTTTCATGGCTTATAAAATATTTTATCGCATGTTATAAAATAGTTTATCACAAACCCACACATATGCGGGTCTTTTACCTAGTATATGATAAAAATAGTAGGTCACAAGAACACATTCACATATATATATATATATATATATCTAGATTACGATTATGAATATATACTAAAAGAGATTAAAAAATTATGAAAATATAATTTAATTTTGGTGCAATTACAAAAATATCACTTTTTGTGTGTACATTTGCAAGAATGCCATTTATGGGTGTCCATTTACAAAAATGCCACTAAGTATAGATTTATAAAGCTTATATCTTAAAATTCTAAACTCTAAAAAATGTTTTGACACCTAAAACCCCCTAAACATTCAAAACTAAACCCTAATAGAGCATAATTAACTCAAACATAAATAATATAAAGAAAAAAATAATTTTGAAAAAGTAGCATTTTTGTAAAGATTTCAAAAGTGTGGCATTTTTGTAAAGTGGCACTTGAAAAATGACATTTTTTGAAATTTCTCTTTAATCATTCTATAATTTTAGGGATAATTACAAAAATACCACTTTTTGAGTGCACATTTGCAAGAATGCCATTTAGGGATGTCCATTTACAAAAATGCCACTAATTATACATTTATAAAACCTATATCTTAAAATTTTAAACCCTAAAAAATGTTTTGACACCTAAAATCTTCTAAACACTCAAAACTAAACCCTAATAGATCATAAATAACCCAAATATAAATAATATAAAAAAAATAATTTTGAAAAAGTGTCATTTTTGTAAAAAATTTCAAAAGTGTGGCATTTTTGTAAAGTGGTACCTGAAAAGTGTCATTTTTTTAAATTTCTCATAATTTTATTATAATCTCATTTTGTTAATCAAAACTTAAATTTAGTGAACTTTATACTTGTTCATGTGCCACCACTATTACATAATCCGAATTCAACATGGTAGTGTGCCGTGTGCGCGCGTAAGTGCCAGTGCAAGTTGTAGATGAACAAAAAATAACGATAAATATATATAGAAAAAGCAGTTAATATTCTCCATACGAAGCAAACACCACATCACGCTCACCATTCGTAATCCCATGAACGGCTTTTGATTTGGGGCGGTTGGCAAACTTAACATCGTGTGTTTTCATAACCTCATAAGCTACTTCACCAGAAGAGACTACGAGTACCGGAACACGGCCAAAATGAAGGAGCATGAGTGGCCCGTACCGGAGGCTGAGGGACCGAAGGGAACGGTGAGGGTGGAGGCCGAGCTGATGGAGGTTTCCGATTACTGGGAGTCGCCATGGAGACGGTGGTAAGTTCACTTTCGTGGCTGTTCGTTTGAGGAATGGTTTAACCGTTTAAGCAAGAGAAGTGCTAAGAGGGTCGTTAAGAACAAAGAGATCATCAATATCATTTCCATTTCTTAAACTTTGATTTCTTAAATTTTGGTTGCTCAGGTAAGCAAGTTTTGAATTGGTGATTGTTCACTCCTCTTCTCTTTGTAATTTATAAGTTTTATAGGAACATGACCTGGTCAGGAACTTACGAGTTTAACTTGCATATAATAATGTAGTGTAGTAAATTTGCATGGAGGTTGTTTACGTTGGAAACTAATAATACTATATATAGTTAGTTTCTTAATTGAATTATATATCTAGCCTTTTTTAAAAACAACGGGTCTTTTCCAAATGAACGACTATTATATTATGGGGTTGATTGGTTCACCCGCTATCTCCCGTACCTTAGTGCGTCTGAACCAGTCAGGCCCATATGTATATTCACTACAAGAAAACATATCAAATTTTGACCAACTTTTTTGTGGTTAGAAGCTATTTTTACAATTTTCGACCAATTTTAGATGAATATTTATTTTCATTATAAATTAGTCAAAACATGTGACGAAATATAAGAGTCGAAAACTGGTCAAAAATTTTTGACCAATTTTTAACGGATTCGTAAATTTATCAAAAAATAGTCGAAAAATTGCGACAAAGAAGATTGGTTGAAAATTGGTCAAGAAAACACGTTAATTTTTTACCATATTTTTTATCAGTATAATGGTCAAAAAGTTTATTGACAAATTTTTGACCAAATAATTATGAAAATTTAAACTCGTATCAAAAATTTTTTACTAATACAAGTGGTCAGTAAATAGTCAAAATATTTTTACCATTTATCGACTAAAACAAAATTTGGTCAAAAATTCGTGAGTAATTTTTTACGAACAAATACTTGTCAGAAATTGGTCACAATATTATCGACCAAATATTGATCATATATAGCCTTTTGTATTTGTCCCACATCGATAATTGGGAGGGATGAATCTTTGACTTTCTCTATAAAATAACACTTACTCCATTCTAAAAAATGTAAATGGGCTTACCATAGCCCAAATAGTTTATGTTGAAATATTCTAATCTCTGATTGAGTGGATAACAAGAATATTTATTTGTGTTTTATTTTATATTTTAATTGTTTTAAAAGATTTAATTTAATTTAATTATTATGAATCAAATATTTTAAATTTGAAATTCAATATTTTCGAATTCTAAATTAAATATTTAAGTTGGTCAAAAATTGGATGGAACATATAGTGGAAAATTGGTCAAAATATGTAGTTTCGACCATTTTGACTGATAAAAAAATTTCGACCATTTTATTAGTCAGAACCAAATTTTTGACCATTTTGATTGGTCAAAAACTTCCGACCACTTTTTTTGGTTAGAACCAAATTTTTTACCATTTTTATTGGTCAAAAAGTTTTGACTATTTTTTACTAAAATCTATTTGCGACCACCGATTTTTGACGAATCGATTTTGGTCAAATACTAGTCAGAAATAGCTAATTTTGACCAATTTAGACCAAATTGATGGTTAAAATTGGAGGTTTTGTTGTAGTGATTGGCGACTTGAGTTTTTATTTGTAAGCTTAAGAATACACAATATCTTACATAATATAACATGTAATAATGGATTTAAATCTCCCATATTATTATAACTAGGCTATTTTAGAACTATATAAATTTATCACATATTTCAATTTATTAGTTTTTTTAATTCATATTTGATTTAGCTATAACTTTTACTATTTTGCTACTTAGATATCTATTTTTTTCCTTCAAAATGTTCATAAATTTATTCTTATATTCATATTTAAATTATTTGATTCTTTTTATATTCTATAACCCGCGAAAAATAAAGCCCATGAAAATAAATAAAATAAGATTGAGAACAACAATACGAAACTTCTAATAGAAAAGCCTAAAAATTTAGATAGATAAATTCTTTTGACATCTGACTAAATTTTATCTATCTAAATTTAAGTGAAAGGGATTCTCTTACACATATAGAAATTTGATCGACTAACTTACACATGTCGCGATCAGATTAATTGCAAAGTAGGCGAACCAAACTTTACATATAAAAATATTACTCTTTTAAAAGTTAGAACCTGTAAAAAACAAAGATAACTTGAAGTAAATTACATCACCCCATAAAAGTGATAAAATAAGATTGAAAATGTTGGTATGAAACAATTGATAGAGAAGGCTAAGTTTTTAATCTAATTTGATTATCTTATTTTCATATTATTTGATTTTTAATTAATTTTTCCTATTTCTATTTGAATTACATTACTTTTTTACTAATTTACAATTAATTATATTACTCCCTCTGTTTTACAATGTTTGATGTTTTAGAAAAAAAAATTGTTTCACAAATATTTTTTTTATATATTTTTTATGCAGTTTTTAGGATGTAATGAAAATGAAATATAAATTCCAAGACATATTAATTGATTTTATTGAATTGTTATTGACTTAAAGTCATGGAAAATTGTTTAGCACAAAAAACAATGCATTTACAGTTAAACATCAATTTGTTTTTTTTAATACGTGTGAAAACTCTTGAAAATCAAACATTTGAAACATAGGGATATATAGTAGATAAAAGCTCTTTTGACACGTGTCTACTTTTAATTGGATGTTAACTTAAATTTGGGCTTCTCTAATTACTTTTCAATTAATTTATCCAATAAATCTTGTAAACTTGTTTCTTGTGCTAATCACTGCTAAAATACCTTTCCAAATCTTTCAATAAAATCATTTATAAGTTTCCCGATTCAATAAAACTAGATAATTATCCGTGTTATACGCGGGATAATATAGTTAGTGACTAAAATCAATGTCGTTTTAGTTAGAAAATCAATTATAGTTATTGGGGAACTAATTACACAAAATTCAAAACCCATTTTATATATATAAAATTTGCAATTATTTTGTACAGAAATATGTTCCACCCGTGAAATAATTGAAAACAATTGATTTTTAATTTATTAGTCAATATATATCATTTATTAATAAAATATATTTATTTCATATCATAATTTTCATAGATACGGTATGTGATTCAAATATAAAAAACTTGCATATATAAATTGAATTTTATAGTTTTACGTACTTTTAAGAGTAATCATATTTTTTTTTATACAAATTCAAATCTAACTAATTGGTAAAGTTTTTTAAATACAAATTCAAATCTAAAAATACTCATCAACCAATATATAAAGATTGAAATGAACGTTTAAATCTTGTTTGGAAATAAATAAATAAATAAATATATATATATATATATATATATATATATACATATTTTTTGTTAATGAGTGTAGCTAAATTTTTAAAAAAATAATTATAAAAAATTATGAAGACGACATTTAAGGAAAATTGGATTTCTTCTTTAATTTTAAAAAGATAATATCATTGATAACGTAACATGAATGTTAGGACTTTGACCGATAATTCATGGTATACCAAACAAAGCTTGATTCTGAAAATAGGTAGGATTGTGGGCCCACAAGTCCAACGCATGTGTTTTGTTCCATGCTTCTCCACCTACCCACTTCTCTCAATTGAATATTTATGTGTGTATTGTTTTTATAAAAATTGATATTCCCTCAGTTTTATATTAGTTTTTATTCTTTACTTAATTTTTTTTTATATTACTTATTATTTTACAATTTTAATACATATTTATGATTAATTTTTTCATTTTTATTCCTACTTTTAAGTTTATTTACTACACATATCAAATAAAACACTACATTAATTAGGGGCAAAACAGAAAATTTAATTATTTTTTAATTTGTAAGAAAATTTCTAGAATGACAATTAAATTGAAACAGAGAGAGTATGTGGAAGCCCCTAGTCCTATTGGTCAAAAGGTTTAAAGCTTCTACACTAGGAGGATGAGATATGAGATTCGAATAACAAGAGATGTGATTCATTGATATTTATGCAGATTAATAGAGACTATCTTACATGAGATTTTCAGCGTGAGGCAAAGTAGAATCGTTTGACGTGGATCAAGATGAAAGACTTACCATTTGTAGAATCGTCGATGTAACAACTCATAATTTGTAATAGAATAATAATAAAACTGCAATATAAAAAAAAAATCGATCTACATGGTATGTATTTATAAAAATATAAATAAGTTTTTTTTATAAATTTATAGTTATCAAATATGTTTTTTTTAATTATCTTATATTTAACTTAATTGCTTCTTATTACTTATCATATTTAATTGGATATTTGATTTAAAACAAATAGAGTTTTAATATAAATAGTATAACAATAAAAATCTACGAAAAATGAGAAAATAAAATATTATTTTTTGATGTCATTTTTCAAAATTACTTAAAAATTTGCTGTTTCACAAATCTTATTTCTTAACTTAGCTCATAAATCTTTATAAAAAAAAAACTTAGCTCATAAACATTTATAAATTTTCAATGTTGGAATTTTACTTATAGATGTTTATAATTATTCTTTATTAACACAATTTAATATGAATGTTTAGAATTTGTATTTTCATCGATTTCGTTTTTCTTTTTGGTCATATCATATTCATTTCATTAAACCATAGAAAATGTGGTATTTTGAAAACTGACATAGATCAATGATGTTTTTGAGAAATGGTATAACAAAACTTATATGTTTGAAATTTCCAAACTGTATGAGGATGGTATGTGTTGAAGTTAAATACCGACTTTTATTTTAGGTAAATCTCTTAGTATTTGTACTTGGATCTTATCCTACAATAGCCTAAATAATTAAACATATATTGCCACATACACTCTAGGTTATTTGTGACGGGGTCACGCTACCTTACATTAGTGGTGCTACGGGTTGAGTGGTACTCACAACATGACAACACGATCCGTTATCATTGTTATCATGATCCATGCCAGGCTAGCCCTGCTATGTTCAAGGGTAAGTCTTCATACTCTTAAAAGAATTAGGATATCTTGGATTAAACAGAGCTCTCTAATATCGATATAAATATCTATGTGTAATTACTTGCGAACTTCAAACTAACGTGTGACCATTTACACATGACATAAGGAGAGAACATCGAGAAAACACTCTCATATCCCTCGTAAAGGCAAAAAAATACAATAATGACTACATGAACTGTGCATAAACAAGGACTCTTTTATAGCGAGTAAGACTATGCACGTCTTCGCCTTCGCTTCAACCCTCATGTTTCTTGAGATTAATTTGTTGGCCTAAAATCATATAAAACAAAGGATTTGATCTAAAACACTTGAATGCTGCATACTGACAATATTCAACAAATCTCTACTCTGTCAAGTATGTTATCTTAAAGTAGGTATTCTCTTTAAATACCATTGTTGTCCTTATGACAAAGAGATCATATTTCTCTAAGAATTCGAGAATATATCTCCTTGATTAACTGTAAAGTTTATCTCTGCGTACAAATACATCAACAAATGAGGGATCCTAGCTTAGGTGCAGCATAGTCGACACCCTTGTAGACTTGAGCCACACCACATCTAAGAGAGGTTAATATGATGTGTTAACCCGTATTTTCACTTAAAAATCTCACCAAAGATCGTGAGAAGCTAACAGGACCTATCTCTTAAAGAAAATAATGGTGGAGTAAAAGGACCCCTAACACCATTCAAAATCCATCAGCCATAAAGAACACATTTTAAAAGAAAAAAATCATTAGCATGAAGGCCACCATAAGAAGTATTCCTTGAGTTCTTCTCTTTCCTCCGATGGCAAAAATGGCACTATATGATTTTCCATCGACTCGTTATTAAAAGAAAAAATCAACTTAGTTAAAGTATTTTCTAAATTCACTTCCCAACCGTACAATTTTATGATGGAACTACAGATCTCGCGACTATATAGCACATTACATGCCGCGTATGGTCACCACTTTGATGCATTTTCATCTCAAATAAGCTTTGATGCTCAAAAAATTTGGTTCAAGTCTTACTAGGTCAGCTACTTGGTTTACCAACTTATCAAAAAAAAAAAAAAAAAACTCTTTTGCTAAGTTACACGATGCGGTTTCCTTGCAGTTTGTTAATATCCAAAAGTTGGTAAAATCTCAAACAATCTACAATGTATTCCATGCGCCAAAAAAATCACTCAAAATCTATGTTACCCACCACCTCTACAAAAGATGTTGACAATCACATATTGTAACGTCTTCATCGTCTTGTCAACATTTAATGTGGCACATAGAGCTGGAAAAAGCAAAGCTATATAACCATGGAATAAACTATGTTAAATCCAATTCCAAACTTAAATGATAATACGACGAAGAGGAGATGGTTAGGCTAAACTTCTTAATGATCCGAGAACCCGAAAAAAAGAGACAGATAAGATCGAAGAGATGACTCATGACTAAGCAAAAACAGAAAAAACAGTGACCGCCTGATCACATACTAGAACCCAATATGCCAATATTCACCAATTAGACCAAAACGAAAATATGTCCGGTAAATACATGTCTTGTAATTTGTAAACGAGGCAAACTTATATTAGTAAAGTATGTGTCTAAGGCTGAAAAAACTACTCTACTTCATGTCGTACAACACATCTCGACATTAGATGACAAAGAAGTAATCCTTCAGTGCATCTCAAACTACAGAAGATCACATTATTCATCCTGCTCATGCATTTTTTTTTCTTTTTTTTTTCGAATATGCCTATACCCATACATCCCTTCAGGGCGGGGACTAAAGCATTTTATACGATCCTTTCCTAAATGTCAATCGAATCTCTATGCTTAGAATACCTCTTTGGATCTCTTGGAACAAAAAGTGACAACCCATGTATCAACCTTTCATGAACCTGATCTTTGTCTTCGTATAAAAGGAAATTGAATGTCAAAAAACAAAAAGTGACTTATCAACCAAGAGAGGATGTAGTAATTAAGGTTTATAATAATATCGAAAGAAAGAAAGGCTCTTTTTTACATTCCATTTCCAAAATTCCAATAAATACAAGTAGCAGCCTCCTCTCCTTTTTATTTTGAGACTTGCTTGTCGAGTTTTTTTAGTATCAGCCCACCAACCCACCCAACTCGACGGAGTCTCCAACGCCTCCTCCTTCCTCCTCCTCCAGATCGAGATGCAGAGCTCTGCTGTCTTCTCTCTCTCTCCGTCTCTCCCTCTCCTCAAACCACGGCGGCTCTCCCTTCGCCATCCCGTCACAGCCGCTTCTTCCAACCTCCACGATCTGAAGAACATCTCTCCCAATGTTGTCTCTGTTCCTTCTCTCTCTCGCCGATCTTGGTGTCTCTCATCATCTGATTCGCCGCTCCGTCCTTGGTCCGGTCTCCCTTCGCTCTCCTCTTCCCCCGACACCAACCGTTTTAAGACAGCCGCTACAGCTGTTCCGGAAAGCGCTGAGGAAGGTGACAAAAGTGGGAAACTTACCAAGATTCTAGAGCTTGGCTTGTTGTTTGCTTTCTGGTACCTTTTCAATATCTACTTCAACATTTACAATAAGCAGGTACGTCTTTATGTCCCGCTTTACTTCTGTCTGAATCTTTCACTGTTTGATAGATTGGACTCTCTCTCCTTCTCAGAATCTAAAGATTTATCAATCCACCCTTTGTTCAATCTGCTTTGATTTGGACCCGAGATTAGTTTAGGATGAAGAATTTGGAAATCTGATTATATGCAGAGAGATTGATTTTTTTATTGGTTTCAAGAGATTCAATAGTAGTTTCTTGTTTCTTATTCTTGCAGGTGTTGAAAGCTCTACACGCCCCAATGACTGTTACTTTGGTTCAGTTTGCGGTTGGTAGTGTGCTCATTACCTTCATGTGGGCACTTAACTTGTACAAGAGACCGAAGATCACGGGTGCTCAGGTGTTTTTTTTTTTTTTTTTTGTGTTTCCTTGTAAATTGCTTTATAGCTTCTTACTACGGAGAATATGCTCACTCACTCTTATGTTTTTGCCTTTGATAGCTAGCGGCAATTTTGCCACTTGCTGTTGTGCACACTCTTGGTAATCTGTTTACTAACATGAGCCTCGGGAAAGTTTCTGTTTCGTTTACTCACACGATTAAAGCTATGGAGCCTTTCTTCTCGGTGGTCTTGTCTGCTATGTTTCTCGGGGAGGTGAGTTCTTGTCTGATTTTGTGTGTTTTTCTATCTGTTGTCATCTTGGATTTGATTGATGCTCTTGCCTATTGTCCTTCTGTCTCCACTAGGTTGCTATGACTTTCTGTTTTTTTAACGGCCTTTTCGTGATAATCTAATATTAATCGGCGCTTTTAATTTTGTAAAATTTGTGCAGCTTTATGTATTTACTATGATGTTCTTTTTAGGTGCCTACTCCATGGGTAATCGGTTCCATTATACCAATTGTTGGTGGAGTTGCTCTCGCTTCTGTCACAGAGGTCTCATTCAACTGGTAAGTTTTTTGTGACAAAGTTTCGATTATTGTGACGTTTGAGTCGGTGATTGTCTATTCATCTGATTACTTGCATATATTTACTACATTTACTTGGTTTTTTGTGGCAGGGCTGGCTTTCTGAGTGCAATGGCATCAAACTTGACTAACCAGTCCCGTAATGTGCTGAGTAAAAAAGTCATGGTTAAGAAAGATGTAAGTTTCTTGTGCACAGATCAAAATTTTCCCCTACATGGCTGTGCATATTGTTGATTAAGAAACAAACCTTGTTGTTGTGTCTCCGCAGGAATCTCAGGAATCTTTGGATAACATCACCCTCTTCTCTATAATAACATTGATGTCTCTCTTTCTGATGGCTCCTGTGACTTTCTTCTCGGAAGGCATCAAGTTTACTCCTTCATACATCCAATCAGCTGTGAGTTTATTTATATATTGCAATATTAGTTTGTACACTTCACACATGTGTCCAGTCCCTAACAACCCATTTCGGTCGCAGGGTGTGAATGTTCAACAAATATATACAAAGTCTCTTATTGCTGCACTCTGCTTCCACGCGTACCAGCAGGTTTGCTTTTTCTCTGACTGATTGGGCTGCTTCACTTGAGCATATAAAACTGCCGTGATTGATGTTTGTAAAATGTGGAAAATACAGGTGTCGTACATGATTCTTGCGAGAGTATCACCGGTTACACATTCTGTGGGTAACTGTGTGAAGCGAGTTGTGGTTATTGTGAGCTCTGTCATCTTCTTCAAGACACCGGTTTCGCCTGTTAATGCGTTTGGTAATACTCGGTCCTACTTCGTAGATAGTGATCCCAGCTACTGTGAATGCACTAACTTTTGGAGCTAATTGTTGTTTCATCTTTTCTCTGCTTCAGGAACCGGAATTGCTCTTGCGGGAGTCTTCTTATACTCCAGAGTGAAGCGTATCAAACCAAAGCCTAAGACTGCATAATATCTGCTAATGCCTAATGCTATCACTCGTGCACTTTGGATTTATGTAATACGATTTCGCTAGCTGAAGTTTTTTGGAAAGATGGTTTGATTCTTTTTCATGCCTTCTAAGTTTTTTTTTTTTTTTTTGGTTACATTATTAGCTTCTCTTTTAGTTTCATATGAGATGTTTGTTCTCTTCAGTGTCTAGACAATGCTACAAACAATAACAATATTCAACACAACGCTGTTGTTAGTTTACTCGTTAAGGATGAAATGGTCCGGCTTTAATTCCACTTTGAAAGGGCAAGAAGAGTATATTGCTGGTAGTACGATAGAATGTTTGAATCTGGTGATCAATGCAGTTGGTAATGCTCCAACTGAGAATGATTATGACAACAGTTGATCATGGATAGATGGTGATAAGAAGCTAGAGTTTTAACTTTGCATGCGCAGACTATTGCAAATTGTTTGTACAGTTTTAAAAAAGTTTGACAAAAAAAGAAATGAAACCTGGATGATCCGAAAATCAACTCGCTTTAACTGGATCATAATTTGGAATTTTGGATTATACATTCATGCTTTTCTTTGCTTTATGATTCTCTGTAAACTCTGAATGACCAAACTCATCTCTAGTTTGGTACCACATTCACCGCTCTTATAACTTCATGCATGATCTCTTCTACATAGATGTATGAACGAAGAATGTTTGGTGGATTTTGTTGCGGTTATATGAATGTTTGGTGGATTTGGTAACCGTCCATTGGAACATGCTATAAAACAAACCTAGCTACTAGCTAGTTTGAGACTGATTTTGGTGGGCTAATGGATTTGTTAGATCTTTTTCTCTAGCTATTTTGCATAATGTTTTGCTTCCGCCTGTATATTATATTAAAAGCATATATACATTTGAGTCGTCTTTCACTTGGCCATTTTTTTCCGAACGCATGAACGTGACTGACGCATGGCTCTAGTAATTGAATGTTAAGGGAGTGATTAAATTGACTTCAAAACTTATTTTTGATCACGAGATTTACAACATAAGAATGTTCACTAGTACTGCGTTAGAGTGCCCACTGCATTTTAACTGTTGTTTTTATTTACTGCTTGAGGTCAAATAATCAAAATTCACGACCTCCAATATCACATGGATAACTATGAAACCCTCAAGAGTCAAGAAACCTTATAACATGCACGAACCAATAGAGGTGAATTCAATAATTATCTTACGCAAATTTATTGGTAAGATATCTATTAATAATAGAATCATCTATATTTTGTTCACTACTTAAAAAAATATGCTAGAAGTTAGAGAAAAAGAATAATACGTTAGCGTTTTGGGAGATTATAACATCAATGCTTTTATTAGTGACATATTCGGAAGATATTTTAGTTTTAAATGATATTTCTTTTGATTCTTCAAAATTTCTACCATTTAAAAAAGATCTTCTTGAAAGGAGAAAAAGAAATATCACACATCTTTCTTCCAGATCTTCATAATTGACAAATTATGAAGCCCATCGTCAAGCTTGGCCCGGCAGAGTTAAAATCCCAGCGTACTTTGCAAGAAAACTCTACATAAATGTATTTCCTCATTCTAGTATAAAAAAGGGACCTCTCTCCTTGAGTTGTCCCATCACTTTTCCTCTTTTGGAGTAGTACAAGGGACTAGAGAACTAACTGTTTTCTGGACTCTAACTAATCTAAGAGAGAATAAATTATGTTCGTACATTCCGCCGGAATCGTTCGAAAATTTATCAGAGAGAGTGATTTTAATACGCGCTTATCATCGATCTCGGAATACTTATCACTCAGGTCCAACCTCAGAATACGTATCAATCAGCCCGACCTCAGGATATTCGCTTACTACCCAGTTCTCGACCTCACGAGCTCGTTACTCAGTCAGTTCGTTTATACAAGGTTCGTCAGTCTACTAAGCTTCCGAGCTCAACATCCTTTACTTTTCTTGTTCCGTTATCCTACTTGTAATCCATTTCTGAGCATAATATCAATAAACGAGGATTTCTGAGCCCCTTTACTGTTTAATAAACATACTATCGAACTCGAATATCAACAATTGGTGGCCTATACAGGTCTCTGAAATTCTCTAACGCACGATTTCAATTCAAAAATGGAGGACAACCAGCCCGAACACAGCACGACCAACCAGGAGACGGATACAAGGAATCACGACCCTCAGACAGTGCCCGCAGTCATCGAAAACATCACTGACCAAGAAGTCCAAGCCGTCATTAACACTGAGCCCGCCGGGCAAGAAGTCGTACCCACCCAACAAGCTCAAGATCAAATGACAGCTATGATGGAGGTCATCATGCAACGATTCGACCGACAGGAAGAACAAGCCCGCAGCACCAACTCGAGGTTGGAAGTTCTCGCTACGGCTCAGGCAAACTACCGAGCACAATTGGATTAGTTGAATCCAAGATCCGCTCATGATTCGCCCCGGACTCAAAGGAGCTCGTCGCCAACCCCCGAACAGAAGGGGCGAGCGGAGACGACCGGAAGATTAGCCAACCTCACCATCCGGGTACCTACTGAACCCGAGCATCTCAAGGGCAGCTCGACCGAACTCCCAACATCATGACTCGATCTCGCATGAAGAATGTCGCATGTTGACGCAGGATCGGGACCCCGAAATCGAGCGAATGCAAGCCCGGCTCAAAGACATGAGTTCCAAGGTCTATCGCGTAATCAGCTCGGCACCAGAGATCGACCGAGTGCTCGAGGAGGCGCAACGGAACCGGTTTATAGCTCGTATAGCTGCCATCCCAATTCGGAATGTAACAAAGCTCAAGATCCCGACCTACGAGGGAGGAACCGATCCGATAAGGCATCTTAAATCCTTTTTGATCGCTATGGGCCGATCTCAATTCACCTCGAAAGAAAAAGATGCCGGGTACTGTCAGCTGTTCGTCGAAAACTTGAGTGGGCCAGCTTTAACATGGTTCTCCAGGCTCCGACCTGGATCTATCGACAGCTTTCAGGAACTCTCCACGGCCTTCCTAAAGCATTATTCAATGTACATATAGGCCGGAGCGTCCCAGGCCGACCTATGGTCCCTGACACAAGAAGAAAATGAGCCGCTCTGAGCTTACATGAGTCGATTCAAAGTGGTCTTATCGAAGGTCTCGTCAAGCACGGAAGACTCATCTCCCCTAGCCGCACTAAAACAAGGTTTATGGCATTCTTTGGCATTCCGAGACGATCTCACCAACAATGAGCCTCACAACCTGGCTGACGCTCTTCACCAATCCACCAGATTTATAGTTTTGGAGGAAGACAGAGCGGTAAACCTCAAGAAATATTCACCCTCAAAGCCTCCGATCCCGAAGGAGAAGCCCAAGGATGAGGAATGCCGTGAGCCTCGGCAGCATTTCGACAAACACTACAAGAAAACAAGCATTATTCCGACGGACGTAATTTCCGTCGGAAATTTCCGACGGCATCCCGACGGATTTTCGAGCAAAATGAATCAGTTTATTGTGACAGATTTCCGACGGACACGGAAACCGTCGGTATTCCGTCGTCCTGTCCTGACGGATTTCTGATGGAAATAAGCTGTCGTAATTTTCCGACGACTTTCCGACGGAATAACGACGGAAATCCGACTTTCCGATGTCGGCAAAGTTTGAGTGGTCAGCTCATACCGACGGAACTAATTCCGTCGGAATTCCGATGTCGGCAAAGTTTGAGTGGTTACCAATGCGTTAGCGGTGGCCGATGGGATTGGTGGGGTGTTATGTCAGAGGTTTGTGACGGATTTCCGACGGATTCCGACGGAAATCCGTTCTATATAAGTTTCTACATTTCCATTCCTTCATAACACAATTTTAAAAAGCCAAAAAATTTGTTAGCGATGAGTTCATACTTTCGGTCTTGGATGGACGAGCCAATGATGGATATGGGCTCGAACTTATTAACATCCGCATACGCTGAAGGTATATGCGAGTTCATGAATTTACCCAGAAACCAAGATGCAGCCAAAAAAGGTCAGGATATCAAATGTCCATGTTCTAATTGCTGTAATAGAATTAGTGTTGCGGTTCATACTGTTTGGAATCACTTATATAGATATGGATTCAGGCCGGGATATAAGGTTTGGTTTTTACATGGAGAAAGCAATTATGAATATGGTAGTACTAGTAGTAATGCACCTTATTTTCCGGATAGCGTAGGAGAACGTACAACGGAAGTAGATGTTGGGGTAAGTACGGTTGCGATGGTTAACGATGCGTTTAGAGAGAATTTGCAGTCGGGTGGTTATGAGGGTGATAGGGTTGAAGAACCTAATTTAGAATCTCGAAGGTTTTTTGATATGTTAGACGCATCAAAGCAACCACTATACATCGGTTGTAGGGAAGGTCATTCACCGTTATCTTTTGCTAGTAGGATGATGAACATGAAGACTGATTACAATTTATCCGAAGAATGTGTTGATGCATTCGCCGAGTTTGTGAAAGATGTTTTGCCAGAGGATAATCTTTGTCCAGCATCATACTACGAGGTCCAGAAACTTGTTGCCGGTCTTGGTTTGCCCTACCAGATAATAGATATGTGCATCGACAACTGTATGCTATACTGGAGAGAAGATGAGAACAAAAACAAATGTAAATTTTACCGTAAACCACGGTTCCAGGACACAAGTGGCAGAGTGAAGATTACCGTAAACCACGGTTCCAGGATATAAGGTTTGGTTTTTACATGGAGAAAGCAATTATCAATCAGAACGCACAGCTAAGGCTATGAGATGGCATGCAGAGCATAGTCAAGATGGATATATTACGCATCCTTCTGACGCGGAAGTGTGGAAACACTTTCAATCCGTATATCCAGATTTTGCATATGAACGATGGAATGTATACATCGGCTTATCCACTGATGGTTTCAACTCATTTGGAAAGCATGGTAGAAAATATTCATTGTGGCCGGTCATCGTAACACTTTACAATTTGCCTCCTTCTATGTGCATGCGGCGAGAGTTCCTGTTTCTCTCAGTTCTAGTTCCCCGGCCAGATCATCCAAGACGGTCACTCGATATATTCCTCCAACCATTGATCTATGAGTTGCAGATGTTGTGGGAGCATGGTGTTGAGGCATTTGATGTTTCAATCCAGCAGAATTTCAACATGCGTTCGGTTCTTATGTGGACCATAAGCGATTTTCCGGCATACGGTATATTATCTGGATGGACAACGCATGGAAGATTGGCATGTCCTTATTGCCAAGACAATACTTCAGCATTCCAATTGCAGCACGGAAGGAAGACTTCATGGTTTGATTACCATAGGTGTTTTTTACCGGCAAATCATCCATATCGTCGGTCTATAAGACATTTCAGGAAGAATTTACAGTGTTACATGGTCCACCTCCTGAGATCCTTGGTCGCAGCATATTGGAACAGTTACGAGATTTTGGTGCAGAGCGAACTCCTGAATGTGGGGGTAATGGCCATCACCCCGTGACGGTTGTGGGGAATATCACAATTGACACAAGAAAAGTATTTTCTGGGATTTGCCTTATTGGAAAGACCATCTATTGCGGCTTAATCTAGATGTCATGCATGTTGAAAAGAATTTCTTTGACAACATCATGAACACCATTTTAAATGTACCAGGAAAGACAAAAGACAACTGGAAGTCTAGATTAGACTTGCCATTGATTTGTTCAAGGGCCTTCATGTTTTGCCTAATGGTAGATTGCCGATGCCTGCGTACCGGTTAGACGCGGGTCAGAAAGAAGTTTTTTTTTAATGGATAAAAAAAAATTGTTAAATTTCCTGACGGCTACGCATCTAATCTGCTTAATTGCGTGGATTCGGCGGAAGGGAAGTTTATTGGAATGAAGAGTCATGATTGTCATGTTGTGATGCAGCGTCTTCTTCCATTTGCATTTGCTTATCTTCTTCCAAAAGACATCCATCAAGCAATTGGAGGTATATTTCGTATTCTCGTGAGTTTCTTACTAATATAATGTTACTATATATGTACTAACTTGTTTACTTTTTGTTTCTAGGAGTTGGGGCTTTCTTTCGAGATTTCTGTTCACGGACACTAACAGTGGACGGGATCCGTAATTTAGAGGCCAACATCCCGGTACTCCTTTGTAATCTTGAGAAGATATTTCCACCGTCTTTTTTTGATGTTATGGAACATCTTCCTGTTCACCTCCCACGAGAAACAGCATTAGGAGGCCCTGTTCAATACCGATGGATGTATCCGTTCGAGCGTTACATGTTCCACTTGAAGAAAAAGGTTAAAAATTTGAGCAGGGTTGAGGGATCTATTGTTGCATAAAGTCTAAATGAAGAAGTATCACACTTTGCCGAGTATTACTTTCCTTCGGATGTTCGGACTAAGGGTAGACGGCCGGCGCGACATGATGATAGAGGTGAGAAAGCAGTGTATCCCGTGGTTGTACCTGAGTTGTTTGCCCAAGTTGGTCGCGTAAGTGGAAAAGGGAAGAAATGCATACTATCACCACAAGAGGTCAGATATTTGCATACATATATCCTAAGAAATTGTGACGAACTTGGAGAGTATGAAAGGTACACCATTTGTCATACAAAATTTGTGGAATTATTTGTCTTCATCTAATAACAATTGTTATGTTACAGGATTTACATGTCCCTAGTACAAACTTACCATGCTGATAAGACAGATTCCGAACTTACTGTCTTAAAAGATGAAGAATTCTCGGAGTGGTTGAAATTTTATGTACGTTTAATATAATTCCGTACTCTTACTTTTTAAGGTTTTCACGTTCATATGTTACTGATTTCTTACTTATATTGTTTTTAGGTTTCCGAAGGTTTAGCAAGTGGTCAAACCCTCCCGACATGGTTAGTGGAGTTTGCTCATGGTTTACGTAGCACCGCGACTTCATATCCCAGATTTTGCAGTAGGGATATTCATTCAGGATTCGTGAGGAAGGACGTCAAAGGCCAACTTCGGACAATGGTATTTCGGCGCAATCAGGTGATACCATGTATTATGGCATTTTAAAAGAAATCTTGGAAATCCACTATCCAGGAATGTTGGACTTGAGGTGCATTGTGTTTATGTGCGATTAGTATGATCCATCCAATGGTCGTGGGGTTCGAATTGACCCTCTTTGTGCTATTTCGATAAATTCAAGCCGGAAACTACAGCATTACGATCCATTTATCCTTGCGTCTCAAGCAGACCATGTATCAATACAATAATAGGTTTTCCTACATACTCATACGTTAGGTTTTGTTATTCCTGTATATTAACAATATCCACTATTTATTATTAGGTTTGCTACATTCCATATCCTCGAGATTCCTATCGGACAGATCCTTGGATCACAGTAACTCCAATTAATCCGAGAGGGAAAATATATGGAGTTCCAGAACATGATGCTCTACAAGTATCGAGAAGTATACAAATGTCACATGTTCAGGAGATGGATAACATTGACCTTGTCATTGATGTCACACATATCGGCGATGATCTAGTTCATTCGGACGAAGATGAAACACGTGAAGAATTTGACGACGATTCAGACTCCATCCCTAGTGAAGGTTCATCAGGAGATTCAGATTAATAATTTATGAATAAATGTTTGTTTATGAATGTTGTACTCTAACAATTTAAATTTTGTTTTGTAAATCTTTTATTAAATCCCCACGGATTTCTGACGGAAATAAGCTGTCGTAATTTTTCGAGGACTTTTCGACGGAATAACGACGGAAATTCGACTTTCCGATGTCGGCAAAGTTTGAGTGGTCAGCTCATACCGACGGAACTAATTCCGTCGGAATTCTGATGTCGGCAAAGTTTGAGTGGTTACCATTTCGTTAGCGGTGGCCGATGGGATTGGTGGGGTGTTATGTCAGAGGTTTTTGACGGATTTCCGACGGATTTCCGACGGAATACCGTTCTATATAAGTTTCTACATTTCTTCATTCCTTCATAACACAATTTTAAAAAGCCAAATAATGTCTTCCAGCTCTCCTAATGAAGACTATACATCAAAAATCGTGGCAAACCACCTAGAAATTCCAAAATACTCGTGGGAAACCGAAACTCAATGCGACGAATTCACTCAGAGATACCCACTTACTCGTGGGAATTTGATACGTGCTCACCAATCCATATTGAAGATTCTTCATCAACAATAGTGCCGGACAGCCAGTGCTTGCCAACCATCCAACACATTCCAAAATTCTCGTGGGAAACTCAATCTCAGTGCGACGAATATACTAAAGAAATACCCACATACTCGTGGGAAGCTGATTCATGCTCTCCTCCCAATGTTTTGAGTCCCAAATATGATAAGCAGGCAGAATGTCCTGACCAGAAGCGTGTTCTCGAAGACGTACAACCATCTCAATTGATTGAAAAGTCAGATACTTACGGTGGAAGTACATCAAATGAATGTAAGGATCACTACTATGATTATGAATTTGTCGAAAGACCAGAAAGCCCCAACTTAAATGTAGATGTTGATGCAATCAAAAGGGAATTTTGCGACGGATATTTAGATTCTCCACCAAAGAAACAAAAGGGAAAGAAAAGTTTCTGGTTCTAACAAATGGTAAGTTTAGAGTGGATACAGAGACATATGTTTTTAAAATTAGGAGTGTATTATGACCTTGTACCATAACCATTGTATGTTTAATATGTTCAAGGCTCTAATGTAAAGAGAATTTATTTGCGAAATGAGATCCAAATTTTATGTTTTTAAAAATTTAAATAGAATATAATAAAATGAGAACAATTTAAATTTCGTTTTGTAAATCTTTTATTAAATTTCGTTTTGTAAATCTTTAATTAAATTTCGTTTTTATATTTTATTATCAGTTAATCAATTTCGTTTTGTAAATCTTTATTAAATTTCCGCAGAAATTTTAAAAAAAATTAAAATCCTTCGGAAATTACGACGTATTGCCGACGGATTTTAATTTTTTTTATTATAAAAAATCTTTATTAAATGTCCGCAGAAATATAAAAAAAAAATTAAAATCCGTCGGAAATTATGACGGATTTCCGACAGATTTTAACTTTTTTTTTATTATAAAAAAAATCTTTATTAAATTTCCGCAGAATTTTAATAGAAAAATTAAAATCCCTCGGAAATCCGTCGGAAATACCGACGGATTTTCGACGGACAACCCCAATTTCTGCCGCCCAAACAACTTCGATTTCATCGAAAAAGCGGGAAAATCCGTCGGAATTCCGTCGGAAACCTGTAATAAAACCAGACTCATCTCCTTCGCGGAGACAGACGGATTTTCGGACAACAAAAAAAAACACCAAATCGCCGAAAAACTCAAAATTCTCGCCGGAAATCCACTATCCAACATCAAATTCAACCAGATTCTCAATCTCTATCACCAAATCATGAATCCAATGTAAGTTTTTGTTCATATTAGGCTTGTTTTGAAAATTAGAAATTATGAATTTTGGAGATGTATTTTTACAATTTGATAGATTTAGGATGTTATAAGTTAAGGGATGTAAGGATTTAGGATGATAGAAATGTAGAAATGTACGGATTTAGGATGTTCGAAATTTAGGGATTTAGGGATCCGGTACTTCCACTAGGGAAGGTCGGAGTGGGAGTCAGTCGCATATCCCCGACACTAGCGGTTTGGATCCCCCACACCCGTCTCCTCCTATGGGTACAGCGCCCTCAGCTCCCACGGCCATGAGCATTGAGGAGTTTGTTTTGCAACCCGGACGGGATAGGTTGACTCGCATAGATCCTGACTTGCCACCTAACACGACCTGATAAGTTTTATTTAAAAATGTATTTGATTATATTAACTTAATAAAATATTTAACTAAATATTGTTTAGGTTTCAATATTCGGAAAACGGGATTATGAGTTTTATCAACGCAATGATCAATTGCTTGATAACTAAACCGTATCCCACATACAGTTCGATGCCGGTGGCAGACCAGGACACCTGGTTTCGACAATTTGCGGTATGATTTTTTTTTTCTAAATTAAGAATGTAGATTTTATTTTCCATTCAAATTGTCAATACTAATTTGGGTACGTTTTTTTTTCAGCAAGAATTTACTTGAGACCCACAGTTGACTGCTTCGGTCCGACGGCATTTCGACAAAAAGGCCGGTCGAAAGTACTCGCTGAAGATGAACGAGTGGAAGGACATGTGGTACAAAGAAGGATTCGTGCCTCGGGTTATGCAAAATAACCCAACATTATGGGCTGGACTACGTGCCCATTGGGAACGGGAGGACACTAAAGCGAACTCAGGAAAAAACTCGACTAACCGGAAGAGTGACCGGAAGGGGAAGAGACCGGCGACCCATAACCTCGGAGCAACGAGCAAAGCGTCACGTGTTGAAAAACTGGTAATTTTCTCAATTTTCCAAAATTTTTTTTATAACCCCTCTCAAATTTCATTCCTTATCTATGCCAACAGTTTGAGAAGACCGGTGTGCGTCTGTCACATCTTGATTTGATCAAAGATGCGCACACCAACAGAAAGACTGGTGAAATTCAAGATGCAATTGCTCGTGAAATCGTGGAAAGCGTGGAGAGGCTCGGTGAGGAGTACCTCCAATCCCAACCGATCGTCGAAGGAACTCCACCGGCCACCGAAGTTCCACTCGAGAAGATCAACGAGTTCACCTATGAGGTTAGTAACACTGTCAAATTTAAAATAAATTTGTTTACAAATAAATTAGAACATTGATTGATTTATTTTTTATTGTAGGTTACGCCTAAGAACAAAGGTCGTGTCTTTGGCCTCCCGGAAGACAGTTTCTCCACATCCGTTAATTCATACTGCTTTCACGCAGATAGTAGGTTGAGGGCACAGAACGCCGAGCTTCTCGAGCGCATGAGCGTGATGGAGGCAAAACGCGCAGAAGATGCAGAACGCATTCGGGCAATGGAAGAAATGATGAACGACATTCAGGCAATGGAAGAAAAGATGAACGAGTTCTTCCGTAACCAGTCCCAGTAGACTTTACTTTATGTAATATTTAAATGTTTAAATCACTTTTAAAAATATTGAAATTTAATTTTCAATTTTGTTTTAATTTAATTTTTATTTACTTAATTTAATTTAATTTAATTTAATTAGAAATCTTTTTTAAAAAAAAATAATTAATCCGTCGGAATTCCGTCGGTTTGCATGGCCGTCGGAAATCCGTTGGCAAAAGTGCCGTCGGAATTTTTGGCCGTCGGAAATTCGTCGGTAAAAGATGCCGTCGGAAATCCGTCGGTCACCACCGTCGTCGGAAATCCGTTGGTATTTCTTTCCGTCGGAAGTCCGTCGGTGACCACTGTCGTCGAAAATCCGTCGGCAATTGGAATCCGACGGAATTTCGACGGATTCCGGTTATCCCTTTTCCGTCGGAAATCCGTCTGGTTTTTCCGACGAATTTTTATTTCCGACGAGATAGAACCGACGGACCAAAACTGTCGGAAAGCCGTCGGAATAGGGGTTATTCCGACGGTTTTGGCCGTCGGAAACGACCTTGTTTTCTTGTAGTGAAAGATTACAAAGAAGAACAAAACAAGAGGTAATCGGTTAACCATGTCGGCAGCTCGAACAATCCGCTCAAGAAATGGGCCCAATATAACAAAGAAGAAGAAAAAGAACCAACAAGTCTGAAATCATACTGCGAGTATCGTCAACTCTACGGACACACTACCATGGAGTGCAGGCACCTCAAGGAAAACCTGCTAGCCAAGTTCCAACGAGGAGAGATTCAGTTAGACGGGCCCGGGCAGCGAAGTCAGCGCAATAACCCGAGCAGGATGGTGGAAATGTGATCGATGCGCCCAAGCGGGGATGTGCTGATCGAAAGAACAACAGCAGCAAGCCGCCGGCCTCAAAGCAGCGGATAAACATGATTATAGAAGGATTCTTATCTGGAAGCGACTCGGTGCAATCAATCAAGCAGTATGAAAAGCTCGCGGACACAAAACAGGAATCCCGCGGCATAAACGAGGTGGATATGCCAATGATCTTCCCTAAATCCGACACTCAAGGAATTGCTATGCCGCACAACGACCCTCTCGTAGTCGAACTCAAGATCGAAGACTACGAGGGTGCCCAGATCCTATCGACACAGGAAACTCGGTAGATCTGATCTTTAAAGACACCTTGCGGAAAATAGAAATTGGAGAAGATAAGATCAAGCCTGGCATCAAACCACTCACCGGGTTCGACGGGGAAATAACTATGACAATTGGTACGATCAAGCTCACCTTCCACGCAGGGGGATATCGAAGAAAGTGAAGTTCGTGGTCGTTGACAAGCCAACTGTTTATAACGTAATCATGGGGACCCCTTGGCTCTTCTCGATCAGGGCGGTCTCATATACAAATCACCAATGTCTCAAATTCCCAACACCGACCAGGGTATTTACTATCAGAGGAAATCAGAAGATGGCACGAACATGCTTTGTCACTGAAAAAAGACAACGAAGGATGAACCTGCATACAATAAGCTGTCCCATCAGTCAAGTTCTGAACCAAAACGTGAAACAATCGAACTCGTGCAGATCGACAAAGCAAACCCTGGAAGACAAGTCACCATCGACGTCGAGCTCGAACCAACAATCAAGGAAGATCTATTACAATTCTTAAAAAAGAACGTCTCAACCTTCGCATGGTCGATGAAAGACATGAAAGGAATCGATCCGCATATCACTAGCCACGAAATCAATGTCGACTCCACCTACAAGCCGATCAAACAAAAGCGCCGAAAGCTCGGCCACGAGTGCGCCCAAGCCGTGAATGTTGAAGTTGGAAGACTGCTCGAAGCAGGATCGATCTCAGAAGTACAATACCCTAAATAGCTGGCCCACCCTGTGGTCGTAAAGAAGAAGAATGGCAAATGGCGAGTATGTGTGGAGTTTACAGACCTCAACAAGGCATGTCCCAAGGACAGTTTTTCGTTACCTCACATCGATCAGCTCATCGAAGCAACCGCAGGAAACGAACTCCTGTCCTTCATGGATGTATTTTTGGGGTACAACCAGATCATGATGCATCTCAATGATCGTGAGAAGACAGCATTTATCACCAACAGCGGAACCTATTGTTACAAAGTTATGCCGTTTGCGCTAAAAAATGCTGGAGCTACGTACCAGCGTCTCGTTAACAAGATGTTTGTTGAGCAGATTGGTAACACGATGGAAGTCTACATTGATAATATGCTAGTCAAGTTCCTCAAAGCCGATCAACATATCTCCCATCTCAAGGAATGTTTCAAAATTCTAAATCACTACGGAATGAAGCTGAATCCAGCAATGTGCACGTTCAGTGTTACTGCCGGAGAGTACCTCGGGTACATCGTCACCAAACGAGGCATAGAGGCCAACCCGAAGCAGATCGCCGCCATTGCTGACCTCCCGTCGCCAAAGACTAAAGGGCAGGTCCAAAGGCTCACCGGAAGAATTGCCGTGCTCAACAGATTTATCTCGAGATCGACAGACAAATGCCTTCCCTTCTACCAGGTCCTCCAAGCTAATTGAAAGTTCGAGTGGGATGAAGCATGTGAGAAGGCATTCCAGGAACTAAAAATCTATCTGACTAGTTCGCCAGTATTATCGAAGCTCGAACAGGGCGAAACTCTCTACTTATATCTCTCATTATCCGATGCAGCAGTGAGCAGGGTCCTTGTCCGCGAAGACAGGGGCGAACAGAAGCCCGTTTTTTATATCAGCAAGTCACTAAACAGTGCCGAGCTCCGATACCCAACACTCGAGAAACTCGCCCTGGTAGTGGTCGTAGCATCCCGCAAGTTACGACCTTATTTTCAGTTCCACTCCATAATTGTTATGACAAGTCATCCACTTCGTACTATACTCCACAGAACAGGCCATTCGGGCCGCATGGCCAAATGGACAGTCGAACTTAGTGAGTACGATATCGACTACCGAGGCCGAACCACCGCCAAATCCCAAGTACTAGCCAGTTTCATAGCCGAGCTCCCTCCCATACAAGAGCAGGCGAACCAAATACCGTATAAGTGGATCTTGTACGTCGACGGATCCTTGTCACGGCACGTATCCGAGATCGGGATCCGCCTCGAGGCACAAACTGGTGAAATACTCGAGTAGTCATTCTACTTAAAATTTAAAGCCTCTAATAACGAAGCGAAGTACGAAACACTAATTGCCGAACTCAGACTTGCCAAAGAGCTAGGAGCAACTCGCGTGCCACGAACAAAGTCATCATTGACGGCTTGAAGAAAAGACTGGAAGAATCTAAGTCTCTTTGGGCAGACGAGCTCGACAGAGTGCTTTGGTCTTTCCGAACAACACCTTGCTCGGCAACAAACCGAACCTCTTTCTCTCTAGCTTACGGCCTAGAGGCAATGGCACCAGCTGAGGTCAACGTCACGAGCCTCCGGCGAGCTTAGATGCCTGGAAAGCCCAAGCTGAATGGCATAATGCTCTTGGAAAACCAAGATTTCATCAAAGAGGAGCGCGACCGAGCCCTTCTACGGATTCAAAATTATCAGCGTCGTCGCTCGTTATTATAACAAAAAGGTCAGAAACAGACGCTTCGAGGTCGGTGACCTCGTACTAAGAAAAGTCTACGAGAATACTGCCGAGTACCGAGCAGGCAAACTCGGGCTCACTAGGAAGGACCCTACCAGATAACTGAGGTCGTCAAACCGGGGGTCTACAAACTGATGACGATGCACGGCGAGCCCGTCCCACGATCATGGAACGCAATGAGTCTGAAGAAGTATTTCTACAATTCTCGCCCTTACCAGTCCGCGTCCTAAGAACAAGAAGCCCGGAAGTTGGATGAGCCCAACCAGCCTCACCCAGATCGGCTCACCGTAAAAAAAAAAAAAAGAGCTCCATGAGCTCGTCTGATGTTTGAGTTCGTCTTTAATGTAATTGAACTACGATCGGCTAGATCCCTACTTATTGGGTACGTAGGCAGCCTCTTACGAGGTCCAGCTATGATAATAAAAACAACACACTTTCCGTCTTATCTTTCAGTTCGTTTGCAATTAGCAGTTTACTTTACTTTGTTTTCCGAACACCATAGCTCCGAGTTACAAACCACATCGGTGCCCTGGCCAGGTACTCGATCATCACGTTCTCCATGGATGTTGTGGTGAAATAATCCACGCTTTGAATGTAAGTTTAAGATAAACTCACGTTCGAAGATAAAAGCCGAGATAGTCTCGCATCGCTCCGCATGGGGGCAGTGGTGAAATAACCCACTTCTTCTAGCTCGGTCAAACAGTCCGAACTAGAGGACACAAAAGCCGGGCCCAGTCCCGCACGAAAAATTCTAAAAAAAAAGGTAAGTATATTAAACCGAACCCATCTCGCAAACTTAATCTGAAGAATTACTTCAATAAGCCGAGTCCAGCCTCGCAGAAAAACAACGACGAGAAACTTGGTATCCAAACCTAAAAAGTTCGCAACAAATAGTTCGGAAACAGAAGAAAAAACTTCTGAATGAACTTAAACCTTTTAAAGAAGCACGATAAAAAAAAATAATCAGAAGCAACAGCGAACAAGACCGGAGCATATCAGCAAGAAACAATAACTTAAATAAAAAGCCAAGGACTCCCAATGAGCCCAAGGCAAATCCTTGTTCGACAAATTACACAAACAAATACTAAGGCCACAAGACGGCCCGATCGTTGACAAAGTCTTAAACACAAAAAAAAAAGAGAAGAAGAAAAGGAGAAGGAGAGAAAGGGAAAACGAGCGAGCTTATGGAGGAACGCTTCCAGAGGCATCGAAGAGAGGAGCGAGGGGCTCGCCAGTCTCTGGATCGACGTCAGTGTTGAACGCATTCCCCTTACGATCACCCAAGACCGAGTCATCCACTAGACTCGAGATCAGGGATCCAGGAGAGCTCGGAGAGTCAGACACCCACTACTCTACCAGCATCCTCTCAGCTTCCGTAGTCCCTTGAAAGTCGGCCTCGCCGATCTCCAGAACATCCATGGCCTCGAGCTCTTTGGCGAGGGACCTAATGTCCAACACAAGCAGCTCTATCTTATGCGAAGGAATGGTCACCCCTTTCTTCATCAGACCTTGTAGATATTCGACACACAGAGTGCCTGGCCGAGGAGAGTCTTCTTCTCATTGACCATTTCCGTCTCCAAGCAGTGCTGCTTGAGTTTCCCGAGCTTAATCTCCATATTTGACAACATCCTCTCCTCGGTAAGCTTCCTCTCAGTCCCGACTGCAAGGGATCGAGAGTCCCTCAGCCTCTTTTTCTCATTCTTCAAAGCGAGCGCGTAGGATTTGATAATTTCCCGCTGAACTTCGTTCTCTCTCCGAAGAGCAGCATTTTGGTCAAGCGTACCATGCGCACTCTGCCCGCTCTTAGCGAGCTTCTCCCTATATCCAACTACCCGGTTGGCAGCCTTCTTCAAAAGTCGTTCATACTGCACGACCATGTAGTTGGTGCTTACGATTGTCTGCAAGATCAGAAGCGAAAACATGATCGATTGTTGAAACGAATCAAAACGAGCAAAATTCAAATCAGGAGTACCTGAACTACACCCTACGACCAGTCAATATACTCTTACGAGCAGAAAGGTGGTTCAGCTTGAACAAGGAGTAAGGCTCTTCTCCTTGGATGCTGCTTGTAAGCGCCACGCATCTACGGGGAAACTGCAGCAAAGGGCACCCATCTCCTTTAAAGGAGTAGTCAAAGTCGCAGCGACCTGGGTCCAGCTCGCGCTACTCCTCGTTCACCCCACCCACCGACGGGCTTACAGTTGGGATCGGGTGACGACACTTGGAAGAGGCAAAGAGACCTCAACCTCAGTACAAGTCCATTTTCCAGCAGACCCTTCGCCATCATCCACGCGGACCCTCTTGCCCAAACGGGCAACCGTAAGCTCATCTTGACGAGTTCGAGGGTAATATTATCAAACGGGGACCCAAACTCGTCTGAAACATTGACGACCCCTCAGTCATCACCCCCGTGAGAGAGCTGGCGATTTTAGTGGTCGGCGGGAGGTCAGCTGCAGAAGAAGCCTCAGCAGCATTCTCCTGCGCCTCCTCGGCCCTCTTCCTTTCCTCTTCCTCTTTCTTCTTCCTGTATTCCTCTCCCTCTGCTTCGTCCAAGCGGCGTAATTAACGATGACCGAAGAAGGCTTCACTATCAGGTCCTTTCCAACTCCGGGTTTAGTTGGGAGCTTCGAAGCCGCCTTAGCCTTCTTCCTACCCGCGTTGCTGCCTTCCGCCTTCTTCTTGGTGGATGACTTCCCTGCCTTCTCCAGCTGAGATCGGGCAAAGAAAGGTCTAAACGGAGCGAGGTCGATATCGTATCGACCTGAAATGACAAACACAAACTTTAGGTAAACATCACAAGACAGAGTCAAAGCGAGGCGAGGAAAGAAAGAAAAACTTACCCGACTGGATGCGAGGAAGAGCATGACGGATTCGTTGGCTCAAGAAATCCGACCACCATTGAGGTCCGAACGAAAGCAACCTGTCCCTCAGTTCGGTAAATCCATTCGCCAAACGACGAAGCCCACAATCTCGAACTGCAAAAATAAAGAAAATAGATAAGGCGTCAGTGCCGATCAATCCAAGAAAAACACAAAGGCAAAATAAATACCGATCTCGATGTTCCATCCGGATCGAATTTTCCAGTCCAGATTCCCAACCAAAGCCCGGTCGATCTTCACGAAGAAATAGTGAGTCTCCTAGTCGGCAGTTTTGTTGCCTTTGGAGCACTCGATGAGAGATTTCTTCATACTGAGATAGAAACGACCTCCCTTCGCCATTTTTCGAGAGATCTTTGTCAGATCCTTGAGGGCATCGCAGCAGAGTTTGCGACCAAGCTCGGCCGCCATTACAACCAGCCCGACCAGATTATGGATGGACGCGATCGTCAGTTGAGACATCGCAATCTTCCTCCGAGCACAGTATTCGACCAAAAGCCTTGGAAGAGGGAACCAGAGCCCACCTTCGTAGATAAATGACTCGTACAAAAACATGTACCCGGGAGGAGGATTCCATGGTCGGTCGCTACTCATTGGAAGAAGGAAGGAGACTTCCGACGAGATGTGGTGCCCTTTCCGAAGGTTATTAAGCGTGTCCGTAGTGGATTTCATCCCCTCATCATCATGACGCTCGAGAACAATATCAGAGGCGAGCCTAGGACATGGGTGACGACCATAGTCACAAAGATCGTCCAGCTCAAACTGGGAGATCTGGTATCCAGTATCAGGCAAGCTAGGTCTGAGAGCCAAACTCTTGCTAGCGCCATGTCTCGCCGGGGGAAGAACCACGCTCGGGGAAGAAAATGAGCTCGGCACAGCACGTGAGCTCATCAAAGCAGGTCAATCCGAGCTTGAAGCAATCCCGCCCGGGTTAGCTGTCAGATCTCGCTGGTTCTTCCGAATCAACGGTTCAGTATCAGAAGAAGGAGACTCGGGAGATTCGTCGCCCCGCGGAGGGGAGTATTCAAGGCTGGGAGAACTGCCGGAGTCAACCGAATCAGACTCTTCACGGTCGTTCAAGTTAGAAGACAAGACGAAGAGGCAGAGACTCAGGAAACAGACTTGGGGAAGAAGAAGAACCGACCAGGAGAACTCAAAAATCTAGCCAAGAAATCTGAAGCCGAGCAGAAAAATCTAGAGAGAATTTAGAGAGAGGATTATCTTTATCGAGGGAGAGCGAGAAAGCAAATAGAAGAAACCGAAGTCTGGATCTCGCGTAAATAGATCTAGCTCAGAAGACAAAAAGACATCTCTCGGGACTCCTCCACCGCTTCGGGAGAGCCAATCAGAAGCGAGCAGATGATGGGCCTCCAAACCACATCGACGAGCCCACCAACTAACGCGCTCGTCGACTGGGGGGGGGGGCTACTGTTGGGCATGGGCCTCATAACTGACAAATTATGAAGCCCATTGTCGAGCTCGGCCCGGCAGAGTTAGAAGCCCAGCGTACTTTCCAAGAAAACCCTACATAAATGTACTTCCTTATTCTAGTATAAAAGGGGAACCTCTCTCCTTGAGTTGTCCCATCACTTTTCCTCTTTTGGAGTAGTACAAGGGACTAGAGAACTAACTATTTTCTGGACTCTAACTAATCTAAGAGAGAATAAATTATGTTCGTACATTCCGCCAGAATCGTACAAAAATTTATCAGAGAGAGTGATTTTTATACGCGCTTATCATCGATCTCGGAATACTTATCACTCAGGCCCGACCTCAGAATATGTATCAATCAGCCCGACCTCAGGATATTCGCTTACTACCCAGTTCCCGACCTCAGGAGCTCGTTACTCAGTCAGTTCGTTTATACAAGGTTCGTCAGTCTACTAAGCTTCCGAGCTCAACATTCTTTACTTTCCTTGTTCCGTTATCCTACTTGTAATCCATTTCCGAGCATAATATCAATAAACGAAGATTTCTGAACCCCTTTACTATTTAATAAACATACTATCGAACTCGAGTATCAACAAAGTTTACTCCTAAATCCTACGGCATTATAGGGGCAAACATGATTTAAAAAAAAAAATCGAAAAGGGACATATATAGGCTATTTAAAATAAAATAAAATTACGTAATCTAAAGATAGTTCTGATGATAGATTTAAATATTTATATATAGTGTTTCAAATTCATTTATATGTAAAAAATCATATTAGAAATTAATTTTCAAGTAAAATATTCAAAAGAATTTATATATTTTATTTAATGTAAGATTAATCATTTTAAATAAGATGATATCCATTTATTTCGAGTTTTCCATAGATGGATATCATCTTATTTAAAATGATTAATCTTACATTAAATAAAATATATAAATTCTTTTGAAGGGCCTCATTTTTGCAGCCTCGAGGTTGTTAACAAAGCTCTTCATGATGCTTCTCAATGGTCCACGGCTCAACACATTGAAAGAACCATCCAAGCGTCCCAAAACTCGACCAGGTTCAATCATCAGGATCGGTGGCACCCTCCACCATCTAATTGGCTGAAGTGTAATGTTTCTTTCTCTTGGCACAACTCCTCTTTTGAATGTGGTGCAGCTTGGGTCTTACGTAATGAAAGAGGATCGGTCCTCTTGCATGGTAGATGCTCTTTCGCTTCCGTTCCTTCTAAATTGGAAGCTTCCTTCTCGGCATTATGTTGGGCAATTGAGAGTATGGCTACACTTCGCTTTGCAAATGTCGTGTTCGCATTCTCTGATCAATGCCTTGTTAAAGCGGTCTCAAAACCAACGGCATCACCGTCATTCCTATTCCAATCCACAAAGCTTTTTGCTCTGCTTTGTACTGTGCGTAATTGGAAGCTTATCTTTGAATCTCGAAGTGCAAATTTGGCTTCCTACAAAATTGCTCATAGCGCTTCAACGGGGAATCGATTTCAATCTTACATCGCCTCGGGTCCGCCTGCTTGGCTTAGGTCCCTCTTTCTCGAAGAGGCTGAAAGGCTTTCCTCGGTCTGATTGTCTTTCTCGCTTTGTAGGCTTTTGATTGGGCTTGCTTCCTCTCTTTTTTCGACGATGTAAACAATGGTCAATTTATGCAAAAATCCAATAGTCTTCTAGTGTTAAAAAAAAAATAAGATGATATCCTTAAGTCATAAAATTCAATTTTAAATTTATGACAACATATTAAATTTAAAATAATGTTAATAAATTTTTTGGTTAACAACATACACTATACGGGTTTGACCCTAGATGATGTCACAACAAAGACATTTGCGCAAACCACTATAGTACATGTCTTGTTTGCCTCTATAGTTTACTTTCTTCTACTCGCAATTATTCAATTTTTTGTTTTCAATGTCTCAATTCAATTTATCTTTGTTCTTTTCACTTTTGTTCAATTCATTCGGTTTTTATTGTTGGTCCTAGAATACAAGCAAGAAGAAACATGTCCATATAAAATGAATGGAACACTCTCCGTAAATACATGCATTATCATTAAAATGAGAAGATCTCCTGTTTCATATTATCTTATCTCTCAGATTCTCTAGAATCAAATAAAAAAAATCAATTTGCAGATTATTTACCAAAATCATTAATATCTCAACACGTATTACCATATATTTACCAATACCCATTGACCCTATAAATGACAACAATTGGTCAAAGTTAAAAAAAACTCACCATTGACTCAAAATACAAAGAAAATGGCTCCTACATTCTCTTCAGTACTCTTGTGTCTCTGTTTACTCTCTTCACCATTTCTCTCAAACGCAAACGCCCATAAAAAAATCGGTTTCACTGCGGATCTAATCCATCGCGATTCTCCTAAATCGCCTTTCTACAACCCGACCGTGACCCCTTCCCAGCGTCTAAGAAACGCTATCAACCGATCCGTTAACCGTGTTGTCCATTTCACAAATCTCTATGGCCAAGATGCATCTGTTAACTCACCGCAAACCGAGATCACCTCGAATAGCGGTGAATATCTAATGAATGTGTCCCTCGGGACACCTCCATTCCCGATCATGGCGATTGCTGACACGGGCAGCGATCTCTTGTGGACGCAGTGCAAACCCTGTGATGATTGCTACGCTCAAGAAGATCCTCTCTTTGACCCTAAAGCGTCTTCAACATACAAAGACCTTTCTTGCTCCTCAAGTCAATGTGATGCCCTTGTTAGAGAAGCTTCTTGTTCCACTGACAACACTTGCTCCTACACCATGTCTTACGGGGATCGGTCATACACCAAGGGTAACGTCGCCGCCGATACATTAACGCTCGGCTCCACCAATAGCCGCCCCATGCAGCTTAAGAATTTGATCATCGGATGTGGCCACAGCAACGCTGGAACATTTAATAAGAAGGGCTCCGGAATCGTTGGACTTGGTGGCGGTGCGGTTTCGCTAGTTTCGCAACTCGGGGACTCAATCGACGGTAAATTCTCCTACTGTTTGGTCCCTATATCATCTAAAACCGATAGAACGAGCAAGATCAACTTCGGAACCAATGCGGCCGTGTCGGGAACGGGAGTTGTCTCAACTCCTTTGATCAAGAAATCTCCAGATACCTATTATTACCTAACCCTAGAATCCATTAGCGTGGGAAGCAAGAAAATTCAATTCCCAGGGTCAGATTCTGGAACCAACGAGGGAAACATCATCATCGATTCAGGCACAACTCTTACGTTGTTGCCCACCGATTTTACTCCGAGCTCGAGGAAGCGGTTGCGTCCCAAATCGATGCTGAGAGGCAAGAAGAACCACAGAGAGTTCTGAGTTTGTGTTACAGCGCAACCGCGGATTTGAAAGTTCCAGTCATTACTATGCATTTTGATGGAGCAGATGTGAAGCTCGACTCTTCAAATGCCTTTGTACAACTCTCAGAGGATTTGGTTTGCTTTGCTTTCCGTGGGAACCAAGACTTATCCATTTACGGGAACTTGTCACAGATGAACTTTCTTGTTGGATACGACACCGTTTCTCAAAAGGTCTCGTTTAAGCCGGCGGATTGTGCAAAGATGTAGATTGGCATTCCCTCCTTTTCAATTCATGTTTTCGTTATAATAATGGCTGATTTCATTTTAGCCTAATTAAATCTTTGTTGGTGTTCTTTATTTGGTTTAATGCATTAATGACAGACAAAATTGTTTGTTGTGGAGCCGTATGTGCATGTAGTTGTTAATTGATATGCTCAAATTTACCCTGAGCTAATTCTCTCAAATTAAGAGATCGTTTGCAGTAGGGATCGAACACAGGAAATCGCTGTCACTCAATAGGATTCGGAATTCGAATTAAGCTAAATAAAAAATGTATGAATGAATGCAAAACCAAGTAAAACAAAATGATTTAAAGTGTGTTTTTAGATTCAATTAAGATAAAAGTTAGGCCTTGGGAAATTCTTAGGTAAAGATAAATTGCAGATTCAAAACGTTAGGATTTTATTAAGAACCGTTCTAGAACTTGAAACACTGATGTAAAGCAAACCAACTTTCGTTTCGAAAACTATCTTTGTCTAAACCCTAGACAACCAAATTTCTTTGCGAAATCTAAAAGTTCAAACAAGCATTAAAATCAGGTTCAATTGTTCACAAAATCTCTAAACCAAATTTCTTTACGAATATGAATTTTGCTCATCTAAGATAGTTCATGGAATCAATTATGCTGTCGCATTAACTAATTAATAACCCTAATTAAAATCTAAATTCTAGGTGATCAAGCCAGAATTTTCATTAAGTTTAATCTAGATGAAGAACAATATGATTATCCTAAGCAATTATAAGAATCTAACAATTCATCTTCAACCTTTGAATAACCCTAAACCTAACAAGCAGATTACTCAGACATAGATGCAGAAAACATGATTACTGAATAATATTGCATAAGTAGTAAGAAAGATACAACGGGAGTTCAAAATATCTCAAGAACAAGTATGATTTGTCTCTCCCAAAATCTCTCTCAATCCCAGTCTCAAAATCTAAGATAATCCTAAAACCTAAAAGAAAACTCAATATATAGTGTCAAAAATCGGGTTGGGCTTTTATTGTAAACTTGTGGAACTTCTGGGGCAAAAAGGAAATCTTGAAACGTTGATTTTCTCGTCATGTTGAGGAGTGTCGATCGGCACCTACTTATGGTGTCGATCGACACCAGACAGAAAAATCTTCTCCGAGCTTGTAACTTCGCCTACTCTTTCCTTGATGCTCCATAATGCTCCATAATCACCAATTAAGCTCCAAACGATCATTGACCTACAAAGACTCTAAAACAAGTAGAAAAATACCCAAAAGACTCGATAAAACGGACTTATATCATGGTAAAAAACTGTTAAAAACCATGATATATCAACTTCCCCAGACTTAGCTTTTGCTTGCCCTGAAGCAAACTAGAGACTAAGAACGAAGTCGAGGTTTGAAAACATAAAAACCTTCAGCTAACCTTAGGAACGCCACATTGAACCAACACCCATGAATCCACATACCATAGAGCCAACATTAGGTATCACTTCGATGTATTCACTGCAAGCTTCACAATCCTCCAAATTAAATCTAGACTTCTTAGAGAAATGAAACCGCATATTACCAACCCTTTTGTGAAGAACAAGATGGAGTCTCATCGAGGGAGCATCGATCAAAGGACTTGTAGACTCTTACTCTTCCTTAACAATTCTGTGCACTTCTCCCTTCTTTCTTCCCTTAGTCGTTTTGATTGATTTTTTTTATATCGACTTTTTCTGTACTTAAATCTCGTAACGGTCTTCACTACTATTGTTCCTTGTGAGGAGACAGGGTCGTGAACGTTTTTCCTTATAGTTAAGAATAGCGCTCACTACTATTGTTCCTTGTGAGGAGACAGGGTCGCGAGACTCGCTACCGTTGATCCTTGTGAGGAGACAAGGTCGCGAGGTTCCTCATGCTATATTCCTAACCTTAGACTTTTGTTTAATTTGTAAGGGAAAATTGAAGAGAGTTTACTTCTGATGGAGAGGAGTCAAGCCCAATGATTACCAAACCCCCAAGACGAGAAGGTAAATGGTGATGATGGTTGAGTCAGCAATATACTTTCCAAACATTTCAGAAGCTTGAACCCTCTCTGTTAGACTGATCCACTTACAGCTAACCATCTAATAATCCCCGCAATCAAACTACTATGGCAATGGTTCTTGAAGTGTTAGCGCGCAATGGTTAGTTCCTAGGAAAACTTACGGTTTCAAACGGATTTTGACTCAATAAAATGACTAACTTTTGACACAACAAAAGAAAATTGATGTTAGCAACCACCGTCCCCAGTGCTATTAAGCTTGAAGGTAGTAAATAAACAACAAGAAAAACTGAATTGAAAAGAAAGGACAAGAAAAACTTATCTGCAGGGGTGTCGATCGACACCAGTCGGGATTTTTTTTTTTTGATGCAGAAGTTCCAAAAACAAATGATCAAAACGAAAAAGCAAAGTAAATTAGAAAAAATAAGTATACTTACCGGTGGTTGCCTCCCACTAAGCGCTTGTTTTCAGTCACTAGCTTGACTGTGTCAGGGCTCATGCTTACGGTGGATCGGCGAAAGAAACAATGCTTGGAAAGAGCTTTATAGTATTCTGCAACATCTCTTTAACAACGAGCTCTCCTTTCTCTCTTAACTCCAAAGGAATGATAACTCTGATCCTTGAGAAAGATTTTGAGTTCTCCTTGCGCCTAACCTTGGGTGCAGCCAAGTCTCCATCACGACGTGATATGGAAGAGGTCATCTTGTTCTTAACGTCATCTCCAAGGCTTGAGCAATGCTTCCCTCCATTATGGACAGTCATACAAGAAGTTTCTTTATCATAGACTGTAGGGTAGAAGACATTTTCGTCGATCTTGGAGAAAGAAATTCGCTGATTCGGAAAATCCTATATCGCACCCATTGTTGCAAGAAAGGATGACCCAAGAATCAATGGTTTCTCACTGTCCTTCTTCATCTCCATAATGTGAAAGTCCGTAGGAACAAGCCAATCTCCTACTTGAAGCATTAGATCAGGAATGAAGCCTTTTGGAGTTGTAGAAAAAGCGCTTGCAATCACGATAGATGCCCTTGGCGGTTGTAAATCGAGAATTCCTAGCTTCTTTGCAACTGCCATAGACATGACGTTCATATTAGCACATGTGTCACAGAGAGAGTCCTTTAATTCCATATCCTTGACTACGCATGGAACAACAAACTTCCCTGGATTCACTAGTTTAGTCAACTTCCTCAGCGATGGTTGCATGTTTCTATGGAGTCATGTTTCGAATCACTGCAATGACTTGTTCAGAGAGCATAGCAATTCCTTGCTCACGACTCACGTTCTGATTAGTCATCTTCTTCACACACCTTCTGATCATAGAAGTAATTCCTACAGCATCAATCAGTGGGATCTCTGCAATAAGATTATCCATGACAACCTTGCATCTAGCGTCCTCCAGCTCTTTTCTAGACCTCTCTATATTCTTAGGATATGGTATCTTAGGCTTTTACACTCTCTCCTCTGCAATATCGAAGTCTTAGGCGAATTTGGTGAACTTTGCAGGTGGTGTCGATCGACAATCTGAGGTGGTGTCGATCGACACTCCTCTTTTTATCGCGAAACTACGTCGAGGATTGCTGGTGTTTGTCGACACTGGCTCTGAAACAGCAATATCGTCCCTTCTTCAACCTCTTGAAGCTCCATGAGTTGCTCTGTAGTAAGACCCTTCTTCAAAGCTGGTTTAACCTCCTTTTCACACCTCAAAGTGATCGAATTGGCATAAAGTTTCGGATTCGTTTCAGTTTTACCTGGAAGAGAACCTTCTTGTCTCCTTACCAATTCAGCTGTTTGAGCAACTTGAGTATCTAGCTTCTTCACATGGAGATTGAGAGCCTCAATTTTTCCATTCAAATCAGTATATAGGTCATCAATCTTGCCATTGAAGCTGACTGTCATCTTCTACTGTCCTTCCAAAAGCTGCTCAAGCAAAACCTTTATTTCATTGTCTGAAGACTTAGCTGGTGGTGCTTGGTAAGAGGAGGAACCATAATTCCTTATGTAGTTGCTACTTTGAAACGGCTTCTGGAAATCATTCTTCTGATACCCTTACTGATTACCAAACCTCTGACCCTGATAACCAGCTCCATTGATGTAGTTGACATCCTTTTTTTTTGGCTCAAAAGTCTCCACATCTGCAGCAAAGTGCACTGACTTCTTCCCGACTAGAATTTTATGCACCGAATCGAGCTTAGCTTTCACCTCAGCAATCTCAACACCATCTGCACTACCACCAATCCTTCTCTCTAAATCGATCTTCTTCGTGCTATTGTTAGAAGCCACATTCTTGATTAGCGTGAGAGTATGGCAGGATATCTAGTCTTGAAATCCCCATTGCTTGTCGCATCTAAAGCCATATGATGCCTCCAATCAACACCTCTGAAGAAGATTCTCAGCAACTGTATATCCGTGAACCCGTGGTGAGGACAGTCTCTCTGATAAGCTTTAAATCTCTCCCATGCAGCCTTAAATGCTTCTGTAGGTCCCTGAACAAATGTGGAGATTTTATCTCTCAAATCCTCTGAACGTGCCTCATCATAGAAATTATTGAGCAATTGGTTCTTGGTGTCCTCCCAAGTGGTAAGCGATCCTCGCTCCAACTGCTTCAACCAGTAAGCAGCTTCTCCACCCAGAGAGTAGGGGAAAAGCTTGCAGAACAGATAATCGCTTGTTACCCCGTTAGCCTTGATTCTAGATGCCAAATCCTCAAATCTCTCTATGTGATCTATCGGATGCTCAGAGGGGAGTCCATGGAATGGATCCTGAGCCACTAGTGAGAAGTAAGCAGGCTTCACCTTGAAGTCGTTCCTTTGGAATGTAGGAGGGTGAATTGCAGCCCTGTTCGCGTAGAACTCATCAGGCCTGTTGTAGTCTCCTAGAGTACGCTGATGAGCTGCTGCTTCCTGAGCTACACGTCCATCCTCAGCAACCTCATGTTGTAGAATTGAAGCAGCTGGTTCAGGGATCACGTTTCCCTCAGCATCCAACTTCTGACCGCGCTCATTGCGCCTGTTCCCTTCAGTATCAACTAACAACCCAGCTGCATCGCGAATCAGAACTAATGGAATCAGGTTCAATTGTTCACAAAATCCCGAAACCAAATTTCTTTGCGAATATAAATTTTGCTCATCTAAGATAGTTCAGGGAATCAACTATGCTGTCGCATCAACTAATTAATAACCCTAATTAAAATCTAAATTCTAGGTGATCAAGCCAGAATTTGCATTAAGTTTAATCTAGATAAAGAACAATATGATTATCCTAAGCAATTATAAGAATCTAACAATTCATCTTCAACCTTTGAATAACCCTAAACCTAACAAGCAGATTACTCAGACATGGATGCAGAAAATATGATTACTGAATAATATTGCATAAGAAGTAAGAAAGATGCAACGGGAGTTCGAAATCTCTCAAGAACAAGTATGATTTGTCTCTCCCAAAATCTCTCTCAATCCCAATCTCAAAATCTAAGATAATCCTAAAACCTAAAAGAAAACTCAATATATAGTGTCAAAAATCGGAATGGGCGTTTATTGTAAACTTTTGGAACTTCCAGGGCAAAAAGGAAATCTTGAAACGTTGATTTATTCGTCATGTTGAGGGGTGTCGATCGACACCCACCCAACCCATGGTGTCGGTTGACACCAGACAGAAAAATCTTCTCCGAGCTTGTAACTTCGGCTACTCTTTTCTTGATGCTCCATAATACTCCATAATCACCAATTAAGCTACAAACGATCATTGACCTACAAAGACTCTAAAACAAGTAGAAAAATACCGATAAGACTCGATAAAACGGACTTATATCATGGTCAAAAATCATTAAAAATTATGATTTATCATTAATGCATTCTCTCCTGGTGTCGATCGACACTGGCTGCAGATCTAATCGCCATAATCGAACCTTCTCCTGTCTAGTTCGATTCTATCCCGCACCATGTCGATTTCTGCAAAGACAACATCAACCAAACACACAAAAACAACACGTATACATAAAGAAAAAATCCTCCAAACCAATCAATCATCCATTCCACACAAACATCAACTTATCATAACAATCCATCCACCCAGATAAGTCATGGTCGCGCACTTACCTTGATTTTCTATTGGAACAAGACAAGGACAATTTTTGATTGTGTATGGTGCTACTTTTTCAGGAGTAGAGCGAGTAGGTTTTCAAATATTGGAAATGTTGATCTCAAGTAAATGGAATAAATTACATTAATAATAATTTTTGAAATTCTTCACTAATGACATCATAATGTAAATGCAATATACAATATTTGTAATTGATGCACTACAATAACTATAGCTATTAGTAGCACACTGAAAACGCTAGCATAGGGATTTCGTAACGTTTTCATAAACGCTAGGACACGAGGAGCTATAATAGACCCCCCACATATCATAGCATTTTTTTCATACGCTACAGTAGGTGTACCTATGATAGCGATAATAGTCTGCTATAGGATAACTTATTCAAGCACTTATTTCGTGCCATAATGTACTATTTAATGACAAAATTTTTGTGCTGTTTAATAATTTATAATGACACATTAATTGTGATGTTGGATATTGTTTTGTGACATTGTCGTACTCGAATTGTGGACTTATGATAGCAAACATTTTTTGCTATAGAAAATAAAAGTGTAGCAGTTTTCTCTTGCTATTATATATTTTTAATGGCTATTTTTGTCTGCTGTATGATATTTTCTAATGACACATGTAAAGTGCTGTTGTATATTTTTTCATGACATATAGTACTGTCGAATTATGCACATATTACAGCAAAATCACTTGCTATAGGATAGTATTTTCTAGCTTTGTTTTCGTGTTATAATGTACGTTGTCATGTCTTTTATTTTGTGTTCTATATTATTGTATCATAGCACAGTTAAAAAGCTGTTTAACATGCAATTGCATTTAGCTCTATATTTGTTATTTGAAAATTTTAATTGCATATAATATAATTTGTTTTAGTAAAACACAATGAAATCATAAATACCATATTTCATAATGATGCAAAGCAAACAAAGTCAATACAACATAAACTCCAATACCATGAACTGAAAAAATAGTTGGTAACATGTGTTTAATTAGTCTTGAAAAGAGTCTTCTTTTTCTTCTTATGGTCGTCTCATTGGTGTGGAGTTGCGTGCATTGTTTTGCATATTTCAGATAGCTATCCGGACCATTGGATCAATGTCTTCTTCATCTTCCTCAATGCGTATTAAGTAGCCAAGGTGAGCGAGAGATCGTCTATACTCTAGTTCTGTGATCTCCTCCACATCAAGATCCGTAGCACTTCCTTGATTGTCATTTGCTTGTTCTTGTGGTTGTTGTGGTTGTTCTGCTTGTAATGGCTGTTGTGGTGGGTTAACTCTCAATGCGGGGAGGGCGAAGACGATTTGCCTTGCTGCCATTGTAATTAGAGTTTCTGCATTGATAAAGTGCAAGTCAGAATTTGGTTTCGAGTGACAAGCTAGCAAATGCAAATCATGTACTTATAATTATAACAACTTGAAAAACAATTATAACAACTTGAAAAACAATTAAAATAAACCAATTCAGAAAAACCAATTAAAAGAAACCAATTTACTTGTATTTGTATATTTAACACAAATTTCATTGAAACCTAAGAGTGAATGTCGAAACCTTTTAAAACCTATTACTGTGAGGTCGAGATCCAAACTGCAAAACAAAAGTATGTACGGTGGTTAAATATGCATGTATCTATCAATTCACAAATAAAAATGTAGATCCTTCAGATTTTTACATGGAACTTGTAACAAATCTACAAATTAAGATTCAAACATGTTTTCTGTTTATTGGAGAGCTTCGACGAAAGAGTAAGAGGAGACCAAGAGACGATGAAAGAGATATATTTTACAGAGGCGGAGGAAGACGAAGAGGTAAAAAAGGTAGATTGTATCTTCAGATTGTTTGTGACCGTTAGATTGTTTCTAATCAACGGCTGATGTAAAGAATTAGGTGATCCTCACCTTCATTAATTAGCCAATTAAAAAAGGTAGATTGTATCCGTTTGTGACCGTTAGATTATTTCTAATCAACGGCCGATGTAAAGAATTAGGTGATCCTCACCTTCATTAATTAGCCAATGAAATAATTTCGTTTCATATTTGTGTGTTAATATTTTAACATTTGTTATTTCATTTTATTAATTTTGGAAAATATTGTATAATTAAGTTAAATTATGGTTCAGATTTTAGACTTTACAAAATTTTAAAATTAATTTTTCTTTTTTATAAAAACGTTTACAAATTAGAGATTGAATAAATTTAAGATTATTGATAACAAATTTAGGTTTTGAAGTTTGTTTTTTGGTCAATAGTATAGGATGTAGAGTTCATATTTATAAAATGGCTATAATTAAAATTTAACCTTGTATAAGTGTTAATTTACTAGTTTACAATGTTTTATAGTAAGAGATAGAAGTTTAGGGTATATGGTTTGTATTTGGAGATAGAAGTTTAGGGCATAGGGTTTGTATATATTTGGATTAAGAGTCTAAGATTTATAGTTTTTTTTTTTCAAACTAAGATTTACCGTTTAAATTTCAAAAATTTATATACTTACAATTTTGTTATAAGTGTTTGAATATTAATATATTTAAGTTTAGGGTTTAGGGTTTGTTTTGGGGTCAACATTTTGAAACCCTAAACCCTAAATATACACTTAAATCATATGCCCAATATTCTTAACCCTAACCCTTATATATACACTAAATTTGTATTGATCATCTTCTTATATGATTATTATTTTTGATAATAATTCTGAACAAATTCATAAAAAATTCTTAAAAGTGACATTACATAACCAAACCATACCAAAGTCACATTAAATAAAAACATAGACTCCCAAATTAAACACAGCCGGCTAAACTTAAAACAAAGTAATGTTTTCGTTTGATCTAAGTGTTGAAACACAGACGGCTAAACTTTAAAACATGAAAATACTTCATTCCATCGGTTCATAACAATCATTAACATCACTCCTGAGAAAAAAAAAATCTTAGATTAGGTCGACAATAGAGGTTCAAATCTTAGATTAGGTATAAGCAAATTAAATTAGACGAGCATATGATTACAAATCTCACCATTATGATTTTATCTTCTGGCCATGCAATAGAGGTTCCAAGTGCATCTTCCATATACTCGATTTCAGAAGATTGCCTCCAAACTGCAGCATCTTTAACCTTCACAACATCGACCCATACTCGACAAGCATTATGCCCCAGAGGTACAAAGTGGACAAGTTGGTCAGGATTATTAGATGACCAACGTCCTTCAGCAACGACTCGTTTCTTTCCTGACAGATCCATCAACTTGCATTTTTGATTTTCTTTGAATGTGAGACGCTATAAGAACAACCACCAAAAACCAGACACACAATTAAACCAGAAAACCACAACCAATCATGTAAATTACAATAGACAACACATCAAACTCTTGTAACTCAGTAGAAGAAAGTACCTGTGATTTGCGACGAGGAGATGACACTTTCAGTTTCGAATTTGCTACAGGTTTCTTTACAGGAGCTTTTGTAGTTACTAGAGACTTCTCATTTTGAGAACTTGGACTTGGTGCTTTCGAAGATGGTTGAATCTCAGGGTCTTTTGTAGTTACTGGAGACTTGTCATTCTGAGAACTTGGACTTGCTGGTTTTGATGTAGATGGTTGAATAACAGGGGATTCTGGAGTTGTTGTTTCAATCACAACTCTATTTGCAGGCCACGCTACAAAACAGTTCAAAGAATCCTCCAAAGTTCTCATCTCCACTATAGGCCTCCATAGATATGCCTTGGGGTTTACTACCGCGTCCACATACATTTTGATTGCATTTGGACCAAGAAGAAGTCCATTCACCAACGCTTTAGGTTCTCGAGACTGCCATCGGCCTTCAGCGATCACTTCATCATTCTTAATATAATCCATTGGTTTGCATTTGTTCTTTGAACTTGTGCTAGGGCTCTGCGGAACAAAACAAATATAATGACTAATTGAGAAAGTGTCACCTAAAGATGAAGACAATCCATAAATAACTAAATTTAAGAAACTTAACCTTAGGTGCAATGTCTTCTGTAACAACACCTTCACTCGGAACAATACAGTAATCGGCATGCCAAGCAACCATTTCTCCAACTACATCCTCAATAGTAAACATCTTAGGTGCATGTCTCCATAGAAATGCTTCTGGTTTGGTGGCATATTCAACTAAAACCTTCACGGCGTTAGGCCCTAAAGGAATCCCATTTACTAACTCATCAGCATCATAAGACACAACACGTCCATCAGCAACATTCTCATCACAAGAAGTCCAGTCAACCAAATAACACTTGGGAAGTGCTCTTGTGTTCACATTTATGAATCGAGTTTTCACCAACGTCGGCATCTTGTCTCTGTAATAGGATAAACAGTTGATAATCATTCACTTGATATAACTCAGTATGTAATGTTATAAATAGACTGTGTATATATAGTAGGCTAACCTGGTTATTCATTTTGGCAATGGTTTGCTGTAAATCGTTAATCTTATTCTGCATAAGAATATGATTTTCTTCCATTGCAGCCATACAGTTGCTCTTGACTTGGAAACAAGCTAATTTGGTCAAGCTCATACCTCTATCCATTGCCCGTAATCTGCCAGGATTATCAAGTCCCAAAATCTGTGTAAGCATATCTTCCTTTGGATTCGTTGTACTTGAATCCTGAGTACCTACAATGTCTATCTTTGATGCTTTTTTCTGCAAACAAATACAATTTGTAAAGTAATCTAAAAGAATAAACAGAACTTACAATCTTCTCAGCCACATTGACGTTTACAGGCGTACCATCCTTCTTTGTACGTGACTTCACCCACACTCTTAGCCTCGTCACCGTAGATGGTTCTGAGCTACTCTTGACCATGTCTTCTCTCAATCTGACCATTCCTTTACGGCCACAAGTGTGAGGTATCTGCTTCTGCCTTCTTTCCTTGTATAAATCACTTACTACCTTAAAGGCATTACTAGTCTTCTCTTTGACAAATTTACGCCATTCACTTGTAGGTACATTATGCGGTCGCAAACTCATCCTATCTTTCATGTTCGTAGCTGCCTTAATCTGTCCGACAAGGCGTGATTTGGATGCTCTCCACATACATCCCATCTGCTTAAACACATCATTCTTTTTATATTCTTCGTCAAGGTCAAACCGTGCATGCATTCAATTGTGAAAGGAAAACACAATATGTAAAATGAATTATAGACAGCAAAACAAACATGCCAAGAAAACCATTATAAGTAAAACTTCCAATACGGAAAACTGAATAATAGATTACCTGAATAGATTTCCACAGAACAGTTTTGATATCTTCACCAACTTTTTTCCAATTCTCAATAATGACAGGGACAACTTTTTTCCATTTTTCCCTTTACTTTACAGCCTGTAAGATTTCCATATGCCGAAAAGTCTTGTATGGTCCACAAAAGCATTGCTCTTAACGTGAATGTAGTGTGACTGAATGCGTCATAAGTTACCTCTCCCTTCTCCCATAGATGGTTTAGATCCTCTATAAGAGCTTCTAAATACACATCTATATTGTTTCCAGGTTGGGTTGGACCAGGAATAAGCAATGTCAACATGATGTTTTCCTCCTTCATACACTTGTCAGGTGGCATGTTGTAATTGACTAGCAAAACAGGCCAAGCACTATAGTTAACATTCTTCATATTGAAAGGATTGAACCCATCTGTGGAGAGTCCAAGCCTAATGTTCCTTTCTTCCTTGGCAAATGACGGGTATTTGGCATTCATTTGTTCCCACATGACTAAATCAACCGGATGACGCATTTTTCCATCAGTGCTCTTATTACTAAAATGCCACCTTAAGTCCCTCGCAATGTCCTCTGGCCTGAACATCCTCTTGAGACGTGGAATTATCGAAAAATACCTAAGTACTTTCTGTGGAATACCTTTTTTCACCTGACCAGTGCGCGTGTTAATCTTCCATCGTGAAGAGTTGCATTTAGGACACTTGTCGAGATCCTTAAACTGCTTTCTGAATAGACAACAGTCGTTTACACAAGCATGTATCTTCTCATAACCCATATCAAAAGATCTCAGAAATTTCTTCACCTCGTACAAGGATGTGTGCAAGACATTATCTTTGGGCAACATCTGTGGCAAAGTCTCAAGTAGAAGATCGAAGCTTCTGTCAGACCAACTACTCTGTGTCTTTATCCTAAAGAGTGAAACAATCGCCGAGAGCTTACTGTGGTTTGCACAACTTGGATATAGTGGTGTCTCTGCATCAGCTAGCTTTGCTAGAAACTCATCTTCTTGATGATCCTCACCCTCAGCAACCTCACTTAAATCACCCTGCCTAACGATCTCTTCATCTATAAACTCAGCAGCTTGGTACAAACCTAAAATCTCTTGGTTCCACTGACTTGCGTTCCTTCTGCACTCAGTCCCTGATATTACTTCTACATGATGATACCAATCCTCCCGCATCTTGTAACTCCAATCCATTCTCCTTGTTACAAGATGATCGACAACATCACCGGCTGAGTGACGATCTACGTTGCGACAGTCAATACATGGGCAGAGATAATCATGTCATTATCTCCTAAAGCTGCAGCCACAAACCTCACAAAATCCCAAGCACCTCTCTCATAACCAGGATCAGCTCTTCGGTGAATTACTATGAAATAAAAAAACAAAGACAAACCTTAGACTCTCTTAGACAAACTTTAAACCCATAAGTCCATAACTATATAATGTATTGACATACCTGTTCAGATGAACCCAAGCCTTTTCAACCATTATTTGTGCTTACCCATAAGGAAAATAAAACAAACCCAATAAGAGTACTCAAACACCAAACAAACACATTCACATTCATAGCAACAGTATTAAACAGTCAAGTATTACACCAATAAGAGCAACTTATATTTCGATGTGACGACTAACCTCTGTAAGTTTATGCAGATTGCAGTTCTGAGATCAAGTCATCTTCACCCCCAACACAAACCTTCAAAACTCCTAATAGACGAACAAGATCCAACATGCAAACAAATAGAATCAGTGTATGGATTTATATTTAAAAAAACAAAACAGATTTCAAACGAATATATATCTCCAAAAGGGTTAACCTGAATGCTATAAAGGAGATTGCTTCTCAAAGATATCTCTACGGCTTCGAATCTGACTACAATGAGAGTTAATGAAAAGTAATTAGAGAAATCGAAATCAAATACAGATGGACGAGATCGACGGAGGCGATACAAAATCATTCGATATTGCAGGTGGACGAGAGACGAGAGATCGACGGAGACGACACAACATCCGGCAGACAGAGAGCTGATTTCGAGGCGGCAGAGGTGGAAAATGTGACCAGAATGGAAAAGCGTTGTTGAGACAAAATCCAGAATTGGAATTGTGAATCGAGATTTTTTTTTTGGTCGAACTTGTGAATCGAGATTTGATGTTGAGAGATTTTATTTTTCTTAACATTAAAACCAAAATTTATATATATATATATTTCTTTCCGACAAATTTTGCCTCCAAAATGGAATAAGTGGCGGAAATAACTAAAAACTTGGCTAAGTGTTTGCCTCCAAAATCACTTTCTAGCTATAATAGTCATTTTTATGTTCCCGCTTAATGAAAAACTATATCAGCACGAATTTAATGCTACGATAGACTTGACATCCGATTTTGTCATTTTTAGTAGCAGTTTGTGAATTCGTGCTACAATACCCTGCTACCAATGCCCATATTTCTTGTAGTGATGGAATGATTAATAAATAAATTTAGTAATCAGCCACAATTAATATGTTTATTGACACTGTAATATTTACATATATTTAGAATATTATAAATTGGTTACTCGAAAAGACGCCACTTATGATATATTGATAACAATAAAACAATTTAAAAAATACATGATCCTTGGAAATAACCATAACACTTTTTTATCGAAAAGACGCCACGTTTGAAAATAATCAAATTATTTTGATAAAAAATGGTAAAGAATCAAAGAGAAGTCAATATTAACCGAGAAAAAAAAATCTTAAAAACTAAAATAGTGGTTGGTTTTGGGGGTTCTAGCATACGACCATATGGCAAAATTTTACATTAATTTAAATTATTTAACAATGTAACATATAAATTTGAATGGATATTACGTAAGTTTGTTATATAACGATGCTAAATCATATATGAAAAATGTATTTTAGTAACCAAAGATTTCTAAAAAAAATTAATAACTAAAACATTTCTCCACACAAAATTAAATGTTCCTTAATTGAAATAAGTAATTGGTTTGTGTTGAGTGTAAATGTTCAAATTACAATCTTAAAATACATTTTTTTTGTAACTATTGTTCTGCGCAACGCGCGGATACCTGCTAGTTACAATTAATAACTTTATTTGTGTTTAGTTCCAAGTCTGAATCAAACTGAAATTTTTTAAACCGAACCAAAACTTACTTTGGGTTCTTGTTCAAATCTCTTTATTAAACAAAAATTTTAGTTACGTTTTAACAAAAAAAAAAACCATAACTGAAATGTTTAAAGGGAAAATTTGCCATTAATACAACAAAAAAATTATAGTTTACAAACTAACCAAAAAACTTAAATCCAAAAGCCTAAATTGTGCTACATACCCCATTTTTCCAACTTTTTAATTTTTTTTGTTTGGTTATTTATTAAAAGGCAAAGCAAACACATTGCATTTCTTAATTTAAAGATAAAAAAAAAAAAAAATTCTCCCGGATCTAAATTGGAGGGAAATGCGACGTTACAATTAGCCAAAAAAATAAAAAAATGACGACTTTGTCCTTATATATACAATTATCGTCATTACTCGAAAATATTTATTCCTCGATTCGCGCATGTATCTGAGTAATAAAGCAAGGTCCCAAAAAATATTAAAAACCCTTTCATCTTCTTCTTCTCCTCTCTGCATAAGCATAAAATCTAATAAACCCTTGATCGCTCTAGTGTCCGTCTCTTCCGATTCTACAATGCCAATCTCCGGTCAAGCTTAAACGGTGGCTCCTTCATACTCCGCCGTAGGATTCGTCCCATCTTTCTCTCCTTTTCCGTCTGATTCGGCTTGGGCTTCTTCCCTGATTTCAAAATTTCCCGGTACGGCCATATGCTCCGTTTCGTTTCTTCTGATTAGGGTTTCGAATTTCTTACTTTTCCCGTCGATTGATCTGATTTCGAATCTTACGAGTGCGTTTATTGTTTGCCTGAGTTTTTTTTTTTAATTTCGTTGTGATGATGACCGGATTTTTGGCCGTAGGGTTCTCTGTTAACTCTGCAAAGATAAAGGAAGGTATATGGCCAAAATCTGACAACATTATGTCCAAACGTAATGGGATGTCTGAAACCAAAGTAGAGATTACCAAGGGTTGTGGTTTTGACTTGAACGAGTGTCCAAATGTGGAGCTGATGGAGCAAGCTGATGAATCTGGTCTCATGGCTGAGCTTGAAACTGACAGCTTGGTGAACGATGGGATTGATAGAGCTCCAAACGGCGGTAACATGAAGAATGTAACCGGATTGAATAGTAAGAAAACGGTGAAGCTTAAGCCGCCTAATCGTGAAGTTCTCATTACCCGGAGGGTTCTGCGCTCAGGCTCTGTGGCAAGTGATCAAGTAAAGAGGGATAAACATCACAGGGATGTGGAAAAGAAAAGAAAGGTTTCTCATAAGGGAGATATGAGTAAAGGTGACAACATGGGAAAAGTTAGTTCCATAAGTTCTGTTGTTGATGTGAAAGAAGAAGTAGAACATGAGCATGTGAAATCTCTTGTACCTAAGGAGACTCATGGAGATGGGTTTAAAAGTCTGATAAAAGTGGATTATAAGGATGACAAATCAGATGATGAAAAAGAATTGAAATTTAAACGCAAAAGAGGAAGGCCTCCAAAGTCGCAGAGCTGCAGTCAGTCTGATGATAAGGAGGTGAAACTTATTGGCGGAAGCTGCTTTGGGAAGGAGAAAACAGAAGTAAAACTTGAGGATCGGCAAGCTGCTGAAGTTAACAAGATGATTCTTGGGGCTGATGATTTTAGGAGTCAGGTTAAAGTTGAAATTAAGGATGTTAGATCATATGATGAAAATGGGGATGTTGAGCCACATGGTGAAGAGCCAAAAGCTAAGCGCAAGCGGGGAAGGCCCAGAAAGTGTCACCCTGATGAGAGCGGTTCTAACACAAACTGTAAACTTGTGAGAACTCCAGATTTAAGCAGCCAGTCTAGTCTTGACAGACTTAGTTTGAAACCTCAGCGTGGTAGACCTCCAAAGACCAAGGAGACGGCTGTTGCTCTTTACGTAGAAAAGGAGAACATCAACCGTAGGTATGAGAGTACCCTAATAACGCTGGACCAGAGTATGACTGACTCTATTGATGAATCAAGTAGACCAAAAAGTAACTATGGAGGCAGGGCTAAGGGACTTGAATCTGATGGAGGCAGTTGCAGGGGAAGGAAGATGCTACGTAAGCGTGGAAGGCCTCCAACACCGCAGAAGGACAGGAACTCTTGGGGGGCAGATGAATCAGGTGGTAAAGCGAAGAAGAGACTGAAACTTCGTGAGAGTTCCTTGGAGTCACGGCACAACAATCCTTTAACTGATGGAGAAAAAGAAAATAAGCAGAATGAAGCTGAAAAACAATCTAAGTCAAAATCTAAGAAAATGCTGAGTGACCGGATTCTGCAGTTACTTCTAGCTGCTGGTTGGAGAGTTGAATACAGGCCCCGAAACGGGAGAGCATATCAAGATGCTGTTTATGTTAATCCTGAGGGAAAGACTCACTGGTCAGTGACCAAGGCTTATAGCGTTTATAAAGAACAATTGGAAAGCAGCATGAATGATCAAAAGAACTCTACCACTGGTTCTGGTTTTGGCTTGCTACCAGAAGAGGACCTTCACCTATTATGGAGAAAAACTCAGAAAAAAAGGTGTGATACAGGTAAGCGAAGGGCAAACTGGAAGGACAGAGATACTAATGAAAACATGGTCTCAACAAAGGGAAACGGGAAGCGTACACTACATGGAAAAAAAGTGTGGAAGGAAAAAAACCGAATGCAGAAGAAACGAAAAGAGAGTCATGGGTCGCACAACTTAGAAAGAATTTCGGTTTCAGTCAGAAAAATAAAGAGAGAAGAAAAACATAATAGATGTGGTCTGTCGGCTCGCAGTTCTTTGGATAATGCGGAGGAGAATGGGTACATTTTATTTGAAGGGAAACGCACCATGCTGGGTTGGATGATTGATTCCGCTATTGTGCCACTTAACGGGAAAGTTCAGTGCATGAACTGCGAAAAGACACAAGTGCTTCTAGAAGGAATAATTACAAAAGACGGTATTCGATGCAACTGCTGTGATGAAGTATTCTCTGCTCTCGATTTTGAGGTTCATGCTGGAGCAAAGCACGACCCACCATTCAAAAATCTGTATTTAGAGGGTGGGAATTCTCTCTTGCGGTGCTTTCTTGAGTCTTGGAATAAACAAAGCGAATCACAGCTCAAAGGGTTCCACTTTGTGGATTTTGGTGTTGGGGATCCAAATGATGATACATGTGCTAATTGTGGGGATGGGGGAGATCTTATCTGCTGTGATGGGTGCCCATCAACCTTCCATCAGAGCTGCTTGGGGATTAAAGTAAGTTGCACCTTATGATGTGAATATTGATGCTTAAGAGAAGCAATGACTTTGTGTTTTTGGTCAAAAATCATTTTATTGTTAGAAATTGATGAAAAATGTGGTAAAGAACATAGGATGATAGACCAATTAAATTTTTTCGAATTAGCTATATTGTTGCAGTTTTTCTTCTTTTTTTTTTTTAATGAAGAGGCTTATTGTTTCTGTTTCTTCTGTAAACTGCAGAAATTCCCTTCTGGTGCCTGGTTTTGTTGCTACTGCTCATGCAAATTTTGCGAGAAAGTTGAGGCAGATAATAATGACCCTACAACCCTTACCCCCTTATTGAGGTGCTGCCTATGTGAAGAGAAATGTATGAATTACACCTTAGAGGCATCTTAGCCATTAATCCTATTAATGTATATGCTCCTGTTAAACTTCTTAAAATAGTTTTTTAGGCTTTAAACATTACCGTCCATACTTTTGCAGATCACCAAGAATGCATCAAGCAAGATAGCATGCTGAATGGTGAAAGGATTACTGATTCATTTTGTGGAAAGTATTGTCAAGAGGTAGGTAGCCTTCCTTTTTTCTCTTTATCACGGGGCTTTATCCCTTGAAATGCTGAGTCCACTTTGCAAAACTAAATTTCTTTGCATATTTAGTTTGTTTCTTTCCTTTTTTTTTCCTAGTTATTTAAGGAACTTCAGTTACTCATTGGAGTAAAACACGCACTGCCTGAGGGCTTCTCCTGGACATTCCTTCGACGCTTTGAGCTCCCTCGTGAGGTTGCCGATTGTGACATATCTGAGAAGATTGCATATAATGCCAAACTGGCCGTTGCATTTTCTGTTATGGATGAGTGCTTCTCACCTTTAGTTGATCACAGGAGTGGTGACAACTTGCTTCAAAACATTGTTTATAATTTTGGGTGAGCTCATCCCAAAACATGTGCTTACATGCTTCTGTTTTGTTCAATTAGTTAATTGGCAAGCCTTTTAGGGATCGTCTTCTGTGCATTACTTGTGGAACTTATTGTTTTCTTATGAGTGCATATTGTGACAACTTTACTCTGAAAAGAATTCTTGTAAATGTCTTTGTTGTTGTTATAAGGGGGTAACGTAAATTTTTCACCATTTGTTTTCCCCTTTCCTCTATATCACTTTTCATTATGCTACTAGATTATATTTAAAACTTTTCCTCTTGTTTTGTAGGTCAAACTTTCATCGGCTAAATTACAGCAGTTTTCTCACAGCTGTTTTGGAGAGGGGTGACGAAATCATTGCTGTGGCATCTATCAGGTGTGTCTGTGGTATCATGACATTAACAGGGGTTTATAATTTCTAGTCTTTACCTAGTCTCGGAAGCCAATTTACATGACACAGTTCAAATTAGAGTAACTGTAGACCCGAAACTAGAAAACCACTTGGTATTAATATTTACGAGCACTGAAGTTAGTTATTAATTCCATTTGATTACTTAAGGGTTATCCTAAAATCTGAATGAATACAATTATTCATGTTGAGTTTGTTAATAGCTTGGACGAAGTGTGATAGTGATATCAGTTGTCTCTTGCGCTGACTGAATGAGAGCTAGTGGTGAATTTACTCATCTATGTAGTGTGCATATCATAAATATTAAGCTTTCTACCACTTCAATTTTGTTTTTTGTAAACCTAAGGAGTTGTTAAGGAGTTACTGTCTTTCTAAGAAAAACAAATTCCCTTGGTAAATGCCTACACATGGTCTTAAATAATGTTAAACTGAAGCTCTATTGCTGGGTTCTCAATAATTTGTGGCTAGTAACTGTAGTGTTGTGTATATGAATTAGCTTTTCTTCCCGTGGAATGCCCAGTCAAGTGTATATTGAGACCAAGTATAAACGATTTTGATTTTTCTTTTACTCAGGATCCACGGCAATCAACTGGCAGAAATGCCTTTTATTGGAACCCGCTACATGTACAGGCGTCAAGGAATGTGTCGTCGACTAATGAGCGGCATTGAATCTGTAAGCCTTCCCCTTCTTGTCATATCCTAATCTATTTTTTCTTTCTCTTTTGGCGATTATTTTTACTTTAAAAAGCTCTTGTTTATTGCTCTCAGTTGTTGCTTTATTAGATGTCTGTCAATTTTGTTACTGTACTGCTGGTTTTGGTCACAAGGACTATGCTGCTATTAACCAGGATCTTTCAGACAGGTGCATTAAGAAATCTAGGAAATTGTGTTAGCATTTCCGTGTTCCTAATAAATATGATATACTAATGCTTGCTAGGTAAGTCATACCAAACCAAAAACATAGATTTTTGTAGATATCTGATCTAAATCACTTAAAGTGACACTTTGTAGGATTGCTTATATGACTCTGGATGGTTGATGAGAACTAGTCAAGTTTCTTTACAGTGTGCCATTATGTTATCAACTTTTTAGTTATCTAGAGATCTGAAAGGGGCCATGTGCCAACGATTCACCTGCTATGTTCTAATCTCAGTCGCCGTTTCTGTTTGATTTACCCTTCATTATGTATATCCCGTAAATTCTTTTGTTCACAATTCTAAAGATCCATATTACATGTGCTTTGCTATCAGGCTCTCGGCTCTCTCAAAGTAGACAAATTAGTCATACCAGCAGTGCCAGAACTGATGGATACATGGACTTCAGGCTTCGGCTTCAGGCCTGTTCATGAATCTGCGAAAAAAGCAATTAAGAATCTGAACTTGCTGGTGTTCCCTGGTGTAGACATGCTGGAGAAATCATTGGTGAAGGAGAAGATCACTGAGTCAAATGTGTCCTCTTCCAATGGTACTAATTCAATTTGATTTGATTTACGCTCGTGGACACATATTTGCTTCTGTAGACTGACTAAACCTACTTCAGGTTATTCGCTGTTGGCACCTGAGAAGAGTATGCATGTAGATGTTGATGAAGATAAACCTGAGGAGTCTAAAGACAGTGCTGCTCATTGGCGAAATTGTGCAACTGCTGATGTCAAATCCCCTTCTTACCCAGTTGATAGCTGCTTGAAGTTAATGAATGTAGAAGAGAGAGAGAAAGATACGGAATCGAATCTGAAGTTACTTAACGGGTACTTGGAGGAGAAAGAAGAGATTGGGAAATTGACGGATAAAGAAGTTGATTCCCTTCCTGATGTAGTTGATAACCAAAGAGAATCTAACACAGGTATGGCTGATGGTTCGCATGTGGATAAAGGTGATTCAAAAAGGCAGGAAAGTGATGATTTAGAAGATAAGACGCCACTATCTGATGACGGCGGTGCAGTTAAAGCTGAGGAGTCAGATGACCAACCTGATTGTTACATAGTAGAACATTCTGGAAATGGTGGTACAGAGAAAGAGATTAACAAGAAAAGTTTAGCGCGAAAGAAAGGAGTGGCTTCCAGAATTCGAGTATCACGCCGACTGATTCAAAGATCATGGGGAACAACGGGAGTGAACGCTTGACTCTCCACACCGGTGTGTTTGAGGTTCTTTGCGTAGACCGAGCTTTTGTTTTTTTTGTGTGGATATGACCAGAACTAACGGATTTTGTCTAAAGATGAGCAGCTCTTTGCTATTTCCGGGGGAAAACGGAAAGGCACAGATGAAGAAAGAGAAGTAGTTAGATTATCAGTGTTTAGTAGTTTCGTACTTGGATTATCAATGTTTTTTATTAGACATTTATCTTATTTCTTTCTTCTCTCCATTTTGTAATTTCAAATATTGAGCTGCTTCATCTTATTTTATCTAATGTCTAAACATTTATCTGGCTTGTGATATTTCTTTACTCTAAACTTTCGAAATTCACCATAATTTTGGAATTCGAAATGGGGAAACGACAAATTCATGCCCAAACACTCGTACACGGTCCAATTCCAGTCCTGTACGAAGAACCTATGCGAATACATACATGTACATTTAATAAATTCAAAACTCATACCCAAATATTTGTATTTCGGCTTTTATATATACATTGACCGTAACACCGTTAGTCAAAGTCTGATATCATTTGTTATTTGGACAGAAGAGATCACCAATTTGGAAACTGTAAAGACAGACAATATTTTATGCATTGCCTTTGGAATCTAGCCGTTGAACCGAACCAATTGGAATCCGAATGTTTGCTTTTTCCGTTTTTAATATTTCTAAGGGAGGAAACTCGATTTTACCCTCTAATTTTGTTAATTTCAGTTTAAATTTCTCTTTAAAAAAAAAATCTCTTTTTTTTAGTTTGATTTACAAAAAATAAATACTATGAACAATTTTCAGATTCAGTTTTTTAAATTAACAGGCAATTTCAGCATTTAAAAAAAAAAAACCAATTTAAAGACATTATCAACGAAAATCAGAACTCAAATATTATTGAGAAATTTCAAAAAATGCCACTTTTCAAATGTCACTTTACAAAAATGCCACATTTTTGAAATTTTTACAAAAATGCCACTTTTTCAAAATTATTTTTTTCTTTATATTATTTATGTTTGGGTTAATGATGTTCTATTAGGGTTTAGTTTTGAGTGTTTAGGAGGTTTTAGGTGTCAAAACATTTTTTAGTAGCATTTTTGTAAATAGATACCCCTAAGTGGCATTCTTGCAAATGTGCACTCAAAAAGTGGCATTTTTGTAATTGTCCCAATATTATACTCAATTTTATATACAAATATATTTACATAATATATATATATATATAAAATTATTGGCTATAGAAAATCAATCCCCTTATAAATGACAATCCCCTTATAAATGATAAGATGTTATATTCTATAACATAATACACATAAAACATGAAATATTCCAAATACATTTTACCACCATCAAAATCTATAAATAGTTGTTGAAAATGTTTTTTTAGGCGGTCATAATAAAAAATAGGGTGATTTTGGTGTATAATAAAAAAAAAAAAATTAGAAAGTAAGTAAAAGTGGGGGTATGTGGCAAAATCATGACCATTGGATTTAGGATTTTTGGTTACTTTTTAAGTTATAATTTTTTTGTTGTATTTTTAGCAATTATCCCTAAAAAATATTATTATTTGTAAATAAGTGTTTACAACAAAAATAACTACATGACCAACATAAATGTTAAGATCTGTTTAATAAATAGATAGCATGACATTAATTTTTACAATGAATAAGGTTCAAAAAAATAAAAGAAAATTTTTTTAAAAAATTAAAAAAAAATAATAGATACCCAATTTTGGAAAATAGTTTAAAACTAGATATATTCTGAGTTTCTAAATTTTTGTTGAAAGCAAAATACACATAGACAAAGTGAAGAGTAATGATCGGGACACTGGAACACACAAAATACACATCCTCTTACTATTAAAATGTCGAGCACACCAAAACAAAACTCTTCATTCGTATTCTTTGACAATATTTTGATATCTTCGGAACACACAAAAATTTAAAACTCAAATAATTGTCTTATGAAATTCTTTAAGTCCACAGAAAATTCCATTGAAATGATATTAGTATATATGAAAAGATTAGTTATTGGTATCACAATTTAATATTTATATGGTTTCCGACTATCTAATTAATTATACTCAGATTATGTAATTGTTTTGCTCATTGATGATTATGCAATTAGTCTTTATAGAAACTTAGTTATATGTACTTATAACGATGTTATTCGTTGATTTTAATGTATGGTAAAATACTTATCACACCTTGATGCAGCTAATACTAGGTCTTTGTAAAAATGCATTTTGATTAAACAAATTGTCTTTACTTTTTGCATATAGCTAGGGAACAAGAATACATGCAACCATTGAAGATGATATGCTTAAAAAGCATCATAGCATTCTTAAAGAGTTCAAACAAAGTAATTCGATATATAACATTCAAAACTTTCCAAAAAAGTTTTAATCCCTAAGATGTTTGTCGCCCCATCTAAAACTAAGTTTCCTTTTAGAATGAGGCGCAAACAATTTCGGAATTTCCAGTGACTTTAACTTTTGCAATCACCATAAATAAAAGTCAAAGGCTCCGCGATAGACTCTCTACTGGTGACCATATAAGAAATTAAGGAATCCACCAACCTTGCTCTTTATGTGGAGAACAAAATGAGACTCGGAATCATCTCTTTATGGCTTGTCCTTACTCGTATACGATGTGGTCACTTATTGCGTCTGGCTTGCTGGGATCACGAATCAATCTGGACTGGCGCTGTTCCGAAATCGCCTTTCATCTCTTGACAACTCTCTGGTTTGTATGGTTTTCCAATCAACAATCTATTGGCTATGGAGAGAAAGGAATGGTAGGATTCATAACAACCCTTACCACTCTGCTTTATTCACTGCCAATAAGATACATAAAGAAATGCAAACTCGTCTTCTAGCTCATGATGGAGATGTTGGAATCGAAGAAGGACTAGCTAGGTGGAACTCAATCTCGAAGATGCAAAATTATTGATTATGTTACTTTTGTATAATATTTCGAATTTGCTCTCTTTTGTCGAGATAAACAGATGACCCCAACTGGTTTTGTATTTTCTTGTTTTTGTTGATAAATAAATTTCACATTTCACATTTCAAAAAAAAAAAAAAAAGTCAAAGGCACACACTACAAAATGTTGGTTTGCTTCTACCTAGACCCGTACGTAGTCTCTCATGGACAGTTCTATGTTACACTATTAAGAGTAAAATTTGAATTAAAAATCCTAATAACCGACAAAAAATGAAAGGTTCAAAAAAAAAAAACTATGAATATCGTCTACAAGGGAGTGTTTCAAAATCTTCAATAGTTTTTGTTTTAATTTCTTTTTTGTTATCAACTTCATTTGTTTTTCTTTCATATTTTACTTTTGACCAAACTTATGTTCTTTGTATTCTTTTATTACTCAACATATCATATGAAACATTTCTTCTTTTTTTACATGTTATGAAATCTTAAGTTTTCATGTTTCGTAATTTATAATACCATCAATACTCCAATTAAACATGTTACGATGTAAACTTTATTTTATTTTCGTTTTTTAAAAATAAATAAAAAATTTTGTTTTCTAACGATGTTTGGTAGGAAAGATTGTGTGATTGTAAAGTGTTTGGATAATAGTATAGTAGAGAATTAATAGGATTGTGGACTGTTTCCGTAATAGTATAGTAGAGAATTAATAATAGGATTAAATTATTAATTAAAAACTCTAGAAAATTGAGAGGTTGACACATAAGCAAATTGATCCAAAAATATTTCTCCTTTAATATATAGAAGACTAGATTTTGACCCACGCCAAGCGTGGGATCAAATAATTAAATATATTTTTAATCGAATTTAATATTTAGACGTGTATTATAATATTTATAAACGTACAAAAATGATACGTATTGTGCATAAATGTAATAAAGTTAAATTTTGATCAAACATAAATATATTTTATCTCTGTATTTTTAATTTCTCCCATCTATTAAAAATAATCATGAATTTTTGTTTTTAAATATTTTCTAATCGCGCGTTTGACTCGGATAAAAAATCTAGTAGTTATTATTGAAAAGAAAATAAGAGACTATCAAATATTTTCTGTATTCCTTAAATAAAATTCTCTATATTATTTACCATATATTCGTTATTTCCATAGATTTTTTATTTAGAATTTTTAATAATTTTTTTTTGTTTGGAAAAGAGTTCCTTAAAATACTCTTTAGCTGACACATATGATTTTTCACCTAGTGTCTCCTCTATTAGTATATAGAGGATTATATAAAATAAAAAATTAGAAAAGGAGATAAGTTGAATAAAAAGAATAAGTTTGCTGCCAATCAACTAGCTAGAGTATTGCCGCCGTTTATATCGAAAGACTACTTAGCATCTCCAATGTATCAGTCTATTTTTTACTCCAAAATTGGATTGAATTTTGCTCTAATGTATTACTCCATTTTTTTCACCAAAAAGATATTCCAAGTATATTATCTTTTTATTTATTTTATAATTAGTTTGTAATTATACGTTCTATCTATAAAAATTACAAATTGACCTATTTTAGCCTATATTTTGATAATTTACGTGGATCTGGAAGTGGTTTCTCACATTATTAAGACACTAGTAGTTGTTGTATCAAATCTATCATATATTATCCTTAAATTCAATGATTTATGTATTTTTATTTTTTATTATTGGTTTATGTTTTTAAATTTTCTATTGAATATAGGCCATTTGCATTTTATTTTATGTAGGTAAAATCATTATTTGAAATAATTTTGATGTTATGTTCTACTACAACGTAAGATTGTTCACAAGTGTCTTTAATTGAGTAATTTGTGTAATGTGTTTCAAATATACATTGGTCTTTAATTGAGTCATTTATTGTAATAATTTGGAGAAAAACAAAAATAATAGAATTATTTAAATTTTGAATGACTATTTTATAAATTAAAAAGTACAACTCCAAAATGGAATAAAAAATAAGATTATTCCATATTTAGAGGAAAAATGGGTTTACACCATTCTGAAATTGAATATAAAGTTGAGTTGAAGAGAATTTACTCTAAAATGATATTTGGAGTATGGATGCCCTTAAACATAGTTATATCGAAAGGCAACTTAAACATAGTAGCCAATCAACTAGCTTAAACGTCTCTTAGAGGATCGACAAAAATATTAGATTGAAAATATGAAACTGTTAGATTTGTATACATAGTTAGCCTAAATGGGTCAATATGCATAACGTCCAACTTAAAACAATAACATATCAAACTACGACCGGACCAATACCTCGTCAAAAATTTGACGGTGCTCTTATTCTTATCTTTATCTTTATGTTTACGGTTAATATGAGGTGTTACAAAAATTGGGATTAAAAGCATAAGAATTTTTTATTTTTTTGCTAAAAGATTTTCAAAAGCATAAGAATATTGACGACAAAAAAAAAAGAAAAGAAAGCATAAGAATACTCCCTCCATATTATATTAAATGATTTTTTAGAGAGATTTTTTTTGTCTCAAATTAGATGATGTTTTATGTTTTCAAAGTAAAATTAGTTATGTTTTTGTTGTTTTTGACTCTTTAAATTCTGCAGATTAGTTTTCTATTGGTTAAATTGTATTAGAATTGATGGTTTTATGTTGAAAAATAAAAAATTAAATAGTTTCTTAATTTGTGTATAGAAACTTTAAAAATTATTTGAAATGATACAGAAGAAGTATTATTTATTTATTATACTGATTTCAGAAGGATAGATACGCTTGTAATCCCCGTTTAGTCCCCATTTAGATTAATTAGATGGCGACAATAAGAATATTAACATTAATTATTATATTAAATCTAGTTGATGATATATCATCACGTTTTGCATAATTTATTTTACTTTGTATACAATCATACATGCACTAATGCGGATCAAACAGAATTCTATAGTTAGTTAAATGTGTTTGCACGAGAATTGAACGCGAAGATTTCGTATTGCGGACCTTTTTATTATTATTATTATTATTATTTTTTTTTTGGTGAAGATGCACTTTTTTATTATAAAAACAATAATTTCATTTTTATATACGTTATACTAGATTTTGACCCGTACTTTGTGCGGAAACATACGTTTTTTATGTTGTAAGCTAAAATTTCGGATTGTGTCTTATATAATATGTTCAAAATGTGATATGTATTGTTTTAGTTTGTAAGTAGGATCGATTATATTGAAAAAGTATGATTAATTTTTTTAGTTTGAAGATAGAGAATAAGTATGTTAAGTATTGAATTTTATGATGAATAATCATTGTAATTGGTATACATAAATTATAATATTTAGTTTTGTGCATGTACGAATGTCTGTCGTATCAATTATTTAGTTTTGTGCATATACGTATGTCTGTTGTATTTACTTATGGAATAAGAATGGATTATAATATGGCAAACGTACTGAATCTCTATGTAATAAAACAAATCTAAAATAACTAAAAAAAACCAAAACATAAATTGTACTTGAGAGTCTCCATCGCCGAAGATTGATCAAACTCTTTAATCAAGTTCAGAAACTAATCTGTAAAAAAAAAATATATATATTTAAAAAATGAAGCACTTGTAAGAGACGAATTTGAAAGAAGTTGAATAGATGAATATCCATACCTTCATCACACAACAATTGCGAGTCAATATTTTGGAAAACCTCTTTGAAAACAACGTTCATAGTCTTCTTCTGAGTTTTACCATTGCTATCTACAATAAGAATTTTCAAACCTTTCTTGGAAGTCACTCTAGAAATAGCCACATATAGCTGACCATGCGAAAACACTGGCTGAGGCAAATACAACCCAACTTCTCTAAGAGACTGTCCTTGACTTTTGTTGATGGTTATCGCAAAGGCAACAGATAAAGGTAGCTGTCTACGACGCATTTTGAAAGGTAATCTTGTGTCTGAAGGAGTAATCAATAACCTAGGAATCACCCACCCATAGTGCGGGAACATTTGTTGTTTATATTGTAATTTTGAGTGGTTTGTTGAGTGAATGATTAAAATGCATAAGCAAGGAAAAAAATAAATGGTTTGTTGATTGGATGGTGGCTAGCTAAGAGAGTCGATTTAGAGTTTCTAAAAATTATATTTTTAATAAAATAAATCATTTGAAAAGTTTATTCCACAATTTTCGAAACGAATCTTAACATGACGTCGAATTAGAGGAATTATTTTATTTTGGTACAATTAACAGATCATGTGTTTTCTTCTATATTAATTAAGTTAAAAATTAATAATTATTTAATTAAGAAAATTATCCACTTAAAAGTTTAAATCTTAGCGATTGTACCAAAATAATTTTCTTTAGTTTCGTAATTTTTGTTTGGAATTTGTTTAGAATATCTCATTTAGTTGATCAAGAGATGGTTTTTTAACTTTTTTTGTTTGTTTTCTAATAATAAAGACAAAGAAAGCAAATTAAATTGAATAGTTGGTATTTCTAGCGATTTGGTTACTGGGCGGCCTGATTTGTGCTCGTGGTATTACGAAATGTTTAGATTTTAAAAATTAAAACCAGATTTGTTTTTGGTTGGTTATTATTTATTTAATTAGTCTAAAATTAATATCCATATCATTTTTTTTCTAAAACTATGTCAGAGTTTACAGCCAACCAAATTAAAACACATAATTAAACTATTAAAAGCATTTCCTTTTAATCAGATTATCAACCAAATTATCAACCAAAATTATTTTATTACTTTGAATTCAACTTTTTTAAGAAATCTTTGAGTAAACCAAATTATAGATTCTAAATGAATAATAAAAATCATGAACCAGAACGTGAGGGCATATCTTGTAGGTGTAATTGAGATTGGGATTGGAATTGTTGTTTCTGTTGCAATTGTTGTTTCTTTTCTTTCACTTTCTCAAACAATTTAGAAGATAAATATAACCTTTGTCGAAAAAAATACATGTCAAATTACATTTAATTTGCCTGATTTAATTAAAAAAAGCACAAGTTATTTGAACGGGAGTATAACTACATAAACGAAATTCGACATAGATATACATCAAAACAAATACATTAAAAACCATGAAAAACAATGAAAAGAAATAAATTACGTCAATTTAGGAACTCTAAAGAAAAAAACATTCTTTTAATGAAATATATTATTAACAAAAATCAAAATTAACTCCGCATCATTAACCAATTGATTTTCATGGCAGCAATTATTTTTAAAAATTGAAAGAATTTGTGATGATAAAAATATACCTACAATATATGATATATATCCTTTAAAACTAAGAATATACCAAAATTAACTAAAATTTTTTGGAATATATAATATTGTTATAGAACATTTAGTCTCGGAAATTATATTTATGGGATATAAAATTTATAGAAATATCTTTGCCATTTTTAATTGGTATTATGTTAAATGTCTATAATTAATGATAGTGCAATAATTTTTATAATATATAAGGAAATTATGATTAATATAATGGCAGGTCATTTTTAAAATCAAAAGCAATTGAACGTCAAGATCGTGTGTTATAAGAATATTATGAAACATTGTGACAGAACTATGTCAGTCAAGATCGTGTGTTTATATACGTTATATATATATATATATATATATATATATTTGTTATCTTAGCATCCGACAGAACATTTAAAAATGATTTGATAACTATTATTATCACATTATGATGGAGAAGAAGCAAAAAATTAAGTCAAATCATGTTATTATTTTCGTCTTTTAACTAGCATTATACTTAACTCAAAGGGATAGTTTGAATCCTCTCAAGCCAGCCACGTCAGCCAAAAGAAGCTTCATTCTCACAATGCCACGTCAGCTGCGTTAATAACATCGATCCTACAAACATAGGCCATTTAGGTCCAAATAAAGATGTCTTCTAAGTGATCCACTTAGCGATAAGTATAAAAGCAGCCCAAATAAAGCCCAAAAAAATCAACCCTCGGTCTTCATTCTCTCTGAATCTCCACCAACTTCTTCACTGTAAACGATTCATCTTCACAAACTTACTGTTATCACTTCATCATCTTAAAACTCTTCATTGTCTCCTTCCAATTCAAAGCTTACAAAACACGTCAAACCCATAAACGTGAATAGTATATTAATTGTCATGGAGAATAGATCTCAAAAGATTGTTGTGGTCTGTCTAAAGGTAAGACCTTCTACCTTCTTTCTCTTCAGTTTTAGGTTTAATCTCTTTCTCTTTTTTTTCCAGAGATTCGTGTCTTCGCGTCTTTACAAAATCCGTTATCTGCACTTTTTGTTTATATTTATTGTTATAGTTTCCAGGGATTTCTATGTATTATGGTCAGAGTTGGAAAAGTAATTCATGTAATATAATTTGACTTTCAATTGCAAATCCAGTTGAAGATATTGAAGGAAGATAACGAAATTTCAAAAAATCTACACAAAAGTGGTTTAAGTGAGGGTAGATAGGCTTTTCGATCACAAGAGTTCTTGATGTAATATGCGATCTTCTTACGCCTTCTAATTCGTCGAGTCCACCAGCGTTTAAATGGGATGTCTTCCTTCATGGCTCTTTATATATTTGGTCTTGTGCATTGTTTTCATGTTGTCTAGGAAGAAAAAACAACTAACAAAAAGACGTGTGTTTTCGTCATGCGAACGTGTTATATCAAATTTGGTAAATGGGTATGAAATAGTTTGTTTCTTTGTGGTATTAATTGAGTTAGATTACTACCTCAAGTTCATATACTTTGGCTTAATTGATCTCAATGTCAATAAAATAATGAAGGAATATGTGTACAATTATTATTATTATTATTATGTTTTCACACAAATTATGTTAATTTTTTGGTCATCCAACCCTGTATCTTTTTCTTCCAACATTTTGTTTTCCTTGACCATTCACAAATTTATTGTTTTTCTTTTCCTTGATGGAGAATAATCATTCGATGCATCGCATTCAAAGTCGGCGAAGAAGTTTTGGAGAGTTTTGTCTTCCCGTATACTTTTACGTATAAACTATAAACGTTATTCATTAGTTCTGTGATATGAAGATAAAATAATAGACAAAAAGAACAACATACATAGATAAAGGTAAGAAATTTTAATTTTTACATAAACACAAAAGAAATTAACGTTTTCGTATTATCAAATTTCAAATATTCGATGAATCTAAAAGTTTTTGTCAAAAAAAAAATATATGTATAAACATATGCAACTTAATTAAATTTAAAACTATTAGTAAGGAACGAGCTAAGGGATAACTAAAATATACATATTGGTATGCTCAAATTTACCCTGAGCTACTCTCTCAAATTAAGAGATCGTAATAGTACTTAGGGATCGAATCCACAGGGAATCGGTTCACACAAAAGACCGATGATTTCGAATTAGGCTAAGCAAATATGTATGAATGTAAAGTAGAAAGCAAAGCAAAGAAGTAGACTGTGATATGGTTCTAGTAATCAATGAGACAAAAGAGTTAGGCTATGGGCAATTCTCATGAATGAATCGAAGTCAAGGATAAAAGACTGTTAGGATTTTATTAAGCACAGTTCTAAAACTCAAACACAAGTGTAAAACCAATCAACTTTCGTTGCAAAGATTATCTATGACTAAATCCCTAAATTCCAAATTTCTTTGCAAATTTAGTGAATAAAGACAAGCATTAAGTTCAAATTCGATTGTTCACAAAATTACTAAGCCAAATTTCTTTGCGAATAGATAATTTTGCTCATCTAAGATTAGGTCAGGTTGTTAATAATATTTTCGCATTTATTAAAGCAACCTAGGGTTTCCAATTTCAGTTGATCAATCCTAAAATCAGAGTTATAGCAATCTAGATGAAGAACAAGAAGATAAATCCCAACGGTAATCAATCCTAGCAATTTCTCATCAATCCCATGAATCCCCGAAACCTAACTAGCAAACTATTCAGACATAGATGATGAAAACATTATCAATAGAAAAGAGTCAAACAATTGTCTCAATAGAAAACAAGACATATCCTAAAAAATGGCTAAAAACTCGAATAAATAGGTCTAATCACGTTTTTGGTTCAATCTCTATGACAAAACCAAGTCAAAATAGGAAAAACTGCAATTTCCTTTTTCTCCAGCGAACCGGTCGGTTACGGGCAGACTGATATGTCGTCATTAAAACTTGCATAACTTTCGATCCAACCGTTGGAATGAGCTCAAATATCTTCCAAATGAAAGCTAACTCAATTTTCTAGCGTATGTCAAATTTTCAGCGCGATCCGTCGGTGGAAAAGGCTTCAACGAGTGTCAAACTTCTGATATTTATGCATTTTTCTTCTCGTCAGACTTTGCATCGATCGACGCAAGGGGGTTGCGTCGATCGACGCAAGAAGGAAATATCGACTCCGACTTCATAACTTTGGCTACTCTTTCCAAAATGCTTCAAAATCCTCCAAAGGCTCTCATTATGCTCAAAACTTACGTGGACCTATAAAGACGTGAAAAGACTCGAAAAATACCAAAAAGACTCTAGAAAAATGACTTATGTTATGGCTAAAAATCGGTAAAAACCATGATATCTCACATATCGTCAAACCTAAATTGTGTATTTATATTATATAATATATTTCACATGAATAAATTCCGAATTTCAGACAACTCAATCACTTAAGTGAAAGAGATCAACTTAACGTTTTATCTATTTTATGTTTCATAAACATACAAAAAGTTAATTGATCCACAAAATCACAAACCCTGCAATGCTACAATTTTATTAATACCAAAACAACAAAAAAATGTATAAAAAACATACCCGGGCGTAGCCCGGGACATCTCATAGTTTATATAAATGAAAGAAAAAATCTATTATATAATTAGAGAGTTCTCTCTCCATCTAGGGTGTCCATCATCAAAACAAAAATTGTTACATTAATATTTATAGTAAATGTTCATTTTAATGCATGTTTTTATATTTACTGTTATTTATAATTATTGGAATTTAAATTAAAAAATGAAAATAAGTAAGCACATAAATAAAAGAAGTAAACACATATTATGAAATATTTTTACTTCTGGTACGTCTGGCACTATAACTGTGCATCTAGTTAGAGGTGTCAATTGGACAAAAAACCATGGGCTTGACCCAGTCCACTTTAATTTTGGACAAATATGGTTTGACCATATGTAGCCCATTCTGAAAACAACCAAATGGTCTATGACCATATGTAGCCCGCAGATCATTCAGGTTTGGCCCGTAATATAACGGATGGCCCAACTTTTTTCTTTTTATCTTTTCTGATTCTCTTTCTCACAAACTTGCGATAAAGCCGATAACTCAAACTTGCGACAGCTTCATAGCCCATAGAATACCTGTGTTAGATTTGTGGAAGCTTGAGAAACTGATCATCTCTATTTGTTCCTGTAAGTTTCCTCTGATCTTATGAAATCTAGGGATTTCGAATTTTTTGGGGTTATCTGATTTTAGGGATTTCAAATTTTTGGGGTTTTGTGATTTTAGAGATTTCGAACTATGGGTTTTGTTTACTTGTTGTTTGATTTCAATTTGACGTTCTTTGTATCAAGTTCTACGAATTTTTGGTTTGGGTTTATAGAAGTTCTTTCTATTGTTTTCTTTTGTATCGTGAAGATGTTGTTCTTTGTGTGTTTAGATTTAGTGCCTTTTACTGTGAATCTACTGTTGCTTTCCTTGTTCGTGTGTTTACTTGTGATTCCTTGATGGTGTGTGTAATTTGGTTAACTCATTTTTTTATTATTACAGGAATATGGATGATTATGATGATTATACACTAAATTTGATGAATATGGATGTTGATGAAGATATGGATCATAATGAACAAGATATTATCGAGAGTGTTGAGCCTCAGCCTGAGCAGAATAGAGGTAAGAAGAAGCGATTATATTCTAGCTGCTGGAAAAAAATTAAGATAATTGGAGATAAAAGACCTGATGGAAAGTTTCATGTTAGATGCAATCATTGTAAGATAGATGATTTCTTGAATCTCCAAGGAAATGGAACTAATACTATGCGTCGCCATTCTAAACGTTGTCCGAATACACCAGGAAGTACTCCTAGAAGTAATAGGAAAATAGATATGCTTGTTTTCCGAGAAATGATTGCAGCTGCATTAGTAGAACATAATCTGCCTTATTCATTTGTTGAGTATAAGAGAATCAGAATGGCTTTTAATTATGCAAACCCTGAGATTCAGTTTTGGAGTAGAAACACAGCTGCTGCAGATTGTCTTAAGATCTTTGAGAAAGAGAAATTAAGCTAAAAAAAAAGTCTTGAGTGAAATTCCGGGTAGAGTTTGTTTGACAACCGATCTTTGGCGGGCTATTACTATCGAAGGATATATTTGTTTAACTGCTCATTACGTGGATATAGATTAGACTGTGAAAGCAAAGATAGTCTCTTTCTGTGCATTTAGACCTCCTCATTCTGGCATAGCTATAGCTATGAAGCTTAATGAGTTACTAAAAGAATGGGGATTAGAAAAGAAGGTGTTTTCACTTACCGTAGATAATGCTTCAGCAAACGACAACATGCAAGTCATTCTAAAGGGGCAGATACAGAAGGATTTAGTGTGTAAGGGAGAGTTTTTCCACGTAAGATGTTCTGCACACATCTTGAACTTGATTGTTCAAGACGGATTGGCTGTTATTGATGAAGCTTTGCAGAAAATCAGAGAGAGTGTGAAGTTTGTTAAAGGATCAGAGAGTAGGGAGCAAATGTTTGAAAGTTGTATGGAAACGCTTGGAGTTCGGGTCAAAGGTGGACTGGTTTTAGATGTATCAACCAGATGGAATTCTACATTTTTGATGCTGTCCAGAGCTTTAAAGTTCAAAGCTGTTTTAGGTAATCTCGCAGAGGTAGAAAGGAGCTATACTTGCTTTCCGTCTGAGTTAGAATGGCAAAGAGGAGAACTTGTTTGCGAGTTTTTAAGACCTTTTGATGAAATGACCAAATTGATCTCTGGTTCATCGTATCCAACTGCGAATTTGTATTTTATGCAAGTATGGAAAATTCAAATGTGGTTGAGACTTCATGAAGATTCTGATGATGAGGTTATTGTGAATATGGTGGAAGCCATGAAGCTTAAATTCGACAAATACTGGGAAGAATACAGCGATATTCTTGCAATTGCTCCTGTTTTTGATCCGAGACTAAAATTCACTATTCTGGAATATTGTTTTGGCAAATTGAATTCATCTACCTGTCAATCCGAGTTGGCTCATGTGCGTAAGAAGCTAACTAAGCTTTTTAAAGCTTACCGAAAAGACCAAAGGAATACCCCTGCCACTTCACGTGTCGAACTGTTAGAAGAGGACATTCCAGAAGGTTACGGTGTAAGTGTTTCTTATTCATCAAACTTGAATACTTGATGCTTGATACTTGAATACTTGATGGTTAGACATAAACTTGATTACTTGAGACAAGAATTCTTGTCTCTTTGGTGCTTTTACTCAACTATGGTTTTGTTCTTTTAGGGGTTTTATGCTTTTTATTCACAAAAAGCAGTTGGTTCCGGAAAATCATCTTTGGACAAGTATTTGGATGAACCAACATTGGATATGATGGCGTTTAGAAGTTTGGATGTTTTGGCGTTTTGGAAGGATAACTCGACCCGTTTTAAGGACTTGTCGAATATGGCATGTGACGTGCTCAGTATACCGATCACAACAGTTGCGTCGGAGTCATCTTTTAGCATCGGTAGCCGAGTTCTAAATAAGTACAGAAGCTGCCTCCTCCCTTCAAACGTCCAAGCACTAATTTGTGCACGAAACTGGTTGCGTGGTTTTGAAGAAATAGGTAACTACTATAAAACTTTATTTGCATTCATTCTTAATTTGTGATATATCTATTCTAACTAGTTTGATTGTTGATTTGGTTTTTAAATCTTATTAGATGACGAATTGGATTTTGTTGCTGTGGATGAGAAAGAACAAGATCAAGAACAAGTTTGCTCTTGAAGATGAGAAGAAAATCATGGAAGAACCGTTTGATAATATGATACGTTTTACTCTTGTGTGAAAATATGATAATATGATACGTTTTACGTTTTACTCTTGTGTGAAAATAAAATACAAAGTAGAGCAAATGAAGAGTGAAAGGGATGATATAGAATGTGTGGAAGTTGGGCGAAGTTGGGCGGCCCATACCCGCATAGTATTGTATTATGTCCAAGTGGGCTAAGCCCATCTTCGTCCGCCGACCATATGGGCTAAACCATATGTAGCCCGCAAAACGATTTGTCCGTATGGGCAGGCCCAATTGGTCATGGACAGGCCCAATTGAAACCTCTACATCTAGTACATCTGTTTGGAGGATTCAAATCAAGATGAAGATTTGTTAAATATGCCTTCAATCCAATTGGGTTTCAATTGGCTTCTGTTATGTTTTGGTTTCAGTCATCTGTTTGGACCACATTCATCGTTTGGGACTTCAGCAATTTGTTTGAGCCTAAATAAAAATAGCCCAATTCGGATTAGGGTTAATCCGAGTTACTCTTTAAATACTCTTATTATCCCTAATCCCTATGTATTCTGAAACTCTGAAACTATCCGATAAACTCTGTGTCTTTCTTTACGTTTCTGTTTGTCTTCTCACATCATGTTACAACACCCTCAACCACTCCATGTGTCTCTGCCATTATCAAAGACTATTAATGCAAAAAGCTTCTTTTTATAAATCAACTTCTTAACATTTAAAATGAAACTTGGGTAAATGATTGCCAAAATATTAATGTTTCCGTTACCTCCCAACTCTTCATTTTAAAAGGAAAAGAATCTAGAGATTTTGAATGTAAGTAACAATTTCAGAAAAATATGAGAATAAGTAGAAGAGAGAAGAAAGAAAAACAAAGAAAAAATCAAACAGGAGCATGAAGACAAAAACAAAACAAAAAAAGAAGAAGAAAACAAATAGAAGAGGAAAGAAGACGTAAGCGATGAATGTTGGGGTCAGATTTCATCCGCTCAACGTTGAAGTTCAAAGTTATACAAGGACAACGCATAGACACGGAATCGCATTAACATACATATATTATATGATTCTCCCAAGTTATTTCCTAACAAGAAGATGAAGTCTTTTTCCTTTCGTAAGTCTTCTCCGTCCAAGAAGGGAGCCTTCTGAGTCTTCTCTACTCGCAGCAGAAGTCATAAGTGCAGTGCCAGCGAAGTCACAGCACCAACGAGGTCACACTGCCAGCGATGTCACACTGCCAGCGATGTCGCAATGCCAGCAATGTCACAGTGCCAGCGATGTCACACTGCCAGCGATGTCACACTGCCAGCGATGTCACACTGCCAGCGATGTCACAGTGCTAGCGATGACACTGACCACCAAAGACCTGCCAAAGTAGCGACAAAGGCTAGAAGGTTCCTGCGTTAAAGCCCAATCTAATTACGAAGTCCACTTCGACGCAACCGACATAAAGAAAAGGGAATCCGCGAAGTTTAGGAAAGTTAGCATTATCTTTTACGGAAAAACCGAGCCGACTTAGGGAGCTATATATATCAATGTACAACATTTGTAAAAGTGATCCGCAATTTTATTCACAAAAACATATACAGCAATAACAAACGTTTCTCTTTGCTCATCGTTTCTTTCGTATCTTAACCTAGAAATCTCTGTTTCCTCACGAAACCCTTACAAATCTAATTGTGCTAGTTTCGACTCCCACAATTTGGCGCCGTCTAAGGGGAATTGGAGACTTTCTCACACAAAAAAGCTATGTTACACACCAGATCTGAGAAGATGAGCGGCGAAGAGAACAAATCAGGCAGTAGCAGCGAGGAGTCCTCGTCTCACATAACCAACCAAGAGAGGGAGAACTCCGTCGAATTCTCCGCTACCAACATCGCTGCTAACCCAGGAGACATGACCAAGGTCAAACAGATGCTGGAAACGCTCCTCAGAGAAACGAAGGAGCAAAAGAAGTTCAACGAGGCAATTATGAATGAGCTGAAAGCTCTTTCGTGAAGAAAGCACGAAAGACCCAAAACCACAAGACTCATGGTCACTTCGACCCACATCGCCTCAACTTCTCAACACCTCAACTGCTCGAAGGGATCCAGGCGACTTGCCGCCACCACCGCCACGACGAGAATCTGACAGAACTCCCGAACGTTTCGTGGAGATCTCGGACGAGGATCAACCACCTCCTCGAAGGTGTGCACGGAGGGAGGATGCGAGTGCTAACCCAAGGGAAGCACGCGCTCCAGACAGTCGAAGCGTATCATCATCGTCTCGGACGGAAACCCTACAAGGCACTTCGGAATACAACGACTACCCTAGCGTTGACGAACGCGGACACTCCATAGCTGAGCGTCACAAGAGAGAGCAGGAGCGTAGGATGCTAAAACGATTTCAGAATGCAGAAATCGCTGAAATATGAGTTTAGATGGAGTGAGTTGTCTCCGACCTGAAGACCACCCAATCGCAGATACACCGTGGCACAGGAAAGGCTCCTGAAATCGCCCATGTGCTCGAGAAGGCACGAAACACACCCTTCACCCAACGGATTTTGAGGACAAAAATCTCTGTACCCAGAAGAATCAAGTTGCCAACCTACGAAGGAACAACAGACCCTTCGGACCATCTGATGGAGTTCGAGGTGGCTCTGGAGAGAGCGAACTTCAGGGAAGCCGAAAAGGATATCGGCTACTGTAAATTTTTCGTGGAAAGCGTCAAAGGTCCTGCCCTTCAATGGTTCTACAAGCTGGAAAAGAATTCAGTTCATACATTCCACCAACTCTCCGAGATGTTTGTGCAGCATTACAACATCTTCACGGAACGAAGAATCTATGATGCTGAGTTGTGAACAAAGCGGCAGGACGAGAATGAGAGTCTATGGCCTTTCATGACGAAGTGCAAACATATGCTGTCAAAGGTGGACGGTATCAGGAAAACGTCCGCGCTAGAAGCTATCAGCAATGTCACACTGCCAGCGATGTCACAGTGCCAGCGATGTCACAGTGCCAGCGATGACACTGACCACCAAAGACCTGCCAAAGTAGTGACAAAGGCCAGAAGGTCCCTGCATTAAAGCCAAATCCAATTACGAAGCCCACTTCGACGCAACAGACATAAAGAAAAGGGAATCCGCGAAAACTTAGGAAAGTTAGCATTATCTTTTACGGAAAAACCGAGCTGACTTAGGGTGCTATATATATCAATGTACAACATTTGTAAAAGAAATCCGCAATTTTATTCACAAAAGCATATACAACAATAACAAACGTTTCTCTTTGCTCATCGTTTCTTTCGTAACTTAACCTAGAAATCTCTGTTTCCTTACGAAACCCTTACAAATCTAATTGTGCTAGTTTCGACTCCCACATTGAAAAGAAAAGGAAATATCATAACAAGAATAAAAAAAATAAAGGGAAGATAAAGAAAAGATATTTTGCCAGAATTTTTGTTAATCTAAACTTTTTTTTTACTTCTTCAATCTACCCATTTCTTGATTTATAGGAAACACAAAATAAATCTTTTTAAAATCAAAAAGTTAGGAAAAATGCAAAAAGAAAAGAGCATCTATAAGAATATATTTACACCATGTTTTTGAAAAAAAATCAATGTTTTTAATATCAGACCAGACCGGGGGTCGAACCAGATTAAACCGGGAACCGGCTACTGGTCCGGTTTGGATTAACTTAAAATTCCAATTATAGTTAGACCGGATATAAAACTGGGTTGAACCGATAAAAAACCGGAAATAGATATTGAACTGAAACTGCATTAAATCGGGTTTAATAATTTTGTTAATTAAATTTTTTGTTTTTTATTTTATTTTATTTTAGTTATAAGTTGTTAGCCAATATTTTTTTAATAAAACTAATGAAAGAGTAATTTTTTTTCCATATAAAGCATTTTTAAATTATAAATATGTAAAGATTTAGACCAAAACGCTTAAATTTGTTATAATTGTGTTATTATCTATAATTAATTTTATTTTGCTATTGAATTTTTTTGTTTTTTCAAATGTTTGTAATAATGGAAATGTGTTGTTTGATATTTGGATAGATATGGACATATAAATAGAAGAAAAATATAAGACCAAATATATATAAACTGATATTTAAAAAAAAAAAACTATTAAATCCGGTTAGATCATATTAACCCACGACCTAAAATCTTTTCCAGTTCGGTCGCCGGTCCGGTTGTAAAAACATTGAAAAAAATGATATTGAATAGTAATTTTATTTTTTTGTTCTGCGAAATCCAGACTACATATTCTACTTTCTACTTTATGTAGAATATGTCATCTGCTATTTGCTCTATGATCTACTAAACGTAGAATATGTGTTCTAACGTTTATTTTATGAGCTACCAAGTTTAGAATACGTATTCTAATGTTTGGTCTATGTTCAACCAAGCTTTGAATACGTATTTTACCATTTATCTATGATCTACCAATCGTAGAATATGTATTTTAACGTTTATTCTATGATCTATTAAGTTTAGAATACGTATTCTAACAATTGCTCTATGTTCTACCAAACTTTGAATACGTATTATAAGCTTGTTTTAACGCTAATTCTATTATCTACTAAGTTTAGAATACGTATTCTAGCGATTGCTCTATGTTCTACCAAACTTAAAATAAGTATTCTAACGTTTCTCTATGATCTACCAAGTTTATAATACGTATTCTAACGCTTGATCTATGATATAGGAAGCTTAGAACACCTACATTGCAGTTTCTTCTAATATTTAAAAACAAGTATTACAGTTTTGTTTTTATAAAAGAAAAACAAAATTTTCTGTTATCTTTTGTTTTAACATTCTTTATTATATTGTTTTAAAATAAATGGTAGAATAGAATTTAAATTAATCAAAGGTTTAGTTTATCAAACCTCTAGGATAAACTTTAGACTGACAAAGATATGGTAAAAACTCAAAAGTATATATATTTTTTCTAATTTTCCCGATAAACAAAGACTAGAAGAATAAATAAAACAAATGTAGATGATTACTACAATTAACGAAACATGCTTCATCAATTATTGAAGAAGTATTAATTTACCAAAGTCTTGAGATTCAAGTTTAAGATAAAGCCAAAGCAGCATACAGTGAAAAATGGAAAGTTATTGTTTGAAGAAAAATCATCTGCAGTGATTTTACAGAAAGTTGTCCAGGAGGAGAAATTGCTAGTTGAGAATGAACTGATGCAACAAAAGAAATCACCATGACAGAAAAACGATAAATTAATGAAGACCAAGTCTTTGGAATTGTCTTATTTGAGTATGGACCATGCATCATATAAGGATTTAGTGTTAATCATGGCCACATATCATGTTATAAAACCTCAGAAAATGGAGATTTCAAGTGGTGAGGATTTACAAATGGCAACCTGGACTTGTTCCACTGGATCGATTTCAGTCACAAAGTACCACAACTATTCAAGCCACACAAATTATGCATGGAAGTTCAAATATAAACTCCAGAACACATGGACGCGGATGATTCCACCAGTTATGTTACTGAAACTGGTCAATTTTCAGTGTCAAAACAGTTTTCGAATGGGAGTGGGTTTCATATTGTGTTGCGATGGTTTCATGCTAGCTTGAGGACAAGCTGAATCTCACGGGCGGTATTGAAACGGAGTTCACACATCGTCGTTGTAGCCAGCAGCGACGGTTGCAAAACGAATTTGTTGGCGTCAGCTTTAAATAGCCCGTCGGGGGTGTAGCTGACTAAGTCAGTGATGAGACTTGTGTCAAGTGTCTGACGTTTTCAGCAAAAAATTTGTGCAAGATAGGAGTATGGGTACCCCACTCCCCCCCCCCCCCCCTTTGGACGGAGGATGGCAACTTAACTCATCCGGAGACAAGCTGGAAAAACACATGCTCCCTCCCCTCTTTAGACGGAGGAGGGCACCTAAACTCGTCGAAGACAAACTGTGAAAGAACATACTCCCTCCCCCTTTTGACGGAGGGGGGGGGCAATTGAACTCGTCCGAAGACAACCTGCCTACGTACCCTTTGCAGGGATCAAGTCGCCCGTAGTTCGTTAAAGCACATACTCCCCCCCCTTTTGACGGAGGAGGGCAACTGAACTCGTCCGGAGACAAGCTGCCTACGTACCCTTTGCAGGGATCAAGTCGCCTCGTAGTTTATTGCAAAAGCCGTGAAAGAGGACTAGTGATAGTACCTCTTCAAGTGTTTTACGTTCCAGGAATGGAGGATTGGTGTGCCTGCCATGGTGGCGATTTCGTAGACGCCTGGGCGGATGACGGTAGTGACCTTGTAAGACCCTTCCCAATTAGTTCCGAGCTTGCCTGCGTTTTGCTCTGCTGTGTTCTGGAAGACTTCGCGTAAGACTAAGTCACCTTTGTGGAACCGTCACTCTCTGACTCTGGAGTTGTAATATCTTGAGGCGGCGTTTTGATAGTTGGTTATCCTGATGAGTGCTTGATCATGTCTTTCACTGATGAAATCCAATACGTCTAGGAGCATTGAATGATTGAGCTCCACATTTCCGGGTAAGAGATGACGCCGCACTCCAGGAGAATGGATCTCCGACGGGATAACGCATTCAGTTCCATAGACAAGGGCGAAAGGAGTCTCGCACATTGCTTGGCGGGGAGTGGTGCGGTGGGACCATAATACGCCTTCGAGCTCGTCGGCCCAGCGATCCTTCTTCTCATCTAAGCGTTTCTTGTTGATTGCTTCCGCTTGACCATTGCCTTGAGGGTAGCAGGGCGTAGCCTTGCTAAGTCGAATCTTCCATTTCGCACAAAAGGTCTCGAACCAGTTGGAGATGAACTGGGAACCATTGTCTGTGAGATTTCGAATGGAACTCCATGACAACATATGATGTTTCTCCAGACGAAACTTTCAACTTGGACATCCTTGATATTGGCATAAGCTTCAGCTTCCACCCATTTAGAAAAGTAGTCCGTTAGGACAAGTAGGAAGCGCTTCTACTCTGAGGGATGCAATGGTCCAACGATATCCATAGCCCATCTCATGAACGGATAGGGAGAAGTGACAGAAGAGAGCATCTCGGTTAGCTGATGAATATTTGAAGCATGTCGCTGACACTTTTCGCACTTGGCCGAAACTTGATGCAGTCGCCTACTATAGTAGGCCAGGAGTGACCATGTCGATTCATCTTGATTGCCAATGTTTTGCCTCCCGAATGATTTCCACATGATTTGTCTTGCCTCCTTTCCTTCCATGCAGGTAAGCAGAGGGCCAGAGAATCCCCATCTGAAGATGTTACCGTCAAGTAGGACATATCGAGCAGCTTGCTTCTGTAATTTGCGGGCTGCCCACATGTTACTGGACAGTTTTCCATCGGCAATGTATTTGCGTATCTGGTTTATCCAAATCTTGTCGCAGCCATACTCGGGTTCTTCCTCGTCTTCGTCCATGGGATTAGGAATGTCCTGAACTTTGGGACCAGCTGGGAGGTCCTCGGGCTGACCTGCGCCATCGGTCATAGAGATGTCGGTGGCGGAGACTTCGATGGCAGTTGGTTCTTGTGGATCAGTTGCGGACGTCACCGCGGGCAGACGCGCAGGTGCTGCGTCCTCGGCAGTTTCTGTCATCTTGATGTCTTCGATGTCTTTCCCCAGTGAGTCAGCAATGGCGCTTGCTCGTTTAGCAACTTGAGATCGTGTAGAGATAGCGAGCGTCGTGTCTAGTTGGATGCTGGGGAATTCGATGAACTCGACAGGAATGACCCATTTCAAAGCCGGATCTCCTGGGGGAGTTGAAGCGGAGGCAAAGTTTGCCAATGCATCAGCGTCAACATTTTCCCCTCGGAGAATTTGTGTAAGTGTAAACTCCGCGAATGTTGAGGAGAGATCCTTCACTATCTTCAAATAAGCTTCCATACCATCGTCTTTCGTTACATACTCGCCGCTGAACTGGCTAGTAATTAGTTGTGAGTCGCAAAATGCGTGAATGCGCTCGATCGGAAGTCCTGGAGCGAGTCGCATGCCAGCGTAAGGGCCTCATATTCCGCTTCGTTGTTAGAAGCCTTGAAACCGAGACGAAAAGACTGTTCAAGGACCTCTCCTGTCGACGAGGCTAAGCGTATTCCTACTCCGGATCCATTTTTTGAAGACGAGCTGTCGACGTGTAGTTCCCAAATCCCGGGTTGTACTTTCTTTGAGTCTTTGTCTTCTGGAAGTTCTATGAGGAAGTCTGCCAGCACTTGTGATTTGTTGCATGTTCGCCCCTTGTACTCGATGTCATACTCACTGAGTTCTACAGCCCACTTAGCCAGCCTGCCAGATTGACTTAGGCTATGTAAAACTGAACGCAACGGGAAGGTGCTAAGGATAATAATAGAGTGAGATTGGAAGTAAGGCCTGAGCTTTCGTGACGCCATGAGGACGGATAGTGCTAGCTTCTCTAGTTGAGTATATCTTGTCTCACCGTCCGTAAGAGTCTTGTTGACGTAGAAAATAGGCTTCTGCTCGCCTTTTTCTTCGCGGACAAGTACGGCGCTGACAGCTGTTTCAGAAACAGCGATATAGAGGAAGAGAGGTTCTCCCGTCACTGGCTTAGCGAGGATGGGTGGTGTTGCCAGGTATTCCTTGAGCTGCTTGAAAGCATCTTCGCACTTCTCACTCCACTCGAACTGTTTGTTTCCTCGCAGCGTGTTGTAGAAAAGGAGACACTTATCGGTAGAACGTGAGATAAAACGATTGAGCGCAGCCACTTTCCTAGTCAATCTCTGCACCTCGCACTTATTCCTCGGTGACGCCATCTAGATCAGCGCGTCGATTTATTTCGGATTAGCTTTAATACCCCGACGGGTAAACCAAATACCCAAGGAATTCTCCGGAAGTCACCGCGAATCTGCATTTCGTCGGGTTCAGCTTAATGTTGTAGAGGTCGAGTTCGTTGAAGCATTCTTGAAGGTGAGAGATGTGGTCTTTCTCCTCAAGAGATTTCACTAGCATATCATCTATATAGACCTCCATGGTTTTCCCCAGCTGATCTTGGAACATCTTGTTCACTAGTCTCTGATATGTTGCACCAGCGTTCTTCAGGCCGAAGGGAATTACCTTATAGTAGTAGATGTTGCGGTTTGTGATGAACACTGTCTTCAAGAGCCATCAAAATCTGGTTGTAGCCGGAGAAGGCGTCCATAAAGCTTAAAAGCTTGTTTCCCGCCATTGCTTCCACTAAATGGTCGATATGATGTAAGGAGAAGTTGTCTTTCGGGCATGCTTTGTTAAGGTCGGTTAAGTCCATGCAGACGCGCCACTTCCCATTTTTCTTCTTCACCACGACTGGGTTGGCGAACCATTCGGGGTACTTGACTTCGGTAATCGATCCAACTCGTAGAAGTCTTTTGACTTCGTCATTGACGACCTTTGCTCGCTCAGGACCTAGCTTCCTCCTCTTCTGCTTCATTGGCTTAAACGTTGGGTCAACATTGAGCTCATGGCTAGCAATGTTGATATCTATCCCAGGCATGTCCTCCGCGGCCCAGGCAAAGGTATTGACGTTCTTCTAGAGGAAATCCACCAGTTCCTTTTTAAGGTCTTCGTCAAGCGTAGCTCCGATTTCGACACATCTCTCATGGTGATATTCGTCGATACACACAGAAACTACAGGTTCACAGGTAGGTCGCTTTTCGTCTACGCGGCCACCTGCAATCTGTAATTGCTATAAGAGGTTGGTCAGGTCGCTGACCTCATCGGAGATGGTCCTCGCCCTCTTTTGTTGCCCCTGCGGTGCAGAGCCGTCCTTCTTCTCTTCGAGGTTGCGCAGCTTGTGCTAAGCCACGAAGTACATGCGAGAATCTTTTTGGTTCCCCCATATTGTCTTCACGCCTAGATTCGTTGGAAACTTAAGGCACAAGTGGTATGTTGAAGGCATAGCTCGCATCTGATTGAGCCAGGGAGTTCCTATAATCATGTTTTAGATTGCAGGATGGTCGGATACTGTGAAGTCCACCATCTTCTTAACGTTGCCAGCTTGGACAGGTAGGCGAATCATTCCCATTGTCATGGTTGTCTCGCCAGAGAAGCCTGTTATGGGTTTTGGATGTCCTCTGATTGTGGATAGATCGACCTTCATTCGTTCCAGCGTATCCTTGAAGATGACGTCCACTGAACTTTCGGTATCAATGAGAACGCGAGCGACATTAAAGTCGAAGACAGTCAAGTTGATCACAAGAGGATCGTTGTGTGGATGATCGAGACCCTCAGCGTCTTGTTCGTCGAAGGTAATAGGGTCGCTGGCAAGCTTCGGCTTTGCAGATGCAGATATGTTAGCGCAGACCTCGGCGCGCCGCTGGTATGCTTCGATCACAGGAACGTTGTCAGCACAATTCTGTGATTCCCCCTCATTATCATGTAGATGGTATCCTGCGGGTTCTCGTTTTCTGGGTTGTCATCGCGGCGTTGGCGCTTGGAGTGCCCCGCCTGCGGTTCGGTGTCAACAGGAGCCTTCACTTCTTCTGGCTTGAAGTCCGACAGGCTGACGTTGCCCTTAAGAGTGCCACCAATCAGTTTAGTTATCAGCTGCCGCTCCAACTCGCGACACTTTGCAGTCGAGTGTCCGCTTGCCTTGTGGAACTCGCAATACAGCTTCTTGTCGTACCCCTTCGGATCTCTGACCCATGTATAGTTTTCTCTGCCGCGACCTCGTCCGCGGCCTCACCGTCGGTCGTAACTTGATGACTCCACTTGGTAGTTATGGGCTCCTGCGGATCCTCCTTCATACTGGATGAAGGCGGGATTACCTTTCTTTGGCGTAGCGGGGGTCACAGCCTAAGCGGGTTCACTTGCTTGCTTAGCCTTTCCGCCCCTCTTGGCGCGGACTTCCTCTTCACTTCAAGCAAAGTCTGTAGCACTGTGAAATGTGTCTTGAATGGTTATCGGTGGGTTGATGGTCAATTCTTGCCAGAACGGAGATGGGCATCGGAGCGCTCCTCTCAAGGCCTCAAGTGCGGACGTGTTGTTAATACCGTCCACTTTTGACAACGTGTGTTTAAACCTTGTCATGAAATACCGTAGACTTTCATTCTCACCTTGCCGGTTCGTCCATAACTCCGCGTCATAGATCTTCTGTTCCGCGAAGATGTTGTAATGCTGCACAAACATCTCTGAGAGTTGATGGAAGGTGTAGATTGAGTTCTTTTCTAACTTATAGAACCATTGGAGGGCAGGTCCCTTGAGGCTTTCCATAAACAGCTTGCAATAGCCGATATCTTTCTCAGCTTCTTTGAAGTTTGCCCTCCCTAGAGCCACCTCAAACTCCATCAGATAGTCTGAAGGGTCCATGGTTCCTTCGTAGATTGGAAGCTTGATTCTTCCGAGATCAGAGATTTTAGCCCTCGCAATCCTCTCAGTGAAGGGTGTGTTTCGTGCCTTCTCGAGCACATAGGCAACCCCAGGAGCCTTCCCCGAGCTACAGTACATCTGTGATTGGGTAGTCTTTAGGTCGAAGACGACCCGCTCCATCTGATCCTTTATCGTAGCGATCTCCACGTCTTGAGACTGCTTTAGTGTCCTGGGCTCTTGTTCCTTCTTGTATTGCATGGTTTCCGTCCAAGAATACGAAGATGCAGTCCGACTATCTGAAGCGCGCGAATCACGTGGGTTACCACCTCTATTGTCTGTTCGCGCACGCCTTCGAGGAGCTGGTCGATCCTCGTCTGAGATCTCCTCGGTGCGCTCCGGAGTTCTGTCAGATTCCCGTCGTGGCGGTGGTGGCGGCAAGTCGTCCGGATCCCTTTGAGCAGCACACTGTGTGGAGAAGTTGAGGCGACGCGGGTCGAAGCGACCCCTGAGTCCAATCGTGTCGGGTTTTTCGCGCTTCCTTCGCGAAAGAGCCTTCAGCTCATTTGTAGTTGCCTCGTTGAACTTCTTCTGCTCGTTGGAATCTTTTAGGAGCGTTTGCAGCATCTGCTTGGCCTCGGTCATGTCTCTAAGGTTAGCAGCGTCGTTGTTAGCAGGGGCTTCGACGGAGTTCTCCTCCTCTGGGTTGGTTCTATGAGACGAGGACTCTTCGGCGCTGCTGCTTGATTTGTTCTCTTCGTCGTTCATCTTTCCAGATCTTGTGTGGAACCTAGCTTCTTTGTGTTAGAAATTCTCAAGCTCCCCTTAGATGGCGCTAAATTGTGGGAGTCAAGACTATCACAATTATATTTGTAAGGGTTTCGTGAGGAAGCAGAGATTTTTAGGTTAAGCTATGAAGACAACAAGACCTAAGTAAAGTTTTTGTTATTCCTGTGTATGCTTTTGTGAACAAAGTTGCGGATACCTTTACAAGGGTTTGTACATCGACATAGTGTTCCTCCGTCGGCTAGGTTTTCCATAAAGGATTATGTTAAGTTTCCTAAGTCTTCGCGGATTTCCTTTTTTCGTCCATGTTGGTTGCGCCGAAGTGGGCTTTGCAACTGGACTGGACTTCAGCATTGAGACTCCAAGCTCGCGCGGTCGTTCCGACGCAGGAAGACTTCGTAACTGCTATGCTTATCTTCCGGAGATATCTGGGCTTGTCTTCTTAACTGGCTTCGGCCTGAAGCCCAACGCAGGAAGTCTTCGGGTCTTTCTTGCGGAGCGAAGATATGATCTTTCCCGCGAGAGGAAGACATGATCTTTCCTGCGAGGTGAAAGCAGGGGTCTTCGGTGGCATCTCTGCCAGAGTCTTCGATGTCACCCTATCAAAGTCATCGGTGGCCCCTGTGTTGATACTTTCTTCTGCATGAAAGCAAGACTTAGAAGACTTCGCCTCGCAGGCGGAGAAGACTTCGTCTTGCAAGCGGAGAGGAGTTAGGATCGGAGAACACTTGTCTAGAAACAATTTAAGAATCATATATTCTCTAGATGTCAACGTGATTCAATGTACATTTGTTATGTTAACCAAACTTTGAACATTGACGTTGAGCGGGTGAAATCCGACCCCAACACTCGTTGTTTAAAGGCTTAAGCAAAATGGCTGGAAAGATTGCAAACTACCGAGCAGATTAAGTCAGATGATATAACCACATTTGTTTCTAAGGTAAAGAATATGAAACCACAATGGACCATCTTATAGAAACAACCATCCAAAACAGAGACTACTCTTAAGATAAACTCATAGAAACAAACATCCAAAACATAAAAATAGTATTCTTAACATAAACACATAGAAACAACCATCTAAAACAGAGGAAAGTCTTAAGATAAACTAGATAACCAAAACGGTAGACAGAAAAATATCCAAAAGAAAACCAGATATGTCATAAGATAAAGTGATAAACTCGATAACCAACTGAAAAATCTGATAGACGAATCAGAGATTCATAGCGTCAGCTATGGCAGAGGTGACCTCACGAACAAGTTCCGTCTTGCGCAACATAAATCCAAGTCCATCCAAATGCAACGCTCTCCATCTCTGTTCAAGCTTCTGTTTCTTCTTCTTTGGCATGAAGCTCCACTTTTCCATGACAGATTTTTCACCAAGACCCGTATTAGCAACTGATCCTACAAGATAAGACATCTGAAACCAGTCTTGATCATCACTACCAACCACTATTACATCTTCATCCTCTTCTTTCACCTTCCTCTTTGTCATCTTTCTTGATTTTGCAGCAGTAGATTCAACATCACGGTCCCAAATAGTCGTGGACAGGTCAAATATCTTCTGATCATGAGCTTTCGCAAAAACCTTTTTCTCCAACTGACCCATAAACTTCCTCTTGAAAGTCTTGATCTTCTCCATGAATTGTTCACAAGTAACCTCAAAGCTAATATATACTAGTTTTATCCTTACTAGAATATGGAAGCTTACCAAATTCAGTTTTGAAATCGATGATGCCTTGTAGCACACGGATCTCGTCGTCATCAGTGAAAAGTTTTTGGCAAACTTTCGGCTTCTCCTCTACGGATGCAAGAACCTTAGTCTTCTTTGTCTTTTGGACAGCCACGGTCGAAACTTGATTCTCTGTTTCAGTTTCAGAGAGTGCACCCGAAGGATGAGTTTTGAGTGTCTCGTCTACATGTTGTTCTTCCACTTCCACTTTGTCATTGTGGCTTGGTGAATCTTCCACCGGCTTGATGACTTGCTTCCTATTCTTTTTAGCCATGGAAATTTTCAAAAATGTTCTAAATGTGGTGGAGTGGAGAGAAGAAGTGAGAAATAGATAATGACGGTTAGGTTTATTGGAAGAGTTTGTCTCTCTATTAAATACAACGGCTTCCTTTTATTGGAAACTGACAAAACAAAAAATATTTATTTAATATGGTGGCTTGCATGTAATCTTGGAAGTTTCTTTTTATTTCTTCGAGATCAGATGAAAAAAAAATAGATTTAGAAATGCTTTATGGACAATTACATCTAATTGCATTTATAACTAATGAGTTTTTTTTATCATAAAAGTGATAAATATTTTTGTTTAAGGGTTTTAACAATGAATCCGTAATAGGTGAAAATATATGTATTTCAAAAATTCACATTGTACAATCTACTAACTAACTTTGAAGGCTCTGAAAATGAAAATCTAATGATGATTAGAGTTAATTAGTTCTCTGTGCTTCTGGATTTCATTTGTCCAAAGCCAGTTTTTTTTTAAAATAGCACCACATAACTTTAAACATGTTAACAAATATACTGCTATTAATCATTTTAAAGCTTTTTATGTAATATATCTACATACGAAGATTTAAAGTCGATGAAGAGTCTATATCCTTTTTTTTTTTGTTACAAATCAGAGAGCCTTGGTTCATCATTTTAACGTTCAATTATTTAATATGGTAGGTGGCTCTAGCTTGCATGTAATCTTGGAATTGATTTTTATTTCTTCGAGATCAGATGAAAAAAAAGAAGGTTTAGAAAAGCTTTATGGACAATTTATACTGATTGCATTTATAATTCTTAATTTGTTTTTTTAATCAATAATCAAATTGAACGTCTCTCCCAAGTCCCATGTATGATATGTTCTTTTTGTTAAAAATATATTTCATCATTTTTGGTGTTTGATGTATAAACCGCCGTGTTAGTTCTCTATTTTCAATGCTATCTGTCTTTATCCTCCAATTATACATTTCCAGAAAGTTCATCTTAATTTGCATGTTCACTACTTGGTCACTTTCACAATGGAAGTACTTAATTACTGACAACAAAAAATGTTATATAGATGGTTGTATTTTGTTTTTTTACAAAAGGCATTGAAGATCAGCTCTATAGGCACGTGAATGAATTGTCTAATTTCAAAAAGAATTTCCAAACGAAAAGAGAAAACTATATTCTCTCCTTGATGGTTTTTTTTGTTTTAAATTGTTTTAGAAAGCTTGAGTTTTTACATTTTTATGCAAATTTTATGAGGTAATGATGATCAATTGTAAATTTCAAAACATATTATTTGATTTTATTGAACTATTATTAATTTAAAGTTATAGAAAAATATTTTGTATAAAAAATAATGTATTTATAGTTAAACATTAATTTATTTTTTTTAATATGTGTGAAAACCTTATAAAATCAAGCAGAAATTTAAGAAAAATGTAAAAGTCACTAATTTATTTCCCACCTAAAATCTTATATCAAATTAGGCAGACTCACCTAGTAACAGTAATCAGCGATTCCATAGCATATATTTTAAATCCTCCATCTTAGAAAGTATTATTTTGAAAATGAAAAACTAATGATGATAACAGTTAGTTAGTTCTGTGTGCTTTTGGATTTCATTTGTCCAAAACCAATTTTTTTTAAAAAGCACTACATAACGTTAAACATGTTCACAAATATAGCTGTACTGCTATTAATCATTTTAAAACCTGTACATAACCACATATGAATGAGATTTGAAGTCGATGAAGAGTCTATAATCTTACAAATCAGAGAGCCTTGGTTCATCATTTTAACGTTCAATTGTGTAAACTCTTTCTAAACAATACTCGTTGGCTTTTGCTAATTAGCTATGCAAACGAAGGCACTGCAAATATAAGAAGCTTGCTTGCCATAACAAGCAAGGTAAAACAACTTATACAAAAGACACAAAGAAAAATTATGAATTTGTAAACCCGTGATTGACGCGGCGCTTACTTTAATTATACAGTCGCTGCTTTGGGAGACAGAAAATCGGAAATCTTGCTCGTGTAGAAATCTGGTTGTATCTTGTTCTCAGGGCTTTCCAACATTGAGATTGAAGTAACACCTTCAAGTCCACAAAGACAAAATGAATAAAATTTTACTGACTTAGACTGTTAAACCCAAGATTGTGCAGATAAAGAAGGAACTGTTTATGGATTAGTTGTACCAGATAGGACAAGCAGAGTTTTACAACCGCCATTCTGCCCGAACAAAATGTCAGTGTCCAATCTATCACCAACCATGCATATCTGTGACTTTTGGATTCCAAATCTGCACATTTTTAAAAAATTGGCAATACACAATGTTATGGATCATACTCACACCTTAGAAAGTTAATGATGGAAATACACACACATTTTTTTCTTTGATTCATGCACTTGTAGCATACCCATTATAGACACGACTAGGGAAACAGAAATGTAAATTGCTTTAATTAAGCAAATACAGAAATGAAAAAGCAGAAGAAAGATTGAATATGAGAATCTAGAAGCCTTACTTGTCTGCTAAATAGTCCATCATAAACGTTGAAGGTTTTCCAACAACAAGAGGCTCACGTTGAGTTGATCCAACAAGAGCACCAACCATAGAACCACCGCCTGAAACCGAATAATCGCGTATTGGTCGTTCAAGGATGAAAAAAATGATAACCATAGAAAAAGAAAGAATTTTTGTAACTATAGTGGTCCGTCGCCAAATTCACCTTAGTACCACATTAGGTTAATGTGCTAGAATTGAAATTAAAATCCTTTTCTTTAATAAGAAAAGATTATGATCCATGAAAATAGTAAAAACAATGCAAACAAGAAGCCAACCTGCCCATTCTTGAGCATCGGTAAGGTGCGTGACAGCATCTCGGTTTGTAGCAATGAAAAGACACCCAGGGTTTTCGCGGATACAGAGTGTTCCATACCTTCCATTGAAAAGAAGCTGTTAGATCACCATACGATTGATAAAGCATAACTCATCCATAAACCAGCAAAGATTAACAGTCTTGAACTGCTATTTTGTTACATGGAAAAAAAAAAAACTCTACAGGAGGACCTACTGAATTTTGTAGTAGTTGAAATAGCGATCAAATCCAACCACAACGGCTCCCACCTGGAAAGCGTTTTCAGTAAAACTATACTCAGTTTCCGTCTCATGAAGAACAAGTTCATCGACTCTATAAGTTGAAGTAGAAAGAAAAACATAAAGAAATCAAATAAGGATGAGATACATCATGATCATGCTCCATTAGAAACCCTGGCTTCAATTCAATCTGCCTTTTACCATCCTCCTGTATTTGAACAATTAACTGTTCAGGATAATGACAACAAACAAATATTCCTGGAAGCTGGTAAGAAAGGTCAGTGCTACATACCGGACCTCCAAGGTATTGAAAACCAGCAAGCTCGAGCTCTTTCAAGATACCCTCCTCACCGATCACGTACACCTGAATAAACATGCATCAGAACTTGCAAAGGTACTCTTTTAATCATCTGATTGGTACACGAGACAGAGAAATAGACGATTAAGAGATGGTTTACCTTCTTATCCTTTGGGAAATCGATAGATTGCAAGTATGCAGCTGCAGCAAAAGAAGAAGCAAATATCTCCTCCTGCAAAGAAAAGAGAAAACGATACTTTAATCGAAAAAAGTGAATTGTAGATACAGAGGAGCTAGAAATACTGAAGTAGTAAGTCACTAACCTCGTTAACATTGAGGCCAAGAGTCTCAAACTTTTTACCATATTGTTTCCTAGACTTTGTTGAGTTATTGGTAACAAAAACCAACCTCTTCCCCTGTAAAGTTTGAGATTCAAATACCAAAATTGATGTAATGTAATGTAACAAAAACTTGCAAAAGAATTTGAGACGGAGAAAATCGATTGCTTACCGACCTTGGCACGGAGCATATCAAGAGTCTCAGGAACTCCCTCAATCAATTTATCTCCTTTCCAAATTACTCCTACAAGCAAACAAAACAAATCCACTCTCTCGCAATTCAGACACCAAATTCCTCTAAGATTGATCTGATCTAAACAAATTCATTAGAAAAATTCCAAAAAAAAAAAAAAAAATGACTAACCGTCACAATCGAAGATAAAAGTTTCGACGGAATCGATGAGCTGATCAGCATTCTCCAACTGTTGCGTGGTGGCTCTCGGGGTTAAATTGGGAGTTGTCGTCGTCATTCGGAGAGGCTTATGGTGGATTCGATGTCGGAATCCGGAGAAGAAAGGTTTGGTGGTTGTGTTGGGTAAGAGAGACGACAAGGAGGAAGAAGAAGAAGAGACCGGAGAGATTGCAGAAGCAATTGTTCTACTAAACATTTTGTTTTTCTTCTCTTTCTTATTTCTGTTTCCGCTTCTTTTGGAATGTTTTTCTTTTTTTAATTAATTATAATTTGGTTAATACGAGGGAGGGTGGATTGTGGTGACGTGGTAAATTGGGTGGACGTTGTACAAGATATCATCATCAACTGGATCAACAATTATTGGACACACATTGTTTAGATCAAAAAAAAAAGATACACACATTATCTAATTTGGTAGATCCCAATTGATAAGATTGACATTATTATGCATATATAAAGTAGGTGTCAAAATATTGCGGTAAAATAGATCAAGAGTTGAAAATTGCCTATCGAATTATTCGAAAAATGTGTATAAAGCAAGATGCCTCTTACGCAGTGATAAAAAAATGGTCTAGGCGATTGCCAAGGCCCCGATTAAGCGCTAGATACTCAGACGATTCCTAGATAACTGTCTAGACTATGGATATTATCTTATACGCATTAAATTATGTATTTCTCTTATTAAACGGATTTATGCGGCATCACTATTAAGCATTCTAAGCGCCAGACGTTTAGTATATATAGCTTCTATTAATTGTTTGGCAAGCCTCTTTGAACGTGATTTAGTTTGAGAGAAACACTCGTCTACATCTAAACTCCCACAAATTGCCGACTTTCAGCACCAAAAAGATAGATCAATTGGTGCAAAATCGTATTTTTAGCGTTGATATACTCATCCATCTCAGTCCTCAACAATGATCCAACTCTGGTGGTATTCTACTCAGTGACAATACTCCGATCATCAAATTAACTACATTCTCTTTCGACTCATGTATGTCTTTCTATTCTCTTGTTTCTCACGTTTTCTATCAAAGATGGTGTAATTTCGATACCAATTTAGTAGATGATTAAGAAAAAGATGACGATTACTCATATGTCACATATAACATGTTTCTCATATTCAAACAAAATAACATGTTTCTTGCAACGCAAGTCACATACTCTTGCAAGAAAACCGCTTTCTTGTCTGGAAAGGAAGTTGTGAAAACACTAGATATTGGGCTTGATCGATTGTTACACTAGACTATGGGCTTAGACCCAATATTAGGCTTGTCAATACAATAAAATCTTTAAAAATCTCTCTAACAATTTTTTGTGTTATTAGAAGCTGACAAAACACATTCCTTTGCTATTAAGAAGGAAGTACTTTTATTAGTTTGGCTTAAGTGTTTTAATTTGGTTGGTTCAAACTATGACATGGCTTTAGAAAATGATAACATGGTTTGTGAAAAATGGTGACATGGATACCAAATTGAACTAATGAAATTAATAAAAATCATACAAAACAAAATTATATCTCACAAACGTCGGCCATTCACATTGTTTTGGAGATTTGAAAAGACAAAAATATGGAAATCTATACAAATTTTTGAAGGATTTTTGAAATTTATGTCTTTAATAAATGCCAACAAAATAACATGCGTTATTCACGAACAAACTCAAATTGAATTATTATTATTGTATTCAAGATATGATTCAGAATTTCAAGAACAAACTGGGATTTCTTTTTAATATATAAATGTTGAAACAATGCTTGGAAATTTTTTTATGTCAACTGGAAATAATACTCACGTTTGTTATTTGTTCCTTAATGTTGAGGAACAAATGGATGTTCCAAAGAATAATGAAACAGAAATAAAATTTTCTTTGTTAGATTTGGAATTATGAAAAAATAACTAATAAAGACAATAAACGAATATTATATCCTATATTCTTTTAACTAATTTTTTTACCATATTGGAATAAATATGAAAATATCCCAAAAGATAACTAAAAATAATTTTTAACGTTAAACGAAACTAAACCTACTCCACGTCTCTTATATATATAGAGAACAACTTTTGGAACATGTGTGCATACTCTTTCTATAGTTTTTTTCGGTTGGGTTTCTCAATCTCATATCCAACTTTCTCATTAGTTTTTCTTCATTTATCAATTTCATGCATGTTTCCTTTTGTATATTGGCTTTTTGCATATAAAAAGTTTATTGTGTTTTTTAGTTGGTTTTTACAATTGTTGATTTTTTTCCTACGAAACCTAATTGATGGTCAAATCTGATAATCATATCAAAATATATATATATATTTTTTTGGTTTTAATATCAAAATATATTTGCTAATGAATTTTGCTTTTTCTTCCAGGTTGTTGGAAACCATCAACACAAAAGGGTTAAAATAACTTGATCTCTTCCTAAACAAATGGTATTCATTATTTCTTCATGTCTATACTTTGTTCCATTTAATTTTAGTAAGCGACATAAGTATTCAAAACTTCTATGCGATTTTGCAGAAAAGTGACAACAATGACCAACTGTTTAGGCAATTTAAGCAATCACTTATGAAAGTTGAGAAAGTTTAATACATCTCAAGTCGAACCGCTTCCTATAAATATTAGATTTTAGAGCTTCGCACCATTCCAAGTCGTCATCGATTTGGAAAATAAAAATATGGTGGCCCATTAGTAGGTGTCAGAGTCATGATCATAATGTTTTATTAAGGGTGGGTTCGATGTTTAAATTTTTTTGCTTTGGCATTAGCAATTAATGGATTTAGAACTTTTTACCGTTTTCAACAACTACTCCAACCTACTAAAGCTAGAGATATCGATCTATTTTATTTATTTATTTTGATATTTATTGATCTATTTCTTTTATCGGTTCATGAAGCCATGTCCGATGTTTAACTCTGTGACGTTGGTATCGTGTGAGGTTGAGAAAGAATGAAAGATTCAGTATTGGGCTTCATCAAATTGTGGTTAGCCAATAAAAGCATGATGGTAATCAAAGATTCAATAGTTTTGAGATTCCAGTGAACTAGAGTGCAATACGATGTAACAAGCGAAAATTTGGCTGATTGGTTATTGGAGCCTCAAGCCATATAGTTTATTGTACGCTACAAATCAAGTTTTGAAGCAATAAGTTCAGATATCTTACCGGATTAAAAAACTACGCATTGATAAAAATCGTATAATTGTGCCTACCATAATATATTGAACAATCATTACGATTTGTAGCTAATGCTGTGCTATTTCTTTTGGTCTTTATTTTTAGTTTTAGGATAGTAAAGGTAAAAAACCACTAAAACCACCAAGTTTACCAAGACACTAGATGACCGACCCGCACCGTGTGCGGGTATAAACATGATTGTATATATGTTAAATTTTAATATCAAATGTATTATAAATTGTAAAGTATGAAAAAATAAGATACCATAATATGTAAAGGTTGATGAAAAAAAAAGTTTTAAATGGGTAATTCAATGATACGTCGAATAAACAAAGTTCTCCAAGAACATAAGTCTATTTGAAAAAGTATAAATAAACAAAAACAATATCTTAAAAACTATTAAATGTTTTGGAACACTTCCTTGTAGACAACATTCATCGTCTTCTTTTCCACTTTTCCTTCTTTGTCGGTGGTTAGAATTTTCAACCTACTCCTAGATTTTACTCTCGATACGGCAACATATAACTGTCCATGAGAGAATACCGGTCTAGGTAGCCACAAACCAACATTTTTCAGTGTCTATCCTTGACTTTTATTTATGGTGACTGCAAAAGCTAAAGTCACTGGAAACTGCCTGCGACGCATCCTGAAAGGGAACTTGGTTTCTGGTGGTGTGACTAACATCCTAGGAATACAAACTTTTTCGCCTAGTTTATCATTAAAAGTTAGGATTCTACTCTCAATCGCATGATGCGCCAACTTAGTAACAATTAACCTAGTCTCATTACATAACCCTCCTTTAGGATCAATGTTACGAAGACACATGATAGGAGCACCAACCTTTAATCTCAAACAATATTTAGGCATTCCAGACACTTTGATGCTGTTCAAAAACTCTGCTGGGTACACCAAGTCATCTTCTGGGTCTAATATCTGAAGGTTCAATGCTATCAGAGCTTAGATAGACTTTTTCTTCACCTGAGTTAATCACATATAAGGAATTAATGAGTATAATTCATTATGAAGTGATCATCTATTTATTTGAAAGAACTTAAAAACAAAAATTCATAATATTGTTTACCTGATAATCTTGAAAGCATATAATCATTGATTTGATCAACATCATCATTGGTAGGACTCAGTATCGCCCTTTGTTTGTAAAAATCACTATCAAATGAATTTCCAAATGACTCACCATAAACTTCCCTCACAATAGTTTCGATTGGATCTCCACAATCAGTTATCAACAAATCTTCAGGTATGTCAATCTCTAATTCTCCGTCATTTGGCAGGTTGATATTTCCATTACCAATATCCAAAATCCATTTGGAGAAACCTTGAAGTTCTTCAGCATCTTTTTCACTAAGTCCAGCAAGCAATCTCATGTTTTTGGTAAGCTTCAAAACTTTGCAGTGTTCCCAAAGGTATGACGCATTTAAACTTGCCAAAACAGTTTCTGACCTGCCACCTCCAGTGATAACTAGCAAAATCTGTCTAAAATCACCTCCAAACACAACAACCTTACCTCCAAACGGCTTATCATCCGAAGATTCCATAATATCGCGTAAGGTACGATCTAACATCTCAAAGCAGTGCTTGCTCATCATAGGAGCTTCATCCCATACTATAAGCTTTGCTTGTTTAACTAATTCAGCTTTATCTGATCCTGGAGTCATATTGCAAGTGGTGAATTCGCCTGGATTAATTGGAATTCCACACCTTGAATGAGCTGTTCTGCCACCTTCTAACAACAACGCAGCAATCCCACTTGATGCAGTGTTAAGAACAATATGACCTCTGGATCGAACTGCAGCATACTCCATGTAACGCCCGTGAACCGAAAAAAGGCGTTTGGTTGGTTATGTGTGTGTGACACACGTTGATTCGCAAAGGTTTGTGCGTTTCTGACGTTGTGTCGCGTGACACAAGTGAGTGTGTCGCGCGACACAGGCCTGAATCAGACCGAATTGTTCGGTTCTGGTTTGTCTCGGTTCGGGGTCGGTTTAGTAACCTAGGGTTCCCCTATTTAAACAGAGAAACGCATTTTCTTCTATGTTTGGGCCGAAATTGGGATCAGAAAAAGGGTTGAGAGAGAAGAGAAGTTCTTGTGAGGATTCGAGAAGGTTTTCAGGGAAATTCTTTTGGATTCTTCCTGTTTCTCAATCCAAACTGTTGCTTTAGTGTTTTGGGAGGGTTTAGAACGTAGGAGAGCTTGTGGTTGGATCGATTCCAGACTGTTTCGGAGTTTCTGGGATTCGTTCTTCGCCTTCTTCACCTTTTCCATCCAGAACCAAGTGAGTGCGCGACCATAGACTCTCAGGAAGTAGTTTTATGTGATATGATTGCTTGTTATCGTTCCTTGTTGGATTGTCGTGGTATATGAGATGTTTTGATGCAGTTTTCGTGATCAATTGAACTGGGAATTGAGTCACGAGAGGATGAGACTTGATTTCAGGTTCAGCGCGCTGTGTCGCGCGACACACATTACCCGTGTTGCGCGACACAGAGCATTGCTGCGTGTTGTGTTGATTGCTTGCTGGTTCTTTCCTGATTGATCATCCTGGTATCCTATATCCTATTACTGAGTAATTAGTCTGTTGATGGGAGGACCGTCTCACTGGGTATTTATGATAATACTCACGCAACTCTTATAACCATGTGTTGCAGGTAAAGAAAAGATGTGATCGTGGAATCAAGGCCGGGAAGAGAGGATGATCCTAGGGTCTCGATTGTTTGGAATTGCTAGGGTGTTAGTGATTCTGGAATGTGGAACTTGTTAGACTCGATTAAGTTGTTAGCCTGTTGGTTGTTGTGGAATTGAATATTGATAATTGGTTGATTGGTTTATTGGAATTGATTGGTTGATATTTGTCTGGTTTGGTCGATTTGATTCTGCTAGTTTAATATGTTGCTGATAATTGTTGAGAATTAGTATTTATGGGAATACTAATTCGATGTTTAAAAAAAAAAAAAAAAAAAACGGTCGGGTTGTTTCAATTTGGTATCAGAGCCCTTACGGTTCTAGGGCGGGTGAACGTAGTATATTGATTGATTTATTTTGAGTGGTTAGTCAGTTGATTATTGTTTGGGTTTGGAGTCCTGGATCATCTTCTCTGAGCCTTCAGTATGGTTCCACGGTAAGTGTTATTGTTTTATGATTTCCGTGTCTAATGCTTAGTCTTCTGTGACAAGTCAGTGGGTTATGGCTAGAGGCAGAGGTCGTGGTGCCCGTGGGGCTAGAGGGCATGGTCGCGGCCGGGGTCGGGGACCGGTGGTTGATCCTGTTGAGTCGAGTGGGACTCAAGAGGCCACGCAGGAGGAGGTTGCAGAGTCGCAGATACCTCCAGAGCCTGTGGGTGGTACAGAGTTAGCCAGTGTGGGGCAGGGCCCAGGTGAGGATCCTGGAGGGGGCGATGCTCAGGGTCGGTTGGACCGGTTGGAAGCGATGATGCTTCAGGTTCTTGAGCTGTTGCCAGGTGGGGCACCGGCTCAGGGGTATGCTCCGGGTGTACAGCCAGGGGTGGCTGGTGTTGAACCGTTAGCGGCGGTTGTTCGGCCAGCAGTGGTCCGGGGGCAGCCAGGTGTGGCGGCTGCAGAGGAGGCTCCTTCCTACCTGAGGATTTTGGAGCAGATGCATAGGATTACTACTGGGTATTTCTCGGGCGGTGCTAAGCCTAAGGAGGCTGCTGCATGGAGGAGCCGTCTGGAGCGTAATTTCCAGGCGCTGAGGTGTCCCGAGGGATACAGAGTGGACCTTGCGGTTCACTACTTAGAGGGTGATGCACACCTGTGGTGGAGAGGTGTGACGAGCAGGAGGCCGCAGGCGGGGATGACCTGGGCGGATTTTTTGGCGGAGTTTGACGCCATGTATTTTCCGCAGGAGGCGGTGGACCGGATGCAGGCACAGTTTTTGGCGCTGACTCAGGGAGTGAGTTCGGTTCGGGGTTATGATGAGCAGTTCGGTCGGCTGTTGGTGTATGCTGGTAGAGAGTTTGGGAGCGAGGAGTCCCAGATTAGGAGTTTCATGCAGGGACTTCGACCGGTGCTGAGGACGCTGTGCAGGGCTCGTAAGTACGCCACGAGGGCGGAGTTGGTTGAGACTGCGGCAGCCATTGAGATTGATATGGGGACAGAGCTGGCTGCAGCGCTTAGTCCACCGGTGCAGCAACAGCAGCAGAGGAGGCCGCAGCAGCAGCAGGCAGGTGCGAGCCGGGGCGGTAAGCCGGCTCAGGGACAGAAGAGGAAGTGGGAGGGCTCTTTGGGTTCCGGTTAGAGGGCCCAGAGTGGTCAGAGTGGTGCGGGGTGCTATGGTTGTGGGAGCACGGAGCACCGGGTGGCAGCTTGTCCGAAGAGGAGAGAGGTTCGGACTACACAGGCATGTTTCCATTGCGGAGAGGCGGGGCACATTAGGGTGAGGTGTCCCAAGTTGCAGATGGCAGTGGCAGTGGTGCAGCCAGTGCAGGGGACGGGGTTGATGTGCAGCCATTGAGGCAGCTTGCAGCGCCGCATGTGTTCACTTCGGCAGAGATGGGAGGTCCTAGCGCCAGGCCGATCACAGGTACATTAACCTTAACTTGGTGAATTTCAACTATATGTTGCGAATTGCTTGTTTTGGGAGTCTTGTATTTGTGGTAATACTTTAGGCTCTGTGACACATGAATTGTGTAGGGACCTTAGTAGTAGGCGGGCGTGATTCCCATGTCTTGTTCGATTCTGGAGCTTCGAATAGCTTCATTACACCGGAGTGTGCGGAGTGCAGTGGGATCCAGAGCGATTCCGGGGAGCAGCCGGGAGTGGTTAGAGTGGCTGGAGGGAAGACTTTGGCTACTTTCGGGCGGGCTTGTGGAGTATATATACTAGTGGCAGGAGAGGACATGCCGGCAGATTTGATTATCAGTCCAGTGGAGTTGTATGATGTCATTTTGGGGATGGATTGGCTGAATCATTACAGGGTTCATCTAGATTGTCATCGAGGTCGAGTGGTGTTTGAGCGTGAGGCGGGGAGGTTGGTTTATCAGGGCATCAGGCCGACTTCCGGGAGTTTGATGATTTCGGCAATCCAGGCCGCGCAGTTGATTGATAAGGGCTGTGAGGCGTACTTGCTGACGATTGTGATGCCAGAGTCGGTTGGGGAGGTCGTTTTGGCTGATATTCGGGTTGTCCGGGATTTTCAGGATGTGTTTCAGTCGTTGCAGGGATTGCCGCCGTCTAGGTCTGATCCTTTCACGATTGAGTTGGAGCCTAGGACTACTCCGATATCTAAGGCACCTTACCGCATGGCTCCAGCAGAGATGGCAGAGCTGAAGAAGCAGTTGGATGATTTGCTGGGTAAGGGTTTCATCCGACCGAGTAGTTCACCGTGGGGAGCGCCGGTGTTGTTTGTGAAGAAGAAAGATGGTAGTTTTCGGTTATGTATCGACTACTGGGGCCTTAACCGGGTTACAGTGAAGAACAGGTATCCTCTGCCGCGGATTGATGAGTTGTTGGATCAGTTGCGGGGGGCTACTTGTTTTTCCAAGATCGATTTGGCTTCGGGATACCATCAGATTCCGATAGATGAGGCCGATGTGAGGAAGACGGCTTTCAGGACGAGGTATGGACAATACGAGTTCGTGGTAATGCCGTTTGGGTTGACGAATGCGCCAGCGGCATTCATGAGGCTGATGAACGGGGTGTTTCAGGAGTACTTGGATGAGTTCGTTATTATCTTTATCGACGATATCTTGGTGTACTCGAGGACTCCGGAGGAACATGAGGTTCATCTGAGGTTGGTTCTGGAGAAGCTGCGGGAACAGAAGTTGTATGCGAAGCTCAGTAAGTGCAGTTTCTGGCAGCGGGAGATGGGTTTTCTGGGGCATGTAGTGTCTGCCGAGGGAGTTTCAGTGGATCCGGCAAAGATCGAGGCTATTAGGGATTGGCCGAGATCGAGGAATGCGACGGAGATCAGGAGTTTCCTTGGATTAGCTGGGTATTACCGGAGGTTCGTCAAGGGTTTTGCGAGTATGGCGCAGGCGTTGACGAAGTTGACGGGTAAGGATGTTCAGTTTGTGTGGTCTGCAGAGTGTGAGGAGAGCTTCGGGCAGCTGAAGGAGATGCTGACTAGTACACCAGTTTTGGCATTGCCTGATGCGGGCGAGCCATACGTGGTGTATACGGATGCATCTGGTGTGGGGTTGGGGTGTGTTCTGATGCAGCAGGGGAAGGTTATTGCTTATGCTTCGAGGCAGTTGAGGAAGCATGAGTGCAATTACCCTACGCATGACTTGGAGTTGGCTGCGGTGATCTTCGCCCTGAAGATCTGGCGATCTTACCTTTATGGTGGGAAGGTCCAGGTGTTCACGGATCACAAGAGTTTGAAGTACTTCTTCACTCAGCCAGAGCTGAACCTGAGACAGAGGCGATGGATGGAGTTGGTAGCGGATTATGATTTAGAGATTGAGTACCATCCGGGGAAGGCTAATCTGGTTGCAGATGCGTTGAGTCGGAAGAGGGTTGCTTCGGCTCAGGAGCGGGATTTAGAGGAGCTGGCGAGCGAGATTAGCGCGTTGAGCCTGTGTGTTATCTCGCAGGAGCCGTTGGGGTTGGAGGCAGCTAACCGAGCGGACTTGCTGAGCAGAGTTCGGGTAGCTCAGGAGAAGGATCAGGGTTTGATTGATGCTTCTCAGCAGGCGGGTTCAGAGTATCAGGTCTCCGGGAGTGGGATGATACTGGTGAACGGTCGGGTCTGTGTACCCAAGGATGAGAGTCTCAGGCAGGAGATTTTGAGGGAGGCTCATTCGAGCATGCTGTCGATTCATCCTGGAGCGACCAAGATGTACCGGGACTTGAAGAGGTACTACCACTGGGTCGGGATGAACAAAGATGTTGCGATTTGGGTTTCGAGGTGCAACGTGTGTCAGCTGGTGAAGGCTGAGCATCAGGTTCCGAGCGGGTTGTTGCAGAGTCTGCCTATGCCGGAGTGGAAGTGGGATATGATGACTATGGACTTTGTGACAGGTTTGCCGATCTCGCGGACTTATGATGCGATCTGGGTGATTGTGGATCGTCTGACCAAGACAGCACATTTTCTGGCCATTAAGAAGACTGATGGGGCTGCAGTGTTGGCTAGGAAGTATGTGCGGGAGATTGTGAGGTTGCATGTGGTGCCTGCGAGCATTGTGTCAGACCGAGATCCGAGATTTGCTTCGGAGTTCTGGGGAGCATTTCAGGCCGAGATGGGCACGAAGGTGCATATGAGTACGGCATATCATCCTCAGACGGATGGGCAGTGAGAGGACGATTCAGACATTGGAGGACTTGCTGAGGATGTGTGTGTTAGACTACGGTGGTCATTGGGCAGATCATCTGAGCTTGGTAGAGTTTGCGTACAACAACAGTTATCAGGCGAGTATCGGGATGGCTCCGTATGAGGCTCTGTATGGGAGGCCATGTAGAACACCATTGTGCTGGACTCAGGTGGGGGAGAGGAGCATGTTTGGTGCAGATTTCGTTCAGGAGACGACGGAGAAGATCCGTGTCTTGAAGCTGAACATGAAGGAGGCTCAGGATCGGCAGAAGAGTTATGCCGATAAGCGGAGGAGGGAGTTGGAGTTCGTGCTGGGAGATATGGTGTATCTCAAGGCAGCCATGTTGAGGGGTCCTAACAGATCCATTGCAGAGAACAAGTTGAGTCCGAGGTTTATGGGTCCGTTCAGAGTGGTTGAGCGGGTTGGGACGGTAGCTTACAAGTTGGAGTTGCCACAGAGTATGAGGGCTTTTCACGATGTCTTTCATGTTTCGATGCTGCGGAGGTGTCTACATGAGTCTGAGGAGGTGTTGGCTAGGATCCCGGAGGATCTTCAGCCCAACATGACTTTAGCGGCGAGGCCTGTGAGGATTCTCAAGAGGAGAGTCAAGGTTCTGCATCGTAAGAGGATACCATTGGTGAGAGTCATGTGGGACTGCGATGGTGTCGAGGAGGAGACTTGGGAGCCGAAGGTGAAGTTGAAGGCCAAGTTTCCGAAGTGGTTCGAGAAGCAAGCAGAGGCTTGAGTTCTTTCTTTTGCTGGTTTTGGTTTTGTTGTAGCATGTGGCTACAGTTGTGTATTTTCGTTTTGTTGTAACGATTGTACGTCTTGGGGATTAATAAGATATGTTTTCTTATTATTGTTGGATCGTAAGATGCGAGTTCTTATGTGTAGTAACCTAGTGGGGGGTTACGGTAACCTAGTGGGGGTTACAGCGTTGTTGAGTAATTCCAGTGGGGAATGTCATGGTGAGCCATGGAGGCGTGTTGGTCGATAGATTCCTATGACGCCACGCTGCAGAGTATTGCTCTCTAGGGACGGTGGGTTCCTGTATACTTGAGGGATAGTGGATCTCTCCAGGGGATAGTGGTTTCCCTGCATGCATTCGAGGGGATAGTGGGCCTCTCTAGGGACGGTGGGTTCCTGTATACTTGAGGGATAGTGGATCTCTCCAGGGGATAGTGGATTCCTTGCATGCACTCGAGGGGTAGTGGGCCTCTGGGGACGGTGGGTCTCCTACATGTACTTTGAGGGATAGTGGGTCTCTCCAGAGAATAGTGGATTCTCTGCACACCGTAGCTCAAAGGGTGACGATCCTGCGAGTAGGTGTGGTGTATATGTGTACGAGTCATGAGTATGAGTACGAGCAATAGCGTCTGAGCAGGTTGCAAGTGGGCGACCGAATGGCCATCGGGGATCGAGAGGGATCTCAGGTGGGTTGACCGGTGGGGTCATGTATGTGGGTTGGATGGTAGGGTCTGGTCTAGGGTTAGTATTTGTGCTGGAACCTCGATTCGGGCAATTTCGGAGAGTAATGTAGCGTCTTGGTCGTGCATGTTCTTGTCTGATTGTTGCACGATCAGTTAGTCCTTATGCCGGGTCTACGGTGGGTCGGACATGTTCTTGTCTGATTGTTGTTCGATCGATCGGGCAGACTGGGCCGGGACTACAGTGATACATTGTGGTGTATCTTCGGGAAGGTTGGGTCGGGTTTCTGAGCATAAGTGGTGACCTTAGCACGGATCTGAGTGGTTATTGGCTTGTGATTCGAGGACGAATCCTTGTCAGTGGGGGAGAATTGTAACGCCCGTGAACCGGAAAAAAGGCGTTTGGTTGGTTATATGTGTGTGACACACGTTGATTCGCAAAGTTTTGTACGTTTCTGACGTTGTGTCGCGCGACACAAGTGAGTGTGCCGCGCGACACAGGCCCGAATCAGACCGAATTGTTCGGTTCTGGTTTGTCTCGGTTCGGGGTCGGTTTAGTAACCTAGGGTTCCCCTATTTAAACAGAGAAACGCGTTTTCTTCTGTGTTTGGGCCGAAATTGGGATCAGAAAAAGGGTTGAGAGAGAAGAGAAGTTCTTGTGAGGATTCGAGAAGGTTTTCAGGGAAATTCTTTTGGATTCTTCCTGTTTCTCAATCCAAACTGTTGCTTTAGTGTTTTGGGAGGGTTTAGAACGTAGGAGAGCTTGTGGTTGGATCGATTCCAGACTGTTTCGGAGTTTCTGGGATTCGTTCTTCGCCTTCTTCACCTTTTCCATCCAGAACCAAGTGAGTGCGCGACCATAGACTCTCAGGAAGTAGTTTTATGTGATATGATTGCTTGTTATCGTTCCTTGTTGGATTGTCGTGGTATATGAGATGTTTTGATGCAGTTTTCGTGATCAATTGAACTGGGAATTGAGTCATGAGAGGATGAGACTCGATTTCAGGTTCAGCGCATTGTGTCGCTCGACACAGAGGTATGTCGCGCGACACACATTACCCGTGTCGCGCGACACAGAGCATTGCTGCGTGTTGTGTTGATTGCTTGCTGGTTCTTTCCTGATTGATCATCCTGGTATCCTATATCCTATTACTGAGTAATTAGTCTGTTGATGGGAGGACCGTCTCACTGGGTATTTATGATAATACTCACGCAACTCTTATAACCATGTGTTGCAGGTAAAGAAAAGATGTGATCGTGGAATCAAGGCCGGGAAGAGAGGATGATCCTAGGGTCTCGATTGTTTGGAATTGCTAGGGTGTTAGTGATTCTGGATTGTGGAACTTGTTAGACTCGATTAAGTTGTTAGCCTGTTGGTTGTTGTGGAATTGAATATTGATAATTGGTTGATTGGTTTATTGGAATTGATTGGTTGATATTTGTCTGGTTTAGTCGATTTGATTCTGCTAGTTTAATACGTTGCTGATAATTGTTGAGAATTAGTATTTATGGGAATACTAATTCGATGTTTTAAAAAAAAAAAAAAAAAAACGGGTCGGGTTGTTTCACTCCACATAAAGGTTTTTCTAGTTCCTCCAAAGCCATACAGAAAAAACATCCCACCTCTATCATTTAGAACCGCATCCAAAATCTCTTCATAAACAGCTTTCTGTTCATAAGTTAGCATCCCATGTAATCTATCGTGTTCTTTTCGTTGATCTTCATGGTTGTAGATAAGCTCATCATCTATAAAACGGTTGCCGTTGTAACTGTCGAAATCATCTGGCTTCGGCATTTGTTTCCATTTGCCAAGTGTACGTCCATTGCTAAGCAACATATTTTGGATTTCTGACAGAGCAATGTTTTTTATCTGCTCAACTGACAACTGAAGATCTGCAATGGTATAAATCAAAGAAATTTAATATTTTAACATGAAAAAAATACATTATTTAAATTAATAAATTCTATGATTATGAAACATACTTGGGTTTTCAGAGTTTCTTCTCAAATTGAAGAGAATATCTTCGGTTAGGTATTCCCAAGTAGCAGCCCACACAACATGGGGTAGTGATAAACATTCTCCAATCAACATTATGGCAAAGAACTTGTGTAGATAAATTCCTGAGCACCAAAAACTTGCTTCCTTGATGACTTCAATGTACTCTTTATCATCATCCAACAATCCTAACTTATAGCAAGTGTCTTTGAAGGTAGGATAAACAATGCATTCTATTGTTCTTATGTCCTCATAAGATGTTGGTCCTTTGACACTATTAAGCAAAACCCTCAAATAGTACAGCTCATCACAAGCTGGATGCACATGAGCAATTCTTCCAATTGCAAAACCTTTCTTCCTTGGTTTCCATATCCTAAGGTTTGCATACCAAAAAAATTTGGAAGGGAAATCTGAATAAGTTAGATTTCTTGCCTGGTGATAAATCTTATATGCATCCATCCAAGCTAGAAACATAGATTGGCTGACTGTCTGACGATTAAGCACTCTCTCAATAGGTTCCTCTTGGTTGTAAAAAACCATTTGCTGATTGGGCAGATGGAAGCCTAGTTTCTCCACTGAAGTAGTCCGAAAAACTGTAGGAAAAGCAAGAATTCTCCATGTTGATTCACAAGCAGATAAATACCTGTTTAAAAAAGACCAACACAACAAATTTAAGTGTGTAAGCATAGCAAGTACTGTAAGATAAAGATTGGTATGAATGTAAAGCACATGTGAGAAATGTTACCTGCAGTCAAAATATAGTTTTATTTCGTCAATCACCTCATCATCTTCTTTGTCAGTTGCTGCTGACACATAGTCTGGACCTTTGTGGATATTCTTAAACTAATACTTGATAGCACGGTTTTTTACGCACCATTCAACATTCATATGTGCACGATAACGAAGCATGAGATCCTTGTTCTATGGAATTACATAAGTATTATCCAGCCTAAACCCATTTCGTTCAACAAACCTTTGATTTATACGACGCCTATATGTTGGGAAACCGTTAGAATCAATCGCCGTCTCCGAGTTGTTAGGCTTTGGATAATTCTTCGAACACTTTCCATTTACCATGCAAACATTATTTTTGTTAGCTGCACCACATGGCCCATGCATCATCACATCTCCAACTACTTGATACAATTCTGGATCTGTTGTCTTATCCGGAATTTCGGCGCATATAATACGGTCAATGTCCTTGGGATTTTGAAATTTAGAATCTTTATCCATGAATATGTGCATGAGGCATACCTCTTTTTTGGAACTCAATGGTGTACATTGCTGAATTATAAAAAAAAATTAGAATCAACATTTGCATATAAAACAATCATATTCTGTTAGAAGTAAATTTATAGAGGAAAATTTATCTGCGGCTGTTTTTCCAAAAAAAGATCCTTCTTTTTTGGTCAACTTTGTCATTAGATTATCGAGTTTCATTTTAAAAACTCTGCACAAAATGTCAGGTCTATCCTCTGGACTTAAAAATTACGGCATTGAAGATATCTGGTAATTTCTGGCCACTTTCGATTGCATGTAAACATGATGAAGAGATTTGGATATCCATAATACTTGCAGATGGCCATTGCATCAAGGTAGTGTTGTTTCATATACCTTGGTCCTCCTGTAAAACTCGATGGTATGAAGATTCTTCTTCCTTGTTTAGTTAGATTAGCTCCACTTTTTTCTGCTGCTTTCTGAATAGCTTCATAATTATCATATCGTAGATTTTTTTGATTCAACCACACATAACGTAATCTATTTGATTCAATCATGGTGTAAGAATCAACCAAAAAATGTTGAAACAATCTTCCTGACCTGTTGTAATAAGCGAAAGAGGATATTCTATCAGCGCGTGGAAAAAACATATGAAATACAAATGTGCATTGACAATTTTAGGTGGTATGAATTGAGATTGGGATCAACAAAGAGAAATTACATACCTGGTTATAGTAGGAGATTCTCCAATCCTCTCCAAGATTCGGAATGCAAAGAACTCACGCATAGTTATTGTTTTTTTTTTTTCTAGTGGTGTTTTCAAAACCAATAGGTATGTCTAATCGGAAGTCATCTTCTCCATATGGGAATAATAGCGGGTATTGCAGAGGTAAATATGCAGGATGCAGTTCACTTATCCGTTGGAACCCACCAGATCTAGTCTCAAGCACAACGTCACGAGGTGCCATATTCAAAACAAAATCTCCAGGTTAGAGCTGCTACTTCAGCTGCTGTTGGAAGATTATGTGTTCTTCGATCTGTGAATCGTTCTCCAATCAATCTCAAACGAAAATTTTCTCCACCTTCAACATCAAATCTATCTCTCGCCGATCTAAATGCTTTTACGTGAAGGTTGCTTGCATCTAACATATTCTTTAAGATAGCCACGATTGATTTCCTAAGTTTCTCACTCTTTCTTCTTGCAGACCTGTGCAAAACATAATGAGACATCAATTTCAGTTCATTAGAATAAGATACAAATAAGTAATTAATCAAATAGTCAAAATTAAATAGTCCAAAAAATATATACCGATAAGCAGCGATTCGATTAGATATTTCATTGACAGTATCGAATATGTAGAGCTGCAAAAACTTAGGACACTCTCCTGGTTTTGGAAAAATATCACCAATACGATGGTAGTTTTCACCAGACATTTGAAAAATATATGGTCCACGACCATCATTAACAAAAGTTTCAATCGTCCCTCCTAGTGATGTGAAGGAAAACATCATATTGTATGATCTTATGAATTCGCGAAAATGTTTGCTCAATTCATCTCCTTTACATAACAAATCAAATAACTCGGTCGGTGGATGTCTAAGTAGGGGAAGCACTATCTTTCCTCGTTTACAACACATGGTAAAGACCGATTGTAATTTTCTAACTCCTGTTGATTTTTTTTCATCATACCACATATAAGCTCTGCAATTGAGACAATTAAATGTTGGATCTCCTTGATCATAATAACCTGGTAAACAAACATATGTCATTAAAAAGAGTTAATCATATTGATACTAATGTGGAGATATGAAAATCTAAAAATATTTTTTACCATTTTTTTTAAGCCCAATAGGTATTCTTGCAGATGATGTCAAGGTGGTAGTAATAACGTTTGAAGGACAATCAACATGTTCTTGTAGATTGGAGTATCGTTGAATATTTTCCGAACATTCACCAACACAAAATTCTGTTTTCGATTGATCGTTTTCATTTTCATCTTCAGATTCAGATTCACTCTCCATAGCGTACCTGTTGTTATAAGCTAATAATATACAATGGTTAATGAAAAACATATAACATAATAAAAATAAATGTATTTTGTTGTCTTTAATATAATAAAACGAATTATTAACCTTCCGGATGATCTTCCACTTGAAAGGTTTGTGTAACGTAATCCACGTGTTTTCTGTAATCACATTTGTTACTTTTGTTACCACAAAAATTTGGCTCCTCTGTTGGATTATATGGTCCTTGTCCGAGCAAATTAGTAAGATCTACGAACTGGGAGGAGTTTTGTCTACCCGAAACATTATAGTTAGATGATATTCAACATTTTTTTTTCCTTTTTCTTTCCGTGGTCTGCCACCTATAAGTATTTAATATATTTAGTAAACTTAAATAATACTAATTTGTGTACATAGAATCAGAATGAACACTTAATTACATTTTTGGTAAGGAGGTGAAGCGGTTGAATTTATATTGATTGGCACCACTAAGTTGGTAGAGCTATGATTTATTTCTAAACTTGTTTCTTTTCTTGGTCTACCACCTGTAATTGTATTCAATGTGAGATAACTGATATTAATAATAGTTAATAAATTTAACCTCTAATTCTTGAAAATAACGTTTTTGTAAAGCAGGTGGAGCGCTTCCACTTCCTGATATGTGATGTGTGTTTTCACGTTCATCTGGAATGGTTTGTTTTTTCGGTCTTCCACCTGTGAATTTAAACTTTCTTAGTAATTTTCTTATATATTTTGTTGAATGAAAACTGCATACGGTAATCTCTTTCGTTTTTGATAGGGTGGTATAACACTTGCTTTCTCCTTTTTTGGTGAATCACCAAATCTGCTACGCTTCATCGTGAAAGCTTGATAGGAAAAAAGATTGGTGGTTAAATTTTTTATACCAAATAAATCATAATTGATTAGTTTAAGAGATTACCGTTGGTGTAGATTGATGTCAATATTCACCTGCTATGTTTTTTAAATCAAATGAGAGCAAGTATTTAGAACCTATAAAGAGGAGAGATTATGATAAAAAGGCAAACAGAGACATACCTTCTGATTTGTGATGACTATGGGGTTATTACTTAGAAAAGAAGTCAGGAAATGGGTGTGTGTGTTTTTTTTTATGATCAAAGAACAATGGCTAGTGTATTGATAAGATATATTTGTAAAACAAAAGATCATGAATATCTTTCTAAATCTAGTGAATTAATGACGTCAAAACAAAATTATGTTGTATTTTAGGTGTAGTTATAGTGCAACCGTGTATATAGGAAATGTTGTGAGATAGTAGAATAACTAATTAGTTGAAAATGCCGGATCGCTGGGTATTATAGTTTTTCTAATATTGTTTCCTTAACCACATGATATCAAAATCCTACTTGAACGATTTGATCTCATCAATCCTTACTTATTTTATGTATAAAATCCCCTTACATTCTCTTTTATTCCAAATTAGTTTTCTATGATATAAAGATCAAGGGCTTTGAACTATGTTTCTCTACATTTACCTGGAAGGATTGCTCATCAATAAAGAATCGCAAGATCAATTTTCTTTTCCTAGGGAAAATTTTAATTCTTGTGAAATTTCCTCTCCCTCTAATGGTTTGTTGCGTATTAATTTTTTGTGATGTATATATTGAATATAATGATCAAAATTAACTAATTTACTCATTTTGTTATAATTGCATATTCAGCATCTTTGGATGAACTTTTGTCTGGGCCAAACAGAGGGTGCACGGTGTCCTTTACCGGTCGTTCGCTTTCTGGAATGAACAAACCTTTCATATTCGTTCATCTTCTGGGTATTCTATTGTTGTATTACAATAGTGTTTGATTCATTTAGATATAAAAGTGTTTCTATATTTTGTTTTTCCCAGGTTTGTCATCTCCTTTCGTATTTGATATTGCTTCAAAGTCGTGGAAGCTTTCAAAACGAAATGTGATCGTTCGAAGTCTTTATTGTGTGCCATTTGTTAAAGGTACTAATCTCTTTATTATAATTTATTTTTACTCATATTTTCTAATAATTGATTTGTTTTGAAGTTTGTCAAAGGATTCAAGATGCTGGATCATCTGATGATGAGTGTGAAGAAGATGATGATAATGATGAAGAAGTCCATAGTGACAACGACGTTAAGGACGGAAACCGTGACAAAGGAAAGGACTCTAACTCTCATGATAAATATGATTATGAAGAAGATGGCGAGTATGATCACTATGATGAAGGGTATGTTCAAAATGACAACAATGAAAAAGAAGATGGAGAGGAAGACACTAATTCCAAAGATGATATATGATTTGCTACGATTTTTTTTTTTTATATTATTTGGAATTTATTTTATTTAGAAACAATTTAATGTGATTTTAAATCACAAATAAATTTAAACATTAGTTTGGTTTTATTTTATTGAATAAAGTTACTTCTTCTTTTTTTGCTTTGGAAGGCTATTCTTCAACCGTTCAAATTTGTTTCTATACCTGGTTTATAGTTTCATACTCCTGAAAAAGAATTACAAAAGTAAGCAACTCATGCTCGTAAAACTTATAAGTTAAGTATAAATTAAGCTGATTTGTTTCCGGATCTTTTTTCAAACTGATTAGTTCCACTTTTTAAACTTCTTTGACGTGTCTATGCTATATGTTATTCCAATCTTTATAATCTTGATTTTGGGTCCAAAGCATTATTAAAATTTACCCAGTGGTTGGAAAGCATTATACAAATGTCTTGCCAATATTAATTAAAAAATGATACTAATAGTTCTATCCTATTTAACCGATCTATTATTTTTAGATTTCCACATTTCTTTATTTGGTTTTGAGTGGCTCTATAACTTGTTAGCATCAAAGTTTTATTCGTCTTATATCCAAAAACTGTTCCAGTAAACTTTAAATAAAGATTAGAACGTGAGAAACATCAAATTGGGTGATTAATTATGATGTAGAACTTACGCATCAAAATTTTTAAAAACAAACCATGTAAATTAAAATTGGAAGAAAATATAATCTTTAGAAGAAGGAAAATAAATTAAACCACGATAAATCACCTTCGTTAAAAGAAGGTAGAATCCATAGCCTAAAAAGTGTAATGAAAGTAATGTTTTTTGTTTGAAAACAAATCAACTAAATGAAATTTTATAAAAAAGATCATTCGAAAGAAGAAGGCAAATAAATGAAATCAAACAATTTATGAAAAGTTTATAATAAACTTATTGAAAATGATGGAACCAATTAGTCAATCATGACTGGAACAATATTTATTCCATCTTTATGCAAAGCTTCTTTGTAACAGATCCCTGATCTTCAAGTGAAGATTCGCTAGTGCTTTTTCCATTCCTTTTGGATGTAGGTGTGACTGACGTCGAAGTCCAAGTCTCTGAATTCTCCTCACCGTTTGTAAGCATAAGTGGTTGCTGCAGTATTAGACATTTCAGTACTCTAATAATTAAATAACCACATACCACCAGATTTATAATTATTAATAGTTAAGCTTACTTGCGATATAGGTCGTTCTTCAAACTTTTCCATCATATCTTCATTATCCCAGAGTAGCGCCACTACATATGGAGCAGTAATGCGTTTTTGGTTATCAGATCCTATAGTGATTTTGACGAGAATTTTCTTGCCAATAAGGTTGGTTAGAGACAAAGGTAGAGAAGACGAAGCATCCTAGAAAAAAAAAATGCAATTCCAAATAAACTAAGTAGTCGAATAACACAATTTTTTTAATATAAATTAAAGAATTTACAAACGTATCTATTAGTACTTAATAATAATACCTCAAGAGCTTCTTTAACCATTTCAGCCGCAGGTTTCTTAAGAAGTATATCAGCCTCATCGTTGAAAAACAAAAATTTTGCTTCGGCATCAGATTCATCGGAGACACGTAAAACCAAGTAGTATCTACATGATAAAATATAATTAAGTACGACACTATAAAAAAGGATAAATATTATGTAAATCAATAAAGAAAACCGATATATTATCTTGTAATAACATTTTCAACGTCACCACAAATTTTACAGTTGTACAACGGTTTTGCATCTGGATCATCAGAATCTTCACCATATTCTTGAACCTTCTTTTTGCATTTCCATGCAAAATAATACCAATTCTTTGCACCATCGATAGAATCAATTGTGATACATGTAACACATGTCCCGGCCTGATAAAAGTGATATTTGTATTAGTAAATAATAGTATCTTAAAAAATGTGTAGAATATATAGACAATCAAACGAAAGCAAATGTGTAGAATATATATATCTTAAAGTATATAGACAATCAATTGTTGGGCCCGGGCCTGCGGCCCAACACTCTGAGCAGATCGCGAGATGTGGATCACCAAAGGAGACAGAGGCCCAGCGGGCTGCCAAAGGCCCACTCCGGCTGTTAACCGCGATCTGATCGCACCACGGTCAATTGAACTCAAGTTAAACCTGTCACCTTTCACTATAAATAGGGGTCAAAGGGTGTTATGAAGGGCATGGATTCATACCTCAAGAAGCACATGCGCCGTCATTCGCGAGCTCTCTAAATTCTACTCTTTATACACAAAATCTGGCAGCCCGGGGCCTGTCCGACCTACCATGATCTCTCAGCTAGCGAACTGATAGCCCGGGATCTGTCCGGACTATCTTTAGCGGTCTATTTGGACTTTCTCCCTTTCGACTCAACGTTCAATAAACGTGATTCTCCGACCTCCGATCTATTCTAAATTCATTGTCGATCTAATTGGATCAACAATTGGCGCGCCAGGTAGGGGACTTGGAGATTTTCCAACGCAAGGAAATATGAGTCCGAACGTATCCATAAGTCAACAACCCAGAGAAACATCACATCAGGAAATCTCGGAGGCAGCTCGCGAAGATCCACCTGTCACAATGGAGTCCGGCCCGGTCGTTACTCGGACCACAACAAACGAAGAGACGAATGCCACAGCTCGTGGCCCTGAAGCAACAACAAATATGGACGAGCAGATTGATCTCGTTCGCATCCTGGGAACCCTCATGAGACGTTTTGACCAACAAGACGACATGGTTCGTCAAACAAACGCCCGCCTGGACTCCCTCACGACTGCTCAGACTGTCATACAAGAGCAGCTCGACTCTACCCGACCTGCGAACTCGCAGTACCCTAGGGCGAACTCATCCCCGCCTCTTGCTGAAAAACATGGACACCCAGTCGTCCAACATCGGATTATTAACCTCAATACCCCGTCACAAACTCCGATCAGCATGCAGCCCGAGCGCGCAACCTACCCAAGGGAACACTCTTCGGCCCACGATTCTGAGCTCGAGGGCATTAAAGCTTCACTTCGAGAAATGCAGTCAAAGGTACATCAAGCTCTAAGCTCGGCGCCTGAGATCGACCGGGTCCTTGAAGAAACTCAGAGGACGCCATTCACAGATCGAATCACTACGGTTCCGATCCGTCAGACAACCAAGTTGCGAATCGAATCTTTTGGTGGAACCACGAACCCAAAGCATTTCATGACCTCGTTCACCATCGCCATGGGGCGAATACAGCTATCTCCCGAAGAGCGGGAGGCGGTCTATTGTCAATTGTTCGTCGAACATCTCGTCGACTCTGCACTCGATTGGTTCTCTCGGCTTAAGCCAAACTCAATCGGAAACTTCACGCAGCTCTCGACTGCGTTCTTCAAACACTACTCCATGTACATCCAGGACGGTGCCTCGGAAGCCGATCTATGGGCCCTCGCCCAAGGACCAAAGGAATCCCTTAGGGATTATATGTGCCGTTTCAAAGCGATCCTCTCAACGATCAACGTCCAAGAGACCTCCGCAATTGGCACTCTGAAAAACGGATTATGGCACGAATCGGAATTCCGGGCCGATCTAATACTCCATAAAGCTTTGACTCTCGCCGATGCTATGCACAGGGCAACAAGCTTCGTTTTACTTGAGGAGGATAGAGCGACCAATTCCAAGAAACACTCTCCGGTCAAACTGGCAGCCACAAAGCCTAAAGCCAAAGAGGTGGTAGAGGTCGACCACAACGAACCATCTCAACATCTCGACCAAGAGTTTAAGGAATTGAAAAAGAAACTTCTAGCAGCGAACGTAATCCAGACGCCTTAGCCCGCTCCCGCGAAGCAACAGCAACAGCAAAACCAGGGCCAACAGCAAAACAAAAAATGGCAGTTTAAATTTGTTCGCGGCGAGGAAAAGGAAGATGATGCGAGGTCGTTCTGCGACTATCATCAGAAGTTCGGTCACGCGACCCACCAATGCCGACAGTTGCAGGCAAAACTGATGGCAAAGTACAGCAGTGGAGAGGTCCACATCGACCTGCCCCCAAAACGGCAGACCGAGAACGAACAGAGGTCAGATGATCAAATCGTCCTTCCATCCCCCCCAAAGCGACCTGCAGACGATGGAAGCCCCGGGCCACACCGGCCTACTTCCAAAAAGAAAATCTTCATGATCATGGGAGGTTTCAAAGCAGCCTCAAACTCGGTCCGTTCTCTCAGGAAGCACAAGAAGGCGGCCTCTCAACAAATAGAGTGCAGCGCTCAGGCCGCAGTCGACATGCCAATTATCTTCTCTGAGGCGGATACCAAGAACGTGGCAATGCCACATAACGATCCACTGGTCATCGAACTGAGCGTCGAAGACTGCGATGTCACCCGCGTGCTGGTCGACATAGGGAGCTCGGTTAACCTCATCTTCCTCGAAACTTTACGGAAGATGGACATCAGTGACGACAAGATTAAGCCAAGCGTCAAGCCGCTGACCGGTTTCGACGGCGTAACGTCAATGACGATTGGGACAATCAGGATGACAACCTACGCTGGAGACATCACCAAAATCACCAAATTCGTCGTAATAGATAAACCAACAGTCTACAACGCCATTGTTGGAACACCATGGCTTTCTTCGCTCCGGGCTGTGGCGTCACCCTACCACCAATGTGTCAAATTCCCGACCTCTCACGGAGTTTTTACAATCCGAGGGTCGCAAAAGGTAGCCAGGTCGTGCTTCATAACGGAGCACAAACTAAGACGCGTCACCTGCAACATAAGACGATCTACCGCGGCTCCAAGCGCGTCACCACAACAAGAGGCTACGGTCTCCATTACTCTCGATCTGCAATATCCTGAGCGCCAAATCAACGTCGGCGTCGAACTCAAGGAGCCTCTCCGTAGCGAGCTGATCCGATTTCTGTCCGCCAACATCTCTACGTTTGCCTGGTCGATCCACGATATGAAAGGGATTGATCCAAATATCACAACGCACGAGCTAAACGTCGATCCGACGTATAAACCGATCAAGCAAAAGAGACGAAAGCTCGGACCAGAGCGATCCCAGGCAGTAAATGACGAGGTCACGAAGCTCCTCGAAGCAGGCTTGATCACAGAGGTCCATTACCCCGAATGGCTGGCGAATCCAGTTGTGGTTAAGAAGAAGAATGGAAAATGGCGGGTGTGCATCGATTTCACCGACCTCAATAAAGCCTGCCCAAAGGACAGCTTTCCCCTTCCCCGTATCGATCAGATCGTCGAAACCACGGCAGGCAACGAACTCCTTTCCTTTATGGATGCATTCTCTGGCTATAACCAAATCATGATGCATCCAGACGACCAAGAAAAGACCGCTTTCATCACAGATCGCGGAACATACTGCTACCGCGTCATGCCTTTCGGCTTAAAGAATGCTGGGGCGACCTACCAAAGACTAGTCAACAAGATGTTCGCTAGTCAGCTCGGCGATTCAATGGAAGTCTACATAGACGATATGTTGGTTAAGTCTCAGAAGGCCGGCGATCACATCACACATCTGCGCGCTTGTTTCGAGGTACTCAACAAATTCGGCATGAAGCTCAACCCGGCCAAGTGCACTTTTGGGGTAACCTCGGGAGAATTTATTGGTTACATCGTTACTCAGCACGGGATCGAGGCAAATCCAAAGCAGATCGCAGCGATCGTCAACATGCCCTCCCCAAAGAACCAACGAGAAGTCCAAAGACTCACGGGCCGCATTGTCGCCCTCAATCGATTTATCTCTCGGTCTACAGACCGCAATCTTCCATTCTACAAGGCGCTCAGAACTCATAAGGGCAACTTCCTCTGGGACGATCAGTGTGAAATCGCGTTCAGCGAGCTGAAGGCTTACTTGTCAACTCCGCCCGTACTTGCGAAACCAGAGACCGGCGAACAACTGTTCCTTTACATTGCAGTCACGAACGCAGTAGTCAGTGGAGTACTTGGGTGCATCCTCCAGCGGCTCTTACAATGCTATTTCACTTTTTGGATTAAGTTCAACTTGTGTGACATTAAATGCGTTAGACAGGCTGAAGACACCAACAATATAATCATTTAGGAAAAATGGTTATTTTTTGTTAAAATCATATTAAGAAGTGAAATAGCATTGTAAGAGCAACTCCAACCTTGATACCATATTTGGTGTTGAAATTACACCAAATTTGGTGTTTTGGTGTCAAAAAAGTTTTTTCATCTCCAACCACAACACCAAATATTACACTATAAAAAAAAATTCTCCATTATTATATTATTAAATTTAATTTTTTTTTTTATTCAATAGTTTGATAAATGATAGTTAATTTTAGAACTCTTATTATAAGATAAATATTATATTACAATCGATAACGACAAATTAAAAAAAAATACAACAATAAATTTAAAATAGCAAAAAATAAATTACATTATACTAGTTCACAGAATTAGTATATTCGGACCACAAATGTTTTTAAAAATTAATTTCTTGCATTTAGTTTATGTTTGTTTGGTTTTAATTTGTAATTTTATGTTATCAGTATTTTAATTAAACTTTATTATGTATTTTTAATCTTAATCAATTTGTGCTTTAATTTAGATATTTTGTCAAATTAAAATTTCATATTATTAATAATTACAATCTAACTTATTATTAAAATGAAAAATTAAAAATTAAAAAGTACAAAATTTGTTACTGATACATTTATTTTTAGTTGAATAAGCACAATTTAATTACATTACTTTATAAAAGATACAAATAAAATAATACTTTTTTTTTAGTGTTTTGTGAATAGTGTCACACCAAAAACACTAAAAAAAAAAATTTGGTGTTGATTATGGCGTTCCATTAGAGCATACCCCACGCCAAATATAGTGTTTTGCCGCCAAATATGGTGTTTTGCCTTCCGCTTGGAGTTGCCCTAGAGTAACTGAGCATCATTTACTATTATTAACATTGGAAGGTGGACGATTGAACATTTGAGGATGAGACAGATGCATGCATGCACAACGTAGAGGATCGGAATTTTTTTGTTGAAAAAAATAATAATAATAATTGTATATTTAAATATGTTACCTTTCCATTCTTTGATGCGAACAAACCTAAGAATGCATACAACAATTTCTTTGTTATTATAAACTACTAATAATATGGTGAGATATACGTGTGTATAAGATATATATGTTTGTGTTTGGTATAGAATATAATAATATATTGAAAGACAACGAGAGAGAGTTGAACGATGTGGGTGGAATAAAAAAACTTCTTCATAATTATATCACACAAATGCTCCTCCTATTTATAGAAGGAGTAAATCGGTTAATCAAGTGAATAGATATATTATAATATTAATAGATATTTATCTATCTATAATACTTCCCTTTAAATATCTATTTATGTTTTGATATTTTTATACTGCCTCGTTAAAAACCTTATCATGGAAAAACTCAGTGGAACAAAAACCATGACAAGGGAAAAAGAGTGCAGTCTCCCCCTGAAAAATATATATAATCTTTTCTTTAGAGATCTCGTAGATGGTGCATTCCGATACTCTGAACATGTTTCCGAAATGTTGTAGTCGGAATCGCCTTTGTGAATAAATCTGCTACGTTGTCACTTGAACGAATATATTGAACATCAATCTCCTTCTTCTCTTCGAGTTCCCGAGTGTAGGAGAAAAATCTTGGAGGAATATGTTTCGTCCTATCGCTCTTGATGTAGCCTTCTTTGATTTGGACAACACATGCAGAATTATCTTCAAATATAATTGTTGGCTCTTTGTTGATGGTTATTCCGCTTGCTTCTTGAATATGTTGAATCATTGATCTGAGCCATACACACTCTCTGCATGCTTCATGAAGTGCAATGATTTCGGCATGATTCGAAGAAGTAGCTACCAAAGTCTGTTTCTGAGACCGCCATGAGATTGCAGTTCCACCAATTGTAAAAACGTACCCAGTTTGCGAACGAGCTTTATGCGGATCAGATAAATAACCTGCATCTGCAAAACCAACAAGACCAACCTCGGGGTTTCTTGAATAAAATAATCCAAAATCAATCGTACCTTGAAGGTAACGGAATATGTGTTTTATTCCGTTCCAATGTCTACGAGTAGGAGATGAACTGTATCTTGCAAGTAGATTAGTAGCAAAAGCTATATCTGGTCGAGTACAATTAGCAAGATACATAAGTCCACCAATAGCGCTCATATAAGGTACTTCTGGACCTAATATTTTCTCGCCATTTTCACAAGGTCGAAATGGATCCTTGAAAACATCAAGCGATCTATTAACCATTGGAGTACTCAAAGGAGTCGCTTTATCCATATTAAAGCGTTTTAATACTCTTTTGGTGTAATTTGATTGATGCACAAAAATTCCATTTTTGAGATGTTCAATTTGAAGCCCTAGACAAAATTTTGTCTTTCCAAGATCTTTCATTTCAAACTCCTCTTTCATATGAGTTCTTGCATCATCAATTTCCTTTTGAGTTCCAATTATGTTCAGGTCATCTACGTATACTGCAATGATCACAAATCCTGATGAGGATTTCTTAATAAACACGCAAGGGCATATCGCATTGTTAATGTATCCTTTACTTAACAAATATTCACTTAAGCGATTATACCACATGCGTCCGGATTGCTTTAATCCATACAGTGATCGTTGTAATTTGACTGAACATATTTCCTTAGATGATGCTTCATGCACTTTTAATCCTTCTGGGATCTTTAATTCTTCTGGGATTTTCATGTATATATCAGTATCAAGTGATCCATAAAGATATGTAGTCACAACATCCATTAGGTACATTTCTAAATTCATAGATGCCGCTAAGCTCATTAAGTACCTAAATGTGATTGCATCCATAACTGGAGAATATGTCTCTTCATAATCAATTCCCGGTCTTTGAGAAAAACCTTGTGCCACAAGTCGGGCTTTATATCTTGTGACTTCGTTCTTCTCATTCCTTTTTCGCACAAAAATCCACTTATATCCGACTGGGATTACATCTTTTGGTGTAACGACTATAGGTCCAAAAACATCTCTTTTATTAAGAGAGTCTAATTCATTTCTCATGACCATTTCTCATTTTTCCCAATCAGATCTTTCGTGGCATTCTGATACAGACTTTGGGTCTGGATCATCTTGATCAATTTCTTTAGATACAGAGAAAGAGAATATTCCATCAGTATCATCGATTTCATCTCTAACCCATATTTTCCCATTTTGGGCATAATTAATGGACAAATCATATGTTTCTGTATCATGTTCATTTTCTTCCTCTGGTTCTTCCTGAACCCTTTCATACATATCTTCTGGATATTTTTCTTTATATGGTTCCTCTAGAACCTTCTCATTTTGTTCTCTCATTTTCTTTTTCTTTCGAGGATTTTTATCCTTTGAGCCCATCGGCCTCCCCCTCTTTAATTGAACCTTAGGTTCATTCGCTTTGTTTCCATCGATTTGTTCTTCTGGAACATTGATGCTTGATGGAACATTTGCAGCGGGTATATATGATTTTGTCACCCTTTTTGTATTTGTGAACGCATCAGGTAACTGGTTTGCCAAATTTTGCAAGTGTACAATTTTCTGAACTTCCAACTCACGTTGTTTTGTAGGGGGATCAAGATGCACTAAAGATGGTGCACACCAAGTAATATCTTTTGGGGTTCCTTTAATTCCTCCCCCTAACGCCGGAAATTCATCTTCATTAAAATGGCAATCGGCAAAACGTGCCGTAAACATATCACCAGTTTTTGGTTCAAGATATCGAATTATACTCGGTGACGTATACCCGACATATATCCCAAGTCTCCGTTGAGGTCCCATTTTTGTTCTTTGTGGCGGAGCTATAGGGACATAAACTGCACATCCAAAAACACGAAGATGGGATATATTGGGTTCTTGGCCAGATGTTAACTGTAATGGAGAATATTTATTATATGCACTTGGTCTAATCTGGACCAATGCCGCAGCATGCAATATAGCATGTCCCCATACATGAATTGAGAGATTTGTTCTCAAGATTAACGGCCTTGCAATGAGTTGCAACCGTTTAATTAAACTTTCAGCCATGCCATTTTGTGTATGAACATGGGGAACTGGGTGTTCAACATCAATCCCCATTGCCATACAATAATTATTGAAAGCTTGTGAAGTGAATTCACCGGCGTTATCAAGCCTAACTTTCTTTATGGCATAATCAGGAAATTGTGCTCTTAATCTGATTATTTGGGTAATGAATTTTGCGAAAGCCGTATTCCGTGTTGTCAACAGACACACGTGTGACCATCTACTCGATGCATCAATTAATACCATAAAATAGCGAAACGGCCCGCATGGTGGATGTATAGGTCCACATATATCACCATATATTCTCTCTAAGAATACTAGATTTTCATTCCCAACTTTAGCCGGTGATGGCCGAGTTATTAGTTTTCCTTGAGAACATGCGGAACATGAAAAATATCTAGATTGAAAAATCTTTTGGTTTTTCAATGGATGTCCGCTAGAGTTTTGCACAATCCTTCTTATCATGACTGATCCTGGATGCCCTAACCTTTCATGCCATATTTTAAATATATTAGTAAACTGCTGGTTTACTACAGCATAGGACTCAGTCATATAAATCTTTGTGCAATATAATCCAGAAGACATCATTGGTAATGGTTCCAATATATGCTTCTTTTCTGATGTAATGCAAAGATATTCAATGTCATTCTTATTCTTTGTTTCGATATGATATCCATTTTTCCGGATATTTTTGAAACTTAATAAATTTCTGTATGAACTGGGAGAATATAATGCATCATTTATCTCAAACTTTGTTCCCCTTGGCATTAAAAACCTAGCTTTTCCTGAGCCCATAATAATATTTGCATTACCAGATACAGTACTCACGCTTCCGGCGGAGTCTTTTAAATTAAGAACGGAGAAATACTTTTTATCTCTAAGTATTGTGTGCGTTGTCGCACTATCTGCCAGACATGTATCTCCGTCCATAATCTCAAGTTCTGACAATGTCTGGTATAACAATATTAATCAGAGATGCATTAATAAAAAGAAACGAAATTTTATATAACATGAGGTTAGAAAATTATTTTAAAAAAATATTTTACAAAAAACTATTTTACAAAATTATTTTAAAAATATTTTACGAACTTATTTTAACAAAATAGTATAAAATCTATTTTACAAAATTATTTTTCAAAACTATTTTAACATCATACTGCAAAATAAAAGCATATAATACAAAATGTTTAAAACTAAAAACATATTATACAAAGAACATAAAAATACTAGCATCATGTCTTATAGATTTAGTTATCATTTCTTTCTGTTGATACTTCAGGATCAACAAGAAAGTCAGCAACATCGAAATGAGCATCATCATTGAGACCGTTAAAGGAAGGTCCAGCTTCATCAGTGATGAAATTTGTTTCGACATCCTTCCGTTTTTCTTTTTGGGACTCTTGATACAGATCGGCCAAATGTTTTGGCACACGACATGTTCTTGCCCAATGGCCTTTCATGCCACATCTGTAACAGGCACTTTCTGTTTTTCTTTTATTTACGCGACCAACATCATTTTCTGGAAAATTTTTGTTGGCTTTCCACGCGCTGGTCTGGAATCCTCTTTCTTGTCCTCGGCCTTGTCCACCACCTCTGCCACGTCCGCGTCCACGGCCTCTACCGCGACCACGCCATCGTCCTCGAAAATTATTTGTATTGGATGCTACAACATTCACTTCTGGGAATGGAGCCGATCCAGTTGGACGAGATTCATGATTCATTATAACAATTTCATTATTTTGTTCAGCAACAAGAAGAACTTGCATTAAATCCGAGTATCGGGTAAATTCCCTTGCCCGATATTGTTGCTGGAGGACTACGTTTCCTGGATGAAATGTTTGGAGAGTTTTCTCGATCATATCAAAATCACTTATACTTTCTCCACATAACATCATCCTCGAAGTAATTCTGAACAAAGCGGAATTATATTCGCTTACACTCTTGTAATCCTCAAACCGCAGATTCAGCCACTCATGTCTTGCCTTTGGTAAGATCACATATTTCTGGTGATCAAACCTATCTTTGAGTGACAGCCAAAGATCTGCGGGATTATATTTCATAATATATTCATCTTTTAACGTATCATGAATATGGTGGCGGAAGAATATCATGGCCTTTGCTTTTTCCTCATCGGACGTGGTCTTCCATTTACCAATGGTGTCAAGAAGCCCACTTGCTTTTAGATGCATCTTTGCACCTACTACCCATGTCAAATAATTTTTTCCAGATAAATCAAGGGCAGCGATCTCAAGTTTTGCCAAGTTTGACATGATAAATATATAACAAAATTTTAAACATCATATTAAAATTTAATTTTAAATAATTATGATAAAATAGGTGCAATAAGAATAACAGCATAATTTTAAAAATAAAAATAAAAATAGGAGGCAAAACCTTCCATATAAATGATAAATAAATAACAGAACATAAATAAATAACAAAAAAAAAAAAAATAACGGTAAGAAAATAAAAATAAAAAAAGTAATAGGCATAATTCTCAACATAATCAAGGAGGCAGAGCCTACCATGGGATTATGGAAACATAAAATTTTAATTGATCAAGGAGGCAGCGCCTACCATAATAATGATCAATTTTGAAAAGACATAGCCTATTATATGCCTTTTCCACTGTTACTGAGGAGGCAGAGCCTACCATAATATTATGAGGAGGAGGCAGAGCCTACCACTCCATAAATAATAAATAAATTAAAAATTAAATTGAATAATACAAAAATTAAAATCTTACCCTGTTGGTATGGCAGAAGATATGATTTAACGGTATGGATATAGAGTCGTTCGTGCTGATAACGTATTATAAACTACTAATAATATGGTGAGATATACATGTGTATAAGATATATATGTTTGTGTTTGGTATAGAATATAATAATATATTGAAAGACAACGAGAGAGAGAGTTGAACGATGTGGGTGGAATAAAAAAACTTCTTCATAATTATATCACACAAGTGCTCCTCCTATTTATAGAAGGAGTAAGTCGGTTAATCAAGTGAATAGATATATTATAATATTAATAGATATTTATCTATCTATAATATTTGTTGTTTTCTTCAATCGTAGTCAATGACTTTTTTACCATATTCTCCCCATAAACAACATGATAAACGCACGTCACTGCATATTTTAAATTAAATATTAAATTATGTATTAAAAATCCATAATAAATTTCTTACATGATATTACTTACGGCGCATCTTGTAGCAAAACATTCACTTTTGAGCTTGTGGTCTTCTTTCCCTCGGATTTTAGGTTTTCGATAGGTCCAACATTTAGTATTTGAGCAACAACATCTGCATTGTGATTATAAATGTCAAATTAAATAAAAATATTCAAAGTAGGAATTGATAAATGAATTAGTCAAATAAGTAGGGATGAAATTACCAATCAAGACATCTTTGTTTAGAGATCCACCCTTAATGTCTTGAAAGTTGGTGAAATATTTCTCTCGAAATGGTTTTGGTGATTCATCAACCAGTTTGATGATCGTTGTTCGAATAAGCGGAATCTTGTAAGGGAGTTCGCTGGTCCTATAGTCGCCACAATAGTCTTTAAAATGGAATTTTTTGAACGTCATGCAATTACCTTGTTTGAGATCGTTAACAATCTTCTGATGTTTTTTAAGCATATCATCTTCAATGGTTGTGTGGATTCTTATTCTCTGTATGAAAAAATCCAATATTTTAAAATTGGAAAAAAATATAATCTTTAGAAGAAGGCAAATCAAATAAACCAACCGTGCATTTTTATATGAAATCGGCATACGAACAAAATACACGTCAAGGCAATACATATCAAGTGAAGCAAGATTAAAGTATGTCTTTGAAGTTTACTTTTCATGCAAGGCAATATTTAATAGATTCATTGTACTTTTCATGCAAGGCAATACATATGAAGAGAAGCAAGATTAATACATCATGAGAACAAAAATACATATTACGCATGTGTGCAATTCAATTTAAAAAAAGGGTATGAATTGGTATATGAATAACTAACCTCTTCATCTACCAAAACCATTTCAATGGAATTTCCGGTAGGCTTAAATGATTTCCACAAGACAAGAATTTGAGTTTTGATTTTTTGTTTTTCATTTGATGTCAAAATATCTTTAAAAAGTACGAAAGAAGAATTTTTGTTTGGTATGATAGATATTATGATACTAAAATGAAAAAAGGAAGCGAGAGATGTAAAGTTCATATTGTGATGATCGACAATATTTATCGGTAGAGTTGTTTTGGGTAGAATTTTGTTTGATTTGTTTAGATATTATTTTGTGATTTTGTTAGATATTAAATTAGGATATTCTAATTGGATCCTAAAAAACTCCCAAGATCTTGTGTTAGTGTAGATATATGAACCGAATATTTGATTGTATGGATATTTTGTTTAAAGCAAATCTTGTGTTACATTCGTAAAGGTAAAATGTTTTTTTTTTATTATAAAAAAACGTAAAATGTTGTTAGGGAAAAAAAAAGATATATATCTAATAATATCTAATAAAATCCCTCACTTCCATTTATTCTGTAACTTCCATTATAATTCTTAAAGCAAATCTTGTGTTTTTTACAAAAGTAAAATGTTGTTATGCAAAAAAAAAAAAATCTAATAAAATATTTTGGTGATTTGTTTCAATACCTTTGGCGAATAATGCGATTTGTTTGTGGGCACATGTGTTTCTCTCTAATCCACCAAAACACAACCACAACTACCACCGCTACAACCGGCGAAAGACGAGGCAGAAGATCAATCGGAGAGATTTCTTTGACTCAAGGAGCTCGATGTTGGGTCTGGAGATAACAACGAAGAAAACAGAGTTGGGTTTCTCTTTAACAAAAAAACAGAGTTGGGTTTCTTCAAGAGAGTGGGGATACTTGTGATGTGTTCGATGGTAAATGGGTTTGGGACGAATCGTATCCGTTGTATCAGTCCAAAGATTGCGCCTTACTTGATGAAGGATTCAGATGAAGTGAGTTAGGGAGGGTTGATTTGTTGTATACCAAGTGGAGATGGCAACCTCGACATTGCAATTGGCCCAGGTAATATTTCTTGTTCTATATCGATAGAGCTGTTTTCTTTTTTTTTGATATATAATAATTTGTTTAGTTTTATTATTTTAATTAATTAGTTTAAAATATTATTAAAATTTGATATTAATATGTCATTCTTTGTTCTATATCGGTTGTATTATTTTTTTTTTATATGTAATAATTATTTTAGTTTTTTTTTTAATTAATTAGTTTAAAATTAAGCCATGTCATATTTTTTTAGAAGTCATGTCATTTTTTTTTACAGCCACATCATCGTTTTCAACCAATAAAATTAAAACAAATAAGTAAATCTAATAAATTTACTTATCTTTTCATAGGAAGGAGATGTTAAACTTAAATCTATTTTTCTTTTGATTTTTTCTTATATATATTGCAAGAAGCAAAAAGTCTACAAAAAAAAATAATATATATATATATACAAGAAGCAAAATTCTACAAGAAAAAATCTATAATCAATTATTCCTTTATAAAAAGTAAATGGAAAACGGTACTATAATCCTATAAATTAGGAATTCACTCACCATTTACTAATGGCTATACTTTCTAACACATTCGAAGGTAAAACAAAATCACAAAACATTTTTTTTTTTTAAACGTCAAACTGATATTATAATTCGAAATCGTATGAAGGTAAAAATATGAAACAAACAACCATCTTATTGAAAATATAAATATACATAATAACAAAGTCACCGTCTTGCTTCACGGGCAATGAGGTCATGTAACCACGATGGTCCACCCATTGCTAAATACGAAGAAAAACGTCCGTCCCGGTTAACACTCGCTGAGATGGCTCGAGCAATCGAATTTGCCCCTTGTGTTTCCAATTCAAAGACACAAACATCAAAGCATCCACGAAGTTGAGAAATCCGATTAAGGAAAAACCTGTATTTCGGCCATTCTGAAGGCTTCTGCAAAGCTTGAAATGCAGCATGAGAATCCAATCCGATGACCACATCCATAAACTTCAAATCATACAGGCTTTGTAGTGTCCAAATAACACACCTTAGGACCGCAATGATCCTGTTAGGAGAACATGTAAACGCATCCCTAGCATGGAACAATACCTCACCATTATGATTTCTTGCAATCCAAGCACCACCGGTAAGTAAACACCCGTTTTGCCACGAGGCATTTAGATTACATTTAACACAGTCCGGTAATGGTCGCTGCCATTGCGAAACACCAACCTGTTCTCGAGAGGCATTACCATTCTCCAAGTCAGAAATGGTATTAACTCCAGTCCACAACGCCGCTTCCTCAAGGGCTTGTATAATGATTTGACTCTGAGCAATCTGTTTTTGAGCATAAAGAATAGAGTTACGGTTTTTCCACACATTCCATAGTATCCATGGTATAGCTCCTCTAGACTTCTCCGGGATCCTTTGATTATCGATCATGTCGAAGACAAATGATAAGTTATCCTCAAGATCGTTTGAGAAACCAGCAATAGGACATGGAATTCCCGCAAGCAACCACAAGTGATTAGCCACACTACATTGAAAGAGAACATGATTGATGGTTTCAATTCCACTTTGACACAGCTTGCACACGTTATCAACCTGCATTCCTCTTGACCTCAACCGATCAGAAACCGCTAGAGCTCCTGCAATCACACGCCATAGGAAAAGACGGATCTTAGGCTGTGTTTTTAACTTCCAAATACGTTTTTGAGACTTATTTTCCGGAGTTCCAATGCTGTTTTGGGAGGAGTAGGAAATGGAAGATGGTTTGAGACAAACCAATATCCACTCTTCACCGAATACGCTCCATGGTCATTAAAAGCCCAAATGTATCTGTCGTGTCCTTGACTAAGTTGGATATCCATCACAAAACATTTTGAAATCACAATGATAGGTTGAAAGATATATCTTGAGCAAAGAAAACATTCTTTCAATTTAGGAATGTATCATTTTTGAAATCGCAACACCATTTTTGAAGATTTCAATTGAGTGGTCATTTATGTTTCTCACCATATCTATTTTTTCTAATTTATTAAAACACTCTTTCACTAATTAAATTTTACATATTGTTATTGTTATTTGTTTTTTGGTTCAACAAAAATTCGAAAGTTACAAAACGGGAAAATTCTAATTTTTCAAAATAACATTTAAATATTAAAAAATATTGTCCCATACATATGATATCTTTACATGCATTAAAAATTAAAACAAACAAATATATATATATATATATATATATATATATATTTTTATAATGACAAAATTAGGTTAGTAAATAATAAAATTAATCTATTTTTATTAAAAAATGTATACCGGCACACGGTGCGGATCAATCACCTAGTCATCATATTACAAACCAATGGAAACGTTTCAATAATACACATCATATTAAAAAATTGCACTCAACATTTTTAATTCAATTTTGATAATATACTTTGGTTGTGTTTTCATTTTTCGAGAACAAGCAAAGTTAAACGGGCAAAGTCTTTTGACAATTTTTAATAATTTCCCGGTCTTCTTCTTTTTTTCCGATGCAATACTACTCACTCAAATAAGCCAATTTTTATAGTTGTCACTTGTCATCAACCATATTTACTTTTTTTATTTTAAAGTTCACGTCTTTTAAGTGTAAATAATGTGTTTTCTATATTCAATCCAAAAGATGAAGATGTTGATTTATACAGAATAGTAGAAGACTCTAGAATAAGGTAATTACGGAAGGTTCCTAAAGCAGAGCAATGACAATAACTACATATGAATGAGAATCAAAATCATATCCTATTCATATCTCTAACATGCCCCCTCAAGATAGAGGGACGTGAGTCACTCTTATCTTGTCTCGGAGATCACTGAAGCGTGGCCGTGACAGTGGTTTAGTTAAGCCATCGGCTAACTGATATTTTGTGTTAACGTGTGCAACCCGGAGAACGCCATGTTGAATGAGACCACGAATAAAGTGATAATCCAAAGCTATGTGCTTCATTCTAGAGTGGAATACAAGATTGGCACAAAGGAAGGTTGCTCCGACATTATCGCAATACACAATTGGTGGTGTAGGGAGAGTGAGGCCGAGTTCAGTAAGTAGATTGCAGATCCATCGAACTTCTGCAACGGTGTTTGCTACGGCACGATACTCAGCTTCAGTAGAAGATATTGCAACACCTTTATGTTTCTTTGCTGTCCATGAAATTGGGTGATTGCCAAGGTAGATGATGTACGCATTGGTTGAAACATAATCGTCGGAGTCACAGCCCAATCCGCGTCGTAGTAAGCATGAAGGGTGAGCTTGTTCTTGGCGGAGTAGAATATACCATGCGACGGTGTGCCAGCAAGGTAGTGAAGGATTCGTTTAGCAGTTTGCCAGTGATCTTCGGTCTGCTTATGCATGAATTGCGAGAGCCAGTTCACTGCGTAGGCGATGTCGAGTCTTGTGAAAGCAAGATATTGCAGACTGCCCACTAGCTTGCGATACTCAGTTGGGTCTGAAAGATTTGTGCCAGATGTAAGAGTGAGTTTCAGAGATGTTGCCATAGGTGTAGTTACTGGTTTTGCATTCGTCATGTTATACTTGAGGAGAAGATCCAAAATGTACTCACTACAAGAAAACAAGTGTTTTGTGACACCCATTTTAGTCACAAATTGATCGTCGCTAATTATAGAAGTCACAAAGTAGTCGCAAATTAGCGACTACTTCGTGACAACTTCACCGTAGTAGCAAAAAAGCGACTGATTTGTGACTATCTACTAGTAGTCGCAATTTGGCGACTACTTTGTAACGAGAATGATTTGGTCACAAATTAGCGACCATATTGTGACTATAATTGTGTTGTCGCAAATTAGCGACTAAGTTGAGACGCTATGTTTCCGTTGCAAAATAGCAACGAGTGTGTGACTACTCTTTGTGGTGGCAAAATAGCGAGTAATTAGCGACAAGCATGGAAGTAGTTAAATTGTGACTAATTTGTGACGCCTTGTGTAGTCGTAAATTAGCGACATATTAGAGCATCAGCATCCTTGATACAAAGAGAGTATCAGTTGAATAAACAAATATTAAAAACACACTCTCTCTTCCTTTTATTTAACTTTATACCTTCTCTTTCATCCTTTTACTCAACTTTTATTAATTTTATACTCTCTTTAAATATAAAATTATTAAAAACATTTGATACACTCTATCTTTCTCTCTTCAAAAATATCAAAAGTATCAATTATTTGATACCCTCTCTCCAAAAATATCAACTATCTCTTCTTTTTACTCAAATTTTATTAATTTTATATTTCAATACACCCCACTATTTCAACCAAAAACACTCTCTTTCTTACTTTAACTCAAATTTTAATAATTTTATATTTAATGATACCCACATTGTATCACCAATACTCATGCTCTTAGTGACTCCTTTCAATATTATGTTTAGTCACAAATTAATCACTAAAGTGACACTTGTTAGACACTAATTTGCAACTCGTTTGTTTTTTTTTGGTCACTTAGTTGGACAATTCAGTTGCAAATTGGTCATAAAACATACATTTGTGTTTTTCATTTGAGAAACCTAAATGAAAAGAACTTAAAATCTTAAAACTACAAAAGATTAGAATACCATACCATAAGTTTTTTAAAGCATAAGAACATAAGTTTGACAAAAGAGAAGTAGAAATCAAGTTCAGAGTACAAAAGATAGAGAGAGAGTACATAACAAGTTGTTAAGTTCTTTAAACAGATGGAGGAGTACATAACCAGTTTATGTGTTGTCTTTAGCTGGAGGAGGTTGAGAAGGATTGGCTGTGGCAGAAGGATCCAAGGCAGAGGAGTCAGACATGTAAGCAGCAAAGGTGGGATTGTTGTCCTTCATAAACAGAAGGAGCTTCTCCAAATCAGCAATCTTCGCTTGACTTTGCCTTAGCGCCTCATCGCATCGCTTATTTTCCTCGTCACGACGTCGATTCTCCTCATCACGACGCTGGTTTTCTTCTTCGTTCTCAGCAATCTTTTGATGAGCTGTTTTAAGCTCTTCTTGGATCTCTACCAGGGATGACGAAGAAGATTCAGCATATCTTACCTTTCTCTTTCCTTTCTGAACCTGTGACAGTTGGCCCATTCCATAAGGATTCCCCTTGGAATCGAATTCAGTACACTGCAACAGTCATAACAAGTATATCAGACAGTCATCAAGCTGAAATTCAAGCAACAGTCACTGCAATAGTAATAAGAAGCTGCAATCCAAGCAATAACATGCGATGATTACCAAAACAGTATCATTCAAGACTACCAAAACAGAATCATTAACAAAGAACAATAACAGGTCTAACAAGCAATACCAAAACTACACTGAAATCCAAGCAATAACAAGTAATGATTAACCATAAACCTAAATCCAGTATCATTCAAGAGAACCAAAACAGTATATCATTAACAGAAACCTAATTTAGAAAGAATCATAAATCACAATTGTATACAAGACAAACCAATATATTTTCCACCAACAAGTCATCTAATCACAATTGTACTGATCCCAATGGTACTCACAATGATTCTCAAAGATGATAACACATACAGAACAGACATAAAGCATGAGAGAAGATTAATTTACCTTAAGGAAGATGTCATTCCTCTCAGCGATGCTTAGAGTCCGCTGTGTAGAATGCTCAGAGGAGGAGTCTGTAGCCTCTGGTCCATCTCCAGTTTGATCCATAACTACTTGCAGGGCCCTCTCATAAGTCTCAGCAACCTTCTTAGCTTTTTCATCCACAAAACTTCCATCAGCGTTTGTATGCGTCTTCCTAAACACTTCACCAAAAGAGACAGGACGTCCTAGTTCCTCCTCCTGCAAGAATGGATAAGAAAGATTAGGTAGATGAAGTTTATATGACATAAAGAAGTGATAAAAGTATTACCATGTCTTGCTGAACGGTCAAGAAAGAAGATTGGCCTGAAACGTGCTTGTAGATTCCAAGTCCGCCACGGTCAGAGTTGCGGGAGTTGGAAGCCGTAGTGCTCCTGCCCTGAGCCTCTGGTGTGTCCCAGTGGACCCACATTTGCCTCCACAGCGTAATAGTAATCCAAATTGGCCTCACGCCCTTTCGTTTTGCTTGACTTACAATCCCTCTCATCCGTTTTGTAGCAATCCTTCTAAAATGAGCCCTCACAAGGGGAGTGATCCCTATATCCCAATCGTACATAGACTACACAGTAAAATACATAGTTAATTAGAAGAATTGAGAGTGGAAAAAAGGAAAATTAGTTAAGTATACGAATTGAGAGTGAAAGAAAGGAAAAGTAGTAAACATTACCGCGAAAGTTCTGAAATATCTTTCTTGTTTGTCTAAAGGGGTCACAGTCCAGCTGTAGAAAGGTCCATCGAACTTCCGGCGAAAAATCCCAACAATGACACGGGTGAGTAGTCCTCTGTCCCGAGTGAACCTTGCAAATAAATATATGATGAGGTTAAATAACACATGCCAAATACAGAAATGCAATCTATAGTTGACAGAAATGAAACAAATATATTAGCAAATTGTTACCTAATCCAGTTGACAGACTTGAAACAATAAAGCTAACCAAACACTTAGCTAATCCAGTTCTAACCAAACACTTAGCTAATCCAGTTCACATAAATCAAACAGTAAAGCCATACTATCAAACAATAAAGCTATACTACTAAACCAAACAATTAGCTAATCCAGTTCACATATATCAAACAGAAATGCAATCTATAGTTGACAGAAATGAAACACAGTTCAAACAATCCAGTTCAAACAATAAAGCTATACAATCCAGTTTAAACAATCTAGTTCAAACAATATAGCTATACTACTAAATAAGACAGTTCACAATCAGCTCACATATATCAAACAATCCAATCCAGTTCACATATATAATACAGTCCACAATAACAATCCAATTCAGTTCACAGTCACTTCCAGTCACTTCCAGTTCACAGTCAGTTCCCAATACACAATCCAGTTCTGCATATAATACTAAATTCCATAACTTAAAAACACTAAGCTTATTAACTTACCAGTATACATGTCTGCCTTCGATTTCGAGGGGAACCTCACTCAGGAGGGGCAGGTTTTGACGTCCTGGAAGAGCAAACATATTGTCCAAAAGCGCCTGGTAGTCCTCTTGATCATCAACAACAGCGTACTCGGGTCCCAGTTGTTGACCCTGGACTTCTTCTTCTACTTCTTGTTGTTGTTGTTGTTGTTCTTCTTCTTCTTCTTCATCATCCGTATCTTCTACTTCATCTTCCTCCTGTGCCATCTGAACTTCCTCCTGGTGTGGTTGGTGGTTTAGATTTAGGTGTCGAGGTTGTTCAGGCAATGGAGCAGCAAACGCCCATCTCTGAGATCCACTCCAGTTTGATGTAGCAGGGTACTGGGTTGGAATCAAGTTGGTTCGAGAAATAGAGCCAGTGACTTGAGAAGTCGTTGTCTTTTGAGAAAGAGGCGTAGTAGGACCAGACGGGTTGGAGGAATTAGAAGAAGCCTGACCGCCGGTTGACTTTGTTGCACCTGGTGGTGTACCTCCGGCGGTTGACTTTGTTGGACCTGGTGGTGTACCTCCGCCGTCACGGTTCTGTTGTCCGCCTGAGGTCTCTCCACCACCGTCGATGCCCTTTCATTTACCCTGAACCGGAAGCTTTCGAGAAGGCTGCGCCGTTCCCTTACTAGACTCGCCAGGAGAAGGATGCTTCACTTGACCGCCGAAAGCAGGAAGCTTTCCACCGCCAACGGTAGAAGGTTTTCCACCGCGAGTTGTTGGACCACTGGCGCCTCTTCCAAGGCCAACGCCTCTTCCACCGCCTCTTCCACCGCCAACGCCTCTTCCACCGACGGAGCCTTTACCACCGCCGGGGCCTTTACTACCGCCGGGGCCTTTACCACGGCCTCCTCCAGTTTTCGTAGTAGCCATCACATCTAGGGTTTCGAAAAAAATGAATCGACACAGAGAGAGAGAGATGAATCGAGATTTCTCCTTCGATTCAAAGAGAAGAATTGACAAACAGAGAGGGGAAAAGATCTAGGGTTTGGGAAGTGAAGAATAAAAGAGATTTCTTGTCGATTCAAGAGAGTAATCGACTGAGGAAGAAAGAACAAGGACAAACAAGAGAGTTTAAGGGAAGAACAAGGAGAATCAAGCGATGAATCGAAGAGAATCGAAGAGATTCTTCGAATCGCACAGAGAGAGAGAGAGAGGCGATAGATCTAGGGTTTTGTTAAAAATGATTTGGGGAATTTTTTTTTTGATTATATATAATCAGGTCGTCACAAATGCGTCGCAAAGTAGTCGCAAAATACCCATTTTCAGCGCCAAAAAAACCCGCCTAAAAGACCAAATCTGATCCATCAATCCAAAATTTTTGGATTAGGCGCGAAATAAGCCCGCCTTCGGATTCGTCACAAAAGAGTCACAAATATATGACTAGTTTGTGACATTTTTGGGTAGTAGGAAATGAAACCCTAAACCATAAACATTTTAGCAAACAAATATCACCCATTATCATTTCCAACCAATAAAAAATACATTTCTTGAATGTTTTATTGGTTATATCTATCACATTAATTAAAATTCAACTTAATCTATACAAAAGAACAAACTTACAAGAAAAATGATTAAAGATGCAAGTGTTATCAACTAGTTATATGTATGCAACAATATTTTAAAAAATGAATTTGGATTTTCTCACTCATACAATATATTCTTCATAAATGTTATTGTTTACAAAGATGGTTAATGCCAAAATAAATTATAGACACTTAGAATGTGTTCTCTTTTTGCAAAAAATTATAAGTAGTTGCAAATTAGTTGTAAAGTAGTCACAAAGTAGTGGGTAATTTGTGACTAATTTGTGACGAAGTTTCTATACAATAAAGTTTTACAAATCAGTCACAAATAAGTCACAAAGTAGTGGGTAATTTGTGACTAATTTGTGACAATTTGAAATTTTATTGGAATCATTTTCTAAACCCCAAAAGTGTCACAAATTAGTCACAAATAAGTCAGTATTTCGTGACTAATTTGTGACGAATTGAAATGTCCTGGGAATCATTTTTCTAAACTCCAAAGTGTCACAAATTAGTCACAAAAGAGTCACAAAATCGTAGGATCGAAAAATAAAAAAAGGTTGATTTCTCGTGGAATCGAACCTGTGACAGGGCAGAATATTTGTAGATTTCAGTGTATTGCTAACCATTGGGCTATCATAGTCATTCGATTATTAGCTACATTAGTCTGTATATATCTTTAAATTCCACAGATCAAAAAAATAGAAAAAGGTTGATTTCTCGTGGAATCGAACCCGTGACAGGAGAGAATATTGGTAGATATCAGTGTTTTGCTAACCATTGGGCTATCGTAGTCATTCGGTTATTTGGTACATTAGTCTGTATATATTCTAAAATTTGTCAGATCGAAAAATAAAAAATGGTGGGTATCTCGTGGAATCGAACCCGTGACCGAAGAGGTTATTGGTAGATTTATGTGTATTGCTAACCATTGGGCTATTGTAGTCATTCGTTTTTTTACTACATTAGTTTGTATATATTGTTTAATTTCTCGGATTGAAAAAATTGAAAACGATTAATCACTTACTAGTATGAATTCCCACAAATAAAAAACACACTAATTGAAAACGTTAATATAATATCCAACATCATCTAGTACAACAAATATATTGCAAAATATTTGAAAAAATTATATTTCAAATATCATCTTCCTCCGCCGAAGATGATAAATTACACTGAAACTCATCTTCTGGGTCAGAATCTCCAATCTCCAAATTGATGTCTTTCATTGGTTGCCTTCTATCAACTAAACAATCGACATTGATTTCCTCTACCGTAGACGTCGTTGCCTTATCATCCGTTTGTTGTAAGATGATTAGGTCTTTCTCGTTGTAGTTTCCTTGTACACGATTACGTGGATTTACTTTCAAAATGGATAGCCAAACGTGTCGAGGGTGTTTTATCTTTGGGTATGTAAGAAAACAGACCTGGTCAGCTTGAGAACCTGTCACAAATAATTTTGTATCTTTTATTAGTACAAACATATGTACGTAGGATATATAATTAAAAAAGGATATGAAATTCGCACCTAATATGAATGGTTCGTAGTTAGGATATTTTCTAGTTGAGAGCACGTCCACAACGCCTACATCACTCTTTCGAGTCCCTGTACCGAGCGTAGGGTCATACCATTTACAATAGAAAAGTATGATCTTCAAATTCACAATTCCGGGATAGTGCAACTCCATAATTTTCAAGATGGTTCCATAGAAATCATCCTCCTCAGACGCTTCAGAATAATTTTGGCCTCTAGCACATACTCCATAATTCATTATTTTTCTGTGCTTCCCATAATCACTCGTGTGAAACAAATATCCCCTTGTAAAATACCTAGGCCACAACTTGACCTTCCATTCAGGACCTGCCACTATATCCTGAACCCACATTGGGAAATTTTGGTAATTTTTTGTCGCATCCACCTGCATAATGTAAAATAATTCTTTGTCAGATAGTGCGAAATTTTACAATTAACAACGTAGTAACGGGATTACATACATATTCCTTGATCTTTATGTGAAATTCAGCATCTCTTTTTGTTATGACCTCATCATCAGATATTCTTGGATTTTCAGCTCGAATTTGTGCTTCCACCATGCTAAGATACCAATACAAAACTATCAGTCAAAGATGAAAATATATAAAATTATTATAAAATTTTTAGGAATTAATCATAATTACCTTTCAAACGGCCGAAAATACTCACAATTACGCATCACGTATGAATGTGCACACTTATAATCTTGCTCTGATAACCATTCTTCATTACATTTGCCACTTGGACGACCTACTTCAGTAAATATATCTGGTACCTCCACATTGTACGTGGGTACTTCACCTTCATCATTCCGACTTGTCCTGCAAATCATTTATCTCATTGATATGATGTCATGGTATATAGCATAACAAACATATATATAACGGTACCACAATTAATAATACCTTCTTCGGATAGCCGTAGAAATTTCTGATGCAAAGTAGTGTTGGGAGAAAAATGATATCTCGTCGTTCATGTACGCTTGAACGATTGATCCCGCTGGATATCTTTTGTTCTTCGCCATGCCTTTCAATTGTTTGAAGAATCTCTCAAACGGATACATCCACCTATACTGTACAGGACCGCCAAGCTCTGCCTCATACGGCAAGTGAATAGGTAGGTGCTCCATCACATCAAAGAAAGAAGGTGGAAATATTTTTTCCAAATTACACATAATCATCACAATGTTATCCTTCAAAAGTAGGAGGCGGTTTTGATCTAATGATGTGCTGCTTAGATCACGGAAAAATGCTCCAATCCCTACAAAAGAATTTTAATTAGTCATGTATACTTAAATTTAATACCAACATAACCAAGGACATATTTATTAAATTTCAAACGTAAATGTACCTGATAATGCTTGGTGCACGTTACGCGGGAGAAGCTCCGCAAATACAAACGGAAGCAACCGCTCCATAAAAACATGGCAGTCGTGACTTTTCATTCCCGAAAACTTCCCACCACTGATGTCTGCACAACTTGCTAAATCTGCAACATAACCATCGGGAAATCTAACTTCATTTTTCACCCACTATAGTAAGGCATCTTTTGCTTTTGAAGTCAATCTCCAAATAGGAAATGGAGCATTCCCAAGACCATCGACATGCAATTCCTTCCGATCACAAAATCTCGCGATATCTAATCTTGACTTGACTGTGTCTTTTGATCTGTCTTTGACATTCATAACAATATACATGATGTTATCGAAAAAATTCTTCTCGATATGCATCACATCAAGATTGTGCCGTAGAGTCAGATCGGTCCAGTACGGAAGCTCCCAAAAAATGCTTTGTTTGTGCCAGTTATGCCAATCTCCATAATCGCTAGGTTTTTTGTTATGTCCGTTTCCACCGCATTCTGATGTTTTTGGTGCCCCGACATTCGTTATACGCTGGTATACTTGTTCACCCGTCAATGATGCTGGTGGGTAGTCGTGAACGGCGTTCTTTCCCTTTGAAAAGTTAACTTTATTCTTCCGTAACGGATGATTCTCCGGCAAAAATCTTCTATGACAGTCGAACCAACACGTCTTCCTACCACCCGGCAAGTAGAAAGAATTTGTATCACCCATACAAATTGGACATGATAATTTGCCATGTGTCATCCATCCCGATAACATACCATACGCCGGAAAATCACTTATAGTCCACAAGAGAACAGCTTTCAGGTTGAAGTTTTGATTTAACGACACATCATACGCCTCAAATCCATGAATCCATAAGTCCTTTAACTCCTCGATCAGTGGTTGGAGGAAAACATCAAGACTTGCTCGTGGATGATTTGGTCCTGAATTCAAAACCGTAAGAAACAAATACTCGCTTTTCATGGCCATCTCCGGAGGTAAGTTGTAGGGTGTCATGATCACAGGCCACAACGAATGGTTTTTTGACATACCAAAAGGATTGAAACCATCTGTACATAATCCCAAATAAACGTTTCGTGTCTCCTCTACAAAGCTCGGATGCATTATATTGAAATTTTTCCACTCAACCGCATCAGATGGATGGCACATTACTCCATCTTCTGACTCGTGCTCAGCATGCCATCTCATCGACGCTGCAGTCTTCTCTGATTGGTACATCCTCTTTAATCTGTCGCTAATGGGTAGATACCACATCTTGCTGAGCGGTATTCTTTTCCTCCCCCTCTTAGATGCCTGATATCTTGCTTTTCTACAAAACTTACAATGCTCCAACTCCTCGTCATCTTTCCAGAAGAGCATACAATTATCTACACATACATCATATGTATGGTACGGCAATCCAAGCTTTCGCATCAACGTTTCTGTCTCATAGTAAGAACCGGTTGCTTGATTAGGCTGAGGTAGATAATCTGTTAACAATCCCGCCCAAGAATCCATGCAAGATTCAACCAAATTATGGTCAGCCTTGATGGTCATCATCTCCGTTGCTAATGATAGTTGTGAATGCCCATCCCGACAACCATCATACAGTGGCGTATTTGCAGAATCTAACATCTCGTAAAACTGTTTCGCCTCGTGGGTAGGTTCTTCATAACCATGATCATTATTTCCACCATCTTCATAATCATTAAATGGCGCAGAACCAGGGAATGCATCATGAACCATCCCAGCATAAACATTCCCGCCATCGTAATTTCTTTCTTGATTATCGCTACTAAAATCAGCATTCTGTAATGGCTAGTTCCTACCCCAACTACATCGTAATCTTCACCATGTTCGGTCCATACATAATAACCTTCCATAAAACCATAACTATGCAAATGGCCCGAAACGGTTCGAGCCGGTTCTAAACTCTTAGAAATTTTACATTTCGCACAAGGACAGAATAATTTACCTCCACTACTTATGGCTAAGTCTTGGCTTGTTGCGAAATTCATGAATTGCTCCACTCCCTCCAAAAATTCGTCAGATATATTATTAGTGCTCGGATCGATCCGGTTATACATCCACTCTCTAGAAGAATTCCACATATTTTTATTCTTTCTTTTTTTTTTCTTTTCCCTTTTTTTTTCTTTCCCCTTAGTTTTTTTTTAGCTCATCGCTGAATGAAGAAGAGAATGGGCGATGGTTGCTTATATAGGCAAAATTTTGCCACTACTTTGTGACGCCCGAAGAAAGAGTCACAAATTTGTGACTCTTCTGTGACTACTTTGTGACTACCTAAGCTACCTACCACCTTCACAAATATCTTGCCGACATGCTACCCGACAAACCTGCCGACACGCTACCCGACAAAACTGCCGACATGATTTTTGACATGAATTTGCGACTCTTTCGCGACGCCCAACTGGAGTCACAAATCAGTCGCAAATTTGTGACCGATTAGCGACTACCTCAATTCACTATTTAGTTGGTCACAAATTGTCGCTAATTGTGACTAATTTGTGACGAATACTTATCTCTCCAGTATGAGTCGCTATGTAGTCGCTAATTTGCGACTACTTTACGACTATATTTGGTAGTCGCAAATATGTGACTATTTTGCAACTCTGATTTTCGCAGTCACTGATTAGTCTCATATCAGTCACAAACCAGTCACAAATTTAGTGACTACAAAATCAGTCACAAAAAGTAGTCACAAATGGACTGTTTTCTTGTAGTGATTTCCGCTGCGATAGATGAAGACCAGAGGAGGTGCGGTGGACTTCGACACCAAGGAAGTAGTTAAGTTCTTCTGGATCTTTGACCGAGAACCGATATGCAAGTAGGTGAAGAATGCGTTGTATACCGTCTTTGCTATTTCCTATGAAAAGAATGTCATCAACGTAAACTAGGAGATAAACAAATTGGGAGCCAATTTTGAGGACAAAAAAAGACGTATCGGCCAAAGAATTAGCGAAACCGAGACTGAGAAGGAAATTGCGTAGTTCTGTGTACCACGCCCGCAGAGCCTGTTTAAGGCCATATATGGCTTTGTGGAGACGAGAAACATAATCTGGGTGTTCAGGATCAACAAAGCCTGGTGGTTGCTCCATGTACATTTCTTCCTCTAGAGTTCCTTGGAGAAACGCGTTGTTGACATCTAATTATTGTAGAGGCCAATCGTTGCCAACCACGATGTCAAGGACGAGTCGGAGAGTTGTTGATTTGATGAGGGGCTGAATGTGTCGGTGTAATCTTGACCAAATTATTGATTGTAGCCTTTGGCTACGAGACGTGCTTTATTACACTGATGATGCAGTCCGGTTGGAAGAAATTTGTTCTTGAATAACCATTTACAACCAACAATGTTGAAGTGAAGGGGGTCGAAGAACCAAATCAAACGTGCCGGTTCGAGCGAAAGCTGTGATTTCTTCAGACATAGCACCTCGCCACTTTTATCCTTAAGAGCTTGCGTAACATTTTGGGGTTCGGTTGGAATAGAGATGGAGAGAGCAGCGGAGTAGTTGTATTTAGGATTTGGTTTACGAATGTTATTTTTGCGACGAGTTGTCATCTGGTGGTTGTTATTTGGTTATGGGGGTGAAGCAAGGACAGCGGTGGAAGGCTGTGTGGGATGAGAGATTGCCGCTGGTGGAGGAGATGGTAGTGGTGGAGGAGATGGAGGTGGAGAAGGAGGTGATGGAGATCGGGGTTGTGTTTGAGGCTTAGATGATGGTAATGATGTAGTGTTTGTTGGGCTTTTGGCATGGGCTGAGGTTTGTGAAATATTAGGTGAAGGGGTTATTGGGTCGGGCTGGGCCACAGGTTCTGGCCCATGTATATTTGGAGCAGTGGGCTCAGAGGAGAAAGAAGAAGAAGAAGAAGAAGATACATAGTTAGAAGTCGATACCTGGATTGTCGGTGATGTCAACGGTGAAGCTGGCGACCTTGGCGAAGGGGTTGGGTGAGGATCCGAGCTCATGGGTTCCGGTGGTGGTGACTATACGAGCAGCGGAGTGGTGGTGGTTGATGTTGGTTGAGGGTTTGGAAAAGGAATTTGTGTACTGATGGTGAAGGGAAAATGACGGTTGTTTTGTTAGGATTTGAAGGAAAGGCTGGGAGTGAATTTTGAAAAGGAAATGTAGCTTCATCAAACTTCACATGGCGAGAGAGATAGATACGGTCGAAGCTTGGTTGGAGACACAAATAGGCGCTTTGTGTTTGGGAGTAGCCGATAAAGACGCACGGAGTTGACCGATCTTCAAGCTTGTTGGTTGTGTATGGGCGAAGCCACGGAAAACAGAGACAGCCGTAGACGCGAAGCTTGGTGTAGTTGGGAGTAGTACCAAAGAGCTTTGTAAATGGAGATTCCATATCAAGAACCGGTGTTGGTAGGCGATTGATGAAGTAAATGGCTGTTGCAAATGCATAAGACCAATATTCTTTCGGCATACCAACATGTGTGAGAAGCGTTAGGCCTGTTTCTACCACATGACGATGCTTACGCTCTGAAATTCCATTGTGTTCCGGTGTATGAGGTGGAGAGGTGAATGTGATATTCCAGCGGTGGAGAGGAATGATCTTAGAACTATAAACTTGCCTCCATTGTCTGAGTAAAAGTTCCGATTCGGGTATTAAAGCGATTCTCGACAAGTGCTTTGAAAGCGATGAACGTCTCACGAACTTGTGACTTTAGCTTGAGCGGGTAAAGCCACGTGTATCGAGTGTAGTGATCGATGAGTACTAGGTAGTACTTGTAATTGTCAATAGACAAAATTGGAGAGCTCCACAAATCTGTGTAAATATATTCCAAGGGACGAGAGGAGACAATGGAGTTTTTCGAAAAAGGGAGTTTATGTGTTTTATTAATGGCACAATCCGAACATATAGAGTTTACAGATTGTGAGGATGGTAAAGAAAACTGAGACAACTCGGTTAACAATGGTGGTTGATGGGTGGCCAAGCCGGTGATGCCAATTGGTGGAGGTGATTTTGGGTAAGGTGGATGCAAAGAAAGAGGTTACTGTAGTTGGGGAGGCTGGCCACTCGTACAGCTCATCCTTGGTCTTGTCGTGGATTAATGGGACCCCCGAGCTTAGATTCGTCACTTGGAAATGGACAGGAAAAAATTCGATAGAGATGTTAATCCAGGTATCGACTTCTAACTCTGTATCTTCTTTTTCTTTTTCTTCTTTCTCCTCTGAGCCCACTACTCCAAATATACGTGGGCCAAAACCTGTGGCCCAGCCCGACCCAATAACCCCTTCAAGAAGAGCATGAATCTGGATGCTCCATGTTAGATAATTTGTGGAATTGAGTTTGGTGATTTTGGACATGTTGATGTTGAGAAGAGATGTTGTGGAGTCAACGGTTTCGACATTGGCTGTCATGAGAATATTGAGATGCTTTACGAGAAAAAAAAAAAGAAGGTGAGAAGAATGGTAGGCGACTGAAAGAAACTTTTTAGGGTATCCCTTTAAGCTCTGATACCAAAAGATACAAAGGTTGATTTATACAGGATAGTAGAAGACTCTAGAATAAGGTAATTACGGAAGTTTCCTAAAGCAGAGCAATGACAATTGTAATGCCCGTGAACCAAAATTGATTATGTGAGTTAGTCAATTGATGTGTAAATTGTGGACTGAATTGATTATGAGTAGTTAATCAATTGTTGTGTGGGTTTGGAGTCCTAGATCATCTTCTTCGAGCCTTCAATGAGATTCTACGATAAATGTTGTTTGATTTTTCTGGCTTTCTAGTATTCTTAGTTTCTGCTTTTGGTAGTGAACAGACATGGTTAGAGGTGCTAGAAGTTGTGGTTGTGGTGGCTAGTGTGCGTGCCAGTGTGAGGACTAGTGGGAGCGGTGTTGTTTCCGGTGTGGCTAGTAGTGCAGCTGGGAGTGGATGGTGTGCAGCCGGGAGTGGCTAGTGTGCAGCTGGGAGTGGCTAGTGTGCAGCCGGGAGTAGCTGGTGTATAGCCGGGTGTGGCTGGTGTGCAGTCGAGAGTGGATGATGTGTAGCCGAGTGTGGCTGGCGTGCAACCGAAGGCTATAGTTGCTGAGGAGGTTCCATCCTATTTTAGGATGATGGAGCAGATGCAGAGGATTGACACGGCATTTTTCCCGGGAGGTGCCAAACCTGGAGAGGCTGAGGAGAATTATAAGATGTGTATTCTTGTGGTTGGAGATTTATAGGACGAGGATTTCCTATGGTTGGATTTGTGTTAACAAGAGTTGTGTTGATGGTTGAGTTCATAAGATGTGAGTTCTTATGGTATGACTGGTGGGTCATGGGTGATGTGTTATGGATTGGAATAGAGGTTTTATGTGAGTTAGAACCTGTCTATTTCTGAGATGGAAATGAGAAGTTTATGTGAGTTAGACTTGTGATACGCTCAAATTTCCCTGAGCTACTCTCTCAAATTAAGAGATCGTTGTAGTACTTAGGGGTCGAATCCACAGGGAATCGAATCACACAAACGATTATGAATTCAAATTATGCTAAGTAAATATGTGTTAAAATTAAGAAAATAGAAACAAGGCAAGCAGATTATTATTTAGGTTCTAGTAATCAATGAGACAAAAGAGTTAGGCACTGGGTAATTCTGAGGAATGAATCGAAATCAAGGATAAAAGACTGTCAAGATTTGATTAAGCACAGTTCTAGAACTCAAACACAAGTGTAAAACCAATCAACTTTCGTTGCAGAGATTTTCTATAACTAAATTCCTAAATTCCAAATTTTTTTACAAATTCAGTGAATGAAGACAAGCATTAAGTTCAAGTTCGATTGTTCACAAAATTACTAAGCCAAATTTCTTTGCGAATAGATAATTTTGCTCATCTAAGATTAGGTCAGGTTCTTAATAATACTTTCGCATCTATTAAATCAACCTAGGGTTTCCAATTTCAGTTGGCCAGTCCTAAAATCAGAGTTATAGCAATCTAGATGAAGAACATATAGATAAATCCTAACAGAGTTTCAATCCTAACAATTTCTCATCAAACCCTTGAATCCCCAAAACCTAACAAGCAAACTACTCAGACATAGATGAAGAAAACATCATGAATAAAATAAATTGCATTAAAAAGATAGAGTTAGAGATACATAAAGGGTTCGAAAACTCTGTAGAAATCTCTCCCAAAGGTCTCCAAATCCAAGTCTCAATAGAAAACAAGATATATCCATAAAAACCTAAAGAAAAACTATATATAGAGTCTTAAAATCAGATTGGGCTTCTTCTGCAAACTTCTGGACTTTTTGGGCAAAAGAAAAAATTCTTCAATATGCACTTGCGTCGATCGATGCTAGAAGTCTGCGTCGGTCGACGCAGGCTCATAGCTCGGTTTGCGGTCATGTTTGCGTCGATCGATGCAAAGGGGCTGCGTCGGTCGACGCAGGCTCCAAATCTTGATTCCGACTTGATCACTTCGGCACTTCTTTCCTTGATGCTCCAAAATGCTCCAAAAACCCCCATTATGCTCCAATCGTCCTTTAACCTATAAAGACTCCAAAAGACTCGAAAAATACCAAAAAAACTCTAATAAAATGGACTTGTATCATGGTAAAAAATAGGTAAAAACCATGATATATCAACTTGCCTATTTCTGGGAGTCTGGGATAGAAGTGTTATGTGAGTTAGAACTGTCTATTTTCCGGAGAGACTCTAGTGGAAACATTATGTGTGATTGGGTTGTTTCGGACGACCTAGTGATTGGTCATGATGTCATGATATTCCGGGTTGGGGGATGTCATGGTAGAACCACGGGAGGTGATTTTGGGCGATAGGTGCTTGTGATGCACGTTGCAGAGTTGTTGCTCCAGGGGATAGTGGGTTCCCTGCATATGATTTGAGAGATGGTGGTTCTCTCTAGGGGATAGTGGATCCCCTACATATACTTTGAGGGATGGTGGTTCTCTCCAGGGGATAGTGGGTTCCCTGCATACCGATAGCTCGAAAGGTGACGACCTTGAGAGTAGGTGTGGTGTATATGTATATGTATATGTATATAAGTATGAGTTTTGAGCAATAATGTGTGAACGTGATTCCTAAGTATGAGACTAATGAGACTCAGGGATCAAGAGTATCGATCTCAGGTGGTGCTGGCCGGGTTGGGTCAGGAATGGTTATCGTAGTGGACGGTGTTGTGTGATTCGAGTGTTGAACTCGAGTAGTGTTGGTCGGGTTGGTCAGGAGTATTGATCGTAGTGGGCGCGCGCTGTTAGGTGATTCAAGTTGTTGATCTCGAGAGGTTGGCCGGGTGGATCCGGTAGTTGTGACCGTAGTGTGATGGTAATGCGGATTCGAGGTTGAATCCGTGTTAGTGGAGGAGAATTGTAACGCTCGTGAACCAAAATTAGATTTTTGGGATATGCGTCAATCGACACAGGGTGTTGTCAATTGACACAGTGTGTCGACTTGTGAGAAATCGCGATTTCGGGTGTTACGTCGATCGACACAAGGTTTTTGTGTCGATCGACACGAGCTGGAATTAAACCGGGTTAGTTCGATTTGAATCGTCGGTTCGGCTCGGTTTAGGGTGAAACCCTAGGGCTTCCCTATAAAAGGGATGTGGCCACGATTTTGGTTGTTTTTAGTTTCCAGAAAGTTTCCAAAGAGTTCCAGAGAGTTTTTCCAGTGAGTTGAGAGACGATTTGAGAGAAAAGAAAAATCATTGTTGATTTATTCTTGTTCTTGATCTTGAAAGCTTGTGTGTGTGATTGCGAGATTCTTGAACTAGGATTCGATCCGTGTTCTTCGTGGTTAAGGAAGGAATCCGGATTTGGAGATCTGACCAGTCGTGTTATTCGTCGATTTCTTATCGTTTTCTATTCGAAATCGAGGTGAATGCGTGACCATGGCTTATCTGGGTAAAGGAATGAATACCAATTCGTTGTGTGATGAATTGATGATTGATTCTCATTGCTATGGATGATTTCGTGTTATTGGATGTGTTTGTTGACGGTTTCTATTCAGGAGACGACTCGAGGCAGAGCCGAATCGGAACAGAGAGGAGAAGGTTCAATTTTGCGTTTATGCGCTGTTGCGTCGATCGACACCATTGCTTGGTGTCGATCGACACCGGGGTTGTGTGTCAATCGATGTCGTCAGTTTGACGTATTGACTGTTATGTGATGACTGGTTATTGTTTGGTGTTGTGGTTTGTCCCTTATGCCTGTGTGTATAGCCGGTAGATGGTATGACCGTCTCACTAAGTATTTGTGATAATACTCACGCATCTCTTTTAACCATGTGATGCTGGTAAAGACAAAGTGTGATCGTGGAATCATGGCGAGGAAAAGGAGATGATCTAGTGTCTCGGTTGTTTGTTGTCATTGCATTCATGTGTTAGAAATGTTAAGTTGATGGTTTTGGATGTTGGAATTTGAATTGGAAATGAGATGTTTGGTTAGTTGGTTCAGTAAAGTATGAGATTTATTGAATGGTTTGATTGGTTTAATTGTTTATTGTTTTCCGTTTGTTTGGTGTGATTGGAAAAATTTAGCATGTTGAGAGTTAGTATTTATGGAATACTAATTCGATGCTATATAAAAATAATAAAAAACGGGTCGGGTTGTTTCAACAATAACTACATATGAATGAGAATCAAAATCATATCCTATTCGTATCTCTAACATTAAGTACTTTAGTTGGAATAAGTACAAACTCGATGTTCTTATCTTACTAACATTTTCAATTATTTAGAGCGGTCACATAAGAATGTATAAACCAATACAATAAAGATAGAAGTATTTCTCTTTTTTGGTTTGGTTCCGGTATTTCTAGTCACATAATGTTCATAATTTGTTATAACTCTTCTAAATAAATACTAGAAATAAAAGATTAAGACATTGATGTACACAGCTGCTATGCTTATCGCCAACGGGACTTAGCACCGGACCACTCCTACTCTGGATTCTCTAGGCCATCTAGATTGAAAGAAACAACAAGATCTTTAATGATCGAACGTTCTCAGAGGGAGAAACGATGACAAGGCAATACAAGATGCAAAAGAGTGGAACGCAGCACAATTATCATCTCCAAAAAAATATGTGATTATCCATGAACAAGAATCAAAATCACCTGAACATGGACTGAGATGCTTCACCAATGCAGCTTGGAGATCCGATATGAAAGAGGAGGGCCTCGGTTGGGTCATCTACAACCAAAACAACACATTCCTAGCAAGAGGATCGAGGAAAACCTCTCGGATCGTATAGCGGAAGCCTTAGCCATTCGAGAAATCCTCTTTCAAGTGGTGGATCGGAGACTCAACATCTTCACATCGGTTCAGATTCCAAGCAATTGATCACCCTCATCAATTCACAAAACTATCACCTGGAAATCTACGGATCTTGAAAGATATTGATTTGTTGGCAACAGATCTCATGATTTCTATTTTCGATTTTATTCCTAGAGATCAGATCGTTATGGCCGATGGATTAGCCAAAAAAGGCATTGTACTATGTACCGGTTCAGACTGGTCTTCACTAAACTCTGATTTAATGAGAACAATCAATTTCGAAATTACAGAAATTAGAAGAATTACTTACAACTTAAATGGTAACAGTTGAATAATCTGGCTGAATTTTTGAAAATAAATAAATAAATGAAACTTATAAAAATAAAATATAAACAATGTTGTTTGTCAACAAAAATAGTCAAATAAACTAGTAAATATTAAATTTTTAAATTTGATATATTTAATAATTTCATTAAACATAAGATAACAATATAATTTGACACAATAACTTATAACTTGTAAGAATTATTTTTTAAAATTCGTTTGTAATTTTAGATATCCGAAATATTCTTACTCAATTAAAATTAGATTTTGCAATGTCATAATAAAATGGATGTCATGTAATCATTTATTTAGAATAGTGATTGTGGAGTTGACATGCAAACAAATTTAACAAAATCACTTCTCAAATAATGTATAAGAGATTTTCTCTCTTTTCACATTTTTTCTATTATATTCTTTCTATTTTTATAATTCAAATATTTTTTTCACTTTTTAAACAAAACTTTTTTTCGATGTGTAACACTTCGATTCAAAGCTCCCTCGTTTGGGCTTAGAACTCTCTTTTTCTAAAAGAGGTTTTGCTTCTTTCTTGTTAACAAAGCTTTTGTATTTTGTCACTTGGTTTTAGACGAGAGATTTGTTACTGTTATTGAGAAAATTGCAGAAGTAAGAAGTTACATCAAAGAAAATATGAAGTTTAGGATGTCCAGCTGGTTTGCCATAAACCTATCCATGGGAGGCAAGGAGGTGCTTTTCAAATATGGCTCTAGCTATGCCCATATATGACATGTCTTGCTTCAAACTCCCAAAGGCTACTTGTGTGTATGGCTGATTTCTGGTGGCAGTCTACAGAGGATAAAAAGGAGGTGCATTGGATAAGTTGGGATAAGCTATGGTTGACAAAACCGGAAGGGGGTTGGGCTTTAGAGATATTGATTGCTTCAACCAAGCATTACTAGGCAAACAAGCTTGGAGAATCCTCCAAAATCTAGATAATCTATGTGCTAGAATGCTCAAGAGTAGATATTTTGATAATGGAGAGTTTTTGAATGCAGAGGAAGGAGCTAGACCTCCATTTGGTTGGTGAAGTATGATCCATGGCAGAGCTTTATTAGTGCAAGGTTTAACCAAATTGATTGGAGATGGGTAGTCTATATATTAGAGTGTGGTGTGAACTATGGATTGGTGTAGATAGGCATAGAATTCCATTGATGAAGAACATTTTTGTTGATCTTGAGTTGAAGGTTAGTGATTTGCTACTAAGAAGTTTTGGTGATTAGAATATTCATCTGCTTAAGGAGCTCTTCTTCAAACAAGAGATTGACATTATGTTGAGAAAGAAGCCAATTTTGAATCAGATTGACTTATGGATCTGAAAATTCAATAGATGTGGAGACTATACGGTCAAGTCAGGTAATTGGGTGGTTAATAAGTTCAAGCATAAAGATCATACTACAGAGGCAGCATCACAACCATCTCTTAATGGGATTGAAGAGGAGGTTTGGAAGATGAAAGCACCAACCAAAATCAAAAACTTCTTTTGGAAAGCACTCAATGGAGTAGTTCCAATGGTGGACAAGATTTTGACAAGAGGCATCCGTATGGATAATAGATGCCAAACGTGTGGATTAGATGGAGAATCTATAAACCATTTTCTCTTCATCTGCACTGCGGCAAGACAAATCTTGGCCATTTGAGATGTTCTTGGTCCTTTTGAAGGCTTTGAATCAGGTTATATCTTCTCAAACATGGCTTACCTTTTGTCTATTCAAAGAAACCTTGGGATGCCTTTGAACATAAGAAGAACTATCCCATGGATTGTATGGTTCATATGGAAGAATATAAACACTTTGTTCTTTGAGAAAAGAATGTTCTAACCAATTGAAACAATGAGGAAAGTAAAGGCAGATTCAATGAATTAGTTTCTAGCTCAGGTTTTGAAGCATCAACTTTCTGAACAGGAGAAGCAGAAATAGGAATGTAGAGCAGGATGGAAAGCTCCATCGAATTCATGGATAAAGTGCAAGGTGGCCTGATCCTGGTTAAGCAAGACTTTGAAATGTGAAAGAGCCTTGGTTGTGAGAGATTCCCGTGGTAAGGTTCTCTTGCACAGTAGGAGAAGTTTCTTGAATTTGGATAGTAGAATAGAGGCAAAGATAAGATGTCTTATGTGGGCTTTTGCATGTATGGCTGAACATCAGAGAGATAAAGTGATTTTTGCATCACAAGACGAAGAGCTTTTAGGGGCAATTCTACGGCCAAGGGCATGGCCCTCTTTTACACCACAAGCAGCTGTTTTCGTTAGTCTTTTAGGTGCGTTTCATAAATGGAGATTGGAGGTGGAAGAAGTAACAAAGAATAGAGGTAAGAGCGATTCGAAAAAATCGGGTACATTCGTATGTAAAAAAATTCTTTGGAAGTGTGTTTTAGCCTCTGTTTAGTGTTGCTGGTTTTTGGCATTTTTGGCTTCCTCTGATTGATATCGGCATTGTATTGCCATTTTACTCCCTCTTATGATGTTTTGATTGAGGTTAGTTACGATATGGGTTGTAACATGTGAATATTGGGCTTGGACCTTCTTAAATTAATCGGTTCATATGAAAAAAAAAATATGTTTTCTAATTTTTCAAATTCCATATTACCATATCTTTCCACAATTGTAATAAATTTTGTGTTTTTAATAATTTTATAAAATTAACAAAATATAATAAATGAATATCAAACCATAAAGAAAAATAAATCCCTTTACTATTAAGGGAAATTAGCACCAATAACACAAAAAAAAATTTTAATTTAAAACTAACCAAAATCCACCTTTTTCTCTCTCCATCTCTCCTTATCTCTCTACCCAATTTATTACTTTTTAAATTATAATTTTTTTTTTTGGTTATCCCACATATTCACCCTATTATTAAAAGAGAATGCAATTATTGAAATAGCTTATGTGTTTTAATCTTATTGGTTTTTTCCAACAAAAACTATGACATATCCTAGAGAGATGATGACATGTCTTTAAGAAAAAGATGACGTGGCTTAAATTTCTACTCAATTTTTAACACGAATTAATTTTATCACAATTTAAACTAAAATAATAAATTTCTGAATTTTTAAGTTATATTTCCAAATTTTGTTAATTTATAGTTAACAGTTGTTCTGAATTTTTTATTTATTTAAAAGCTACTATTTTTTTTAAACAGTTTACAATCATTGCAATTATATATATAATTAGTGAGTTCTCTCTCCATTTAAAGTGTCCACCTAAGCCAAATACTTTTTTTACAATAAATTATATTGTTAATGTTCAATTAATTCTTGTTTACTTTATATCTCAAGAAAATTGTTTGATTTGCCAATTATAAATTTAAAATGACTAGATTAATCAAACTTTTTCTTCACTATATTTCACAAAATTATAGAAGAAATTCGCACATTGCGCGAACCATAATATAGTGGATCCTTATCTTTCTTAACACCTTAAAACTTGCTATCATTTCACTGTCACCTGTCGAAAGTTAATGTTTTAAATAACTGATTTTGTGTATTTTTCTTATAGAATTCTAAATGAAATAATAAAACAATTATTTATATGTGTTTTTGTAATATAAAAAGCATATTCTACGGTTGAAACAAAAATCGCATACTCTTATATTTTTTTTTAAAAGATAGCCATATTTTAACTAGAAATTGATCCACTCGTTGGATGAATTTGTTATTATATTGTGTTTTCGTAATCTTTTTTCGTATATTTTTTAAGACGACATAATACCATATGTTTATTTATTAAGATTTTTTTTTCTTTTAACATTTTAGAAATATGGTTAAGTCATTCGATTTTTATTGTAAGTTAATTTCTATCTCAGCTATATAATTTGTAAACACATTATAATATTTAATATGTATAATGTTTATTCGAAACAAAAAAAATCTTCTGTTTTGCTAAAATCTACTAGACATATGCACGCTCATAAATAAGCATTCACTATCGTTTTGTACACATATTATGTTAGAATGTATATATATATATATATACTAGATTAGGACCCGCGTTTGATACGCGTGTTGACACATTAAATAATATTAATATCAAAATTTTAATTTTAATTAGTAACCCGTTAAATTATAAAAATATATTAAAATATTTAAACATGGGTCTTAAACCATTAAAATAATTAATATCTTAATTCTCATGTCCTAATTCATGTTATGCAGACTCAAAAATATATATACATAAATGGAATTCAAATCATATTATTGATAACAAAAAAGAAAATTCTTACACATTATGAATTTATATTAACTATATGATAAAATCTTATAAACAATTAAAATATTTTAGAGTTAAATCATAAACAATAAATGTATATGAATAATATCATTAAAACAGATAAACTATTTTATAAATAGTTTTATCAAGTATTATATATAAATCTATGATTGATAAATGTCATTGATGTCATCGGTTTATTTTTCATAGAGGTCTATAATAGTCAAATCTTTCCATTTTAGATCTTAATAGTAAATATATTATTATTATTTTATAACATGTATAATATTCTTTTCTCACATTGAAAAGTATAGGTAGAAAATTTTTATTTTCTTTGTAATATTCTATAACTATGTTTACAAAATAAATGTGAATAGAGATTTTTTTCCTTGGTATGTTTGTGCATATAAACTTTAACATTGAGATTTCCATATTCTTTCAATTATTTGTTTTTCAATTTACAAAATTTCTTTTGTTTTATCATTCATATTTTTTTTCTTAGTTAAATTTTCTATTTCATCTCTACTTCTTTTTTTACTGTTTACATTTTATTTTTTTTCCTAATTTTATTTTTATAATTAGTTTAAAATATTATAAATTGTTTTCTCCAAGCTATTTGGGATTATTATGTTTTTTTTTTACTATTTGGTTAGTTGCTTGACAATTATTTTGTTCATTTTCCTGTTTTAATTTTAATATTTTTTAATTAATTTTAAGTTTTAACACATGTCATAATCTGATTACAATAGACACATGTCACGATCTGGTGAGTTAAAATTTTGCTTATATGTCGCGTTCTCATCGTAAGCTGTAACGCCCGTGAACCAATTATGTATTTTTGGTTCGGGTGTCGATCGATACCAGCTCGATTTGAACTAGCGGAATAAGTTTTTAATCGCCCGGTTAGCAGGTTTTGGCTGGAAACCCGAGTTCTTTTGGTTGGAACCCCGACTTTGTTTTTTAATGTTTATTAAAGTTAAAAATGGGAAATAAAAACAAGAATCCTTGTTTTAAGGGAAGTGGGTGAATAAGTGAGCAAATGATTAAGAGAATAAGCTGAGAGAGAGCGTGAGAAAGAGAGGAAGAAGAGGAAAGAGAGAGGAGAAGAGAAAGAGAGGAGGAAGGAGAGTTTCAGCCGGGATTAAAGAAGACAAACGGCCAGGGAGTTCTACTCGGATCGGTCTATAATTTTGAGGGTAAGTTCTTCGCTCTCTTAGCTTGATTTAGGAAGAAACCGCTTGTCATTTGAATGAGTATTCTAGGAGTTATGGTCGTTTTACTGAGAGATGTTTCTGCAGCAACGCTTCTGCGATCAGTCCACTTCAAAGGACGATTCCCGTCGTTCTGTAAGGACCAAGCGGACAAATTACATATCATTGGACAGCTCTGACTCTTAGCTTTCCACAGACACCGAGTTCGGTTTAATCAGAGGTGATCTCCGTTCTCTATGAGCTTTTTAAGTTAGTGTGTCGGTTTCTGAACTATCTGTTTTCAGTTCCGATCAATGCGTTTGCGAGCTGTTTTCCCATCGAACTGCTTAGATTTAGGAGACTTTTTATACACTGTTAGAAAGGTCTCGATGTCTAGTTTGCAGAGCCGTTTTCCGATCGTGATTTGGGGTAGTAAGTCGCGAGTTATTCTCTTCCGAAACAAGGTGAGTGCGTGACCATGGTTTTGCGGGTATTGGTGTGTTTGATTGCGAATTGAGTTGATTTGTTGTTCGATCAATGCTTGTTTGGGGCGTTTTTAGTGTTTAGATCAACGTAAGTATCGTGGTTTGTGGTTGACTTTACGTTGACTTTTCGGGGTTGACTTTGCGTTGACTTTTCAGGGTTGACTTTGCGTTGACTTTTCGAGGTTGACTTCTCGTGTTGACTTTTTACTTAATTGTATTGTGTGGTGTTTTGATTGTTCCCTATACCCGTGCATCTAGCCAAGTAGATGGGATGATCGTACCACTGGGTATTTATGATAATACTCACGGATCTCTTATAACCATGTGATGCAGGTAAAGACAAAGTGTGATCGTGGAATCTGGCTGTGAAGAGGAGATGATCTAGTGTCTCGTTTGTATTTATATCTATTCCGCTTTTGTTATTGTGTTGAATTATTGTGTGGTTTAATATTTATGGAAATATTATTTCGGGGTTTAAAAAAAAAAAAAAAAAAAAATCTGGTTGTTTCATTTTGGTATCAGAGCTCTAGCGGTTCTAGGGCTAGTTAGTTAATTGATTATGTGAGTTAGTCAATTGGTTGTTGTGTGGGTATGGAGTCCTAGATCATCCCTTCCGAGCCTTCAATGAGATTCCACGGTATGTGTTTATGTGATTTCTGTTTTCTAGTACTTAGTATTCTGCTGGTTAGTGCAGAGTGATGACTAGAGTGACTGGGGCAGAGGTCGCGGGGGCCGACGAGGTCGTGGACGAGGACGGGTTCCGGTGTGTGAGTCTGCCGCGGGTTTGGCACAGGGTGCTGCTCAGGAGCAGGCAGCGGATTCACAGGCGCGTCAGGAGGGTCCAGTAGGTGGTGGTGCAGCGGGCCCACAGGCGGGTACTGCTGCAAGTGGGGCCCGGGAGCAGGATGTCCTTATGGTGCGATTGCTACAGCAAATCTTGGAGCATCTACCGGGCGTGGCGCCGGTCCAGGGTCAGGCTCCGGTGGCGCCAGGTGTTGCGGGGGTTCAGCCGGGTGTAGCGGCAGGGGTTGTGGTTCCTTCCTACCTGGAGATGTTGGGGCAGATGGGGCGGATTACTACCGCATTCTTCTCTGGGGGTACTAAGCCTGAGGAGGCGAGTGAGTAGATGAGTAGATTGGAGCGTAATTTCCAGTCCTTGAGGTGTCCGGAGGAGTACTGGGTGGACTTGGCGGTGCATCATCTTGTGAGAGACGCGCATCTTTGGTGGAGAGGGATTATCGCCAGGAGACCACGGGCGGGCATGACTTGGGCGGATTTCATGGCGGAATTCAACGCCAAGTTCTATCCGCCGGAGGCAGTGGATCGGTTGGAGGAGAGGTTCTTGACTTTGACTCAGGTTGGCCGTACAGTCCGGGAGTTCGATGAGGAGTTCGGCAGACTTCTGGTGTACGCTGGTAGAGACTGGGAGAGCGAGAGGGACTAGGTGAAGAGGTTCCTGAGAGGACTTCGACCAGAGCTGAGGACCCAGTGTAGAGCGGGTACGTTTGTCACGAGGGCTGGGTTGGTTGAGTTGGCTGCCGCGATTGAGGAGGATATGATGGAGCGGGCCGGAGTGGTCAGCTCACAGGAGCAGCCGCAGAGGAGGCCGCAGCCACAAGTGGGTTCAAGTGTGGGCAGTAAGCCTGCACAGGGACAGAAGAGGAAGCTGGAGAACCCTGCAGGTTCGGGTCAGAGAGGACGAGGTGGTTCAGGCTGCTTCAGGTGCGGAAGCACGGATCACAGGGTTGCGAGTTATCCGAAGAAGGCCGAGGCTTAGGGCAGTCAGGGTGGTCAGGGATGCTTCGGGTGCGGGAGCATGGATCACAGGGTGGCGACCTGTCCGATGAGGATGGAGGCTCGGACTGCGCAGGTGTGTTTCTACTGCAGGGAGCCGGGGCATATTAAGCCCAACTGCCCTAAGCGGCAGCAGGGGATTGTGGCGGTGGTGCAGCCGTCACAGCAGGGAGCAGCAGTAGTGCAGCCGTTGCAGCAGATTGCAGCGCCGCCACGTGTGTACACTTCGGTGGAGGCAGGAGGCTCTAGCGCCAGGCCGATCACAGGTACATGTCGGATCTATAGCTTGGTGATTTTGTTGGGAATTTTCTGCTTTAGAATTTGTGTATCTGTGATAAAACTTTAGGGTTCTATGACACATGAATTGTGTAGGGACCTTAGTTGTAGGCGATCATGAGTCTCATGTCCTGTTCGATTCTGGAGCAAGTAAATGCTTCATTACGCCAGAGTGTGCGGAGAGCAGCGGGATCCGCAGTGATTCCGGGGAGCAGCACGGGGTAGTGAGGGTAGCTGGAGGGAGGACGTTGGCTACTTTCGGACGGGCTTGTGGAGTTGATATTCTGGTGGCAGGAGAGTTGATGCCAGCAGATCTAATTATCAGTCCGGTGGAGCTGTACGATGTCATTTTGGGTATGGATTGGCTGGATCGGTACAGGGTGCATCTCGATTGTCATCGAGGACGGGTAGTGTTTGAGCGAGAGGCTAGGAGGTTGGTTTATCAAGGGGTGAGACCTACTTCAGGGAGTCTAGTGGTTTCGGCGATTCAGGCGGAGCAGTTGATCGGGAAGGGGTACGAAGCGTATCTAGTGACGATCATGACGCCTGAGACTGTTGGGGAGATTGCAGTTGAGGATATTCGGGTTGTTCGGAATTTTCAGGATGTTTTTCAGTCATTGCAGGGGTTACCACCGTCACGGTCTGATCCTTTCACGATTGAGCTGGAACCCGGGACGACTCCGATATCTAAGGCACCTTACAGGTTGGCTCCAGCTGAGATGGCAGAGATGAAGAAGCAGCTAGAGGATTTGATGAGTAAGGGTTTTATTCGTCCGAGTACATCACCGTGGGGAGCGCCGGTGTTGTTTGTGAAGAAGAAGGATGGAAGTTTCCGATTGTGTATTGATTATCGGGGACTTAACCGAGTCACTGTGAAGAACAGGTATCCCTTACCGCGGATTGATGAGTTGTTGGATCAGTTGCGTGGGGCTACTTGGTTCTCCAAGATTGATTTGGCTTCGGGTTACCATCAGATACCGATTGATGAGGCAGATGTGAGGAAGACAGCCTTCAGGACGAGATATGGGCATTATGAGTTCGTGGTGATGCCTTTTGGTTTGACGAATGCACCAGCAGCGTTCATGACGTTGATGAACGGGGTTTTTAGGGAGTAACTGGATGAGTTCGTGATCATCTTTATCGATGATATTTTGGTGTATTCGAGGAGTCCTGAGGAGCACGAGGTATACCTATGGGTGGTTTTGGAGAAGCTGAGGGAGCAGAAATTGTATGCTAAGTTGAGCAAGTGCGGTTTCTGGCAGCGAGAGATCGGTTTTCTCGGTCACGTGATATCTGCAGATGGAGTGTCTGTTGATCCGGCGAAGATTGAGGCTATCTGATATTGGCCTAGACCGAGGAACGCAACCGAGATCCGGAGTTTTATTGGGTTGGCAGGGTATTACAGGAGGTTCGTCAAGGGTTTCGCGAGTATGGCACAGTCGATGACGAAGCTGACAGGGAAGGATCTCCCTTTTGTTTGGACTTCAGCTTGCGAGGAGAGTTTTGTGCGGCTGAAGGAGATGTTGACAAGTACACCAGTGTTGGCGTTACCCGAGCCGGGTGAGCCATTCGTAGTGTGTTGTGTATTGATGCAGCATGGGAAGGTAATTGCTTATGCGTCGAGGCAGTTGAGGAAGCACGAGTGCAATTATCCTACCCATGATTTGGAGCTGGCAGCGGTGATCTTCGCTTTAAAGATTTGGAGATCTTATCTTTATGGCGGGAAGGTACAGGTATTTACGGATCACAAGAGCCTGAAGTATTTCTTCACGCAGCTAGAGCTGAACTTGAGACAGAGGCACTGGATGGAGTTGGTAGCGGATTACGATCTTGAGATTGAGTACCATCCGGGGAAGGCTAACTTGGTTGCAGACGCATTGAGTCGGAAGAGAGTTGCTTCGGCTCGGGAGCATGATTTGGAGGTTCTGATGGGTGAGTTTAGCACGTTGAGGTTATGCGTGATATTTCAGGAGCCGTTGGGGTTAGAGGCAGCTAACCAGGCAGACTTGTTGAGCAGAGTTCGAGCAGCGCAGGAGCAGGATCGGGTCTTGATTGAGGCGTCGAGGGCTGCAGGTTCAGAGTATTCGGTCTCGACGAATGGGACGATACTTGTGAAGGGGCGTGTGTGTGCGTGCCTAATGTTGTTGAGCTGAGACAGGAGATTCTTCATGAGGCACATGCGAGTATGTTGTCTGTTCATCCGGAAGCGACTAAGATGTACCGAGATCTGAAGCGGTATTATCACTGGGTCAGGATGAAGGGGGATGTAGCTAACTAGGTTGTAGCGTGCAACGTGTGTCAGCTGGTGACGGCTGAGCATCAGATTTCGAGTGGTATGTTGCAGAGTTTACCCATCCCGGAGTGGAAGTGGGATATGATTACCATGGACTTCGTGACGGGGTTGCCAGTGTCACGGACCTATGATGCAATTTGGGTGATTGTGGATCGTCTGACCAAGTCAGCACATTTTCATGCCATCAAAAAGACCGATGGGACGGTGGTGTTGGCTAAGAAGTATGTGCGTGAGATAGTGAGGCTGCACGGGGTGCCAGCGAGTATTGTGTCAGACAGGGATCCGAGGTTTACGTCTGAGTTCTGGAGGGCGTTTCAGGCAGAGATGGGCACTAAGGTGCACATGAGCACGGCTTATCATCCTCAGACAGATGGGCAGTCGGAGAGGACTATTCAAACTTTAGAGGACCTGTTAAGGATGTGCGTGCTGGATTATGGTGGTCATTGGGCGGATCATCTGAACCTGGTTGAGTTTGCATACAATAACTCATACCAGGCGAGTATTGGGATGGCTCCATATGAGGCTCTGTATGGGAGGCCGTGTAAGACACCATTGTGCTGGACTCAAGTGGGGGAGAGGAGCATGTTTGGTGCGGATTTTGTTCAGGAGACGACGGAGAAGATCCGTGTCTTGAGGCTGAACATGAAGGAGGCTCAGGATCGGCAGAAGAGTTACGCCGATAAGAGGAGGAAAGAGTTAGAGTTCGAGTTGGGAGATTTGGTGTATCTCAAGGCGGCGATGTTGAGGGGTCCTAACAGATCCATTTCTGAGAATAAGCTAAGTCCGAGGTTTATGGGTCCGTTCAAGGTTTTGCAGCGGATAGGACCAGTGGCTTATCGGTTGGAGTTACCTCAGAGTATGAAGGCTTTTCATAAGGTCTTCCATCTATCGATGCTGCGGAAGTGTTTACATGAGTCTGAGGAGGTGTTGGCTAGGATTCTGGAGGATCTTCAGCCCAACATGATGTTGGAGGCGCGACCGGTGAGGATTCTCGAGAAGAGAGTCAAGGTTCTGCACCGGAAGAGGATACCATTGTTGAGAGTCGTGTGGGACTGTAATGGTGCCGAGGAGGAGACGTGGGAACCAGAGGCGAAGATGAAGGCAAACTTCGCGAAGTGGTTCGAGAAGCAAGCGGAGGCTTGAGTTATGTTATCTGTATTCAGTCTTGTACGCATGTGATCTATGTGTTGTATTTTCGTTTGAGTTATAACGATTATACATTTGCGATGAGTTAATATGATGGAGTATTCGTATTAATTCTGGTGTCATAAGTGCGAGTTCTGTTGACGAGGTGACTAGTAGGGTCGTGTAGGTCGACAGGTGGTTATGTTATGCGACTATTGTCTCAGGGGACGGTGGGTCTCTGTATATACTCAAGGGATAGTGGGTCACTCCAGGGAATAGTGGGTTCCCTGCGTATACTCGAGGGATAGTGGGTCTCTCTAGGGAGCAGTGGGTTCTCTACATACTTGAGGGATAGTGGTTCTCTCTAGGGAATAGTGGGTTCCCTGCACTTTGTAGCTCAAAGGGTGACGATCCTGCGAGTAAGTACGAGTATGAGTATATGGGGTATGAGTATGAGTTATGAGCTGTAGCATCTGAACGTGATTGTAAGTACGAGACTGGATGGACTGTGGAAATCGGGAAGGATCTCCGAGTATACCGGCCGGGTAGGTCGGAAGTGTGATGTGGATGTCGATGTTTAGGCTAGGGTTTCGCCTATGATCGGAACTTCGATTCAGATGACCCTGGTAGCAGATGTAGCACCTTTGGTCTAACTTTAGGTCTACGGTTGGTTGTTCATGTTCTTGTTTGATTGTTGCGCAAACAAATGGGCCTAATCCGGATTAAGAACGTTGCATCATATATGTTTTCGGGTGAATCTGATCAGGTTACGGCTCGGAAGTGAACCCTAGGGTGGCGGAGTGGTGTATGGATTGAGGTTGATCGCGAGTATAGTGGGACGAGATTTTATGTTGGCCAGGAGGGCGAGTTGTGGGGTGACAGAGTTGAGTGATTCGAGACGAATCCTTGTTAGTGGGGGAGAATTGTAACGCCCGCGAACCAATTATGTATTTTTGGTTCGGGTGTCGATCGATACCAGCTCGATTTGAACTAGCGGAATAAGTTTTTAATCGCCCGGTTAGCAGGTTTTGGCTGGAAACCCGAGTTCTTTTGGTTGGAACCCCGACTTTTTTTTTTAATGTTTATTAAAGTTTAAAAGGGGAAATAAAAACAAGAATCCTTGTTTTAAGGGAAGTGGGTGAATAAGTGAGCAAATGATTAAGAGAATAAGCTGAGAGAGAGCGTGAGAAAGAGAGGAGAAGAGGAAAGAGAGAGGAGAAGAGAAAGAGAGGAGAAAAGAGAGTTTCAGCCGGGATTAAAGAAGACAAACGGCCAGGGAGTTCTACTCGGATCGGTCTATAATTTTGAGGGTAAGTTCTTCGCTCTCTTAGCTTGATTTAGGAAGAAACCTCTTGTCATTTGAATGAGTATTCTAGGAGTTATGGTCGTTTTACTGAGAGATGTTTCTGCAGCATCGCTTCTGCGATCAGTCCACTTCAAAGGACGATTCCCGTCGTACTGTAAGGACCCAGCGGAGAAGTTAGATATCATTAGAAATCTCTGAGTCTTAGCTTTCCATAGACACTCAGGTCGGTTTAATCAGAAGTGATCTCCGTTCTCTGTGGGCTTTTTAAGTTAGTGTGTCGGTTTCTGAACTATCAGTTTTCAGTTCCGATCAACGAGTTTGCGAGCTGTTTTCCCGTCGAACTGCTTAGATTTAGGAGACGTTTTATATACCGTTGGAAAGCTCTCGGTGTCTAGTTTCCAGAGCCGTTTTCCGATCGTGATTTAGTGTAGTAAGTCACGAGTTATTCTCTTCCGAAACAAGGTGAGTGCGTGACCATGGTTTTGCGGGTATTGGTGTGTTTGATTGCGAATTGAGTTGATTTGTTGTTCGATCAATGCTTGTTTGGGGCGTTTTTAGTGTTTAGATCAACGTAAGTATCGTGGTTTGTGGTTGACTTTACGTTGACTTTTCGGGGTTGACTTTGCGTTGACTTTTCAGGGTTGACTTTGCGTTGACTTTTCGAGGTTGACTTCTTGTGTTGACTTTTTACTTAATTGTGTTGTGTGGTGTTTTAATTGTTCCCTATACCCGTGCATCTAGCCAAGTATATGGGATGATCGTACCACTGGGTATTTATGATAATACTCACGGATCTCTTATAACCATGTGATGCAGGTAAAGACAAAGTGTGATCGTGGAATCTGGCTGTGAAGAGGAGATGATCTAGTGTCTCGTTTGTATTTATATCTATTCCGCTTTTGTTATTGTGTTGAATTATTGTGTGGTTTAATACCAAATCAAACTATTTTTCGCATCTCTGATTGGTAACGTAAACAACAATTGAATAGGTATGGGCATTGAGAGGATATAAACGAAAATGGTATGTACCACCTACCACCATTGTTTCTTTGTACCACCATATCTATTGTCTTTTGTACATCCATCTTTTTTTTGTACCGCCATATTCATGTACAATTTTATTGATATGTTTTTATAGGGAATAGCTTTTCTTAACACTATTATAGAATCTTAATTGTGTTGTATGATTTTATATTTTTATTATATTTTGACATTGCATCTTGTATTATTACGTGGATTTTGCTTGTTGATTTGGGACTCATATATTACCTTGATGAAAAAAGGATGATGCTAAGCTCAAATTCTATTGTCACAGAAACACCTGCACCCGTGAAGCTGTCTTCGAAAAGAGAGTTGTATGTCAGCTGAAATCAAGTATATACTTATGCTTCTAAGCTGTAACAATAGTTTCTCTGCGTTTACAATGTTAAATGCTCCCAGTAGGGCAAATATCCATTGTTATTTCGAACGCAAACGCAGTCTTGGCTTGAGCAGTTGATGACTGGAGGATTGGTGGAATCGAGATTAAGGGTCTGGATTGAGCTTGTGTAGTTAAAACCCTCCCGAACCATCTTATTGTTATCATCGACTTCATTCAAGAGCACGATTGGTAAAGTTTCCTTTCCCTTAGAAAGATCTCCAAGTATGAAACCCTTTATTGTATGCAAATCATTCGTCTTCCGTTTCACAACTTGTTACCAAACCGCGTAAGCTGAAGGCTGGTCAGGTTTGCTCACAAGGTTGCTAGATTTGCTACAGTGAAAAATCAAGACGGTTTCGCTTGTGAGAAAACTTGATCAGCCTTCTACTTACGCGATTTGGAAACAAGATGTGAAACGGAAGACGAATGGTTTGCATACAAGAAAGAGTTTCATACTTGGAGATCTTTCTAAGGGAAACGAGACTTTACCAATCGCGCTCTTTAATAAAGTCGATAATAACGACAAGACGGTTCCTGAGGGTTTTAACTACACAAGCTCAATCCAGACCCTTAATCTGGATTCCACCAATCCTTCAGTCATCAACTGCAACTGTAATATTCAGTCATGCTCAAGCCACGATGTAGACTGCGTTTGCATTCAAATAAACGACGAATATGATTCGGTGAAGAATGGTCCATATCGTTTCCCTGAAAAAGTATGTAATATTTATTGCATGATCTCTGAAGTGGTATGCCCGAGGCACAACAATGTTAGTGTATAATTATTAGCTACCATAGAGATGCAGTTCTTGGTTGCATTCTTTTTTCTAAGAAAAGGAAATAAAATCAATCCTAAAAAGGATGTGTCTTAGAAAAACCACAAAACGAGAAATGTTTGTGACACATTTGATATGTTCAGCACGTACAATACATCATTTGATAAACTGCACATGTTACACAATCATCCTTCCAAAGTTGTTATTGTAGTCTCTTCATGAGTGAAATTCTTCATGTTTATAACCCCTTGATGCATTGGGAGGATAAAGCAATGTTCTCGCATTTGTTAAAAAGCATGCATTCTCTGGCTTCTCTAAAAGTCACTTTTATAATCATAATGGTAATTAGTAACGGCTTCATTAAAGATACTCTTGTTACTGCTACTGCAATACGCCAGAAGGTGAGCTTTCTTAATTAGACTATTCACCATTATTATGTAGCCATTTATTTATGAAGAAATTACTCAACTCCCATGAAACTATGCTTATATTACTAGAATACAATACATCTTTCAAAAATTACTCAAATCTTTTTACACCCTTAGTAAATTACGATAAACCGCTTGATTAGTTTTTCTTAATTGAGATTATTTTTAATAAAAAAATGATTAAAATTATTAACAAATCCATGTCACTAATACCATGATCAAAAGAGAGGGAATTCCAAAGCAGAGACGTTTAAGTTTCCGGTGTTAAAGAAAAAAAAAAGAAAAAAAACCACAAATTTTTTGAAATTGTCTTCTCTGCAAGAGTCTTCCCCGAAATCGACATTGTTTCTTTCGAAATCGTCTTCTTCGCAAGAGTCTTCCCCAAAAATCGTCTTGCCCGCAGTCTGTAAAACTGTCTTCCCCGAAAATCATCTTCGCAGATATCGTCTTCCCCTGAAATCGTCTTCTCCGCAGTCGCCTTTAATCGTCGTCGCCAAAATCGTCTTCCCCCGAAATCGTCTTCTCCGCAGTCGCCTGTAATCGCCTTCTCCGGTATGTTGTTGCTGAGTTAGTTTTTTTATTGTGGCTGAGTTATATATTATTTGAGGCTGAGTTAGGGTTTTTTTGCGGCTGAGTTATATATTATATTGTGGCTGAGTTAGGTTCTATTGCGGCTGAGTTATATATTATGTTGTGGCTGAGTTAGGGTTATATTGCGGCTAAGTTACATATTATGTTTTGGCTGAGTTAGGCTTATATTGCGGCTGAGTTATATATTATGTTTTGGCTGAGTTAGTTTTCTATTGCGACTGAGTTATTTAAGTCTTTTATGATCAGATGGAATATCAAGCACCTGATTACCCTCAAATACTTTACCCTGAAGGGGCTTCTAATCTAGAAAAGAAAGAGATTAATCACAATTGCTATTTGGGAGAATTCGGTAAAGTTAGAACAGATGATCCAGTTACCGGAAACAATAATTACCGAATCCATAAGATCTCTGATAAATGAAAATAATGAAAAAGGTAGATGAAGAAGAATAAGAAGAAGGTCGTAGATGAAGAACCCAAATTTGACTGTTGTAACATTAATAATGACAGAACCCATGATGACATGGCAAATAAGAGCTGATGACATGGAATATCGATAAGTCAGCCGCCAAACAAACACATAACTCAGCCTTAATAAATCAGCCATTAAGTATAATGTAATTCCACCGCAACATGAATAGTATTTCAGTAATTAATCTTTCGCTAATAAATCAGCCGTAATTAGGCTAGAAAATATTAAGTCAGCCGTATCGTCAAATAAATCAGCCGTCAAATGATTGATATTCTAGTAATTAATCTTTCGCTAATAAGTCAGCCGTAATCAGGCTGAGTTTATTGTTAACCCAGCCAATTACGGCTGATTTACGTAACACAGCCGTAACTACCTCCCATAAGTCAGCCAGGCGGAGAACATAACTCAGCCGTCTCTTATCTATAACTCAGCCAAATTTTTGACAAATCAGCCTGCCGTTGTATAAATCAGCTGTAACTTGTGTTCGTAAGTCAGCCGTTATCTCATAAATCAGCCGTCACTAACGGCTGATTTATATTCGTAAGTCAGTCCATCTCTCATAAGTCAGCCAGATTTCTGTAAATCAGCCGTCACTAACGGCTGATTTATGTTTGTAAGTCATCCGATCTCTCATAAGTCAGCCGCGTTTTTTTACTCAGCCACAACGTAAGCATAATTCGGCCCAAACGTAACCATAACTCAGCCGTAGTGCTTTACGGCTGAGTTCATTAATACACGTCAGCGATTTCCTACGTGATGCCAGTTTTTTGCTTACGTGGCTATGGCATTCTTGTAATTATGTTTTTTGTCACAACATAACAAAAAGGCGGGTATTAAAAAATGCCAATAATAAAAAAAAAAACTTTATATGGTTCTAGTTATATCACCTAATTTATGTGGGATTAAAGTTAAGTTCCCTTTGTTTATTTATATCGGTTTCTCTTTTGTTCAATGGCGCTTTTGTGAGATCAGCGTTGAGGACTATTTTTTTTCTTCTACTAATTAGGTATGCATAAGGTTATGATTCCTTTTTGGAGCAAACTTTTATTTGAAAGTTATAAATCTCTAGTACATTAAACTTAGTACTTAATTTTCAACCACTCAAATTAGTTTTGGTATATCAAATCGATTCAACTTTTTACTTAATTAAATATTAAATATTTTCCCCTTATTGATAAATGATAACTATACCAAGATCTGAATATAAGCCATTTTTATTTAAAATATTATTATATTACGAAAATATTTTTTATTAAATATTTAATATAGTTGAAAAGTATACAATGATCTGAAAAAGTAAGAGAATTGAGTAAATTAATATAAATGTAAAACATACAAAATATTTTACAAAATAATCTCTAACTGCACTATGTTTATATTTGGCACCATAGATCTCTTGCATATATAAACATAAATTAAACCGAATAAGGAATATATTTAAAATATTTAAATCTAAAAGAAATTAAAGTATCCTCTTAACATTGATTGAAAAGTTTAATTTTTAAAAATGCTTACTTATTTTAATATTTTTTGTTTTACAATAAAAAGCAATAACAGAAAAATGATATTTTTTTAAGAAAAACTGACATATACTAATTTTTAGTCAATTTCTAAACACAAATGCATGATGGATACCAAATATAAAGTAGTAATCATAACTGTACTTTATTACATGATTTACTACTTTATAACCAGAGACTTACTAAGCAATGTTTGGTGTCTACCAAATATAAACTCGGGCGTGGTTTTTATTACATGATTTACTGCTTTATAACCAGAGACTTACTACGCAATGTTAGGTATTTGGATGAACCTCGGTGATACTCGGAGGAGTATCTTTGCCTTCAATTTGGTCAATGACCGTTTTGTAATCATCCGGGAGGCCATGAAGAAGCGCATCAATCTGGTCTTCATGATCCATGGGTTTACCGAGAATGGCGAGTTTGTCTAGTCTCGAGGTGATACCTTGAACATATTCATCAATTGTCTTAGAGCCTTTTGTGTAGTGTGTGAGCTGGTCCTTGAGTTGTCTGAGATGCCCGCGGCTCGATTTTGCATACGTGTCGGATAGCTTCGACCAGATCTGAGCAGCCGTGGTGGAACGAGACACCAGTGGCTGAAGCGGAGCAGAGATGGCGCCAATAAGTGTGCTGAAAATGAGTTTGTCTTGGCGAGACCAAAACGTATATGCCGGATTGGGAGAGACAGTATCACCAACCTTGAGAGTTTTGGTTGGGATGACAGAGGTTTCATCAAGGTGATGGGCAAGGGCATGACCATCCAAGAGAGCATGGAGTTGCAAGTTCCACATCAAGTAGTTGGTGCTGGTGAGTTTCAAAACATTAGACATGTTAATGTTGAGAATCGTATCAGTGTTGAGAGTAACGACGTGGGTTGTGGGCAGAGAAGACATGGTGGCGGCTGAGTATTGGAGAGATTATAAATTTAATACCATATAGATTTAGAATGTGTTGTCTTATTAAAATGATTTGTAGAGGTATTTATAGTGATACATTGAGACCCTTAATACATATCTATATTTACCCTTAATAGTACCCAATCCACATTGATTTACAAAACAACCTATTGATGGATGAGACAATATCAAAGGTTTTTCCACCCATTCTCCTGTAACAATTAAACGCTCTTTAACCCGGTCTTCGAACCCTTCTGATAACGCTTCTTGAACTGTTGATGAGCCTCTTGGTGGCATAAACGCTATTAAAAAGGGTAAATAGCTCCATTCCTAAACAGAGTTCTTGAAATTGATATTTTTCGAGAAAGAAATGGGTGGCAAACGCCCAAAACACTACCGAGCCTGGTTCAAATCCGCTTATCCATTGATTCCATCGATCTTCTAGTTGTTGACCACTCTTTTCTGGTGGCTCGGGGAACATTGGAAAGGTCAAGATGATGAGAACCGCAAAAGAGGCAGAGAGTTTAGGAATGGAGTTATTTAACGTCTTGTCGCCATGTGTTTTTGTTTCTTTATAGAAAACCTTTTTGTGTTTCAAAACTTCATTAGAAAAAAATTACTATTTTGAGTATACAAAAATACACTGATAAAATTATTTGTACACTCAATAAAGTGTGACATAATCACATAAACCCCCACAATTACAAGCATGATGAAATGGAATAGTACAAATATAATTCAATTTAAATGAAATGGAAATTTAAAGCTTGAGTTGAAATGGGTAAGAAGGCCAATCTTTGAGATCTTCTTCCTGCCTCTGAATCTTACCATCATCATATTCATCCACAACACTCTCATCCAAATAATCACTATACTTCAACAAAAATGCTAACACAAGAACAATCCACTCTAAGCAAAACATCACAATACACAAACCACCAGCGAGTTTGAGTATCACAGCTCCGTCTTCTTCCAGAACATACGATTTGAGTGTCCTTAGAAAATCCCCTGTTCTTGTGAATATCAGAACAGAGACTGCGCCTTGGAATATGGCCGCGAGGACTGTTGCCACCATGTGTGCACCGTATAATCTGTCGCTTGTGGTTGCGGCCGTGGAGGAAGCGAAGACGGAGCAGCCGGAGACGGCGGTGGCGATGGTGAGAATGTGGAGGAGAATGAGGGAGAGACCGGAGAGTGAAGGGAAGAGACGGAGGGAGATTGTGAGGAAGATGCAGCTTGAAGCTGAGCCTAAGAGGACGTAGTTACAGAGGAGGAAGATGTTGTGTGTGTTGCCTTTCGATTTTGAGATTCCCATTTTCTCCGAATGACAAACTTTGAGAAGAGAACTCTGTTTTTTTTTTTTTACTGGGTTTGGATTTTGATGTTCTGTTTCGGGGGAAGTTTCTTGATTACTTCACTTGGTTTTAGGGTTTATATACATACGGACCGGAACGGAACAAACAATGAGAATTGATAAAGCTGGGATTTTGTTGGAATCAACAACGGTCTTTTTTCTTTTTATTTTAAAATATGACCGTTATGACTTAAGGAAGAAGACAAAAGTTTCAATCAAAATGCAACGGCTACACAAAAAAGTTTTATTTATTAATAGTAATAATTGTTTAAAATAATTGGCCAAGTAATCCGGATTCGGGTAACCATTCAGATTTCGGATCGATTAATTCGGTTATAGGTAGGAACATAATATCCATTCGGGTTTTTTAAAATTTTGGTTTGGTTTTTGTCGGGTTCGGTTTCGATTTTGGTTACGCAAAATATTCAAAAATTTCTCAAAATACTCATAATTACTCGAAATTTTTAATTTAGTTTGATTTTAATTATTTTTTAACTCGAATTATCCGAAAAAATAACAAAAAGTTGTAAAATTTGTACATAATTAAATTGATTATTTTTATCCAAATATATCTACAATACCCAAATTGACCGAAAAAAAATTGGCTTAACTATATGAACATACCGATAATAAATCTAAATGTCTTTAAGTTAATTTATATTTCGGATACTTCGGGTATCTTTTCGGTTTACGGTTCGGTTCAGTTTCGGGTTCAATTTTTTTGGTTTTAGATGTTTAGAACCATTTGAGTATTTTCAAAAAATCAGATTCGGTTTGGTTCGTGTAATTTCGACTCGATTTAGTTCGGTTAGTCGGTTTGTGATTTTTTTGCCCACCCTGACAACCATTTTTGTCGTTTTGCTCAAAAGTTAGAAGCTTTAATCATGGAATTGGAGTCATTGTCTTGTTATCTTAAGTTTGTATCTTTACACATGGAATATTGATCAGATCTCAGTGACAGAACACTTTGTTTGAAAAAAATGTAGACAGATTTACGATATACTCAAAAATTTCTACGAGAAAAGTCCGTTTCCATTGTTAGTTTGTGTGTATGTATCAAACACACATTGACGAGATAAACATTCATTCAAGAGGAAGTAGAGGAAACTGATTACATGCGTCTTCGCAATGACAAGAACTTAAATGATTCTAAGACTATAGGCAAGTCAGCATGAATCATTGCATGATCCAACAAGATTTAAATAGGCATCACTGCATGATCCAACAAGATTTAAATTCTGAACAGAGTGTTTGATCAAACAGTGGGCCCTTGAGACAGATACAAACATTTAAAAGCAAGCACATTGAAACAAAAGAGTACCGATTTGATTTGTCTTAGCCAAACTCATTGTCTTAAATACCGATTCGATTTTAGATAAATCTGATCTCAACCAACAATGCCCATAAGAAAAGTAGTAGAAAACAATTACAACATATAGAGTATCCAAGATAAACTGGTTGACGGAAAACAAAAGAGGCATGGACGACCTAGATGATAAGCACATAAATCTTTAAAGTCTACGGGAATTTTCATGGCTATTGTGGACCGAACGTTTCCTTTAACAGAAGTACATTGAAGTAGCAACATCCGGGTGCAGCTTCGGCATTGGAGGCACATGGACTGGTCCATCCATCGGCATCCCGCCATGGCTTGATGAAATCGTCTCAGACATGTCTTCAAACTTCATCACAGTTTCCATTTGTGCAGCTGCCAAATGTGCATAACAAATAGGCGCAACTGCAAAATCAAAATACTAATCAATGTGTTGTCATCATAAACTCTAATCTCATACCAAATCACTTTAATCGTTGTCCATCATCTAAAACTTCTCATAGTGATCACACAAATTACCTACAGAGATGGCAGTTGTACTCCTCCGGTAGCTACAAGTATCAAACCAAGCAATTAAGAGAATAATAGCTAATATAATACCAATGAATGTATCAGATCAAGAGTTAAAAAAAAAGAAGAAGATCTGATGCTTACGCATAGGATAAAGAATGGACAAGCTCTTGGAGGTCATCAGCCGAAAATCCAATCTCATCGTATAGAACATGGTAATGCGTTGGCCTAATAGTTCCCTATCACATATCAATACCATCCAATTCATACCACATAATAATTTTATTTTATTTTGGTAACTTTTTTCTTGGTTAATAATGGATCCGAGCATAAGACATTTTCACTTACAATCATTCCAGCATGAGCACAAAGATAGAAATCATTGTTGCGCGGGTGACATATCTTGTTGTCAATTATTGTTCCTACATGTAATAGGAAAATTGTTTAATAACACCAAAAACCAAAAATCAAATGGTCATGGTTATAAAAATGGATTATTTTTAGACTTGGAGGAACATTCTTATAAGGGCTTCTTGTCTGGAAGAACTTGGTGTGGTGATTTTTCTGCGCAATGATCACTGTAAACTTGGGATCCCATCTCTCATCATAGAACTTGCACGCCTATTAATGTAACAAAAAAAACTCTGTAATTGTCCAACAAAGGATAAATAAAAGAATTTAATTAAAAGGTATTCAATACCAAAATCCTTACTTGCATCATCTTATCCAGTTCAATATTAAGAACTTGGTTAAATTGAGACTCACTCACACCATCTCTACATGGATTAATGTAGAACAGTGCTTAGCAAATTGTATTAAAGTCCACTTTCACAAGATCGTTTTTTAATCTCTAAATTTATATGCATACCTGAAAATGATAACGTGATTTGGTTTCACTCTAGAACTTGACTCAAAATCAAGCAAGAGCTCCCTATAAAACATCATTGAATCTTTTAATCATATAATAGATATAAGCAGAGCAAATTTTCTAGAGTTACACAATTTCCATTATTATTATTATTATTACCTCATGATACCTTCATCATCTACATCAGAGATGCGTTTAAAGAGATTATCAATCATTTCAACTTTAGGCGATTGTGTACGTACACAAGCTCTGTATTTCGAGATTAATTGCCATTCTCTGGAGCTCACAACCTATGCATTCCATAGATATAAATAGCTTACATGAAAATACAACACAAGATATTAAAAATTTTGAAAAACCAAAGACAAATGTTACCGCGGCAATAGATGGTACAACAGATTGCCCTGGAGAACCATGAGATAAATCCATCCCAATAATCATGGTTGGAACTCTCATTACCGAAGGCATTGGCCGAGACCTCTCAATAGCTAACACTGAATTCAATCCACCAAGCTACACAGAAATGGCAGAGATTCATATTTAAATTAAATCAGAAACTACAAAACTATAAGCTATATTTGATTCAAAGAGATCACCTTGGCATTTATCTTAAGGAGAACATTGGTGAGATATTGATCGTTCACATGGGCGTTAGCGGGAGGAGCAATACATTGATTCACAATTCCAGATTCAACAAGAATTTTCCTTTTCCAAGGACCTAAATAGATTAAATATTCAAAGACAGTTAGTTATATGAGAAAGGAAAAGGATAACATGCTTCAAGAAAAGTCATATAAAGTGTTAAGTGTTACCATAAACATTAGAGCTTTTCCTTTCTGCGAGGAAGCAAAGAAGGAATTGAGGCTTCCCTGGGAGTTTGGGTTTTATATGTTCAATCATCTTCTCTACTCTTACAAAAGCAGGTGCTTCCTTAAACTTGGGATCCTCTTGAAAGACATTACATGGAGGATCTATGTTCTGAGACAGAAAAAAAGATAAACCAAGGAAGAGTTTTTTGTTCTTCTTTATAGTAAAAAATGGTCTTGAAGAAACAAAAGCTTACAATTCCTTTCATCTTTCCACCTCTGATCAAATTAGAAACAATCTTGTGTGAGTTACAATGAGCAGAGAAGTTCACAACGACCCATTTAGTAATCCTCGATGGCTCAACAAGTGTCTGTAGAAGACATGTTGAAACTGTATCACAAGTTTTCAAACATCTCTCTATGTGAAAAAAGCTAGTGCAGAAGAAAATTAAGGACCTTATTATTGAAATTCCAACGCCCATTATTAGGAAAAAAGTCAGCTTCACTGCCCACTTTTAGCTGTTTTGGGATTAAAAATAACAGCAAATCTTCCATAGCCGAAAAAGAAAGACAAGAATAAGAATGACCTTCGGTGTTGGTAATACGCGGCCTTCCAGTTGAGTGAAGTCAGAGCCAATTCTAACTCCGCATTCTTGCAGCATTGGATCATTGTTATAGGTACTGTTCTTCAGAGCCTACAAGACGAGACATTGATAAAATTTAAGAAATGAAACTTAAAGAATACAAATGGAAACTTAAATAACTTACTCTGGATAACACATTCATTTTTTCTTGTGGCTTCTATCTTGATTCTTTGACTAGGTTACTCCTCTTGTAGAGAAACAAGTTCACAGTACTGTAAATGTTAGAAAACCAAACAAGTATTTATCATATAATTAAGCCATGAAACATAAAAATATGTGAAAACAAAAGAAAACAAAGACATTACCTCAATGGGTATGTAAGTTGGACACTTCGGCTTACCAACATTGATGCAAGTAAAATAATCCAATTCTATTCTAAATTTCTCTTTGAAGTAATCAAACACTGTAATCTCAACCTCATTAACTTCCCCGTTGTCGTTCTTTCGCTTCCAAATAAACCTAAATCAAGTAATAAAAAGTGATAACAAGCAAATCAAAGTCGATAGAAAATTATATATATCAAAGAAACAACATACGTTTGATCTTTGCAGAGTTTTTCACTTAGTCCGGTTATCTTGTATTCTCGATTTGAGGGGCTGACTTTAACTCGAAGATTCTTGAGAGTACTTTTAGCCTAAAAGAGAGACAAAATCAGATAATCAAGTGTTTCACCTCAAAGATATGCTAAAACACCATTGAAGTTCTTCTAAGTACCTTTTTCCAGTTAATAGAGAATGGATCTTCCACCTTCTGGTTTGCAATAAGGAACTTAACAACAGGACCAGGGTGTACTATCATCGTACTCGAAATATCTGATGAAACAAAAGCCAAATTGTTACAGAGAAGAAGTTGAGTTGGAGGTTAAAAATCATACAATGAAAAAACGGAATTACCAATATTGAGGGATAAGCCTCCCTGAGTAGTTCTGAAGCTTGAGTGGAATCCTTTGCAACAGTCAACTCCTTCACCGATATTGGTAAAGTACTTTCTCTCATTGTGGAAGAAGGATTGGCAAGTACTTTCTCTCATTGTGGATGAAGGATTGGCAAACAAGGAGGCAGCCTCTGCGTAAAAACAGAAATGTGACAACATCATGAACATCAAAAGAATCAATCAAAAGATAAATCAAAGAATATCACGAAAAGTATTTACTTACAGCCTCGCTGCGTTCTGGCAGAAGATAACATCCAACACTCTAATAGCATCTTGAAGATGAATTGTTTCCTTTCCTTGAAGAGCATTGGCAATAGCTTGCATTAGGATTTTTGCTGCAAAGCTTATTGCAACATTAAATTTCTTGGATTGGTTAGGACGTTTTAATCTTTTCATGTTCGCGTCACTTCTCCTAGAAACCATCTCTTTAAGGACAACAGAGAAATCAAGTTTGTTGCAGGGAAGAGCACCAACAGTAAACAGAGTCTTCTCGTTGTCATACGCAAAGTACTTGGAGCCTAAATCATTGTAGTATGTTTCTTGAACTTTGTCAAGAATCTTTCTCCCAATACCTTTAACCTCCATAGGGCCACCATCTTCATATGTGATGGAAACCTGTATTCAAATTCGACTTTAGAGTCAGTACTTGGTACAGTGAACAGCTCTATCCATGAAATAAAACAGTCAAAGCAGAGACTGCAATAAGACATTAGAGTAAACAATATCATACCAAGCAAATGTTGGGAATGTCCTGAAATCTTTCATACTTACTCTAGAAAGTTAAAATGTCAAGGTTGACAATCGTATAATATTAGACGGTTATAATGTTTTGCTAGAAACCGCTTATAATTTATGGGCGTGACAGCTTATTACTAATATTATACGATCCTATAGGGTCACACACCTAAGCATCAACATTCTCCATATTTATGAGTGCAAGTTTGGCCAAAATATATGATTTAAAAAGGATTAATTATGATTAATCTTTTGCATTCTTTCACTATAAATATGGAGGCTCTCATTTGATGAAAGCACACAAAAACAACAACAAAGCCCAATACAAAATACAAAAGAGTTTGTCTTTGATAACAAGAGATTTTGATCTCTACGGTACTAGCATCCCGTTTGATCTAGTTTGTGTGCGTGTGGATACCGATAGAGGCACGACGTTTGGAGTGCTACGCAACCTTGGTTTGATTCAATACATTTTCCGCTGCCAAAAATATTGAGGTATATTTGAATCCTAAGAACCTAGATCTAATTTAGTATTTACACGATTCCTGGAAATTGAATTCTAAATTGATATTTATAAATAGTTATAAATCGACTAAGAATACAACAGTGGTATCAGAGCGTACGTGTATAATATTGAAATTGGTCTAGTTTAATATATATGTGATATATATGCTAATTGTATGAATAACTCGATCTGCTTGAATTTATGAAATTTATTGAATCATGTTTACGCAAACTAAAATCATTAGATTTATGGTTTTAAGTTATTCTGTATGTTGTTGAAACTAAATAATTAATCGGGAGATTATAATTTGGTTATAATAAATTATTGTGCATAATTCATGTTTATTAAAAGTGTTGGTATCTGTTATAATGATAAAAGTACTAATTTATTTAATAAGCCATACACGTTAATATAACCATGCATTATAATTTGATTATAGATGATTGCTATGTTTAATTATTTTGTATGAGAAAGTGTTCTCTATAAAATCGTAGGATATATTATCTTATGATATAGGCATATAGCATGTAGATATGAATATGATTGCATGGTAGTTGGTGTTGAAATTGGGCATAATGCATTATGACATTTGCTTAAGTTATAATTTAATAATATCCACTTACATGCATAACTCGTATGCATATTTAAGTGGATCATAATTATAATAACCAAATACATGAAATTTTGTCATATAGAACACCTTATGCATATATATTTATGCATATTTGCGTATCGACATATTGAATCATGCATGTTGTAATATTTATAATTTGATAAGTTACCGTGCACCATTCATGTTTGTTATTGTTGATAATGGATATTAAGTTAATTTTCTAAGATCAAGAAAAATATGTATCAGATATGTATTATTAATATTTTTATATTTTATATTAGATATAAATATAAATTTATTTAAAATTATAATTCTAATTTGATTAAAATTTTGAATTGATCTAGATTAGTTATAGAACTAATAACTTAAAATTTTAATTAGATTAAAATTAAATGTTAAGAATAATTATAATTATAATTAATAATTTAAGAGTCAATTTAAAACATATTAGATATGTATTATATTATATGTTTTATATTTGATATAAATTTATAATATAAATAAAATTGACTTAAAATTTAATCCTCAATTTAATTTCAAGTATCTTTGATGCTTATCCAATCTTTGTCAACTGTCAAGACTTATTTCGTTGTGTGATGGGCCTGTCAAGCAGGGTGTTCACTTCTACGTAAGTAAGGCAGATGGTAATGGTTACCATATGAAGTGAGATTGGTATACTTGACTAGGCTATCAAAATGGTTTTGGGCTTAGAGGCATGTGTTGAATTGACATAAGATGTCATCCGACAACCAAGAGTTATATTGGATATAATTAGCAAAGTATGTTGCTTACCTAAATAGCTAGACATTCGGGCGATGAGCCAAAGCTCACTTAAATTCTAGTAAAATATGGATCTTGGATCATTATATTCAACTTGAGGATAATATTGTTTTGAATATAATATGAGTTTTCTTAATTGTTGAGATTTCTCGATTTAATGAACATCATATTAATCTTTACTATTCTTTCCGATAGCTATGTCAACCCCTCACAGTTCATTTTCACTGCGATCTGTCCTTGAGAAGGACAAGCTGAGTGGATCGAACTTCCTCGAATGGTATCGAAACCTGAGAATTGTTCTCAAACAGGAGAAGAAGGACTATGTTCTCGAAAAGAGTCTCCCAATTGAAAAACCTAAGACTAATGCTCAACATGCAGAAAGGACTGCTTATGATAAGCATGTCGCTGATAGGGTTGATGTGTGTTGTCTTATGTTGGCTACCATGAACTCAGACTTGCAAAAGCAATATGAAAACGTGGATTCGCCAATTGACATGATCACTAGCCTGAAAGGGATGTTTCAGGAGCAGGCACGAACTGAGAGATACCAGACTGTTAAGGCTCTCATTGAGTGCAAGCTGCCTAAAGGCAGTCTAGTTAGCCCACATGTCATAAAGATGATGGGTTATATTGATAACCTGGCTAAACTAGATGCTCCTATTAGCCAAGAGTTGGCTACTGACATCATCCTATAGTCATTGCCGTCAAGTTATGATCAGTTTGTTATGAACTACAACATGAACAACTTGACAAAGACTTTGACTGAGCTGCATGGAATGCTCAAGACAGTTGAGCCAAACATCCAGAAGGACACCCCGCATGTACTCACGGTACAAGGGGGTACAAAGTTTAAGAAACATGGTAATAACAAAGGAAAAGGTAAGGCAAGCTGGGTTGAGAATCCGAGCAAGCCTAACCCTGCTCCTAAGTTTAAGCCCGGTCCTTCTGGTAAAGACAAGTGCCATTATTGTAATGGTTCTGGGCATTGGAAGAGAAACTGTAAGAAATACTTGGAAGATCTGAAACAGAAGAAGACTTTCGAGACTTCTTCTAAAGGTATTTATGTTATAGAAGTAAATGTTACTACTTCTGGTTCTACTTCTTGGGTATTGGATACCGGTTGTGGTGCTCATATTTGTACGAATATGCAGGGCCTAAGCAACAGTAGGACTTTGGAGAAGGGACAAGTGGACCTGCGCGTGGGAAATGGAGCAAGAGTTGCTGCATTAGCTGTAGGAACATTTCATTTGTCTTTACCTTCGAGCATGGTTTTAGAACTTAATAATTGCTACTATGTACCTGCTATAAGCAGAAATATCATTTCTATCCCTTGTTTGGATTTGGAAGGATTTCACTTTTCGATTAAAAACAAGTGTTGTTTATTTGATCGTGGTAATATTAAGTATGGTAGCGGTCCATTGGAGAATGGACTTTATATTCTAGACCAAAGTGTACATATCTATAATATTAGTACTAAAAGATTAAAGACGAAAGACTCTAATCCTACGTTTCTTTGGCATTGTCGTTTAGGCCATATAAATGAAAAACGCATTCAAAAACTTCATAGTGATGGACTTTTGAGCTCATTTGATTATGAATCATATGAGAAATGTGAATCTTGTTTATTGGGAAAAATGACTAAGGCTCCTTTTACTGGACACAGTGAACGGGCAAGTGACTTATTGGGCCTCATACATAGTGATGTGTGTGGACCAATGAGTTTAAATGCTAGAGAAAATTACCAGTACTTCATTACATTTACTGACGATTTCAGTAGATATGGTTATATTTATCTAATGAAACATAAATCTGAATCTTTTGAAAAGTTCAAAGAATTTCAGAATGAAGTGCAAAACCAACTTGGCAAGAAAATCAAGGCTCTCCGATCAGATCGAGGAGGCGAATATTTGAGCCAAACTTTCCAAGATCATCTGAGGGAATGTGGAATTGTTTCACAACTCACTCCTCCAGGAACACCGCAATGGAATGGTGTATCCGAAAGGAGAAATCGGACTTTATTAGATATGGTTCGATCAATGATGAGTCATACAGATCTTCCATTATCCTTTTGGGGATATGCTCTAGAAACGTCTGCGTTTACGCTAAACAGATGTCCATCAAAATCAGTTGAAAAGACTCCATATGAGATGTGGACCGGAAAAGTTCCTAATTTGTCTTTTCTGAAAATTTGGGGTTGCGAAGCTTATGTAAAACGTTTAATTGCTGATAAGCTTGGACCCAAATCTGATAAGTGCTACTTCGTTGGTTATCCCAAAGAAACCAAAGGTTATTATTTTTACAACCCTGTTGAGAACAAAGTGTTTGTTGCTCGAAATTGCGTCTTTATGGAAAGAGAATTTCTTTCTAAGAAAAACAGTGGGAGTAAAGTACAACTCGAAGAGGTTCGAGAAACACAGGAGATTGAAACTTCTAAGGAAGAACATCAATTAGATCTACAAAGAGTTGTAGAATCTACACCTATGGAACCTGAGATACGTAGGTCCGAAAGGACACGTCACGAGCCTAACAGATATGGGGTTTGGTTGACTGATCATCATGATTTATTTATTATAGAGAATGATGAACCTACTTCTCATGAAGAAGCAATGATGAGTCCTGATTCCGAAAAATGGCTAAAAGCCGAAGAATCCAAAATGGAATCTATGTCACAAAACCAAGTATGGACTTTGGTAGATTTACCTGATGGTGTTAAAGCCATTGAGTGTAAATGGATTTTCAAAAGGAAAATTGACATGGATGGTAATATTCAGATATACAAAGCTAGATTGGTGGCTAAAGGTTACAAGCAGATTCATGGTATAGACTATGATGAAACCTATTCCCCAGTCGCAATGCTTAAGTCCATTCGGATTATCCTAGCAATTGCCGCATATTATGATTATGAGATATGGCAAATGGATGTGAAAACAGCTTTCCTTAATGGAAATCTGGAGGAGGATGTGTACATGACACAACCTGAGGGTTTCACAGATCCTAAAAATGTTAGGAAAGTATGCAAGCTTCATCGTTCCATTTATGGTTTGAAGCAAGCATCTCGGAGTTGGAATCTTCGTTTTAATGAAGCAATCAAAGAGTTTGATTTTGTCAGAAACGAAGAAGAACCGTGCGTTTACAAGAAGACTAGTGGGAGCGCAGTTGCATTTCTAATATTGTATGTAGATAACATACTGCTCATTGGAAATGACATTTCTTTGCTTCAGTCTGCTAAAACTTGGCTAAGTAATTGTTTCTCAATGAAGGACATGGGAGAAGCCGCTTATATTCTTGGAATAAAAATCTATAGAGATAGATTGAATAAAATCATAGGACTGAGTCAAGATACTTATATAGATAAGATCTTACATAGGTTCAACATGCATGATTCCAAGAAAGGTTTTATTCCAATGTCTCATGGCATAACTCTCAGCAAGACACAGTGTCCTTCGACACATGATGAGCGAGAGCGGATGAATAGAATCCCATATGCTTCTGCTATAGGATCTATCATGTATGCCATGATATGTACTCGTCCAGATGTTGCATATGCTTTGAGCATGACGAGCAGATACCAATCAGATCCAGGTGAAAGTCACTGGACGGCGGTGAAGACTATTCTAAAGTATTTGAGAAATACTAAGGATAAATTCTTGGTCTATGGAGGAAGTGATGAGCTTGTTGTGAGTGGTTACACTGATGCTAGCTTTCAGACAGACAAAGATGATTTCCGATCACAATCTGGATTTATCTTCTGTCTTAATGGAGGAGCTGTGAGCTGGAAGAGCTCCAAGCAAAACACTGTACCAGATTCCACAACCGAAGCTGAGTACATCGCTGCTTCTGAAGCAGCAAAGGAAGCTGTTTGGATTAGGAAGTTCATTACTGAGCTTGGTGTGATTCCTAGCATATCTGGGCCGGTGGATCTCTATTGTGACAACAATGGAGCCATCGCTCAGGCAAAGGAACCCAGATCACACCAGAAATCCAAACACATAGAGAGACGATATCATCTTATTCGTGATATTATTGATAGAGGAGATGTGAAGATTAGTAGAGTCTCGACGGATGCAAATGTTGATGATCCTTTGACTAAGCCTCTTCCACGGCCTAAGCATGAGAGTCATACTGCTGCTATAGGCATTAGATTTCTTAAGATGTGATCTTGATTCTAGTGGGAGAATTTTATTTTATGATATGATGTTCATGTATACATACATTTGATTTTATTATCAAATTAATAAAATTTGTTTTAGTATTATTTTATAATTAAATAATAGTCCCAAAATAATTTATATCATTCTTATAGGTCATCAAGTGCGTGACTTGATCATGAAACCCTGTAAGTGAAAGATGAGATAAATTATAGAGGTCCCCAGTCAAAGTTATTATCATGGGACATTAATAACTATATATGACTAGTATGTGAGGTGACTGATGACTAAGTTTCGTGAAGTCATTGATATGTTGTATTAAAGTCAATCACAAAGATATGTGTTGGAGAACACAGTATTGGACTGACCCGCTATGAGAACTCTACGAGAATGTTATATGAGTGTCATAAGAGTTTTTCATCTTAACTATAGAGTATAGTCCTTTGACCTGAGTTCATCATGATTTCTTACATATGGATTAGTTTGTTTTGACTCTGTCAAACGTCAGCCGTAAAAGGTGATTATAAAGACAGTGCTCAGACATACTATGAAATGTGTATTGAACAGGGATGGAACAAGATGGAATTTGTCCCTCCTATATAACAGGAGATAAGTATCTTTGGGCCTATCGAAGATTTGATACTGAAAATGCATGGCCGTGCTCAAACAAAGTGAAAGTCACTCGTTTGTTTTATCAGTATAAATCAGAGTTTGATAAAAGTGATCTAACTTAATAAGGATGACGCAATTTCTTGCCTTATGTTAAGATCGAGATATAGAGACGAAGGGATTATAGGAATGGATGATTCCAGTACAAGTGGGAGATTGTTGGGAATGTCCTGAAATCTTTCATACTTACTCTAGAAAGTTAAAATGTCAAGGTTGACAATCGTATAATATTAGACGGTTATAATGTTTTGCTAGAAACCGCTTATAATTTATGGGCGTGACAGCTTATTACTAATATTATACGATCCTATAGGGTCACACACCTAAGCAAACTAGATCACAAATATATTGGGTTTTTGATTAAAGTCAATTCTTTGTACCACTCATGTCAATATTCTTCTAGAAGATGAGTGCACAATTATATCAATATTCTTCTAGAAGATGAGTGCACAATTATGTCAACATTCTCCATTCATTTGATGTGTAAGTTTTGTTAGAATATTACACTAATGGGATGTCAACATTCTCCATATTTATGAGTGCAAGTTTGGCCAAAATATATGATTTAAAAAAGATTAATTATGATTAATCTTTTGCATTCTTTCACTATAAATATGGAGGCTCTCATTTGATGAAAGCACACAAAAACAACAACAAAACCCAATACAAAATACAAAAGAGTTTGTCTTTGATAACAAGAGATTTTGATCTCTACGGTACTAGCATCCCGTTTGATCTAGTTTGTGTGCGTGTGGATACCGATAGAGGCACGACGTTTGGAGTGCTACGCAACCTTGGTTTGATTCAATACATTTTCCGCTGCCAAAAATATTGAGGTATATTTGAATCCTAAGAACCTAGATCTAATTTAGTATTTACACGATTCCTGGAAATTGAATTCTAAATTGATGTTTATAAATAGTTATAAATCGACTAAGAATACAACAGCAAAGACCACAAGGCATTTAACATTTATCATTCATGCTTGGTATAAACAGGAAAAGCAGAGACAACAATCAGATATTATAAACTAGAAAAGAAGAAGCATACACTTCAGACAGTGATACACATAGGACATTGGAAGAAACAATATTACATACACTGTAGTGGAAGAAATGACCGTTGGCACTGTCCAGGTTTACTCTAAAGTGGTTCGTAAGAAGTTGTATCTTCTCTCCTTTTGTACCACTGCCATGCCGAACAATTGGGAGAAGACTAGTCTTTTTTACACGCTCCAGTTCAGGAACAACATTTGAAGTTGTATCTTTCTTTTTCATTTGCTAGTTGTGCAAGGCTATCCGGAGTATCTTGAGAAATTATGGAACCGCCTTCACAATGCAGAAGGTGGTGCTGATCTCATGGGTCTCCAATCTCTAGCTAATCGAGTTAAACGTTTGAAGGAGCGTGTTCAGATGGCAAAGCTGGAGCGGGACGATGCAATATCCACAGTGCTTGCGATGGGTAACGCCATCGGAAATCTTGGGAAAGGCGAGTTCCACATCGGTGATGTTGCTCTTCGGTCTAAAGCGTGGTCGGTCACATTCTCATTCTTCCACCTATCCTCGAAAGAAGCAATGATTGTGAGAATCAAACCCCCCGCGACATCGCCGAGTCCTGTGAGAATCTTGGGAACAATGATTTTACGTGACTTAGTTTTACTATAACCTGAAACCCTTGATCTTCTAAGCTCTGGTAAGCAGCGATGACTTCAACGAATCTGTCTTTTCCGAGTCCGAATCCCCCTAATGATTTTGAGAAAGTGAATATAGAGCAGACACGTAAACCTTTTTTGAATAATCACCTTCCAAATAATATACAGAGGATAAAGAGCACAAAAGTTTTTTGATTTAATAATTAAGCTAGCTTCACCATTTGTCTCTGCATGATCGAACTGTAAGAACAAATTAAATTACGCTCGTGATCTAAACCTTTGAGCTTTTGTTCCTTCTTGTTTGGCTTTCCACCTGAAATCCACGATAACATATATAAAGTCAAAGGTTTGGGAGTTATATATATGGACAATTACAAAAATATCATTTTTAAAAATGATTTAAGCAAACGTACCATCAAAGAGTGTGTCTTTTCATTTATGCCACTCTTAATAACAAAAAGTCAGGTGAAAACAAAAAAAACTCGGGAATCTCTCTCTCTCTCTTTTCTTTGGAAGAGGGATTCATCTCGCTGTAAGTTCCAACCTCCCTCACCAGGAGAAGCTCCATTGTCTTCTTTCGAAATCTCTCCACTAAAAGAAGAGTGTTCACGATCCTCAGATGTGAATCAAACTCAATCCACACTTACTTCTCGATCAAATTTGCTCTCAAGTGGATGTCTGAATTATGCGTTTGAGAATCTTTAGGAGAAAAATAATTTGAAACAGAGAGGGTAACTAATAGATACATTATTTATTTTTATTTGTTGAAATGTTATATTATTCATCAACAAAAAAAAAAAAAAAAAAAAAGAGGTTACATCATGGTAATTTGAGCTAAATTAGCTAAACCGCCATTTTTTCATGTTTGTTGGAAAACAAAAACCAGAGCTTATGTAAAATGTTAGATTAAATACCAAATAGTTTTTGTCAACACATGAACTTCAATTAGCACAAAAAAATTGGTTTACCAAATCAGTGAAATAAAGTTTTTACATACATTAAATCTAAAGAATGAGAAATAGGATTGCCATTGAATCAAACATGAGATAGAGTTCTCATTTCACGATCCATACATATAACATTCACTTAAAACGAATCAAACCACGAAAATTTAAAATTAAATTTAAAACAAATAGGAAACGACATATGATAAACTGTGAGAGTTCCGAAACTTTGGCTCATAATCTCCTCGCTACATGGAGTCAGCTTTAGATATTCCGATTTAAAGAATAATTGTTCGTCCCAAAAGGGTTTAAATCCGGGAAACAAAGGAATCAACCCCCTTGTGTTACCACTAGGCCCCCACACTTTTGGTATATATTTATAGATGTTAAAAAGTAACAACAGAAGCATGAGACTAACTTCAAAGAATATGTTACAAATATAGAGCTAGAGAAGAATAATCAACAACACTTCTAAATATCTTCAAAGATAAAGCATAGAAAAAAGGTCACTGGAAAATGTAAATCTAAGCACTCTATTATCACAATTTGTTATTCATTTTCATAGGAATGTGTATTGTTATAGTGATTCTCACAAGTTTGAGAAGTCAACAGCCATTGGTCAATGGCTTTTCTCTCAACATCTTCAGTTATTGGTACATAGTGCTCCGGTTATAGTGTTCGGCCGGAGGAGGATCAGACTTTAAGCTTTCTCCACTGACGAAAACAAGATTCGAAGGAGCAATTCCCGTTACGGCAAATTAAAGACTTATGGACATGGATTTCTAGGCTTCTGTATCATCAATAATTGCATCAATAAGATCTATGCAATCACTCAGTTTAATTCCACTTCTCTCAACTAACATTTTTCGTAGAGCTTACAGAGGATTCGGACTCGGAAAAGACAGATTCGTTGAAGTCATCGCTGCTTACCAGAGCTTAGAAGATCAAGGGTTTCAGGTTATAGTAAAACTAAGTCACCTAAAATCATTGTTCCCCTGTTTTTACATTTATTGAGTGTTCTTCACGAAATCTTTGTTTCTCTGTGTGGTTTAAAAGGGAATTGCTGGTGCATCAAAAGGTTCTTGTTGCAGTTTGGAGAGTTTCCAGGGACTGAGTTATTTGTTTTTTCGTAGACATCATATTGGATTAAATGACGGTAATTGAAGATGATAGGAGAAGAAGAGTGGATATAACAATTGTTGGTCTAAATTTTGTTACAGACCATGACTCTAGTTTTGGTTATATATATCAAGCCCTAGAAGGGACAACAAGCACAAGTGATGGAATTTCTTCATGCTATGTCCCAAGCACATGGATTTACATGATTGGCAGAGAAGAAATAGTGAAGCTTCTGAAAGTACGTTTGGTGAAGGCGAAAGACTTGGACATTTTTCCTAAACTCTTCTTTTCAGGTGAAAGCGCATATGTTTGATGAACTTACATCCCCCAATCAATATTTTGTTCCGTTTTACATTCTCGTTTTCTTTATGCATTGCAATCATAACACACCTACAAACAAATACACATGCGATTAGATCCTCATAAACAACACATAGAAATTGAGAATTGAACTTAACAGATACATTATTTATTTTTATTTGTTGAAATGTTATATTATTTATCAACAAAAAAAAAGAGAGGTTACATCATGGTAATTTGAGCTAAATTAGCTAAACCGCCATGTTTACATGTTTGTTGGAAAACAAAAACCAGAGCTTATGTAAAATGTTAGATAAAATACCAAATAGTTTTTGTCAACACATGAACTTCAATTAGCACACAAAAATTGGTTTACCAAATCAGTGAAAAGTTTTTACATTTTAGGCAAGATTTCCTTGGGATCTTTGACTTTACCATAGCGGTAAAAAATGGAGCAATACATGTAGTATGTAGAGTAGATTTTATGGATCCTGTAAGGAAACCTTTGAATTTGACCCATTTTGTTCCGTTATATATGGTAGACAGTAACAATCAATCAATATTTAAGGAGGAAAAGATATTTAAAACCAGAAATGATCTTGATTTAGCAGGAGAAATCTATTATATTTTTCGTTGTTAAACGTCAATCTAGAAATGTATTTGACAGTTTGACACTTGCATTTGAATGTATATATAGGACAAAAATATAGCAAACTCTATAGGTTAATAAGATATTTGAATGTACTATTAGTCAAACTCTAAATGAAATCCAATTAGTCAAAGCATAATCCAATATTGCCAAACTCTATAGGTTAATAAAGACACTATACTATTAACCGAAGTTGATATTTTACAATCTTCAAAATTAATCCAATCACATTTATCTACTTGTTATTGGCCATCGCCAAATAATTCAAACAATTCAATGTCTTAACATAAAAGAAGAAATGCCTTAAAATAAAAATAAAAACAAAACAACGACGAGAAAGATTTGGATTTGGAACAGAAGCGCATATTGTTAATCAACGCAAATAGACAATAGCGCAAATAGAAGCGCATATTGCTAATCAATGCAAAATACACAAATTCCCATGACTAAAACCTCACTAACGATCAACCTAATAACTTGGTAGACCGTATACCTACCAAACAGTGTCCGGATCAACCGATGTAATTAATTATAGGACCGAAGTAATCATGCGATTCATAAAAGAGAAGGATAGTGGTAAGAATGAGTTCAGGTCCTTCAGGATCAGCGCTTCTTTGGAGGAGAGTTGGAAGAATGGGAGCGAGACCGGCCACGCTTAGACTGGAGAGAACTACCGGCAAGAAAGCTTGACATAAAGACTGTGACGTATCCGTAGGGAGATAAATCGGGAACACTCCCATCATCCGGATAAGTGATATCAAGAACGGGAATGATATGATTGGGAGATTCTTGACCCATACTCTCACTTGCGGCCGAGGAAGAAGAAGAAGACATTGTTGTGTGGGAAAAGGAAAAGAGAAGAGAAGTGAAATGAGAGCAGAGATGATGAGTGAGTGATAACACAGTGGTTTTACATAGAAATTAAAGACTGAGAGAGAGAGAGAGAGCAAAAGGCAAAAGGTGGAAGATCAAGCGTTTATCAATTATGACACGGTTTTGTGCTCGGTGTACGAGTCTGACTGGGTGACGTTTACAAGGACTCCTTGCGTTTATCTAGCATATTTAACCTAAATTAAATGCTGAGTAACACACACTTTCTTTTTCTTTTTCTTTTATTTTTGGTAAAATGTAAAGGCAATGTTTATGAGATTCCTATTATTATTCTTAATTTCTTATATTCAGATTAAGACGAGTTTTACCAGCATTTCTTATATTAAGATTAAGACGAATTTTACATTTCTTATATTATAACCCCAAACAAAAAAAAAGCGAAACCATGATTTTTCAAAAAAGAGAAACTTCAATTTTTTTGAATTGGTGATTAACGAGTTTTCGGTTTTCAAAATCAGAAGTTGTAAATAAACTCATTTATTCAAATACATAAACAAATCGTTTTCGCTTTAATATTCCGCACAAAAACCTCTATAAGAATCTTGTTTCAGGTTTTTTTTCCTTACCAATTCCTCTATAAGAGATATATTTAAATAAACATACAAGTACAAAACTCCACACTCTTCATTGGTACATCTGGTATGGTTACATTCAATCAGAGAAATGAAGGCTTCACACATCTGCAAGTGCAATCAGTTGATCAACCACACTAGGATCAGCTAGTGTGCTAATATCTCCAAGCTCTTCTAATTGCTTTGAAGCAATCTTTCTCAGGATTCTCCTCATTATCTTTCCGCTTCTCGTCTTTGGCAAACCCGGTGCCCAATGTATTCTGTCCGGTGCTGCAAAAGCCCCAATCTGGAAACCGCAAAAATTGACACCCAAACTCATTTACAACATCAAACTGAAACAATGAAACTTCACTAGAATATTCACTTTTTCTTCATATCTCGTACCTGATTTCGGACCATGAGTACAAGGCTTTTACGAAGCTCTTCACTGTAAGGAACACCCTCCACAAGCGTGACAAACGCATATATGCCCTGACCTTTTACCTGATACAAGCAAGCCGTTATCAGAACCAAATTGATTTCTGCTTTAATTTCACAATGGTAAACGTAGAACAACACTGAATCAAAAACAAAATCAAAATCAAATTTCAAGAACCAACAAGTAACCCTACATATTGTGATAGAGAACCAGGAAACTCTACCTGCCTTCAAAAGGACCCAACATCTAGTTTTAATTACTAGACAACTCAAACATCATCAACCTCTTTTTATCTATACTCAATGACTAACAAGCCCATGTGGCATCGATTATGAACTCTTATCAATGGGGTCGAATGTGCTTCCGTACCCAAACCATTTATGATAATCACTCCACATACCTCATGTTCTACGCCTACAACAGCTGCTTCTGCGCACTGGGGATGTGAAGCCAGAGCAGACTCAACTTCAGCAGTTCCGATTCGATGGCCACTGTGCATTAAAATTATGTATACAAACATAAGTATATATTTGGGCGGCAAGGAGACTACTGGAATTCAATGACATCAGTTTCAGTTTGTTCTACCTGACGTTAATGACATCATCAACCCTCCCTGTAAGCCAGTAGTAACCATCCTTGTCTCTGAAACACAAAATCAAACTTCGATAAAAGCCATGCAAAATCACCTGATCAATGTGATAGTTGAAAGATGACAAATGATGATTGTTTGTGAATATACTAACTGCAAATTTTTGTTTGTTTGTGAAAAACAACTAATTATATTAGATTGTTCACCTGCTGCAACCATCACCACTGAAATAATATCCCTCAAAAGGTTTAAAGTATGTGGTTTCATATCTTTCATGATCCCCAAACAGAGTTCGAAACGCCCCTGGCCATGAACCTTTCACACAAAGATAACCACTACACTCGCCTTTGATTTCATTGCCTTTTTCATCAACTATGACAGGCTGCAGCAGAGAGAGAGAGAGAGATGAGAGTGAAGTCCTCCAAACGAATATCTAAAGGAAGAAGCAACATACTAAATCTAAATTTTTTTCTATAAATCACAGACCTGAACACCAAAGAATGGGAAAGTAGCTGAACCAGGCTTCTGCGGCCAAGCACCTGGCAATGGTGTTATCTGCCATGCAATTTGAAGCACATGATAGATAGCATGTAAGAGAAGCAAGGGAAAGAGAGAGAGAAATACAATGATGGAGAAAGAGAGAGAGAGGGAGAGTCACCATGAAGCCACCAGTTTCAGTTTGCCACCATGTATCTGAAATGGGGCACTTTGAATCACCGACTAAATTGAAGAACCATCTACATGAAAGAATCGGTAAACGATAAAGTTCCCTGTCAAATCATTGCATGAATAAAAGACTCAAGATATTAGATCTCCAACCTCCAGGCACTCGGATTGATAGGCTCCCCCACACTTCCAAGGACTCGTAGTGATTTGCGTGAATGACGTGTTACATACTAGAACAATCAAAATATATTAAAAACGAAAATATTAGTCAATAAGTTAAAAGTCTTATCCCCCACATAAGGCTTTAATTAATCTGCAAGAATTTGAAGGACAGATCAATACAGCCTGTACTTCTTGTAGCTTTGGAAGCATCAGTACAATGCTTATAACTTTTTTTTGACACAACCGAAAGATTCCATATATCTTACCTTATCATCATCGCGCATAAGAGACCTCACCAATGTTGGGGCCGTATAAAATATTGAAATCTTGTATTTGTCAATAATTTCCCAACAGCGTCCAGAATCAGGGTAGTTTGGAGCCTGTTTCAAAACCAAATGATAATATCACACAACCAACAGTTCACCCCAAATAAAAGATATGAGAAATAAAGTCATTTGCACATATTGATAGCCTTAAATGCTGATAGCTCTATAAGCAAAATTTATTACTATGGGAGAGGAATCTAAACTTGAATTCTCATTCAAGACATTAATTGATAGAAAATAATCAATCACTAAACATCTATAATTATCTAAATGGATGATTACCCCTTCAAAGACAACAACAGTGGCTCCATTGAGCATCGGTCCATAAGTAACATAGCTATGGCCAGTGATCCAACCACAATCTGCTGTACACCTTATGTCAGAGAAGCAAAGAGATTAGCACTCTGTTGCGTATCTTTTACTTAGTAACTTTAACAGTCAAGACAAGAGTCTTTGCATACCAGTATACATCTGTTGATTTGTAGTCAAATGCGTATTTGAATGTTGTAGCAGTGTAGACCATATATCCTCCAGTTGTGTGTAGGACACCCTTCAAATAACCCATATTAAAGCGAGAGAACTAAAACAAAATAAGTCTAAGAATTCAAACCAATGACCAAAAATACCTTTGGCTTCCCAGTACTTCCACTGGTGTAGAGCAAAAACAGGGGATCTTCCGCATCAACCCATTCCACTTCACACGATGTTGGATATTTAGAAATGACATCCTAAAGAGATCACCACCATCCACAGCAGACTTTAAGAACCGCTGGAAAAAAAGAAATGAATGCATTTTGCCAATTAGCAAACCGCTCTTACCTGCCACCAGACATCTCTTCCATTCTTCCATTTAGTGTTTTCCCTTGTTGTCGCGGATGGGTTGTCATAGGTCAAGCATATGCCTGGTTGTAGAAAAGCATGAGACACGATCAGTTATGAACACATCAAACCAACAAGCAATGTCTGTTTCCCATCTTTTCATTGCTGTGCTCAGTGAACAAATTTATAATAAAGTGTAAAGAGAAAGAACCAGCACATGGTATTTCTGAGCATCCAGCTGAATCCAAGATACAGGAAAGATATAGAAAAAGAACCTAAGTTGAGAATCTGGTAAATGGACTAACCTACAGAGACTCCATCTTTAGAGGATAGGTAAAGTGCATCATCCACAATAGCTTTAAGGTTTATGGTCTTAGGGCCTCTTTTAACAGCATTGCAAGTTAGTATTACTTTTGGCTTGCAATCAATGATTCTTTGGGCAAGAGAGTCAGCAGAAAATCCAGCAAAAACAACCTGGGGGAGAATTTAATTAATTTCAAAACAATGAATTAGATAAAGGTTGCATTGTAGATAAATGTACAGTTTTCATGGGTTACCGAATGAACAGCTCCGATCCGTGCACATGCAAGCATAGCGATGGGAAGTTCCATCAACATTGGTAAATAAATAACAACAGCATCCCCCTTCTTCACTCCGACATCTTTCAAGTAATTAGCAAGCTGCAGCACGAGGACAAGGCAAATCCAGTGCCAACAAATTAATGAGAAAGACGGGTTTTAGAGGTGGTCAGAGAGGACGGATAAGAGTGTTTATACCTGGCAAACTTGTTGGAGCAACTCAGAATAAGTTGAAGAAGCACCTACACCAGGTTCATTTCCTTCCCAGTAAATGGCTGTTTTATCACCCAAACCAGCTTCAACGTTTTTGTCCAAGCAGTTGTAGCAAATGTTGGTCATTCCCCCCTTGAACCACTGGACATACAGGATCTCAGACATGTCATCAAGATGAAAAATTTGCTCATAGGAGATGCAGAAAATAGTGCCAATAGATTTACAACGAAAGGATTAAAAAAAGAAAATCATCCACCTCAATGTGTATAGGACCCTTCCTGACATCGAGATTATCGGAAAACACTTGGTCACCCCATTTCTGCTTCCAGTAAAACTGAGACGCAATGTCAGACCAAAAACCAGCAGGGTCGTCGATTGACCTTTTATGCATTTCCATGTACTGCATGCAATAACAAGAAGATAAATTATTTACAGATCACAAAAATGCAAGCAGGGAAGATGAGGTGTGCTGATTTAGGACTCATTTGATGCTAGGAGAGAGATACCTGTTGGGGGGAGGAAACAAGAGCCTGAGCAGAGAATTCCTTGCTCGGAAAGATGAGATCATTCTCCTCGGATGCAAGGGATTCCCCTAAAACAACTGCGTTCAATTGAGAGATCTTACCAGCGCCTGACGGTAACAGGGACATGGAATCGAGATGCCTTAGGTGATTGGAAGACATATTCCTACAGCGGAGAAGATTGTCCGATGGGGATGGTCTACTATACGCACACAATTAGAACGTATAAGTCATAGAAAACTTGAAGCAAAATCACAAAAGCATAACTTATATTAATATTAATATTACTTTTGCTAAACATCGTTAACACTATCAGGATATTAATTGAATTTCCTTTGGATCCATCACCAAATTGAATCCAATATAGCCAAACATAATCGAAATCTGTAAACTCAAATATAAAAGATATTGCTCTAATAAACCCAAAATTCAAAATTTGTATGCTTCATCCTTACCCACAGGGAGAAAAAGGAAAGATGAGCTACAACTTAGTTAGTGAAGTTTCTAGACTATAATTTCAACTTCAAGGGAGACACAAACAAGGCTCAAATAATTACTTTAAAGAAAGAAAAAAAACAATGCTCAGGGGGTTTCAGTCCTACCACATGAATTTCTGAGTTACATATGTCTATAAATTACGAAATCAAAATCAGAAAGAGTCTCTTGAAAATTCACTCACCTTGAAGAAGCCGGAAGGATTCGAGATCCAAGTGATCCGCTAATTCTCGAATCCTAAGAAGAAAAAAGTCTAATTAGACTTTTCGTAATAAAACAAAAATTAGATCAAGAAAGAAAAAATGAAACTTTCGTAACCCAAACATGATCATTACAACAAAGATCAAATTTTTAACAAAGGTTCCCCTACTCCAAATGATCAGAAGATTCCATATCCGATTGAGGGAAAAAGGACTTACGGGTCAGATCCGAAGAGTGGAAAGAGAGGAAATTTGAAATCGGTGAGGGAAGATTAAAGAGAGAGAGAGATGTTGATAAATAAGTCAACTCACCGTTGAGAATCCGGAAGAGCCTGAGCTGGAGACAACGGTGAGAATCGGGGAAGAAGAAGCTATTTTCATTTTTACTTAATTAAGGGATTTTTTTTCTTTTTAATTTCTCTCTCTCTCTCTCTCTCCTCTTGTTCTTCTGATTATTTTTTAAAATAAAATTTGTTCTAATTAATAATCTCCCTGCGACCACCTACTTATATATCCATGACAAACAAAGACAAAGACAAAGAAGACATGAAATTTGTATCTATTTTGAAAATTAATTGATGTCTTCAAAGACTTTAACTTTTGTTTTTTAAGATTGGAAATGACTAAAATATTCTTTAGCAAATCAAACATAAAAACTTGATTGTATTGAAAGACTAATGAATTGGCATTATCCTAAAAATGTTTCCAAGTCAAATTTGACGCATGTGGGCATCAATTGCATTGTTTATGAGGTAATTTTAAACTATTTTTCAAACTTATGATGATTTTTTTTATAAATATAATTAGTAAAGAGGAATTTCTTAGTATACCATACTTTGAAATTTTGTTTTTAAAAGTTCCATCAATTTTTAAATATTTCATAAATATCATTATTTTTCAAATATTCCATAAATACCACAAACACAAAATTGATTTTCAATATTTTATAATTTAAACTAGGTGATCGACCTGCACTGTGTGTAATTTTTTTTTTGCAAATTACGTTAACAATGGTATCCAGTTGAAAACTATCTCCAAATTTTTCATTTTGAAAACACAAGTTTTCACGTGAATATTACTTCATAAGTATGCGATCTTCTTAAATAAACCAACCCATAATACATAGCATATAAATGATAATGATGTACACAAATCATAATACATAGCATATAAATGATAATGATGTACACAAATCATGTAAAAACCATAAATAAACCAACCCATAATACATAGCATATAAATGATAATGATGTACACAAATCATGTAAAAACCATAAAAGAAATGAAGCTAATAAGGCATTACTTTTAAAGATTTTCTTTCGTGGTTGTAGTTAGACATTTCTTTTTTTTTTATTAAGTTACTCTTGATTTATATTTTTCAATCTTTGCTGTGTTTGCTTTGACCATGTAGTCAATTATGAAGTAGCTATTGTCTCATAATTTTCTCCACGAAACGTGTGATGTTGCAGTCGTCAAGAGAAAAGAAGATGAATTTTATAGAATTCAACCCAGTGGAGAGGCAGAAACATTCAACTACAAAACAAAGATGACATATTACATAGAGGAGCCATCAAACAATCAAACACACGAGATTTAAAAGCAATCAAATCTATTATATAATTAGGGAGTTCTCTCTCTATCTAGGGTATCCATCTATATAAAAAAAATTACAATAAATTTTATTTTAAATATTCAATTAATTCATCTTAATATGTATTGATTGTTATCCATAACTACTAAAAACAGAACTAAATAAAAAACGAAAATAAGCAAAAAATGATAAAAAGTAGTACATTCAAAAATAATTTGAGTTTTTTATTACTGTAAATACAAAATTACAACAAAAAAATATATTTCATGTATATTTTACTTTATTTAAGAGTAATAAAAAAATTATATGATAAAAATGAATGTTTACATATTTTAATTTCAAAAAATTGAAAATATGTAAAATAAATATAAATATAAGAGCAAATCAATAAAAATGTAGATAAACTACATGAGAGAATCAAGGAAAACAAACTCTATTAATGGTTAAGTATCGTAGTTGAGTATCAAACTATGGTTAGGATGCAGAAAGGCCAAAGAGAAAGATAACATCTTATTTCACTAAAAAGATATTAAACAATATCACTAAAGATGAGAACTAAATATTATATTTGATTTCTGAAAGTATAAAAAAAAATTCTAATTAAAAAAGCGAGGGATTAAATAAAAAACTCAAAACTATATATACATATATATTTATATATAAAGTCTCAAACAAACATATTTATTTTCAAATAGAACTATCGATATTGAAATGAATAAATATCACTTCATATTTTCATACATTTCAATTCAAATTATATACTCCATCATATTGATGAAAATTGGTTGTTCTGTTAATTATAAAGATAAAAGTACTTGATAAATTAAAAGAAAAATTGTCACTAAGTTTAACAAAATTGCAAGAGAAAAACTCGCGCATATATAATGATATTTTATATTCTAAGTTTAACAAAATTCCAAATTATTAGAATATTCCAAAAAATGGAATTGCATATATAATGATATTTTATATGGTTAATCATATTTATGATATGTGATATACTACTAAACCGTATATAATAAATTTAATTAATTATTAAAAGTCGATTTCTTGTTGGTGTATTTTATATGGGTAATCGATTGTATTGTTTATAATCGTTAATTAATTGTTTCGCTATCAAATTGAGTTACTATCAAGAAAAAATCAATTATTTTTAATGAGAGCTAAATATCTAATAGCCGTTTTAAAATTCTAATATGTCGATTAGTGAGTTATTTAGTTGCTAAAACCCCAGAACTACTATTTAGTTTTTTTGCCGATTTTTTAGTTAGGTATTTATGAATCAAAAGCCAATAAATTTAATCATTAATGAATTAGTGAATTATAGGATGCTATCAAAACTAACATAATCATAACTCGTTCGCGTCTATATGTTTATTTTTATAATATTAACATATCTCATGTATAGCATTACTATCTCACATATTATGTATTTAATATATGGAGAAAATAATTATTGTTACATCCAAATCTACGGAAGTTTCTTGTTCCATTATTTTTGGATTAGGCAAGTAAATATACTCAAAACCATAATTTTTTGTATCATAGAAACCTTGTAAATGTTCTAATTAAGGCCTCTGTGTTGGCCACTCCTTAAAATCAAATTTCACATGTTCGATATTAACTTTGATCAAATTACAAAAGCACTTGTAATCATTAAATCATTAATATCAGAGGAAAAAAAATATTTATATATCTAAACCTATCCAAACAAAAATAATGAAAACGAAGATAGTAGAGAAAATGACATTTTTTAACAAAATAAATGAGAAAAGAAATTTAACAAATATAACTTGTTGAAGAACAAAACTCTATGTACAACACATACCAAAAGAATGTGCATTGAAAAATACCTAAAAAAAAAACCAACAAAAAAATTCAAAATTTATCAAATATGAAATACTACGGATACAAAAAAGAGCAACAAACGAATAAATAAAAAACAGTACACAAATGAATAAAAAGCATACCAAAGTTCGACGTATATATAGGGAAAGGGTATAGTTTAGAGTAAATTAGGTTTTAGTTTTTCCAAATGTTTATAGGAAAAATCAATTTCTTAATGTGAATAATTTTGCCGCTTGTGTATGTATTTACATAATTTTTAATAGCCATAACTGTCAGAAAATATTTCTTTCACAAATCTTATGATTTTTTGCAGATATTATGGAGCTAATTTCGATTACGTTAATCTCATCATTTGAAAGAAGAAACTATAACCATAAAATATTAGTTTTTAAAAAGAATTTCGGAATGGTTGTTATAAAAATATTTTCGAAATATAAATTTTAACTTTCGAAATTTATTATTTTAATTTAATTTGTTAAAAATATATATTAAAAGAGTATTTAGATATTTAAGTCATGTCATCTTTTTCTACAAATATGTCATAATTTTTCCATGACAAGTAATAGTTTTGAGCCAATAAGATTAAAACAAATAATCATTCTCACTAATTGTACTTCTCTTTTAATAGAAAGGGAATTTTTGGGTTTGAGTTAATTATCATAAAATTATGGTATAGTTTTCAGGCCCAGCCCAACTGGATGTGGGGCCCATTGCTGGGTAAAAAAATTCTAAGCTTTTTTTTCTTAATCTAATGAAAAAGACCCTAAAATTCGGGCTAAATTTGTTTAAAATACATGGTGCAGTGTATTTGCACTCCTTGCCATGGGCCTCGGCAAAGTTAAATAGTTTTAGTGGATAGGGTTTTCATTTAGAGCATAGGGTTTAGTTTTGAATATTGAAAGTTAACTTTAGTTTTGTGATATTTGTGGAACATTTGAAAATTGGTGATACTTTTTGAAACAATACTTCATTTAGTAGTATTTATGAAAATTGTCCATTATTTAGCAATTGTTTACAAGAAAAAGAAATTGTATATATGAGGATCTCTCTGCTTTGATTTAAGAAGAGTACTAATTTATCCCGTTTCAACATCTACTGTCAATCTTACAATAATAGTCAAAAAATCATATGATATCCACAAGTGTATCATACACCTGCAAGAGAAGATTTACCGTTATGACGTTATGTTTGTCTTATTCGTTGAGATTAACCCGATTTTTTGGGAGATATAGCGCATCGACTGTTGCGTCGCACAGTTAAGCGATGTTCGTTTGCTTGCCGCAGACACATGCGGTTAAAAACATTGCGACTAGTTGCGGTGTTTTGCGTCTAAAAATTTTGAACACCGTGTTTTCTGCGTTAGATCGATATATATTGCGGCTAAAATTGTTAAACACAAAAATACCCTTATAATGATTTGTTAACTACAAAAAATACTCTTTACCCTAAAATTCAATCTCAATTCTGGATCTCCTTTCACTCTCCTTTCTCTTCGCCGAAACTCAACTTCACCATTCATCTTCTTCAAGTCAAGGTTTTTCAGGTTCGTTTCTCTTGCTTATTCAGGTTTCTAATATTCTGGGTTTTATCAAATTTCGAATTCTAAAATTTTCTCTTCGATTGTTGTTTGTTGATTATTTATCTTTGATTTGTTTGGCAATCGATAGGTTAGGTCCTCGGTTCTCTCGATCGTGCCGGTAAGGTGAGAGGATAGACGTTGAAAGTGGATAAACAGGACAAGAAGAAGAAGTCACCGCTGGTAATATATTCCTTTTCTATTCTCTTTTTGATTTGCCATTTGTTTTTAGTTTTCAATCGAGCTCGTTAGTTAGTTGGCCTTCGTGCCTCTCTTTGTATGAACGTATGTCGTCTTCTTATCTGATTGCATATGTAATCGTGTGTGTTTGTTACAAATTCAAATTTTGTTTTAGACATGGTTCATTATATTGATGTCTCTTTTCAGAAAAATTCTGGGATACATCATTTTGATTTTATATGAATTTATCAAATAAGTAGATAGATAAGAGAAAAAAACCAGTTTAGTGTTGATGTTTTAGGTTAATGTCTAACCAAATTTGTCTGAACACTGGTTCCATTTGTCTTATGTTGATGGTTTTATTCTCTGTTTGTCTTATGTAGTTATTCTGGTGTTTTTGTGATTGCTCCACAAGAATTTGAGGAAAGATGAAAGATAAAGAAGATGACTAATGATGTAAGTATTTTGTGAATTATTTATTAGCTGATCTTGTGACTGATTTTATGATATGTTCTTTAGAATTGGACCGATGAGGAATGTTATTTTTTTATCTTTGGAACGATGAGAAAAAAACTATATTATAAAGAAGTTCGTAGAGAGATTTGGAAAAGGATACCTTCAGTGGAAAAAGTTCAAAAACATTTATGATACTAGTAAAAAAAACATACCATAGATTCCAGAGGTTAATTCACAATAGAACTTGAAACAACCCGACCCGGATATTTTTTTTTTTTTTAAAACATCGAATTAGTATTCCCATAAATACTAATTCTCAACAATTATCAGCAGACGTGTTAAACTAGCAAATCGCACATAACCAGCATAAATCAATTCAAACAATTATCGAATTCCATAACTAGACCAGTTCAATCTCAATTCCAGAATCACTAACATTCGCTAACATCCTAGCAATTCAACATAAACGCAATCAACCGAGACGCTGGATCATTTTCTCTTCCTTGCCCAATTCCACGATCACATTTTCTCTTTACCTGCATCACATGGCAAAACGAGATGCGTGAGTATTATCATAAATACCCAGTGAGACGGTCCTCCCATCTACAGGTCAAATACTCAAATGAAAGAATGCACCAAATACCAGGATTATCACTCAACAATGCATAGCCAATCAACAGCACAAAACAGGACAGCAGCATCTCTGTCGATCGACACAACCTCTAGGTGTCGATCGACACAGACCTGCAGAACCCTAAGATCGAACCTATCCTCTCATGGAACGAATCTCCGGCCTACAGATCGCTTTCCAGCACAAATCCACAGCAATTCCACACCAAAACACACATAAATCAATGTATTCCATCCATTCCTACATTCGAGAACCTATGGTCACGCACTCACCTGATTCTGGAAGAATGAGGATAAAGAACACGAAGAACACCAGAAACCTAACACAAATGCCTCTGATTCGATCTGGAAAAACCGCCAATCCAACAGTTCTCCACGTTCTAGCACCTCCCAAACACAACAACAACACTTTAGGATTGAGAAACCAAGGAAAAATCCACCCTAATCCCCTTGTTGCTCTCAAATCCTCTCAAGACCCTAATTCTCTCTTAACTCACGTTCTGATCTATTCCCTGCGGCCCCAGCTCGACCAAAACGCTTATATACGAATCCCCCTAGGGTTTCCTTAAACCGACGCCAAACCGCGCGATTAACAAATCAAACACTCGGTTCGATTTAACCCCCTGTCGATCGACACCCACAGACTGTGTCGATCGACACAACCTTCACTGCCTGACTCCTCGCGAGTTAAAACACCCGTGTCGATCGACACACTCTGTTGTGTCGATCGACACCCTACCAAAAATCCTATTTTTGGATCACGGGCGTTACAATTCTCCCCCACTGACAAGGATTCGTCTCGAATCACAAGCCAATAACCACTCAGATCCGTGCTAAGGTCACCACTTAAGCTCAGAAACCCGACCCAACCTTCCCGGAGATACACCACAATGTATCGCTGTAGTCCCGGCTCAGTCTACCCGATCGATCGAACAACAATCAGACAAGAACATGCCCGACCCACCGTAGACCCGGCATAAAGGACTAACTGATCGTGCAACAATCAGACAAGAACATGCACGACCAGGACGCTACATTTCTCTCCGAAATTGCCCGAATCGAGGTTCCAGCACAAATACTAACCCTAGACCAGACCCTACCGGTCAACCCACATACCCGACCCCCACCGGTCAACCCACCTGAGATCATTCTCGATCCCCGATGGCCATTCGGTCGCCCACTTGCAACCTGCTCAGACGCTATTGCTCATACTCATACTCATGACTCGTACACATATACACCACACCTACTCGCAGGATCGTCACCCTTTGAGCTACAGTGTGCAGAGAATCCACTATTCCCTGGAGAGACCCACTATCCCTCAAAATACATGTAGGAGACCCACCGTCCCCACCGTCCCCAGAGGCCCACTACCCCTCGAGTGCATGCAGGGAATCCACTATCCCCTGGAGAGATCCACTATCCCTCAAGTATACAGGAACCCACCGTCCCTAGAGAGGCCCACTATCCCCTCGAATGCATGCAGGGAAACCACTATCCCCTGGAGAGATCCACTATCCCTCATATCTACAGGAACCCACCGTCCCTAGGGAGCAATACTCTGCAGCGTGCCGTCATAGACATCTATCGACCGACACACCCCCATGGCTCACCATGACATTTCCCCACTGAAAATGTTAACTCTCGCTGTAACCCCCCACTAGGTTACCGTAACCCCCACTAGGTCACTACACATGAACTCGCATCATACGATCCAACAATAATAAGAAACATATCTTATTAATACTCAAAACGTACATTCGTTACAATAACACGAAAAAGATACAACAACTGTAGTCGCATGCTACTACAAAACACCGAAACATCAACAGAAAGAACTCAAGCCTCCGCTTGCTTCTCGAACCACTTCGGAAACTTGGCCTTCATCTTCACCTCCGGCTCCCAAGTCTCCTCCTCGACATCATCGCAGTCCCACACGACTCTCAACAATGGTATCCCCTTACGACGCAGAACCTTGACTCTCCTCTCGAGAATCCTCACAGGCCTCGCCGCTAATGTTATGTTGGGCTGAAGATCCTCCGGGATCCTAGCCAACACCTCCTCCGACTCATGCAGACACTTCCGCAGCATCGAAACATGAAAGACGTTGTGAAAAGCCCTCATACTCTGAGGCAACTCCAACCTGTAAGCTACCGGCCCAACCCGCTCAACCACTCTGAACGGATCCATAAACCTCGGACTCAACTTGTTCTCTGCAATGGATCTGTTAGGACCCCTCAACATGGCTGCCTTGAGATACACCATATCTCCCAGCACGAACTCCAACTCCCTCCTCCGCTTATCGGCATAACTCTTCTGCCGATCCTGAGCCTCTTTCATGTTCAGCTTCAAGACACGGATCTTCTCCGTCGCCTCCTGAACGAAATCTGCACCAAACATGCTCCTCTCCCCCACCTGAGTCCAGCACAATGGTGTCCTACATGGCCTCCCATACAGAGCCTCATACGGAGCCATCCCGATACTCGCCTGATAACTGTTGTTGTACGCAAACTCTACCAAGCTCAGATGATCTGCCCAATGACATCCTGTTATACCAAAAAACGTAATTACGATTCCTTTATCTGATGAATCAAAAAATCCTATGATTTCATCTAAATTAACTAAAAAAGTTAAAGGATCGTCAACAAGGGCGTTCTAGTGCGTTGTAGATTCTTATCCAAGACTTGTATCATTTGATGATGCCATGTGAATCGCTAGAAATTTTTAAATTGCATTTTTTTATTCTTGGACACCACCGTAGTCTAACACATACATCCTCAGCAAGTCCTCCAATGTCTGAATCGTCATCTCAGACTGCCCATCCGTCTGAGGATGATACGCCGTACTCATATGCACCTTCGTGCCCATCTCAGCCTGAAACGCTCCCCAGAACTCCGAAGCAAATCTCGGATCTCGGTCTGACACAATGCTCGCAGGCACCCCATGCAACCTCACAATCTCCCGCACATATTTCCTAGCCAACACTGCAGCCCCATCAGTCTTCTTAATGGCCAGAAAATGTGCTGTCTTGGTCAGACGATCCACAATCACCCAGATCGCATCATAAGTCCGCGAGATCGGCAAGCCTGTCACAAAGTCCATAGTCACCATATCCCACTTCCACTCCGGCATAGGCAGACTCTGCAATAACCCGCTCGGAACCTGATGCTCAGCCTTCACCAGCTGACACACGTTGCACCTCGAAACCCAACTCGCAACATCCCTCTTCATCCCGACCCAGTGATAGTACCTCTTCAAGTCCCGGTACATCTTGGTCGCTCCAGGATGAATCGACAGCATGCTCGAATGAGCCTCACTCAGAATCTCCTGCCTGAGACTCTCATCCTTGGGTACACAGACCCGACCGTTCACCAGTATCATCCCACTCCCGGAGACTTGATACTCCGAACCCGCCTGCTGAGAAGCATCAATCAAACCCTGATCCTTCTCCTGAGCTACCCGAACTCTGCTCAGCAAGTCCGCTCGGTTAGCTGCCTCTAACCCCAACGGCTCCTGCGAGATAACACACAGGCTCAACGCGCCAATCTCGCTCGCCAGCTCCTCTAAATCCCGCTCCTGAGCCGAAGCAACCCTCTTCCGACTCAACGCATCTGCAACCAGATTAGCCTTCCCCGGATGGTACTCAATCTCCAGGTTGTAATCCGCTACCAGTTCCATCCAACGCCTCTGCCTCAGGTTCAGCTCTGGCTGAGTGAAGAAATACTTCAGGCTCTTGTGGTCCGTGAACACCTGGACCTTCCCACCATAAAGGTAAGATCGCCAGATCTTCAGGGCGAAGATCACTGCAGCCAACTCCAAGTCATGTGTAGGGTAATTGCACTCATGCTTCCTCAACTGCCTCGAAGCATAAGCAATCACCTTCCCCTGCTGCATCAGAACACACCCCAACCCCACACCAGATGCATCCGTATACACCACATATGGCTCGCCCGCATCAGGCAACGCCAAAACTGGAGTACTAGTCAGCATCTCCTTCAGCTTCCCGAAGCTCTCCTCACACTCCGCAGACCACACAAACTGAACATCCTTACCCGTCAACTTCGTCAACGCCTGCGCCATACTCGCAAAACCCTTGACGAACCTCCGGTAATACCCAGCTAATCCAAGGAAACTCCTGATCTCCGTCGCATTCCTCGGTCTCGGCCAATCCCTAATAGCCTCGATCTTAGCCGGATCCACTGAAACTCCCTCGGCAGACACGACATGCCCCAGAAAACCCATCTCCCGCTGCCAAAAACTGCACTTACTGAGCTTCGCATACAACTTCTGTTCCCGCAGCTTCTCCAGAACCAACCTCAGATGAACCTCATGTTCCTCCGGAGTCTTCGAGTACACCAAGATATCGTCGATAAAGATAATAACGAACTCATCCAAGTACTCCTGAAACACCCCGTTCATCAGCCTCATGAATGCCGCTGGCGCATTCGTCAACCCAAACGGCATCACCATGAACTCGTAGTGTCCATACCTCGTCCTGAAAGCCGTCTTCCTCACATCGGTCTCATCTATCGGAATCTGATGGTATCCCGAAGCCAAATCGATCTTGGAAAACCAAGTAGCCCCCCGCAACTGATCCAACAACTCATCAATCCGCGGCAGAGGATACCTGTTCTTCACTGTAACCCGGTTAAGGCCCCGGTAGTCGATACATAACCGAAAACTACCATCCTTCTTCTTCACAAACAACACCGGCGCTCCCCACGGTGAACTACTCGGTCGGATGAACCCCTTACCCAGCAAATCATCCAACTGCTTCTTCAGCTCTGCCATCTCTGCTGGAGCCATGCGGTAAGGTGCCTTAGATATCGGAGTAGTCCCAGGCTCCAACTCAATCGTGAAAGGATCAGACCTAGACGGCGGCAATCCCTGTAACGACTGAAACACATCCTGGAAATCCCGGACAACCCGAATATCAACCAAAGCGACCTCCCCAACAGACTCTGGCATCACAATCGTCAGCAAGTACGCCTCACAGCCCTTATCAATCAACTGCGCAGCCTGTATCGCCGAAATCATCAAACTCCCGGAAGTCGGCCTGATGCCCTGATAGACCAACCTCCCCGCCTCACGCTCAAACACCACTCTACCTCGATGACAATCCAGATAAACCCTGTAACGATTCAGCCAATCCATCCCCAAAATGACGTCGTATAACTCCACTGGACTGATAACCAAATCTGCCGGCATGACCTCTCGTGCCACCAGAACCTCTACTCCACAAGCACGCCCGAAAGTAGCCAAGGTCTTCCCTCCAGCCACCCTAACCACTCCCGGCTGCTCCCCGGAATCGCTCCGGATCCCACTGCACTCCGCACACTCTGGTGTAATGAAGCTATTCGAAGCTCCAGAATCGAACAAGACATGGGAATCACGCCCGCCTGCTACTAAGGTCCCTGTGATCGGCCTGGCGCTAGGACCCCCCGTCTCTGCCGAAGTGAACACACGCGGCGCAGCAAGCTGCCTCAACGGCTGCACTTCAACTGCCGCCCCCTGCACCGGCTGCACCACTGCCACTGCCATCTGCAACTTGGGACACCTCACCCTGATGTGCCCCGCCTCTCCGCAATGGAAACACGCCTGCGTAGTCCGAACCTCTCTCCTCTTCGGACAAGCTGCCACCCGGTGCTCCGTGCTCCCACAACCATAGCACCCCGTACCACTCTGACCACTCTGGGCCCTCTGACCGGAACCCGAAGAGCCCTCCCACTTCCTCTTCTGTCCCTGAGCCGGCTTACCGCCCCGGCTCGCACCCGCCTGCTGCTGCTGCGGCCTCCTCTGCTGCTGCTGCTGCACCGGTGGACTAAGCGCTGCAGCCAGCTCCGTCCCCATATCAACTTCAATGGCTGCCGCAGTCTCAACCAACTCCGCCCTCGTGGCGTACTTACGAGCCCTGCACAGCGTCCTCAGCACAGGTCGAAGTCCCTGCATGAACCTCCTGATCTGGGACTCCTCGCTCCCAAACTCTCTACCAGCATATACCAACAGCCGACCAAACTGCTCATCATAACCCCGAACCAAACTCACTCCCTGAGTCAGCGCCAAAAACTGCGCCTGCATCCGGTCCACCGCCTCCTGCGGAAAATACATGGCGTCAAACTCAGCCAAGAAATCCGCCCAGGTCATCCCCGCCTGAGGCCTCCTGCTCGTCACACCTCTCCACCACAGATGTGCATCACCCTCCAAATAGTGAACCGCAAGGTCCACTCTGTATCCCTCGGGACACCTCAGCGCCTGGAAATTACGCTCCAGACGACTCCTCCACGCCGCAGCCTCCTCAGGCTTAGCACCGCCTGAGAAATACCCAGTAGTAATCCTATGCATCTGCTCCAAAATCCTCAGGTAGGAAGGAGCCTCCTCTGCAGCCGCCACACCGGGCTGCCCCCGGACCACTGCTGGCTGAACACCCGCAGCTAACGGCTCAACACCAGCCACCCCCGGCTGTACACCCGGAGCATACCCCTGAGTCGGTGCCCCACCTGGCAACCGCTCAAGAACCTGAAGCATCATCGCTTCCAACCGGTCCAGCCGACCCTGAGCATCGCCCCCGCCATGATCCCCACCTGGGCCCTGCGCCACACTGGCTAACTCTGTACCACCCAATGCCTCTGGAGGTATCTGCGACTCTGCAACCTCCTCATGCGTGGCCTCCTGAGTCCCACGACTCAACAGGATCAACCGCCGGTCCCCGACCACGGCCGCGACCACGCCGTCTAGCCCCACGGGCACCATGACCTCTGCCTCTAGCCATCTCTCACTGACTCATCACAGAAGACTAAGCATTAGAAACAGAAATCATAAACGAACACACTTACCGTGGAATCATATTGAAGGCTCGGAGAAGATGATCCAGGACTCCAAACCCAAGAAACAATCAATTGACTAACTCACATAATCAATTAACGCTATTCCACACAATCAGCAATACATGCAGTTACTAAGTTCTCCCGCCCTAGAACCGTAAGGGCTCTGATACCAAATTGAAACAACCCGATCCGGATTTTTTTTTTTTTAAAAAACATCGAATTAGTATTCCCATAAATACTAATTCTCAACAATTATCAACAGACGTGTTAAACTAGCAAATCGCACATAACCAGCATAAATCAATTCAAACAATTATCCAATTCCATAACTAGACCAGTTCAATCTCAATTCCAGAATCACTAACATTCGCTAACATCCTAGCAATTCAACATAAACGCAATCAACCGAGACGCTGGATCATTTTCTCTTCCTTGCCCGATTCCACGATCACATTTTCTCTTTACCTGCATCACATGGCAAAACGAGATGCGTGAGTATTATCATAAATACCCAGTGAGACGGTCCTCCCATCTACAGGTCAAATACTCAAATGAAAGAATGCACCAAATACCAGGATTATCACTCAACAATGCATAGCCAATCAACAGCACAAAACAGGACAGCAGCATCTCTGTCGATCGACACAACCTCTAGGTGTCGATCGACAGACAATTCTGTCCCTCTGTCGATCGACAGACAACAGTCCTGTCGATCGACACGGACCTGCAGAACCCTAAGATCGAACCTATCCTCTCATGGAACGAATCTCAGGCCTACAGATCGCTTTCCAGCACAAATCCACAGCAATTCCACACCAAAACACACATAAATCAATGTATTCCATCCATTCCTACATCCGAGAACCTATGGTCACGCACTCACCTGATTCTGGAAGAATGAGGATGAAGAACACGAAGAACACCAGAAACCTAACACAAATGCCTCTGATTCGATCTGGAAAAACCGCCAATCCAACAGTTCTCCACGTTCTAGCACCTCCCAAACACAACAACAACACTTTAGGATTGAGAAACCAAGGAAAAATCCACCCTAATCCCCTTGTTGCTCTCAAATCCTCTCAAGACCCTAATTCTCTCTTAACTCACGTTCTGATCTATTCCCTGCGGCCCCAGCTCGACCAAAACGCTTATATACGAATCCCCCTAGGGTTTCCTTAAACCGACGCCAAACCGCGCGATTAACAAATCAAACACTCGGTTCGATTTAACCCCCTGTCGATCGACACCCACAGACTGTGTCGATCGACACAACCTTCACTGCCTGACTCCTCGCGAGTTAAAACACCCGTGTCGATCGACACACTCTGTTGTGTCGATCGACACCCTACCAAAAATCCTATTTTTGGATCACGGGCGTTACAGAACTGGTCTTGGATATGATGAAATGGGAAGATTAGATATGTATACGTATTTGTTGGATGAATATAAAAAGGTACTTAGCATTTTTTTTTCTCATATCCGCGTTTTTTAATTTTTGACATGAACGTTGCCACAAGTTTAGGGAACATTTTTTCCAAGATTCATTTTTGTTTAGTAAAAGATTATTCTGATTTAGAGCTTGATTTAGAGTTGGGTTTACGATTGTTTAGAACATGTTAGTCACTCGTAATCATGTATTTTTAGTTGTTCAATTAGTACTATTTTTGTTAAAAGTTTGCTAATTTTTCCGTGGTGTGCTGTAAATGGGAGATTAATGTTTTAAGATGTTTTGGCTTTTGATCAAATCGATAATAGACTTTTTTTTATTTGAGTTGACAAGCTACATTAAAAGAGATAACATGACGAACAAGTAGCATGTGTACATGACCAGATTGACAAGTTTCTCTCGCTTGGTTGTTGTCCTTTTGACTAATACTTCTTGTTTATTTTTGTTTTATAGGATTGGACAAGTTCTGTGAAATACAAAAATAAGTTGCTTGCTAATATGAATGTATTCGAAGAAGAATTTGGTGGTATTACAGTGACTGGAGCAGAAGGGTGGAGTGCTCATCAAGGAGAAGCTAGTTTAAATTCTGGAGTAGATTGAGATAATGAGGATGAAGTTGATTTTGTTGATAATGATATGGCAGCGCCAGAGACACAATTCCATGCTGTAGAGACACAACCCCAAGCTGTAGAGAAACAACCCCAAGCTAGAAGTTCAAGAAAAAAAAAAGCGTAAAGAAAAAGATATAGTTGTTGATACAATTTTGGTGCAGATCAAGTCCACGAACGTTGTGAATGTGAATAGTCTCTAAATCAAAGAGATAAAAAGACAATAGGTGATGATTGATAAGGAGAACTCGACTGGAATGATTTCTTCGAAGGATTGCAACGGATTTCTTGTATGATGGTGAAACGAGTGTTGAATTTGACCGTTGAACAAGGGAATTTTGTTGATACTTTCGAAGGCTCTAAAAGACTTTTGAACTATCAGCTTATTTTCGACAAGGATATTTCACACCAATATCAAAAACAAGATGTATTAGATATTACATACACACTAATACAATTGATCAAACGATTTTGTAAGAGAGATTTTGATAAAATGGTTTGATGATTTATTCAATAGCAAATTCTAAATACTTATAGAAAGGAGAAGCCTTGGAACACGTTTAGGGACTCCTCGAAATACAGAAAATTCAATATAATCATTAAATATTATTTGACCAACTTAAAAATTCAAAACAAACTCCAAAACATGTCATGTCGTTGGTCTTGAATGATAGAGTAAGTCTTTTTACCTCATTATAACCTTACTGCGAAAGTCACTTTGAAAAAACACATTGAAAGAACAAGAGTACAATTCGAATTACCAACCTTAATTACCATGGGTAGAAACTGCTTGTATCACAACCAATGTGATTGGATTAGCCATTGTTCGAAACCCACTCTTTAGTTGCGTGAGAAGCATTCAAAGTGCTTGGTTGAACGCTTTAGCTCTTGATCTAGTCATAGGTCCGGTTGGAACCTTACCACGTCTTCAACTCCATTGGTGTCAATCTGCTCCAAGTCTTTGTTTTTAAGCTCCATTACTTCTTCGAACACAAGCTGCTCTTTAGACTCTAATTTCTCATTGTCCTTGTTGGTTATGATCATATCAGTTGTAGAGACTTCTGTTGCACGGAATACAATTCTTGCGAAGAAGAATAAGATAGTAGAGCAGTTGTTGGAGCGTGAATATGCTTCTAGTGTTGAGCGTGTAGTAGAGATACTTAACGAAATTTCTGGAGTGACGAAGTGGTCTCCATTTCACCGAGTATCGATTGATTATCTTTTAGCTAATTCAATGAGCCGTCAGGGTTTTATAGCGTTTCTAGTGTTGAAGATAAGATTACTTAGTAGGATCATTTTTATTATTTTCTTTATCTATTGTGTAATACTCTTGTTTATAACTATTTGTTATGACTTTTTAGTATTTTGGATTATGATTTTAGCCTTATATATATATATATATATATATATATATATATATAAAATTTGTTTATGTCATTTGGCTTTTAGCCTTATATAATTTTTTGGATTTTTCAATATTGTTTTGTAGATGGTTATATTGGATGATGATGAACTTGTTTTGTTTGATGTGCTTACTGCTGAGAGATTGAGTCATAGGACAGACCGAGGAGCAAGTTGGCGTCATGTTCAATAACTTCTGCATGGATTAAATCAACAATGTTATGATATTCTTCGAATGAACCAAATAACATTTGACGGTTTATGTTGGATGCTAACTAGGCGATATGAGTTACAAGAGTTTGAGAATGTCTACGTTGAAGAAACTGTTGCCATGTTTTGAGGTGGTTGGTCAAAATAAAACCATACGGGTTATAGCTAAAAGATATCAACGGTCATTAGATACAGTGAAAAGGAAGCTTGATAATGTTTTGAGTGATCTCTTGAAGTTTGCAGCAGATACACTAAAACTAGAAGAAGGTGAGTTACAAGAGAAGTTTTGAGAAATGATAATCATATTGGCCTTTTAAAGATTGTATTGGAGCACTTGATGGAACTCATGTCCTAGTGGAACTGCAGCAGAAGCATAAAGAGGTAGAAAGCAGGAGCCTACAATGAATATCCTTGCTATATGTAATTTTGATATGACGTTTATATATGGATATGTCGGTGTACCAGGTAGAGCACATGATACAAAGGTATTGACTCATTGTGCGAGGAATGAACCTTCTTTTCCACATCTGCCTATCGGAAAGTACGATCTAGTTGACTCCGGATATCCCACCAGGATAGGGTATCTTGGTCCATAATGTAGGATGCGATATCATCTTGATAAATTTGCTAGAGGATGACCACAAACAAACACACGGGAGTTTTTTAGCCGAAAGCATTCCGGTCTACGATCAATGATTGAGCGAACATTTGGAGTACGAAAAGCAAAATGGAGAATTTTGGATCGTAAGCATCCAAAGTATGGTTTGACTAAGTTGATCAAACTTGTAACAACGACGATGGCACTACACAACTTCATACGTGAAGAAGAAGAAGATTTTATGACTTGGCTTATTACTTTTATTTATTTATTTTAGTTAAGATTTTATGACTTGGCGTATTACTTTTATTTATTTATTTTAGTTAAATGATATAGTTTATTGTTTTTATTTTAAATTACTTTATGATTTATCACAAAATGTTATAATTATATTTAATGAAAAAACAATATCACTATAATTTTTCTAAATAAAAATAAATTATTTTGAATGTATAACATATCAACACTATATTGTTCATTAAAAGTACATATTTAATTTTTTTTTAAAATTAAATTAAAAACTACATAACGGCTGTGTAATGAACAGACATGCAACCAGACGTTGCTGCTGCTAAACGAACAAAAATCGTTGCGTTTGGTCGCAGATTTTAGACGCAGCCGTCGACTTTAGACTAACGAACATGCCCATAATATGACATTGTCAGGTATTAGGCAACACATCAAAATCAAAAACTCGGTTCGATATGTCGTACGATTTGTCTTTCTTTATGTTTTAATTTGCTTTTTTCTCTTTTTCATTTTTTATGAAATATTTTATGTAAAAATAATTCAGTTTTAACTATATTATTCTTTTGATAAAAAAAAGACTATCCTTTTACTCTTTTTTTATTTCTGTTTTTAAGAAAAATTATTAAATTTTATTGGCAGAATATGTAAAAAATCAACGGCAAAATTTAAAATTTGTTACTAATTTGCGAGGAAGAATGTCTAAAACACTCCGATTGGGCCGACTAAAATCTGAAAGGCTCCGATTCGGTTGATTTTTTTTTGTTTTTTTTTGTTTTTAAGAGAAAACGTATGAAATGACCAAAAAACCAGCGATCCGTTTCTGACCCAAACGCGGGATCCACCCGATTGTCAGCCCGTCGGATCTATATCCGGGTAAAAACGAAATCAAAATAAAATTAGGGTAAATCCGAAACCCTACCATTTCATTTTCGTTTTCGTTAAACGATTCTCCTCTCTTTCAAATTCAGTCGTTAGAAGGAGAAGAATACTGGTAAAACTAGAATTCTAGAATTTGCGAGTGAAGAAATCGTGAGCAATGGTGAAAATAAGCCATGGTAAGCCGCCGCCAAGGAAGAAAAATGCGAAGAAGGAGAAGGATGCTCCTCCGTCGGACCCACTTCCGCCGGTAGTCCAAGAACAAGCAACGGAGGAAGCGGGTCGGGATGAATCGAGGAATGTAGAAGAAAGGGTAGTAGGAGATGGAGGTTCGGAAAATCGAGAGAAAGAGAAAGTCGAAGATGGTGTTGAGGAAGAAGAAGATGGTGACGATGTGCCGATAGTCGATGAACAAGCAAACAGAGGAAGCGGGTCGGGATGAATCAGGGAATGTAGAAGAAAGAGTAGTAGGAGATGGAGGTTCGGAAAATCGAGAGGAAGAGAAAGTCGAAGATGGTGTCGAGGAAGAAGAAGATTGTGACGATGTGGAGGAAGAAGAAGATGGTGAAGATGGTGAAGATGTCGAGGAAGAAGAAGATGGTGAAGACATCGAGGAAGAAGGCAATGATGGGGATGAAGTCGATAACGAAGAAGATGGGAAAGATTCAACCGATGGTGGTGATGAGGAGGAAGATGGCGAGGATGACGATGAAGAACAAGAAGATGCGCAATCAATTAATCCCATGGTAAGTACATCTAGAATTGGAATTAATGACTTTTGAGAAAATAATTTGAGTGTGAAGTAGAAAGTAAAACTCGGTTATACTGTACATTTGGTTCTAGGTTACCGGGGACGAAAGCGAACCAATGCAACCAAAGAAGATGTTATTCCCTTACAGTGAGTATGGGAAGGCAATGAAATTTGGAACTAAGTGTTACGTTGAGAAGGAAGTGAAGAAATTAAAGGACATACTTGAACCTGAGGAGTTGGAATGGTTCACCGAACACCCGCAGTTTTGTCACTTCTTCCATAAGCCCAACGAATCAAACCACAAATCGATGGGAATGTGGATGCTCCTTCTCCACATGGCGAAGACAAAAAAGAAGAAGGAACCTTGATGTTATCATGCGCATACTCTAGCATTTGAGGCAATTCCTGTTTTGAAAAAAAAAATTCAGAGTGGAGAATAAAACAGCTCGGATTGACTGCCCTAGGATGTGCAAGAGCAGTTTGAAAGGGAGTTCGATGAAAGTTTTTCACTCTCTGAAATTAATGATGTACTTGGGAGTACAAAGGTTAGCAACAATCTATTGTCCAGTACTTATTCTTAGTAAACTATATCAGGTTAGATTTATGATTAGTTAGATATATGATTGTTCTTTTTGAATGACAGGATATTCAAAGTATCCTTGAACCAACGGTGGATGAATTGCCTCTTATGTTAAGAATGATGGAGACTGGTGAGGAGGATGACCGTAATGATCTCACTGTTGACGTTTGGAGGAGGAAATTAGTCGTGTTGAAGAAGAACATCTGGTTTGAAGAAATGTTCAAGAAAGACGTTGATGCACGTAAAAAAGAAACAAAGGCTGTGGATCGGTCTAAGAGGAAGGGGAAGGATAAGGATAAGGATAAAGAGAATGTGGAAGTGAAAGAACTAATTCCGACTGGATTCAAAAAACTCGGTGAGAAGATGACAAGCTTGAAAACAAAGGTAACCTCAAAATTCGATGAGTTGGAGACAAGAATTAATCGTGTGAAAAACACTTTGGACAATGGTCATTCTGGTTATGATGGGGAGGACATGGCTACGGAAGTCCCAGTGGCTACGCCGAAGGATAAGAGTGGTAAGAGCAAGAAGAATAAGGGATCCAGATCGAAGAACAAGAATAAGGGGAAGAAAATGAGTTACTCAAAACTCAACCAAGAGCCGTATGAGCGACCAAACACACGTGTCCGGACCACCAAAGCCTGAGGGCAAGTACTCTGAGTGTTATTATCTGTTTAAGGTAAAACTCAAGTGTTTAGGATGGATTTCCGTTTGTTTAGGATAATGTTTATGATCCTTTTGTGTTTCTGGGTTGGTAATACTGATAATATTCGGTACTACACTGAATCCTTTTGTGTTTCTAGGTTGGTAATACTGATAATGAAACAACCCAATTTTTTTTTTTTTTTTTCTAAATACGATAAACGAGAATTAGTATTCCCATAAATACTAATTCTCCAAAACAATTCAGCACAACAATGTAACAGTTAAAAAAAAACAGCAGTTTAACACAAACAACAAACAGCGTCAGAACGAAAACATGAAGTAAATAAACACACAATGACGAGACCCTAGATCATCTCCTCTTCATAGCCGGATTCCACGATCACACCTTGTCTTTACCTGCATCACATGGTTATAAGAAATGCGTGAGTATTATCATAAATACTCAGTGGAGCGGTCATCCCATCTACTTGGCTAGATGCACGGGCATAAGGGATACCATAATACCAAACGATCAATCAATCAAAAAGTCAACACAAAAAGTCAACCCGAAAAGTCAACCCAAAATCAACTACAATCCATGATACTTAAATTTGATATAAACACTAAAAACACCCCAACAAGCAATAATCGATCAACAATCATTTCAATTCGCAATCAAACGCATTATGACACCCAAATACACGCAAAAACCATGGTCACGCACTCACCTGTTTTGCGACTGGAATAACTTCCGACTCACTGGACCAAATCGCGAACGGAAAACGGTTCTGGAAACTAGACACCAACAGCTTTCCAACGCCGTATCACAAGACTCCTAACTCCAAACGGTTCACCGGGAAATCGTCCCCGAAAACAGCAACTCCGGACGAAACCGCAGGAAATTGCAGAAAAACTGCACGAACTACCCAAGTTCAAAGGACCATAACTCAGCGAATTCTTAACCAAATGACAAGCGGTTTTCTCCTATATCAAGCTAAAAGAGTGGAGAACTTACCCTCAAAATTCGAGACCAATCTGATCTGTTCTCCCTAGCCGTTCGTCCCTTCTTCACTTGGTTGTTACTCTTCTTCCTCCTTTCTTTCTCACTAACTCTCGGTTCTACTAAAAATTGGGCAGTGTTTTGGTATGGAAGAAGAGTGGCTGAGAACTAAAGGGAGGGAGTGATATTTATAGGCAAAGCCCCAAGACATCCAAGCATGGGCGTGATGAGCATGGGGGGGGGGGGGGGAACATGTTTCTTCTTGATTTTAACATTTCCCAAACACAATAAACACTTGCCCAAGCCACCCATTCTTTAATCAAAGAGCCCACACTCATTTGTTTAATTCTCATCACCCATGCTTAATTAATTAATCACTCCACCACACCCAATATTTCATTCCTCCGTTACCCAAGATGGCTAAAAACGTTCCCGAGACCCGACTATTTTTCCTTTAACACGAAGGATTTTTTCCCAATAAAAACGACCCAGTCGATTGAAAACGAGCTGGTCGATCGACATCCGAACCAAAAATACATATTTGGTTCGCGGACGTTACAGATAACATTCAGTGCTACACTTAATCTTTTCGTGTTTCTGGGTTGGTAAGACTGATAATATTCGGTACTGCACTTAATCTTTTTGAGAAAATACAGTCTTAGTTGAAACTTCGTAAGATACTAATAACGAAGAACAAATTTCTGGTTTTTTGCGTTACCAAACAAGAGGTACACAATGACAATGACCATCAAACAAAGGCACACAAAACACAATTTTATCATGAGCTTGAAATTTTGGATTTTCGTTTTGCTCGACATCACAACTTCCTTCAATTATCCGATTGTAACTTTTAAGTCTTCAACCCGAGTCATGGCATTGGTAATTTCACCTTCAAGAGTGCTACTTTCGGTAAAGCATCTACAATCTCCTCGTACACAGCATCCTCCACCCATTTAAACAAATGATCCTAATGCAAAAACAAAAAAAATTGTGTAATTGTTTCCTCTGATTACATGTAAAAGAAGTTCATAAACCACATATTACCTCTTTTCTAGTTACACAACGGAAGAAAGGTCGTCAAATTCAAAATATCTGAAACCCTAAATCCCCAAATTCGCCAAATCTAAAATTCCTAAATCCCAAAATTGAGTTGAGTTAATCAAAATTTGTACCGAATAGAGCGTACATTTCTTCAATTTCGCCTCTTTCTTCAAATTCTGTATAATGGAATGGAGGAGGAGGAGGATGATACTTTTGACAATAATGTTTCGCAAAGGATAAAGCAAAAGATATTGGATAAGATATTAAATATTATGTTGTCTCATTATATTTTTGTCTCATTATGTACTCGTTTTCCGCGTAAATTTTGAATATATCGAACACAAAATTGTTCAGTTGTACTATTCTGAATTTCACTATATTTCTAGTTTTCCCAGTAAAACTTAAATATTTTGTAGTTGAACACATAACATATAGCCATTATTTCATTGTCCCAATCTTTTGACATACGAAAATGTTTAGAAACACATATTTGACAACTTTCGCATCATAAAATGGTTAGTGGTAACTAAGTCACCATCAAAGTGTAAGGTGTTGTTTGTGAAATGTACATGAAATTTTTTTTCGCATGATAACTATTATTACCTATCCCCTATAATTGCTTGTTGCCTATGAATTTTTGATTATGGTGGTGCCAGTGGTTGTAACGCCCGTGATCCAAAAAGTAATTTTTGGATGGGTGTCGATCGACACAAGGTTTGTGTGTCGATCGACACGGCTGTTTTGGCTCAAGAGGAGTCGAGCAGAGAGGGCTGTGTCGATCGACACAGTTGGGGTGTGTCGATCGACACGGATTTTCGATTGCCGTCAGTTTGACGTATTGATTGGTCATGCATCGATTGACACAAGTTGTGTGTGTCGATCGACACAGTGTCGGCAGACGGGCTATTTAAGTCGAAAATCGGATTTTCTGGACAGAAAAACCGATTTTTGAGAAAGAAAGTGAGAGGATTGAGAGGAGAGGTTGTTGGTGTTGTTTCCTTCATGTTCCTCAATCTTATTAGGCTTGTGGGAGTGTTTGTGAGGTTGTGGAAGCGTGGGAGGATCGTACGGTGAAGGATTTCGAATTTGTTCTTCGTGTTCTTCGTCGGATTCTTATCCTCTTCTATCCGAATTCGAGGTGAGTGCGTGACCATAGACTTATCTGGGTAAAGAAATTGATAGGATGCGATTGTGTGTTGTTTGGGTCGATTCTCGTATGTTGTTTTGACTCAAGAGGAGTCGAGCAGAGAGGGCTGTGTCGATCGACACAGTTGGGGTGTGTCGATCGACACGGGTTTTTGATTGCCGTCAGTTTGACGTATTGATTGGTCATGCGTCGATCGACACAAGTTGTGTATGTCGATCGACATAGTGTCGGCCGGGTGTATCGATCGACACAAGGAGGTTGTGTCGATCGACATAAGGAGGTTGTGTCGATCGACACAGGTTTTTGATTACCGTCAGTTTGACATATTGAACGTGTTGTTCTCGTTTGGTTGTTGTGTGATGCATTATTGTTTGTTCATCCTGGTATTGTATCTTTTGCTTATGCCTGTGTGTATAGCCTGTAGATGGGATGACCGTCTCACTGGGTATTTATGATAATACTCACGCATCTCTTATAACCATGTGATGCAGGTAAAGACAGTCAGTGATCGTGGAATCATGGCCGGGACGAGGGGAATGATCTAGTGGCTCGTTTTCGTGTAATAAGTTAGAATTGCTAGGGTGTTAGCAATTTCAGAACTATGTGTATTACCGAATTGAACTAGAATTAATAAGTATGGGCTTGTTGAACGATAATTGTATTTGATTGTTTGAATCATTGTTTCCGCGCTGTTTGTTTATTGGACCGTTGAGGATCATTATTTATGATAATAGTGATCCGGGTTAAAATTTTTTTTATTTGACGGGTTGGGTCGTCACAGTTTGGTATCAGAGCCCTAGCGGTTCTAGAGCTAGTTAGTTAATTGATTATGTGAGTTAGTCAATTGATTGTTGTGTGGGTATGGAGTCCTAGATCATCCCTTCCGAGCCTTCAATGAGATTCCACGGTATGTGTTTTATGATTTCTGTTTTCTAGTACTTAGCAGTCTGCGGTTGAGTGCAGAGTGATGACTAGGGGGACTAGAGGCAGAGGTCGCGGGGGCCGTAGAGGTCATGGTAGTCGTGCTGGGCGTAGGCGTGGGCGGGGACTTGGGAGGGAGTCTGCTGCCACGTGGGTGTCCCAGGAGACTACACAGGAGCGGGTAGCTGACTCGCAGGCGTTTCAGGAGGGGTCCGTGGGTGTGACAGCTACGGGTTCCAGTGAGAGGGCTGGAGGGGCTGGTGCGGGTCCTGATGTAGCTGGCGGTGCAGTGGGCCCTGGTGGGGGTGCTGCCGTAGGCGTTGCCCCAGATCGAGATGATCGTCTGGCGGGTCTACTACAGATGATCCTGGAGAGGTTACCGGGAGGGGTGCCTGCTCCGGGTCATGCTCCTAGGGTGCGGCCGGGTATGGCTGGGGTGCAGCCGGGTATGGCTGGGTGCAACTGGGTTTGGCTGGGGTTGAGGAGCTTCCATCTTATCTGCGGATGATGGAGCAGATGCAGCGGATTGGTACTGCATTTTTCTCGGGCGGTGTTAAGCCTGAGGAGGCTGATGGGTGGCGGATGAGCTTAGAGCGTAACTTTCGCTCCATCAGGTGTCCAGAGGGATACAGAGTGGATCTGGCGGTACATTACCTAGAGGGTGATGCGCATCTCTGGTGGAGAGGTGTTGAGGCCAGGAGGGTGCAGGCTGAGATGGTCTGGGAGGATTTCTTGGCGGAGTTCAACGCCAAGTATTTCCCGCAGGAGGCAGTGGACCGTTTGGAGTCTAGGTTTCTGGACCTAACTCAGGGAGATCGGTCAGTGAGGGAGTTCGATGTTGAGTTCAGTCGACTCCTGGTACATGCAGGGAGAGGCATGGAGGGCGAGGATGCCCAGGTTAGGAGGTTCTTGCGAGGACTTCGACCAGATTTGAGGACTCACTGCAGGGCGAGTAGGTTCATCACGAGGGCGGAGCTGGTTGAGATGGCTGCTGCGATCGAGGAGGATCTCGGGGAGCAGGTTGTGGTGGTTAGTCCACCGGTGTAGCAGCAGCAGCCGAGGAGATCTCAGCAGCAGATGAGTTCAGGCAGGGGCGGCAAACTTGCTCAGGGACAGAAAAGGAAGTGGGAGAGCACTTCAGGGGTCAGTTAGGGCGGTTCGGGATGCTTCGGGTATGGGAGTATGTCCCATCGTGTGGCGAGCTGTCCGAAGAGGACCAGGACTGGGACTCGAGATGTGCGGGTCGGGGTCCAGGATACACGGGTGTGTTACCACTGCAGAGAGACGGGGCATATTAAGCCCAAGTGTCCGAAGCTGCAGCAGTTGGCGGTGGCCGTAGTGCAGCCATTGGCAGTGCAGCCGTTGTCTCAGATTGCAGCAGCACCGCGTGTATTCACGTCTGCGGAGGCGGGTGGATCCAGCACCAGACCGATCACAGGTATTTCCGGACTTGACTTTTTAAATTCGTGGTTGTTTGAGTTTTTGTCTGTTGGGAGATTGTGAGTCTGTGCTAGAATGGTAGGGTTCTGAGGCACATGGGATTGTGCAGGGACCTTAGTTGTGGGCGGTTATGAGTCCCACGTGTTGTTTGATTCGGGAGCTACGAATAGCTTTATTACGCCGGAGTGTGCGGAGAGCAGCGGAATCCAGAGTGATTCCGGGGAACAGGCGGGAGTAGTCAAGGTTGCTGGTGGTAGGACGTTGGCTACTTTCGGGCGGGCTCGTGGTGTGGATGTTCTGTCGGCAGGAGAGTTGATGCCAGCAGATCTGATCATCAGTCCGGTGGAGCTGTACGATGTTATCCTGGGTATGGATTGGTTGGATCGTTACAGGGTCCATCTGGATTGCCACCGAGGGCGAGTTGTGTTTGAGCGAGAGGCAGGGAGGTTGGTTTATCAGGGTGTGAGACCGACTTCCGAGAGTCTTGTGATTTCCACGATACAGGCTGAACAGTTGCTTCTCAAGGGCTGCGAGGCGTATCTGGTAACGATAGTGATGCCTGAGTCTGTTGGAGGGGTTGCAGTTGAGGATATTCGAGTTGTTCGGGATTTCCAGGATGTGTTCCAATCATTGGAGGGATTACCGCCATCGCGGTCGGATCCGTTTGTTACTGAGTTGGAACCCGGGACTACTCCGATATCTAAGGCACCTTACCGTATGGCTCCAACAGAGATGGCAGAGCTGAAGAAGCAGCTGGATGATTTGTTGGATAAGGGTTTAATTCGGCCTAGTGTTTCACCGTGGGGAGCGCCGGTGTTGTTTGTGAAGAAGAAAGATGGTAGTTTCCGGTTGTGCATCGATTATCGGGGACTTAACCGAGTCACCGTGAAGAATAGGTACCCTCTGCCGCGCATTGATGAGTTGTTGGATCAGTTGCGAGGGGCTACCTGGTTCTCCAAGATCGACTTGGCTTCGGGGTACCATCAGATTCCGATTGAGGAAGCAGATATGAGGAAGACTGCTTTCAGGACGAGGTATGGGCATTTTGAGTTCATGGTGATGCCTTTTGGTTTGACGAATGCACCAGCAGCGTTCATGCGGTTAATGAACGGGGTATTCCAGGAGTATCTGGATGTGTTTGTGATCATCTTTATCGATGATATTTTGGTGTATTCGAAGAGTCCTGAGGAGCATGAGTTGCATCTGAGAGTAGTTTTGGGGAAGCTGCGGGAGCAGAAGCTATTTGCGAAGTTGAGCAAGTGCAGTTTCTGGCAGAGGGAGATGAGTTTTCTTGGCCATGTGGTGTCTGCAGAGGGAGTTTCCGTAGATCCGGCTAAGATTGAGGCTATCAGAGGGTGGCCTAGACCGAGGAATGCCACTGAGATCAGGAGTTTTCTTGGGTTGGCAGGTTATTATCGGAGATTCATCGCGGGATTTGCAAGTTTGGCTAAGTCGATGACCAAGTTGACAGGGAAGGATGTTCCTTTTGTGTGGTCTTCTGCGTGCGAGGAGAGTTTTAGCAAGCTGAAGGAGATGTTGACATCTACACCTGTGTTGGCGTTACCCAAGCCAGGGGAGCCTTACGTGGTGTATACTGATGCTTCGGGTGTTGGTCTGGGCTGTGTCCTGATGCAGCAGGGAAAGGTTATTGCGTATGCTTCGAGGCAGTTGAGGAAGCATGAGTGCAACTACCTTACCCATGATTTGGAGTTGGCTGCGGTAATCTTCGCTCTAAAGATTTGGAGATCTTACCTTTATGGCGGAAAGGTTCAGGTGTTCACAGACCATAAGAGTTTGAAGTATTTCTTCACTCAGCCGGAGCTGAACCAGAGACAGAGGCGCTGGATGGAGTTGGTAGCGGATTACGATTTGGAGATCGGATACCATCCGGGTAAGGCTAATCTGGTGGCAGATGCGTTGAGTCGGATGAGGATTGTTTCGGCTCAGGAACGGGATATGGAAGCTTTAGTGAGTGAGATTGGTACATTGAGGTTGTGTGTGATCTCACAGGAGCCGTTGGGGTTAGAGGTAGCTAACCAAGCAGATTTGCTGAGTCGTATTCGAGCAGCTCAGGAGTTGGATCCGATGTTGATTGATGCTGCTAGGGTTGCAGGTTCAGAGTATATGGTCTCGGCAAATGGGACGATACTGGTGAACGGACGGGTTTGTGTATCCAAGGATGAGGATCTGAGGCAAGAGATCTTGCGTGAGGCTCATGCGAGCATGTTATCGATTCATCCGGAGGCGACCAAGATGTATCGTGATCTGAAGCGGTATTATCACTGGGTCGGGATGAAGAGGGATGTAGCTAATTGGGTTGCAGCGTGCAACGTGTGTCAGCTGGTGAAGGCTGAGCATCAGGTTCCGAGTGGTATGTTGCAGAGTTTGCCCATTCCGGAGTGGAAGTGGGATATGATTACCATGGACTTCGTGACGGGGTTGCCATTGTCACGGATGTATGATGCGATCTGGGTGATTGTGGATCGTCTGACCAAGTCAGCACACTTTCTTGCCATCAAAAAGACCGATGGGACGGTGGTGTTGGCTAAGAAGTATGTGCGTGAGATAGTGAGGCTGCACGGGGTGCCAGCGAGTATTGTGTCAGACAGGGATCCGAGGTTTACGTCTGAGTTCTGGAGGGCGTTTCAGGCAGAGATGGGCACTAAGGTGCACATGAGCACGGCTTATCATCCTCAGACAGATGGGCAGTTAGAGAGGACTATTCAGACTTTAGAGGACCTGTTGAGGATGTGCGTGCTGGATTATGGTGGTCATTGGGCGGACCATCTGAACCTGGTTGAGTTTGCGTACAACAACTCATACCAGGCGAGTATTGGGATGGCTCCATATGAGGTTCTGTATGGGAGGCCGTGTAGGACACCATTGTGCTGGACTCAAGTGGGGGAGAGGAGCATGTTTGGTGCGGATTTTGTTCAGGAGACGACAGAGACGATCCGTGTCTTGAGGCTGAACATGAGAGAGGCTCAGGATCGGCAGAAGAGTTATGCTGATAAGAGACGGAAAGAGCTGGAGTTTGAGCTGGGAGATCTGGTGTATCTCAAGGCAGCGATGTTGAGGGGTCCTAACAGATCCATTTCGGAGAGTAAGCTAAGTCTGAGGTTTATGGGTCCGTTCCGGGTGGTGGAGCGGGTTGGACCAGTGGCTTATCGGTTGGAGTTACCTTAGAGTATGAGAGCGTTTCATAAGGTATTTCATGTATCGATGCTGCGGAAGTGTCTACATGAGTCTGAGGTGGTGTTGGCTAGGATTCCGGAGGATCTTCAGTCCAACATGATGTTGGCGGCGAGACCTGTGAGGATTCTCGAGAGGAGAGTCAAGGTTCTGCGCCGGAAGAGGATACCATTGGTGAGAGTCGTGTGGGACTGTGATGGTGTTGAGGAGGAGACTTGGGAACCAGAGGCAAGTATGAAGACGAAGTTCTCGAAGTGGTTCGAGAAGCAATCGGAGGCTTGAGTGTCTTCTGGTTTTCAGTGGTTGTATTTAGCTTGTGGCTATGAGTTGTATGTATTTTCGTTGGGGTTGTAGCGATATACATTGTTGAGATTTAATAAGATGGGGTTTTCCTTATTATCTTTGGTTGAGACGGATGTTCTTATGGTATGACGGGGAGGTCACGGGTTTGATGACTGGGTTAGGTCATGTGTGTGATGACGGGTAGGTCATTTGAGGGGCTAGGATAGAAGCTCTATGGGAGTTAGGGCTTGTCTAGGTATCTAGGGATGGGGGGTCCTAAGGGGTTAGGACGGATAGATCCCTAGAGGGCGCTGGAAAATAGAGGTTTTATGTGAGTTAGAACCTGTCTATTTTCTAGGGGGAGTCGGGAACAGAAGTCTTATGTGAGTTAGGACTATCTTTTCCAGGGACTCCGATGGAAACACCCTGGCGATTGGGTTGTTTCAGATGACCTGGGGATTGGTCATGAGTGATATTCTGGGTTAGGAAATATTGGGGTAGGAAACACCCTGGCGATTGGGTTGTTTCAGATGACCTGGGGATTGGTCATGAGTGATATTCCGGGTTAGGGAATATCAGGATAGGAACCACGGAAGTAAATCGGTCGACAGGTGCTTATGATGTACGTTACAGTGTTACTGCTCCAGGGGATGGTGATATTCTCCTGCATATACTTTGAGGGATTGCGATCTCTCCAGAGGATGTGTGATTCCTCTGCAGCCGAGAGCTGATGGACTGTGTGTCCTGAAGCGGAGGGGATGGGGCATACCGAGAGCGGGTATGGTATACATCGAGAGCTCGATGGGTGACGACCCTGCGAGTGGGAGTGGTGTATAGAGATATGAGTTTGAGCAATAGTACCTGTAGTGTGATTATAAGTATGAGATTGGATGAACTTCAGGGATCGGGAATGATCTCAGGTGGTTTGTGGATGTCTAATCTAGGGTTGTTACTCGAGTTTGGAACCTTAGTTCAGACGACCCTGGTAAACATATGTAGCCTCTTTGGTCGTACATGTTCTTGTTTGATTGTTGTGCGACCAATTGATCCAAGGTTTGGGTCCACGGTGGGTCGGGCATGTTCTTGTTTGATTGTTGCGCGATTTATCGGATAACCCTGATCCGGATTAGCGAGTGTTGCATCGTGGATGTTTCCTGGGGGAATTTGGGCGGGTTTTGGATGAGAGTGTCAACCTTAGTGAGACGGGGTTATGTGATTGAGATCGGGTGGTGATCTCTGATCATGGACTGACCGGGTTTGGTCAGGATTGTATCCATAGATATGGTGCAATGAGGCTAGTGTGAGCCTAGTAGAACTCGGGGATCAAGTGTGATCGCGAGTGGTGCTGGCTGAGGGCCAGGGGTTTTGTGTTTTGTACATCGAGTCTAGGGTTATTATTGGAGTCTGGAATTCGGGTCGGACAATCTTGGTAGCATATGTTACGCCAATGGTCGTACATGTTCTTGTTTGATTGTTGTACGATCATTTGGTCCAGTGCGGGGTCAACGGTTGATCGGACATGTTCTTGTTTGATTGTTGGATGGTCAATCGGGCAGCTCTAATCCGGACCATGGGGCGTGCATCGTGGGTGCTCCGGGGGAATCTGGGCGAATTTTGGGCGAGAGTGTAGCCTTAGCAGGACGGGTTAGAGGATTCAAGCGTAATCTCGAAGGTTAATGGCCGCGTTCGGGTCAGGTAGTGGAGACCGTAGTGAGACGGTGTTACGTGATTCGAGGTCGAATCCGTGTTACTGGGGGAGAATTGTAACGCCCGTGATCCAAAAAGTAATTTTTGGATGGGTGTCGATCGACACAAGGTTTGTGTGTCGATCGACACGGCTGTTTTGACTCAAGAGGAGTCGAGCAGAGAGGGCTGTGTCGATCGACACTGTGTCGATCAACACAGTTGGGGTTTGTCGATCGACACGGGTTTTCGATTGCCGTCAGTTTGACGTATTGATTGGTCATGCGTCGATCGACACAAGTTGTGTGTGTTGATCGACACAGTGTCGGCAGACGGGCTATTTAAGTCGAAAATCGGATTTTCTGGACAGAAAAACCGATTTTTGAGAAAGAAAGTGAGAGGATTGAGAGGAGAGGTTGTTGGTGTTGTTTCCTTCGTGTTCCTCAATCTTATTAGGCTTGTGGGAGTGTTTGTGAGGTTGTGGAAGCGTGGGAGGATCGTACGGTGAAGGATTTCAGATTTGTTCTTCGTGTTCTTCGTCGGATTCTTATCCTCTTCTATCCTAATTCGAGGTGAGTGCGTGACCATAGACTTATCTGGGTAAAGAAATTGATAGGATGCGATTGTGTGTTGTTTGGGTCGATTCTCGTATGTTGTTTTGACTCAAGAGGAGTCGAGCAGAGAGGGCTGTGTCGATCGACACAGTTGGGGTGTGTCGATCGACACGGGTTTTTGATTGCCGTCAGTTTGACGTATTGATTGGTCATGCGTCGATCGACACAAGTTGTGTATGTCGATCGACATAGTGTCGGCCGGGTGTGTCGATCGACACAAGGAGGTTGTGTCGATCGACACGGGTTTTTGATTACCGTCAGTTTGACATATTGAACGTGTTGTTCTCGTTTGGTTGTTGTGTGATGCATTATTGTTTGTTCATCCTGGTATTGTATCTTTTGCTTATGCCTGTGTGTATAGCCTGTAGATGGGATGACCGTCTCACTGGGTATTTATGATAATACTCACGCATCTCTTATAACCATGTGATGCAGGTAAAGACAGTCAGTGATCGTGGAATCATGGCCGGGACGAGGGGAATGATCTAGTGGCTCGTTTTCGTGTAATAAGTTAGAATTGCTAGGGTGTTAGCAATTTCAGAACAATGTGTATTACCGAATTGAACTAGAATTAATAAGTATGGGCTTGTTGAACGATAATTGTATTTGATTGTTTGAATCATTGTTTCCGCGCTGTTTGTTTATTGGACCGTTGAGGATCATTATTTATGATAATAGTGATCCGGGTTGAAATTTTTTTTATTTGACGGGTTGGGTCGTCACAGTGGTGGTGGTGGAGGTAGAGTAGGTGGAACAGGTCATTGGTTGTTCAAAAAATGTGTTTAGTTGAACTTTTCCGAATTTCAATATATTTCTAGTACAACCAATACAACCAGTATCACAGTCACACACTTACAAACACAATATAGTAAGACATAAGATAACTATATGTATAGGAAAACTTTAACCTCCTCTAGGGAGTCCAATCCATTCAGCCAAGGTTCTTCCGGGCACACACTTGTTAGTTGTCTTTCTCTTCTTCGAAGCTCGTTCAGGCGACATAAACCTGTTTTCTTGAAATCTCTCTGCCCCTTTTCGGGTAATCCGGAGGTAATGGAGTCTTTGTTAGTAAAGACTCTTCAATTTGCCACTGAGACTCATGCGGGACTGTATAAATTGTCCTCACATAAGCCGACGCCCAAATCTCCAACCTAAAACATTTTGAGCACAGATCATATACATTAATGTCGACTATTCTATCCTCCATCTTCCCATACACAAGAACAGCGGCTACGACATGAACACAAGGGAACTGGTCTATATCAATCCCCTTGCAAGTACAACTTTTATTCTTCAAGTCCACGTTGTAGCTTTTCCCATCCTCTCCAATGACCGTGAACTCAAGCTCAAAGCTATTCAACACATTCACCTTCAGTGTGCTCTCTATCTACATCTATGGTGCAATGCATTCTCCACAAAAGGACCATTCTGTGGGTCTTCGATGCTTTAGCCGTGGTCTTCTTATGATTGTTGAACCTCTCAAAATTTTTTGCCACAATAACATCAATCATTGGTAGTAAAGCGTTCATCCTTGCTTTCTTGAAAATATTGTTCATCGATTCTGAACTGTTTGTGGTTTCAATGTTGTACCTTGCTCCTTTAAAATAACTTCTTGCCCATTTGTCAACTGTTACACTCTTATCTAAATAGGCTGCTACGTTAGGAAACCTTTTCCTAAATTCGCCATACTCCTTATCGAATTCAACCTCCGTATAAATTCCGACGAGTTCTTTGAACTTTTTTCCCACATACTCTTTTTGTCCACTAGGAGCTTTTTGTCTCACATTATGTGACAAATGATACACACAAAAAGTATGGATAGACTCCTTGTAGATCTCAGCAATTGCCTTTTCGAGGCTTGAGTTCCTGTCGGATACAAAAACCAATTATTTCTCATCTGGTACAAGTTTGACCAACTCCTTGAAAAACCAGTTCCAACTAGCATCTTTCTCACCAACTACAACACCAAACGCAATAGGATAGTGGTGATGATTAAGATCCTGAGCTATTGCAAAAATTAGCACACCCCCATACTTGAGAAACGTTGCATCCACAATTATAACTTTCCTCATCACACCGAACCCTTCAATACAAGCTCCCAAATCGACAAATAGGTACTTAAATCTACCTTCTTTATCGTACAACACACTTATTTTCGTACCAGGATTCATCTACTCTAACATATACAAATAAGCAGCAACTTCTTGTAACTATCCTCTAGACTACCACGTACAACTGATTCAGCAAGGTTTTTCCCTCTTAATGCGGTAGGATAAGACAATTGCACTTCCAATTTCGATATAACCAGGTCCATCAAAAGTTTAGGAACTGGTGTTTTTAAAACACCTGAAAATTCTTCATGAATCACATCTGCAACCAATTGCGGCGTGCTTCTCCTTTTATTTGTAGTTGAACTCGAACTTGCACGAGAACATAAATGCTTCTTCACGTATTAGTAACCGATCAAAGCGCATTTGTCTCAAATTGAGGCCTTGACAGTCTTAAATACCATTTACACCCATCCGCACGATATATAAACCGATATCTCCTACTATTCGTGTTTAATATGTCGAATTCATAACATTCCTTAAGTGAAGCTCGCAACAATAAGTTTTGCACTTGTTCTTTTGCCATAAATTGCTGCCCTAATTCCAAACCCATACCATCTCTCCAATCCTCTACAAACTGGTGTTCTTCATCATCACAAGGAAGGTCAATATATTCCTCCCTTATTTCATTCCCACCCACATTTTCTCCATCTCCGAAATCAATATCTTCCATCTGCCCATCATTTCCATCTTCTTCTTCGTCTCCAACCACTAAACAATTATTTACTCTCCCATTTGAATCCATATTTTCGTAATTCAAGCCAACTGAACTTTCTCCATCTTTTCCTAAACTATGCCCCTTTTCTAAAACTTCTTCCTCACACTTAGTTAAATCTACATGCAACAAACTTCTGCTATGTTTTTTATCCATAGTCGGTACGTAACCATCAACATCATCATCATCCAAAATCTCCAAAACTTTAGGAGGTTTCAATACCAATGGAATATAACTCAGTTTCAACTTTGACTTAGCTTCATCTATCCCAAACTTTCTACATATCAGTTTCACTAACATCGAATAAGATATCTCCTCCTTAAAAGTTAAAACATTCACCTTTGCATCTTTTGAATCCCTTCGAATCTTATCTCTTTTTCCTACGTATTTCCCTCCAAATTCAACATGTAAGACTGTCTTATTCATTATATCCTACAAATATAGTTATTAACACGTAATACCACGTCTGTTAGTTAAACTAGCATTACTAGTTATACTGCTTAATTGCAAAAAAAAAAATCGGATTCACAAATTATCCCAAATTATGTAGATATCTTCACTAACCTCAATAATCCCCTCGACAAAGAACCCTCGAACTCGATATATGCATAATCTAATTATACATACTATTCAATCAACATCAAATTGTCTACAAATCAAATTATCTACAAATCCACAAATTCGCAACATAATATATATATAACCACAAATTCACAACATAATATACATATAACTCACCTCTTCACCGACCGGATATCCTCACCGAGCTTCACCTCTTCACTGAGTTTCAGCCTTCTTTCTCGAGCTAAGTGGTGACTTCAAATACGAGTCCTTAATGACTGAGGTAAGTGGCGATCAGAAGGAGATGCTTGAGTTCGGCGGAATAGTCAAAGCTAACCGCTGTGAAGGAGGTTCAACGGATCTAAGGTGGAATCAGATGCTTGAGTTCGAGCAGTTTTTGATGGATTTTCGTTTTCGGGTCAACACGAGAAGACCATATCAGACCTCGATTCCCCTGCCTCTTGATTGGTCGATTTTTTTGTTTTTTTAATGTAAAATCAGTTCATTAAGAGAAATTTTGGAATTCACTCTTTCCTTCAATAAAATAGTGTTTCGGATCTAAAAGAAGTATAGTAGATAATAGTATTACCAGATGGAGTGTTTCAGACGTTCATCCAATTTGGGACGTACTATTAAATTTTTGAAAATAGTATATGTTGCAAATTTGTCTTATTTTGTGACTTAATGTTTTGTTGTTAAATGGATGTAAAATTTGCCATTAATTTGCTATGAACTTTGCGATAACACTAACTAGACACCAATATTTTGCATCAAAATTGTGCTGATTTGAATTTTGTCGAAAATTGATAAATAAATTGCGATGATGTTGCAAATTGGACACACAAATCGTAATTTGCGACATTTTGGACAATCGAAAATTTTACTATTCTGTATAGTGTTTATTGATGTGGTAGTTTCTTACTGAAGGTATAAAATCACCATATTTTGATTGTCGTAGATGTTTATGGATCTTTTAAGGAAAAATCATTATAAACTACATGATATATATGCTCAACGCATGGCTACATATCTAAACTAATTAATGTATCAAAATCTACACCAAGAATTAAATATGCATGATAACATTCCCAAACAAACATAGGTTATGTGCCTAACATCATAACAATCACTTTTGTCACGGTTTTGGTGTACCGCACGACAGAATTGGTTAAAAAATATTACCCGGGCTGGTTAGTAACTAACCCAAAACTCAAGCTAATCAACTCTATATACTTTTTTAAAAATCTTTTTAAGTAATAGTGGCCTTCTAATATATTTGGAGCTACTATTTTATGTTATTTTACGTTAATATGAATCCAGTACAAAGACAAGTAAGTGCAATCACGAATTCAAACAAAAAAAATTCATCCAAAAAATCTGAAAAACAAAAAATAAGTCGATTGGTTTGCCAAAAAATTCCCAAAAAAGAAGAAGCTAATTATCAAAACATCTGAAAATGTGATTGCTTATATAAAAAATAGTGTCTTTCTCTTTTGCTTGCTCTCCGGAGACTGCCAAATGGTTTCGTTTTAGGCTGGGTTAGTATTGTGGGCTGGTTTGGTTTTGTTTGGTTCAGAATTGAACTTAGTTTGGGACAGTTCAAATGATTTCGGATTAAATTAGTCGAATCAGATATTTTTTTGTTGGTCTAACCAGATTTTACCGGTTTCGTCGTGCGGTAACCCAAAACCGTGAAAAAGTGATGGTTATGGTGTTAGCCACATAACTTATGTTTGTTCGTGAATATCATCTTACAAATTCAATTATTTGTGTAAATTTTGATACATTTATTTAATTTGCATGTGAAATTATGCGTTGGAATATATTTCGTATAGCATAAAATGATTTTTCCATTGTTTAACTATATTTGTCTAGATCTCTTTGTTAGGTGAATCAGATTTCGTGTTCACAATTTTCATTTTTTTTTTTTGGGTAACTAGACTTTGAACTTTTTAATCGTACTATGTGTTTGAGATATATAACTGGAGAGACACATTGAAAGGGATTTAAATATCTTCTCACCACGTGTAATGTCTTTATTCAAAACCTCTATTCATGTGATCCATGCTTTTTATATACCGCAATTGACATAACAAAATTCGCCTTCTTCTAAATTTGGCATTTTTATGTAGAGAATTTGCATCCTCTTTATAAGAACAATAATAGGATAATTAGCTGGATGACTTAAATATTGTAGTGGCAGCTGTTCAGTTTTTCATGGACCCTTATAGTAGTTTATTTGTATATATTTATGTGTGTCAGAAACAATATCTTTCAAAATCTCCCTTTATAACTATGGTTCCGAATGGTGACAGTGGATTGGACGGTACAGAACAAGCGGTTTAAGAGGTGCGGTGCGGTTCAACTGCAGTGCAGGTAGGAGAAACGCATCATGCGAGATGAATGCGGTTAATATAGAACAAGCGGTGCGGGGTAATATTTGAATGGTGACGATAACAAGTGCGGTACGGATATAATAAATATTAAATTTAAATTAAATATTTTCATCATTTCAATTCTCAAAAAAATATATATTTTAACCAAACATGTGTGCATTGACAACATATAATTGTATAAAATTTTCAGATTTTTTTAGTTAAAAAAAATAAAATATATAAAATGGAACGCACCAAACCAGGTATTTCTTCCTTCAACATGCGTTCCACTAGATTTACGTCCCACATTTATTTTTCTGTTTTTTTAATATTTAATTTTTATTCAAAAACAAAATGTTAAGATGCTGTTGAGTGGTAACATATAATTGTCCCGCACTGTAAAACGCTCATCCCACATGAAACATTCAAGGCGTATATATGTATATAGAAAAAGTAAAAGAAAAGAAAAAGGAAAAAAAAAATTCTAAGAATAGTTACATATATTAGAGACATTGATCGATTCGATGTTTGAAAAAGGATTAGCCTCTTGGACAGAATCAGTAATCTCGGTTGACATTCACCGGCAATTCGTCATAGATAGTCTACGAAATCTCTACTATTTTGTATATGAGTTTTCGATCTCTACTATTTTGCTGGTGAATCGAAGATTCCCGTTTCCTGAGATCAAATATCTCATTTGTATTTGTGAAAGCCTCGTTTAATCTTCAAACGTACATCTTGAATGAATTGATAACTAAATTTTTGATCCGTTTCAAATGCGGTATTATAATATTCGAAAGAAAAAATATATAATTTTTTTATAATGTACGGGATAAATTTTATATAACAAAGATCAACTGATATATCTTTCATATAGATAAATATATTTTATCTTACAAATTAATTTGTATGATACTTAGATTAAATGTAAACGTTATTTTATTTAAATCGAATACGTTTGAGATTATCGGTTCTTTCAAATTTTTTTGAGTTCACCAAAACCAAAAGAAAATATTGTGTTATGCAAAAAAAAAAATCAAAAAAAAGAGGTGAAAATGATAATTTTTCGAAATTCAATCATTAATGTTTAATTCGTAAAGTTGTACGATTATTAAAATTCACAACATTAATTAGAATAATATGGATATAATTAAGCGTAATAGAAATAATAATTATACGATCAATCACATATAGTATCCAATTGAGGAAAGATATTTAAATGATCATTTTATTAGGGACTAAAGTCCCACATTGGAAGTTGAAAAGAATCTTAAGCAATATATAAGGGATATGGACCAATCCATTCAATATATAAAGAATCATAAATTTTGTGAATTTTCAACAATATTAAATTAATGTATGCGATAGATCACAAATATGATTATTTATTTATAACCGTTTTTTGGGAATATTTACTAAAGTTACAAGCATTGTTTCAGAGATTTTTGATCTTTTAAAACAACCACTAGGAGTTTGTGGAGAACAAAGTAATTAGGGGAATGCCAGTCAAGGAACAACCACAAAAGAAGATAAGTATATAAAGTTTGCTCTGTAAATACTAAAAATGTTACCACACATAATAAAAATGTTGGTAAATTTTATTTAATTAGTTTTATTGCAATTTTTTTGCAATCGTTGATTTTACTCGAAGTTTACAAATTTTATATATGACTTTTTTTTAATTTTAAAGAATCTTTCAAAATAATTTTTTTTGTCCATTTGCTCATATAGCTATTGTAATGAAAGTTTAACATATAACTTTTATGACCATTTTCTCATATAAATTTTCACAACTTTTAATAACGTATAATTAATCATATTCGGGTTATCATTAGCAACCATTTATTTTTATTGTCGAAAATTTACGAATTTTATAATTTTTTCTTTTAGTTTTCATAAAATTTAAAATAGACTTACTACGATTTATATTTTTCAATTTTGTATATTTTCTCATTCATAATTTTTTTTGTTTTACATCGTACTTAATTTTATAACCATTCTATATATTTTTATCCAAAAGTTTCTAAAAAAACAAATTTTAAGACAAAAAAAAAACTGTCATCTTTTCGTGACAAAAAAATCTCAAACTTTCATTGACTGAGCCAAATTATAACTAGTGTTAGTCAATTGTTGACTAACGTCGTGTTTAATTTGGCTCAATCAATGAAATTTTGAGATTTAAAAGAAAAATGAATAGAAGTTGATGATTTAAATTATCCACGCGATAGTTGGTACTTTTAATGGCCAAAATTTGAAAGATGTAGTAAATTTGAGTTTGCCATATACTTCCAACTCAAGACCATTTGGTAATGAGTTGATTGGCTTTTACCATTTATATATTAGTTTATTATTTCTCAAATTTCCGATGTACAACTTTTTTTCATTAACATGATATTCTCTTTTAATCAAAAAATTCCAAACAAAAAATTGCCTACTCCATAATAGTACTTAATGCTATAATAGTTTTAACAACTTTAATCCAAATGTTTACATCTTACTAAATTTTATAATCATTTTAAATTTATTTATCTAAAAGTTTGTAAAAAAAAATAAAAAATTTTAGATAAAAAAAAAAGACTTTCAACTTTTCACAACAAAAAAATACAGTTGACTAACATTATGTGTAATTTAACTCACTCAACGAAATCTTGGGTTTAAAAGAAAAATCAACAATAGCTGATGATTTAAATTGTCCACGCAATAGTTGGTATATTTAATGGCCAAAATTTGAAAATTGAAGATTTAAATCCCGTATCTAAATGGACACTAATACAATTTTTAGAAAGTAATTGATATTTTATGAATGATTCATTGTTAAAAAATTATGTTATATAATATTGAGAAATTTTTAAAAATACCACTTTTCAAGTGCCACTTTTCAAAAATGTCATATTTTCAAAATCTTTGCAAAAATGCCACTTTTTCAAAAAAAATATTTCATTATATCATTTATGTTTGGGTTAACTATGTTATATTAGGCTTTAGTTTTGAGAGTTTAAAGGGTTTTAGGGGTCAAAACATTTTTTGAGCCAAAATCTTAAAAAACCCAAAAAACATATCTCAAATCAGTTATGACATCTTTTTTTTTTTTTAATTTAAAACGTGAGCAATTACAGATTAGCCATTAATGAATCAGACTTATTACACGACCTAACCACCGATCCGACATCCATCCGACCCAAACCCCAAACTTCCAACTGATTAAAAAAAATTTGAACCCGAAAACTCAAATCAGTTTTATTCTTTCGCAAAAAAAAACCCCTCCTCCTCTTTCGCGACATTGTGATAACTCGCCCTCGCCGTCGCCGTCGCCGTCCATCGCGTTCCGTCTCCGTCGCCGTTGCGGTCGCGTTCTCCATAAAACTGGTTAATCCGTTTCTCCATCTCAAAAGGTAATCACATCTCATCACATCCGGATTTGGGGTTTTCAAAATTAGAGTTTCGAATTTAGGGGTTTGATGTTTTTCGAAAAGAGGTTTTGATCTTTGAGAATTGAAATTGAGTCTGTGGGGTTTTAATTTGAACTAGAAATGTTGTCATTGTCGATTTTTGGGTTTCGAATTTAGGTTATCGAAATTGGGATTTTGATGTTTTTCAAAAAATGGTTTTGATGTTTGATAATTGAATTTGAGTCTCTGGGGTTTTAATCTGATGTGGAAATGTTGGGATTTACTATAATCTGAGGGTTGTGAGATTTATTTATAATCCGAGATAATTAGGGTTTGTGTAGGATTTTGATTTTGTTTATGTTTTGATTTTTTGTGTGTGTATATTTTAATTATGATTTGTAGGAATGGCTACTACGAGGGGAGGATTGACGAGGAGGAAAGGAAAAGGAAAAGAAAAAGGGGAAGGGAGTTCAAGAGGGATTACGCCCACTGCTGCGCAAAGATATGCTGTGACCGAGTCAGATAATGAGGTATGTGGAGATGAAAAAGTTATTGTTAGGATAACTGTTAGTCTTTGGTAATGGTAGTCCTTGGTCAGTGATTGTTGAATAACTGAGTATAACTACTACTAGTTAGTAGAACTGTTAGTGCTTAGGTAATTGATAAGTAGTACTAGTTAGTATAACTGGTAATACTTAGTATAACTAGTACTTCCTGTAACGCCCGCGAACCAATTATGTATTTTTGGTTCGGGTGTCGTTTGACACAAGTTGCACTTAAACCGATTGTTCGGTTTGGGAAGTAATTAATTTCGGTTCGGTTTGGTTAAACCGAAGTTTTTGCCTATAAAAGGCTTGTGGGATGATTGAGCTCAGTTTTAGGGGAGAAAACAGATAGATTTCTCTTGAGGATTGAGAGATTTGAGGGTGAGAACAAGTGTTCTTGAGTGTTCTTGGGAGTTTGAGGGTGTGTGCCGTCGGTTTTGGAGGAGGCAAACGGCGGTGAAGATCAAGTTGGATCGGAGTGAAAATTTCAGGGTAATTTCTTCACTCTTTGATCTTGATTTAGGAGAAAACCGCTTGTCAATCGGTTGGGTATTTGAGGAGTTATGGTCATTTTATTTTGAGAGGTTTCTACAGTTTTGATCTGCGATCAGTCCAATTCGAGGGAGGATTCCCGTCGAACCGTTGGGAATAAGAGAACGATCTATATACGGTTGGAAATATTTCTCTGTGTAGTTTTCAGATCAGGTTTCCGATCTTGATTCCGAGGTATGATCCGTTCTCTGTGTTGTTTTAAAATCAGTGTGTCGGTTCTGTTTTCTGAGACTGGATTTGTTGTTTCCAGTTTCGATTATCGAACTTACGGGCTGATTTACCATCGTTCTATAAAGATCCAAAAATCGATTTATATACGGTTAGAAAGCTCTATCTGTCTAGTTTCCAGGACCATTTTCTGATCCTAATTTGGAGTATCCGTTCCTCGGATTCTTTGTGTTCTTCTTCAATGGGTCGTTTCTGTTTCAGTTCCGATCGTCGAACTTGCGGGCTGTTTTCCCGTCGAACCAGAGAGACCCAGTAGACGATCTACATATTGTTCTGTAGCCCTCGCAGTCTAGTTTTCAGAACGGTTTTCCAATCCTGTTTCTGAGCTGTGGTGGGTGAGATAATCGATCTCGAATCAGGTGAGTGCGTGACCATGGTCTTTGCGGGTAGATGGGTTTATTTGGTGCATTTGATTGCGAATTGAGTTGATTTGTTGTTCGATCAATGCTTGTTTGGGGCGTTTTTAGTGTTTAGATCAACGTAAGTATCGTGGTTTGTGGTTGACTTTACGTTGACTTTTCGGGGTTGACTTTGCATTGACTTTTCGCGGTTGACTTTGCGTTGACTTTTCGGGATTGACTTCTCGTGTTGACTTTTTACTTAATTGTGTTGTGTGGTGTTTTGATTGTTCCCTATACCCGTGCATCTAGCCAAGTAGATGGGATGATCGTACCACTGGGTATTTATGATAATACTCACGCATCTCTTATAACCATGTGATGCAGGTAAAGACAAAGTGTGATCGTGGAATCTGGCTGTGAAAAGGTGATGATCTAGTGTCTCGTTTGTATTTATATTTATTCCGCTTTTGTTATTGTGTTGAATTATTGTGTGGTTTAATATTTATGGGAATATTATTTCGGGGTTTAAAAAAAAAAAATAATAATATCTGGTTGTTTCATTTTGGTATCAGAGCCCTTATGGTTCTAGGGCGGGAGAACGTAGTTGATTGAATGTGATTGTCAATTGCGTTGTTTGTGGATTACTTGATTGATTATGAGTAATTAGTCAATTGATTGTTATGTGGGTTTGGAGTCCTAGATCATCATCTTCGAGCCTTCAAAGAGATTCCACGGTATGTGTATTTCGTGTTAATTCTCGCTTTTCTAGTGTTCTTAGTATATTCTGTGGGAAGTGAAGTGAGAGATGGCGAGAGGTTCCGGAGGACGAGGACGAGGACAAGGTCATGGACGAGGATGTGGACGCGGACGTGGACGCGGACGCGGACAGGTTCCGGTGTGTGAGTCTGCCACGGGTTCGGCACAGGGTGCTGCTCAGGAGCAGGCAGCGGATTCACAGGCGCATCAGGAGGGTCCAGTAGGTGGTGGTGCAGTGGGCCCACAGGCGGGTGCTGCTGCAGGTGGGGCTCGGGAGTAGGATGTCCTTATGGTGCGATTGCTACAGCAGATCTTGGAGCATCTACCGAGCGTGGCACCGGCCCAGGGTCAGGCTCCGGTGGCGCCAGGTGTTGCGGGGGTTCAGCCTGGTGTGGCGGCAGCGGTTGTGGTTCCTTCCTATTTGGAGATGTTGGGGCAAATGGGGCGGATTATTACCGCATTCTTTTCCGGGGGTACTAAGCCTGAGGAGGCGAGCGAGTGGAGGAGCAGACTGGAGCGCAATTTCCAGTCCTTGAGATGTCCGGAGGAGTATTGGGTGGATTTGGCGGTGCATCACCTCGTGGGAGACGCGCATCTCTGGTGGAGAGGAGTCATCGCTAGGAGACCTCGGGCGGGCATTACTTGGGCGGATTTCATGGCGGAATTCAACGCCAAGTTCTTTCCGCCGGAGGCAGTGGATCGGTTGGAGGAGAGGTTCTTGGCTTTGGTTCAGGGTGGTTGTTCTGTCAAGGAGTTCGATGAGGAGTTCAGCAGACTTCTGGTGTATGATGGTAGAGAGTGGGAGAGCGAGAGAGACCAGGTGAAGAGGTTCTTTCGAGGACTTCGACCAGAGTTGAGGACCCAGTGTCGAGCAGGTACGTACGCCACAAGGGTGGAGCTGGTTGAGTTGGCAGCTGGGATTGAGGACGACATGAGGGAGCTATCCGTGGTGGTCAGTGCACCGGTGCAGCCGCCGAGGAGGCCTCAGCAGCAGGCAGGTTCGAGTGTAGGCAGTAAACCTACGCAGGGACAGAAGAGGAAGCTTGAGCACTCTGCGGGTTCGGGTCAGAGAGGACGGGGTGGTCCGGGCTGCTTTAGGTGCGGAAGCCTGGATCACAAGGTTGCGAGTTGTCCGAAGAAGGGTGAGGCACAGAGTAGTCAGGGTGGTCAGGGATGCTACGGTTGTGGGAGCATGGAGCTGTCCGAAGAGGGTAGAGTCTCGGGCGACGCAGGTGTGTTTCTATTGCAGGGAGTCGGGGCATATTAAGCCCCAGTGCCCTAAGCTGCAGCAGGGGATAGTGGCGGTGGTGCAGCCGTCACAGCAGGGAGCAGCAGTGGTGCAGCCGTTGCAGCAGATTGCAGTACCGCGGGTGTACACTTCGGTGGAGACAGGGGGCCCTAGCGCCAGGCCGATCACAGGTACATATTTGATCTTAACTTGGTGATTTTTGGTGATGTGGATGGTTTGTTTTAGAAATAGTGTGTCTGTGATAAGACTTTAGGGCTCTTGACACATGAATTGTGTAGGGACCTTATTTGTAGGCGGGTGTAAGTCCTATGTCCTGTTCGATTCTGGAGCAACCGTTAGTTTCATTACGCCGGAGTGTGCGGAGAGCAGCGAGATCCAGAGTGACTCTGGGGAGCAGCCGGGGGTAGTGAGAGTGGCTGGAGGGAAGTCGTTGGCTACGTTCGGTCGGGCTCGTGGTGTGGATATTCTGGTGGACGGAGAGTTGATGCCAGCAGATTTGATCATCAGTCCGGTGGAGCTGTATGATGTGATTTTGGGGATGGATTGGCTGGATCGGCACAAGTTCTTCTAGATTGTCACCGGGGACGAGTAGTGTTTGAGCGAGAGGCAGGGAGGTTGGTTTACCAGGGTGTGAGACCGACTTCTGGGAGTCTCGTGATTTCAGCTATTCAGGCGGAGCAGCTGTTAGAGAAGGGTTGCGAGGCATATCTAGTGACGATTATGACGCCGGAGACTGTTGGGGAAGCTACTGTTGATATTCGAGTCGTTCGAGATTTCCAGGATGTATTCCAGTCGTTGCAGGGATTACCACCATCTCGGTCTGATCCTTTCACGATTGAGTTAGAACCCGGAACGACTCCGATATCCAAGACACCTTACAGGTTGGCTCCAGCGGAGATGGCAGAGTTGAAGAAGCAGTTGGAGGATTTGTTGGAGAAGGGTTTTATTCGTCCTAGTACTTCACCGTGGGGAACACCGGTGTTGTTTGTGAAGAAGAAAGATGGGAGTTTCCGATTGTGCATTGATTACCGGGGACTTAACCGAGTCACTGTGAAGAACAGGTATCCTTTACCGCGGATTGATGAGTTGTTGGATCAGTTGCGTGGGGCTACTTGGTTCTCCAAGATTGATTTGGCTTCGGGTTACCATCAGATTCTGATTGACGAGAAGGACATTCGGAAGACTGCTTTCAGGACGAGATATGGGCATTTTGAGTTCGTGGTGATGCCTTTTGGGTTGACGAATGCACCATCAGCGTTTATGAGGTTAATGAACGGGGTTTTCCAGCGGCATCTTGACGAGTTTGTGATCATCTTTATTGATGATATATTGGTGTATTCGAGGAGTCCTGAGGAGCACGAGGTTCATTTGCGGGTGGTTTTGGAGAAGTTGAGGGAGCAGAGGTTGTATGCTAAGTTGAGCAAGTGTAGTTTTTGGCAGCGGGAGATCGGTTTTCTCGGTCATGTGATCTCTGCAGATGGAGTTTCTGTGGATCCGGCGAAGATAGAGGCTATTCGTGAGTGGCCTAGACCGAGGAATGCCACCGAGGTCAGGAGTTTTCTTGGGTTAGCTGGGTATTACAGGAGATTCATCAAGGGGTTTGCAAGTATGGCGCAGTCGATGACGAAGCTGACCGGGAAGGACGTTTCGTTTGAGTGGACTTCAGCTTGCGAGGAGAGCTTTGCGCGGCTGAAGGAGATGTTGACGAGTACACCAGTGTTGGCGTTACCCGAGCCGAGTGAGCCATACGTGGTGTATACAGATGCTTCAGGAGTTGGTTTGGATTGTGTGTTGATGCAGCATGGGAGGGTAATTGCTTATGCGTCGAGGCAGTTGAGGAAGCACGAGTGCAACTACCCTACCCACGATTTGGAGTTAGCTGCGGTGATTTTCGCTTCGAAGATTTGGAGATCTTATCTTTATGGTGGGAAGGTTCAGGTGTTTACAGATCCCAAGGGCCTGAAGTATTTTTTTACGCAACCAGAGCTGAACCTGAGACAGAGGCGTTGGATGGAGTTGGTAGCGGATTACGATCTAGAGATTGAGTACCATCCGGGTAAGGCTAATCTGGTTGCAGATGCGTTGAGTCGGAAGAGGGTTGCCTCGGCTCAGGAGCGAGATTTGGAGGCATTGACGCGTGAGATTAGCACCTTGAGGCTAGGTGTTATATCGCAGGAGCCGTTGGGGTTAGAGGCAGCTAACCAGGCGGATTTGTTGAGTAGGATTCGAGAAGCTCAGGGGAGAGATCAGGTATTGGTTGATGCGTCAAGGGTTGCGGGATCGAAGTATTCGGTCTCGGCAAATGGGACGATACTAGTGAAGGGGCGAGTTTGTGTGCCTAATGATGTGGAGTTGAGGCAGGAGATCCTTCGAGAGGCGCATGCGGGTATGTTGTCTGTTCATCCGGGTGCGACTAAGATGTATCGGGATCTGAAGTGATATTATCACTGGGTCGGGATGAAGAAAGATGTGGCTAAGTGGGTGTCAAAGTGCAATGTGTGCCAGTTAGTGAAGGCGGAGCATCGGGTTCCGGGTGGTCTGTTACAGAGTTTGCCTATTCCGGAGTGGAAGTGGGATATGATTACTATGGATTTTGTGACAGGTTTACCGGTGTCGCGGACTTATGATGCGATTTGGGCGATTGTGGACCGTCTGACTAAGTCAGCACATTTCCTTGCCATCAAGAAGACCGATGGAGCGACTGTTTTGGCTAGGAAGTATGTGCGTAAGATTGTGAGGTTGCATGGGGTGCCAGCGAGTATTGTGTCAGACAGAGATCCGAGGTTTACTTCTGAGTTTTGGAGAGCGTTTCAGAGTGAGATGGGCACTAAGGTGCATATGAGTACAGCGTACCATCCTCAGATAGATGGGCAGTCGGATGGTACGCTGTACTCATATGCACCTTAGTGCCCATCTCACTCTGAAACGCTCTCCAAAACTCAGAAGTAAACCTCGGATCTCTGTCTGACACAATACTCGCTGGCACCCCATGCAACCTCACAATCTTACGCACATACTTCCTAGCCAAAACAGTCGCTCTATCGGTCTTCTTGATGGCAAGGAAATGTGCTGACTTAGTCAGACGGTCCACAATCGCCCAAATCGCATCATAAGTCCGCGACACCGGTAAACCTGTCACAAAATCCATAGTAATCATATCCCACTTCCACTCCGGAATAGGCAAACTCTGTAACAGACCACCCGGAACCCGATACTTCGCCTTCACTAACTGGCACACATTGCACTTTGACACCCACTTAGCCACATCCTTCTTCATCCCGACCCAGTGATAATATCACTTCAGATCCCGATACATCTTAGTCGCACCCGGATGAACAGACAACATACCCGCATGCGCCTCTCGAAGGATCTCCTGCCTCAACTCCACATCATTAGGCACACAAACTCGCCCCTTCACTAGTATCGTCCCATTTGCCGAGACCGAATACCCCGATCCCGCAACCCTTGACGCATCAACCAATACCTGATCTCTCCCCTGAGATTCTCGAATCCTACTCAACAAATCCGCCTGGTTAGCTGCCTCTAACCCCAACGGCTCCTGCGATATAACACCTAGCCTCAAGGTGCTAATATCACGCGTCAATGCCTCCAAATCTCGCTCCTGAGCCGAGGCAACCTTCTTCCGACTCAACGCATCTACAACCAGATTAGCCTTACCCGGATGGTACTCAATCTCTAGATCGTAATCCGCTACCAACTCCATCCAACGCCTCTGTCTCAGGTTCAGCTCTGGTTGCGTAAAGAAATACTTCAGGCTCTTGTGATCTGTAAACACCTGAACCTTCCCGCCATAAAGATAAGATCTCCAAATCTTCAAAGCGAAAATCACCGCAGCTAACTCCAAATCGTGGGTAGGGTAGTTGCACTCGTGCTTCCTCAACTGCCTCGACGCATAAGCAATTACCCTCCCATGCTGCATCAACACACAATCCAAACCAACTCCTGAAGCATCTGTATACACCACGTATGGCTCACTCGGCTCGGGTAACGCCAACACTGGTGTACTCGTCAACATCTCCTTCAGCCGCGCAAAGCTCTCCTCGCAAGCTGAAGTCCACTCAAACGAAACGTCCTTCCCGGTCAGCTTCGTCATCGACTGCGCCATACTTGCAAACCCCTTGATGAATCTCCTGTAATACCCAGCTAACCCAAGAAAACTCCTGACCTCGGTGGCATTCCTCGGTCTAGGCCACTCACGAATAGCCTCTATCTTCGCCGGATCCACAGAAACTCCATCTGCAGAGATCACATGACCGAGAAAACCGATCTCCCGCTGCCAAAAACTACACTTGCTCAACTTAGCATACAACCTCTGCTCCCTCAACTTCTCCAAAACCACCCGCAAATGAACCTCGTGCTCCTCAGGACTCCTCGAATACACCAATATATCATCAATAAAGATGATCACAAACTCGTCAAGATGCCGCTGGAAAACCCCGTTCATTAACCTCATAAACGCTGATGGTGCATTCGTCAACCCAAAAGGCATCACCACGAACTCAAAATGCCCATATCTCGTCCTGAAAGCAGTCTTCCGAATGTCCTTCTCGTCAATCAGAATCTGATGGTAACCCGAAGCCAAATCAATCTTGGAGAACCAAGTAGCCCCACGCAACTGATCCAACAACTCATCAATCCGCGGTAAAGGATACCTGTTCTTCACAGTGACTCGGTTAAGTCCCCGGTAATCAATGCACAATCGGAAACTCCCATCTTTCTTCTTCACAAACAACACCGGTGTTCCCCACGGTGAAGTACTAGGACGAATAAAACCCTTCTCCAACAAATCCTCCAACTGCTTCTTCAACTCTGCCATCTCCGCTGGAGCCAACCTGTAAGGTGTCTTGGATATCGGAGTCGTTCCGGGTTCTAACTCAATCGTGAAAGGATCAGACCGAGATGGTGGTAATCCCTGCAACGACTGGAATACATCCTGGAAATCTCGAACGACTCGAATATCAACAGTAGCTTCCCCAACAGTCTCCGGCGTCATAATCGTCACTAGATATGCCTCGCAACCCTTCTCTAACAGCTGCTCCGCCTGAATAGCTGAAATCACGAGACTCCCAGAAGTCGGTCTCACACCCTGGTAAACCAACCTCCCTGCCTCTCGCTCAAACACTACTCGTCCCCGGTGACAATCTAGAAGAACTTGTGCCGATCCAGCCAATCCATCCCCAAAATCACATCATACAGCTCCACCGGACTGATGATCAAATCTGCTGGCATCAACTCTCCGTCCACCAGAATATCCACACCACGAGCCCGACCGAACGTAGCCAACGACTTCCCTCCAGCCACTCTCACTACCCCCGGCTGCTCCCCAGAGTCACTCTGGATCTCGCTGCTCTCCGCACACTCCGGCGTAATGAAGCTAACGGTTGCTCCAGAATCGAATAGGACATAGGACTTACACCCGCCTACAAATAAGGTCCGTACACAATTCATGTGTCAAGAGCCCTAAAGTCTTGTCACAGACACACTATTTCTAAAACAAACCATCCACATCACCAAAAATCACCAAGTTAAGATCAAATATGTACCTGTGATCGGCCTGGCGCTAGGGCCCCCTGTCTCCACCGAAGTGTACACCCGCGGTGCTGCAATCTGCTGCAACGGCTGCACCACTGCTGCTCCCTGCTGTGACGGCTGCACCACCGCCACTATCCCCTGCTGCAGCTTAGGGCACTGGGGCTTAATATGCCCCGGCTCCCTGCAATAGAAACACACCTGCGTCGCCCGAGACTCTACCCTCTTCGGACAGCTCCATGCTCCCACAACCGTAGCATCCCTGACCACCCTGACTACTCTGCGCCTCACCCTTCTTCGGACAACTCGCAACCTTGTGATCCAGGCTTCCGCACCTAAAGCAGCCCGGACCACCCCGTCCTCTCTGACCCGAACCCGCAGAGTGCTCAAGCTTCCTCTTCTGTCCCTGCGTAGGTTTACTGCCTACACTCGAACCTGCCTGCTGTTGAGGCCTCCTCGGCGGCTGCACCGGTGCACTGACCACCACGGATAGCTCCCTCATGTCGTCCTCAATCCCAGCTGCCAATTCAACCAGCTCCACCCTTGTGACGTACGTACCTGCTCGACACTGGGTCCTCAACTCTGGTCGAAGTCCTCGAAAGAACCTCTTCACCTGGTCTCTCTCGCTCTCCCACTCTCTACCAGCATACACCAGAAGTCTGCTGAACTCCTCATCAAACTCCCTAACAGAACAACCACCCTGAACCAAAGCCAAGAACCTCTCCTCCAACCGATCCACTGCCTCCGGCGGAAAGAACTTGGCGTTGAATTCCGCCACGAAATCCGCCCAAATAATGCCCGCCCGAGGTCTCCTAGCGATGACTCCTCTCCACCAGAGATGCGCGTCTCCCATGAGGTGATGCACCGCCAAATCCACCCAATACTCCTCCGGACATCTCAAGGACTGGAAATTGCGCTCCAGTCTGCTCCTCCACTCGCTCGCCTCCTCAGGCTTAGTACCCCCGGAGAAGAATGCGGTAGTAATCCGCCCCATTTGCCCCAACATCTCCAAATAGGAAGGAACAACAGCCGCTGCCGCCACACCAGGCTGAACCCCCGCAACACCTGGCGCCACCGGAGCCTGACCCTGGGCCGGCGCCACGCCCGGTAGATGCTCCAAGATCTGCTGTAGCAATCGCACCATAAGGACATCCTGCTCCCGGGCCCCACCTGCAGCAGCACCCGCCTGTGGGCCCGCTGCACCACCACCTACTGGACCCTCCTGACGCGCCTGTGAATCCGCTGCCTGCTTCTGAGCAGCACCCTGTACCGAACCCGCGGCAGACTCACACACCGGAACCTGTCCGCGTCCGTGTCCACGTCCTCGTCCACGACCTTGTCCTCGTCCTCGTCCTCCGGAACCTCTCGCCATCTCTCACTTCACTTCCCACAGAATATACTAAGAACACTAGAAAAGCGAGAATTAACACGAAATACACATACCGTGGAATCGCTTTGAAGGCTCGAAGATGATGATCTAGGACTCCAAACCCACACAACAATCAATTGACTAATTACTCATAATCAATCAAGTAATCCACAAACAACGCAATTGACAATCACATTCAATCAACTACGTTCTCCCGCCCTAGAACCATAAGGGCTCTGATACCAAAATGAAACAACCAGATTTTTTTTATTTTTTTTTAAACCCCGAAATAATATTCCCATAAATATTAAACCACACAATAATTCAACACAATAACAAAAGCGGAATAGATATAAATACAAACGAGACACTAGATCATCACCTTTTCACAGCCAGATTCCACGATCACACTTTGTCTTTACCTGCATCACATGGTTATAAGAGATGCGTGAGTATTATCATAAATACCCAGTGGTACGATCATCCCATCTACTTGGCTAGATGCACGGGTATAGGGAACAATCAAAACACAACACAATTAAGTAAAAAGTCAACACGAGAAGTCAACCCCGAAAAGTCAACCCAAAGTCAACCCCGAAAAGTCAACGTAAAGTCAACCACAAACCACGATACTTACGTTGATCTAAACACTAAAAACGCCCCAAACAAGCATTGATCGAACAACAAATCAACTCAATTCCCAATCAAACGCACCAAATAAATCCATCTACCCGCAAAGACTATGGTCACGCACTCACCTGATTCGAGATCGATTATCTCACCCACCACAGCTCAGAAACAGGATTGGAAAACCGTTCTGAAAACTAGACTGCGAGGGCTACAGAACAATATGTAGATCGTCTACTGGGTCTCTCTGGTTCAACGGGAAAACAGCCCGCAAGTTCAACGATCGGAACTGAAACAGAAACGACCCATTGAACAAGAACACAAAGAATCCGAGGAACGGATACTCCAAATTAGGATCAGAAAAAGGTTCTGGAAACTAGACAGATAGAGCTTTCTAACCGTATATAAATCGATTTCTGGATCTTTATAGAACGATAGTAAATCAGCCCGTAAGTTCGATAATCGAAACTGGAAACAACAAATCCAGTCTCAGAAAACAGAACCGACACACTGATTTTAAAAGAACACCGAGAACGGATCATACCTCAGAATCAAGATCGGAAACCTGATCTGAAAACTACACAGAGAAATATTTCCAACTGTATATAGATCGTTCTCTGATTCCCAACGGTTCGACGGGAATCCTCCCTCGAATTGGACTGATCGCAGATCAAAACTGCAGAAACCTCCCAAAATAAAACGACCATAACTCCTCAAATACCCAACCGATTGACAAGCGGTTTTCTCCTAAATCAAGATCAAAGAGTGAAGAACTTACCTTGAAAGTTTCACTCCGATCCAACTTGATCTTCACCGCCGTTTGCCTCCTCCAAAACCGACGGCACACACCCTCAAACTCCCAAGAACACTCAAGAACACTTGTTCTCACCCTCAAATCTCTCAATCCTCAAGAGAAATCTATCTGTTTTCTCCCCTAAAACTGAGCTCAATCATCCCACAAGCCTTTTATAGGCAAAAACTTCGGTTTAACCAAACCGAACCGAAATTAATTGCTTCCCCAAACCGAACCGTCGGTTTAAGTGCAACTTGTGTCAAACGACACCCGAACCAAAAATACATAATTGGTTCGCGAGCGTTACAAGGAATAACTAGTACTGCTAGGATAACTGTTAATGCATGGTATAACTAGTACTTCTAAGATAACTGTTAGTACATGGTATAACTAGTACTTCTAGGTATAAATAATAGGTAAATGTGTGATATTGAGATTGAAGTTGTGTGTTGGATTGCAGGATACAGAGGTCTCCCAACCAATGCCGCCTGAGAATTTTTTCTTAAAGAGTAATGAATATCTCAAGTACCCGAAGATACAAACAAGGTGTAATCTGGGGAAATTCTTGAAGATCATAAAGAAATTTCAACCAGAGTTGGAATGGTTCAGGACGCATCCTCAGCTTCACCATGTGCTTCACATGCCTGTTGAAACAAACCGTAAGCTGTTGGGATTGTGGATGCTAATGCTTCGAACTGTTTCTGTGGAAAAGAGGACAACACTTTGGTTTGTGGTAAATGGCGTCCCCATTCGGTATTCTTTGAAGGAGCATTGTCTAATAACTGGGATGCGCTGCCATGCTTACCCGAGAGACTGTGATCCTAGAAAGGATTGGAAGGATCATGCTAGTAAGTTTAAGGAAAGACAGTTTGGCATGGATACAAAAGTAACAATGAAAAATGTGGAAGAGAAGCTGGTGTCAATGAAGAGGAGTTCTCCCGATCAGTTAAAGATGGCTATCTTGTTTTTTTTTGTGTTCGGTGATCAGGCCTAGGAAGAATACAGGAGCAGGTATAGATCCCTTCTTTTTTAGATTGGTGGATGATGAAGAGTTGTGTAAAACCTTTCCGTGGGGCCGTTTGTTATTTGACGACTCTGTCAACGATGTTTATCATGTGTTGGATCTTATGAAAGGCTGTGTTCAACCGTCGTTGACTCTTCCTGGTTTCATCATCCCTTTGGAGGTAAATATGACTTCTAAATATTCAGTTTAACATACTTTATCTCTATATGTTTTCTTATGACATTCTTTATCTCTATATGTTGATTTTAGCATTTGAGTGCATCCCAAATCTGAGGAGATCATTTCGAGAAGAAGTTAAAGAGGCAGAGCCAGATTGCCCAAGGATGTGTAAACAGAAGTTCAAGCATAGTACTATGAAAGGTTTTGCGTTGAGTGAGATTTATGATTTGCTTGCTTTGACTAAGGTATTAATTCATTATCATTCTTATCTTTAAATATGAAATCTGTTTTTCTTAAAGTTAATAGCTAAAGTTATATTTTGGGAAAATCGCTGGATATTCATAGTACTTTGGTACATGCATCTGCAAGTGAACGAAGATTAGCGCGTATCATAGATGATGATGCAGATGATGAAGCCTTAGACACTGAACCTGACAGCTGGAACGAGTATCTTGCTGACAAGAAGATATTTTGGGAAAAGTTGTACGATGAGGATGTGGCTGTCGGAGAGGAGGAGGAGGAGGTGGAGAAAGAAGAAGAAGAAATTCTTGTGGAAGCAGAGAAGAATCCAGCATTGCATAAACTTTTGAAAGACATGGAAGAGAGGATGGAAAAGAAGATGTCTGAAAAGTTGGGAAAATTGAAAAGAAAAGTCTCAACTTTGCGGCAGAAACTTCGGACTGTTAGGAAAACAGTGAAGGATCTCCAAACCAAAGTGGATACTAAGGAAACTACTCAGACTTGGGATGATCACGGGTATGATGACGGGTTTGAGTTTAATGAGATGGAGCATCATCCAGATATGGAGACAGAAGGACAAAAAGAGACGGATGAAGGGACAACACAGATGGAGAAAGGAGCGAAAGAAGAAGGAGAGCAACAGATTGAAAAAGGACAAAAAGAGACAGAGGAAGAGACAACACAGATGGAGATAGAAGGTTTTATTGTTGATGGAACAGAAGAAGAAGAGAAAGGAGAGAAAGGAGAAGAAGAAGCAGAGAAAGAAGAGAAAGGAGAAGAAGAAGTAGAGAAAGAAGAGAAAGGAGAGAATGTTATAGCTTATGTTGTGGAATATCCAGAAGAAGAAACAGAAAAAGAAGAGGTTTCTCCAGAGACGGCTATGACTCTTTTCTCAGGTGAGGTTACTAATCCACCTGTTATAACTGAAATTGAATCAGAAGAAGAAGACACCGTCGAAGATAGAGATGTGGAGAAGCAGAATATGGAGAAGAATGTGACAAAGCAGAGAACTCCAAGGGAGAAGAGGATAATAGAACCATCACAATTCAAGAAATCGCCTTATACGGCGGAGGGAAAAGCCAAGAAGAAGAACAAAGCAGGTGTTGAATCGGACGTTGGGAATAAAAGGGAAAGGAAGGGTAAACCTGAGGGAAGAAATACACAGAGAACCAAGAAATAGATAGTAGTAGGTACTGATATTTTAGGTACTAGTAGGATTGGATGATGAACGGGTCTAATGTTTTAGGTACTTGTGTGTACCTGGGATTTTAACTGTAACACTCATGTTGTACGTTGAACTTATTTTGGTACTTCTGGTGTGTTTAGGTACTTCTGTTATTTTGGTACTACTGATGTTTTTAGGTACTATTTGTGTTAAAAACAAACAAATACTACGACTTCGGCATTAAAAACATGTTTAAAAAAAACAGTTATATCTAGCACGTGCGCCGTCTTATATATTTAAAATATTAAACCTTTACTTATAGTTATACTTATTTACCTAGTAGTACCATATTACACACAGTTATATTTTGATCCATTTCATGTATAATTAGTTACACGGGGTTAACACACTAATGATTGTAGTAGTACTCCTCAAATTATTCTAATTAAACACATTTCTTATAGTTCTGTATATTAAAATCTCTGAAAACACAATGTTTGGTTGTTTTAGTAACAAGTAGGACTTCCATTCACACTTTAACCTATAATGTAAGATAATTCTAGTATAAAAATGTTTTAGTGTACAATTAGTTTTTGTAAAAATATATATACTCAGTATGACCTAAGATAATAATTAGTCTAAATACAACAATAACTAATAAGCACAAATCAGATGAACATACAAATTAAATTAAATGAACAAAAAACACAACTTAAGTCTCATAGGTATACCCAGTTTTACTAGTAGTACTTGGCAGAGAGAACATCAACAAGTGAAATCGCATAATTATACTCAGTAATACCTAGTAGTACCCGGCAGAGAGCACCACAAATTAAGAACCGTTTTGCCTACTCTTGCTCCACCACATTGGGGTCGCGAAAAAAATAGTCATAAATTCCCCGTCCTCGTCCTCGTCCTCTTCCTCTTCCTCTTCCTCTTTGTCCTCCTCTTTGTTCTCCAGCCGACGGGTACCGTCTTTCTTGATTTCTTCCTACTGAAGGATCTTTATGTGGTGGAGGCAAGCCAGTCAAAGCTCGTATATTTTCAGGGATAATCCATCCAGAAATATGGGGAACAGGATATATTGTCTTGCAATATGCCAATTTCCACTTCTCCATAAGAAAATATTCACAGCAATACTCATGTATACGAGTTTCGGTCTCTCCGCTTAATCGGACGATAGCTTGTAGTGCATGCAAACATGGGTACTTGTCTACATCAGAATACTTGCAAGTGCAACTTCTCCTGCTCAAATCAACCAAATAGTTCATGTCATCCAGTCCAATCACATTGTACTCATTGGTGGAGTTGTTTAACTCAACCGAGACTAATTTCTTTGCAGTCGGTAAGAGGACATGAATTTGGTCGTGCACATAAGGCACCAACTTCTGTGACATTATCACTGCAGCAACACTCTTCCTATGTTTGTTGAACCATTCAGCCACTTTTGCAACAATCACATCAATCATAGGTAATAACAAGTACTGCCTTGCAGTTAGCAAAACAGAATTGATAGATTCTGCTGAATTACTCGTGTCTAAGTTGTACCTTTCTCCTAGAAAATAACACCTTGCCCATTTTTTCACATCAACACTTCTATCTAGATAACCACCTGCAGTAGGATACATTCTTCTAAACCTACCGTAAAGTGCTATAAACTCTGCCTCGGTATATGCATGTGCGCATTCGATGAACTTACCCGCAACTGTTTTTTTTCTTACACCTGAAACGCTTCCTTTGACATTCTGAGATAGATGGTAGACACAATATCCATATTGAGACAACGGGAACACCTCACCTATTGACTTGATGAGGCTTTGATTTCTATCAGATATAAAAACAAGTTGAGCATCATCCTTTACCACTGATTTCAACTACTCCATAAACCACATCCACCTCGCTTCTTTCTCACCATCAGCTACACCAAAAGCAATTGGATAATGGTGACGATCAGGATCCTGAGCCGTAGCAACAATTAAAACTCCACCTAAAGAACTTTTAAGGTGGGTGGCATCTACAACGATGACTTTTCTCATGGATTTGAACCCTTCTATGCAAGCTCCAAGTGCGAAGAACAAATACTCAAACTTGCCTTCTCCATCCCATTTCACACATGTTTTTGTACCCTCATTCATCTTCTTAAGTATGTACATATAAGACTCCAACATCTTATAACTCTCCTCTGGACTTCCCCGCACACAATTAGCAGCTAGATTTTTTCCTCTCCATGCAGTAGAGTATGATATATCAACACTAGCTTTTCCTTTCACCAACTTTATCAAACTTTTCGGAGTCCGAGTCTCAAAACAACCGGGAAAATCTTCATGTAAAATACCAGCGACTATTCGTTGAGTCCCTCTCCTTCTTCGTCTTCTAGTACTTAAATCAGCTCGGGAACATGTATGCATTTTGTTGTAAGTTCTAACTGACCAACGATCGGAACTCCGAAGTAAAGTAACTCGTACATACCACTTGCAACCAGCTTTTGCTTCACTACACCAGAGCACATATCGCCCTGTATCGGTGTGCTTAACAACATACTCAAAGCAGTTCTGATGTGAAGCAATTTGAACTAACTGTTTTACTTCATCTCTACTTGCAAATTCTTGATGTAGAATTATATCCATACCATCTTCCCATCCTTGTCTTACATCCCCATCTCCATCCACAGCAGATGGTCCCTCATTATTTTCATACGTCCCAAAGTTATACTCATTATTAAAATCATGCATAGCAAAGTTATCTTGTTCTTCATGACCTATACTCAAAACAGTGTCAAACAGTCATATCAGTTATACCTAGTAGTACCAAACAGAGGGAACACAAAATAAGTCAAGCAGTTATATCAGTTATACCTAGTAGTACTAGACAGAAACCACATAAAATGAGTAACACAGTTATTTTAGTTATACATTGGTTTACCATCTCATGGTGTTCCGATACTTTGTTGTTGTGTAGAGTTATCATCTCATGGTGTTGCGATGGTTCGTTGTTGTGTAAAGTTATCATACCATCACTTACAAGCGTTTCCCTCTCTCGACCCTCTCCTGTTTGTTGCTCATTTTGTTCTCCGATTTGGATGAGCTCCAAGTGCAATAGACTTCTAAGACCCTCTCCATTCATTTGCATTAGATAATTAAAAACGCCATCATCGTTTGAGATATATGATGCTTTCGGAGCATTCAAAATCATAGGAATGTAACTGAGTTTCAGATACGTTGTAGTTTCATCTATCATGATCTTTCTCCCAATTCTATCAACCAACGCCGAATAAGTGACATCCTCCGCTCCGGTCCGCATCGCTAAAGTGTGAATTTCTTCTCCCTCTCCTACGTTCCATCTGAAGTTATCACCTTCCCTTAAGTAACATCCTCCATAATCAAAACATATGATTGTGCAATTTTTATTCATTGTCCCCTACAAAAAAAAATGAAATATCGTAAGTGTATAATTAAACTGTTATTAAGTAATATTAGTACCAGTTATCCTAGTATTACCAGTTAGTCTCAAGAGTACCAGTTTATTCAGTAATACTATTGTTTCGTATTAGTACCAGTTATTTTAGTTATACCCTGCAGTTTCAATTTACCTCCGATTACCTTCCGATTTTCTCCGATTTAGTACGATTTAACTGCCGTTTTACGAGAAAAATCATCTCACCATACTAATAGACTTAGTAAACAAGTTCATTATCCATATAACTATACAAAAAGAACAAATTTTCAAATCTTCTAATTGAGAAGGATCCTTTACACTAAGAGATTTTGACAACCTAATCTAACCATACACACTAAAATAACATACAACCCAAAGATCTTACCTTCAAATTAACCGGATTGAATGGAAAACGGAGATGAAGAAGGAGGTGACGGTTGCTCTGTTTTTGTTTCGCAAAGAAGAAGAAGAACGAGACGTTTGCTCCGTTGACTGTGAAGAAGAAGAAGAACCAGAAGAAGCAGACGAAGAACCAGACGAAGAAGAAGAAGCAGACGAAGCTCACTGTCGCTCTGTTTCTTTCTCTGTTTGCGAAACCGTAAGAGAAGAGGGAGAAGAAGAGGTGACGTGGAGTTGTTAGGTTTAGGGATTTATTGATTAGTTGTTGGCAAAATTAATGATAATATTAAATTGGGTTTGTTTTTTAGTTTTTAAAAGATAAAAAATTAAATAAGAAAGGGTAGAGTTGAGAAAATTATGAGTGTTGACAAAAAAGGGGTTGTTAGATTTAGATGGGGATTGTTAGATATGCAAAAATGCCACTTTTGGTGTGTACATTTGCAAGAATACCACTTAGGGGTATTCATTTTCAAAAATGTCACTAATTATGGATTTTTGAAACATAAATCTTAAAATTACAAACTCTAAAAAATGTGAATATTTTAAATTATTAAAATGTTACATTTTAATTGGATTTAAATTTGTAACACATATATATATGAGTTCATGTTAAAAATATTAATGTAAATATGTAAAGATTTATAGTATGGAATATAGATTTAATTGAAATATTTTGATTGGTTAATTTAATTGATGTGTTCTGGAATTTTTTTGTTTTTTGTGATTATCTCTTCAGTTATTATATATGGACAATTAGCATAATATACATATTGATCCAACTAATAGAGAATATAGGCATCCATTTTGAATAATTAAGTGAATAACGAGTTGACTAAAAAAATGACTCTTCTAACCTTGATATTGCCGAACAAACTAAGCCAGGTGGAGTTCACATGATAAACAATTGTCAGTGTGGCAAATATATTTTTCTTCTTTCACTTCATTGTATCCACTCAATAACCTAACCATGAGGTTTTTAAATAATTTCAACTAGTGCTTTATGGTCCCAAAATATATATGTCGCCAATTAGTTAGAGCATTTCCAATGGGATGTCTCATTTTTGAAGTTTGCAAAACTTCAAATTTGAAGTTTGGGTATGTTGTTCTCCAATGGTAAACTTCAAATGAAACTTCAAAACAATTTTTTTTTTTGCATTATAGCCCTCAATATTGTTTAAAATTAACTAAAATCATATTACTTTTATAAATAACTATAAACATACATTAAACTCATATTACAACTTAAATTGAGTAATAAAACATTATATTACAATAAATCTAAAATTACATATTAAGAAAACACACACACAAACAAATTATAAATACGAAAAAAAAAATTATTCATTAAAATTGCTGAGATGGTTCAATTACGTATGCAAAATCAAGCAAAAAAATTAGCTTTAAAAGAAATGGAGGAGGAAAATAAAATATTATTCAAAGATTTAGAAACTATCCATGATAGTAATATCCGTGAGTATTTTCGATCTGAACAAGCAAGAATCGTACGTAAAAGAACTCAAGAACAAGAATCTTCGACTCCACCAAACTGCTATGGGCAATATTTTGGTGATCTTGGTGGGTCGGGATCAAATTTACCCGACTATTAGTGTTATTGTAATATTCTACTTTGTGTAATATTTATGATCATGTAATTTTATTTTTTTGTGTTTTTTATTTTGTATTAAATTTGCTTAATGTAATATTGTTATTGTGTAAAATATGTTTCTAATATTATGTAATATTTTGTTTTTGATCAAATATTTTAATTTTACGTTCATAGAATTATTTTATATGTGAAATTTTTAATTTATAAAAATATATTTGAAATATTTATAAAATATAAAGTTGTGGACTAAAATGATAAAATACTAAAATAAATATGATGATTTACATAATATATAAATATAGGGACTCAAATGCAAATAAAAAAGATGAAATTTCAAATTTGAAGTTTTGAAGTATCCCATTGGAGCAAAAAAAAAAAAAATATACTCTAAATATGAAGTTTGAAGCATCCCATTGGAGATGCTCTTAAGGAGATTAGGTTAAACACATCAAAACTAGATTTTACACAGCAATAACTACGTATAAATAATCAATTACATCACGTTCATTCTATGTAATAACACAGTCATATTAATTATAATATACTACATAAAAGTATATAATAGTATAGACTCACACAATGTAATGGGTAAGATGGATAACATTATTTTTGAGAAATTTATTTTAAGTGATTTAATTTCAATTTTTGGGTGTTAAATTTCAAAACTTATAATTTAGAACCTCTTTTAATTTTTTAATTTAGAACTTACCTTTCAAATTATTTCGTTAAATTAAAAATATGTATTTGGTAACTAGAAAAACATTAACATTCTATTCTATTCTATATAGAATAGAACTAACTATAGTTAGTATTGACTTTTTTGTGTACAGTTAGTATTAACTATATACTTTTATTTTATAATTGATTTATATCCATTTTAGGAGATTCAAATCACATGAGTAAAAAAATCTAGGTTTTTAATATGATAAAGAAATTAAATCAGTATATATATAAAAATATAAGCAAATCAAATCAAATGGGTGAAAAAAAGAAAAAAAAAAAAAGGGATCAGAGACCTTCAACGTTAAACAAAAAAAAATTTCCTATTTCTAGTCCAGCATGGCAATCTAGTCAGCAAGGACACTTTCGTATATATTATTGATATTACAGATAATATCATAGCCTAACAGTAATATGGTCATACACCTAAATATAATTTGTTTGATGTTATGAATAAGAGAAGAAGAGGAGGAATTGGTATTATCTTATTCCATCAATAATAGAGAGTATATATAGGATTACAAAGCTTGGGGAGGAAGTACAACTTGGAGAAGAGGTAAGTCTAGAAGGTTCTAGAATATGGGCTTATAATGGACATCCACATAATGGGTTTATAACACTCCCCCTTGGATGTCATTATAGTAAAATTAATCATAATGCGCTTAAGATGTTGCCTCATTAAAAATCTTACCAGGAAAACTCAATTGGGACAAAACCATGGCTAAGAGAAAAAGAGTGCAACGCGCTATTTCTCCCCCTGATGAGTGCATAACTTGATATCTTTGTGATGACGTACCCAAATGTTAAACTTGCATCTTGAAAGTACTAAATGGAAGTGTCTTGAAAATAAGTCCGCCAAAGCTACACTTGAACGAATCTGTAGAACATGTATATCGTCTTTCTTCTGCAACTCATGGGTCTTCTAGATGATTCATCTGGATCATTCTCTTTGTTTCTCTCAATACCATCAATGTATGATATACATTTGGGAGATTGATAGAGTTTCATATATCATTGTAATGATAATACTTCTCTTTAAGTGTCTATCATTTGTGTGTTCTTTGATGTCTCATTAAAAACTTTTCATAGAAAAACCCTATGGGATAAAAACTATGATAAGGGAAAAAGAGTACATCCACGCTCATCATTATATTTCTCCCCCTCGGAAACATCTTCTTCTAGAGATGAATTCCGATCTTTCGAAATTACTATAAACATAGATTTAAAACTCATATAATTGTTATATGATATCTCAGATTATTGGACTTCTGGTCCATACCATCTTTTCCTTTATCATACATAATCTCATTGCATTTTATGTATGGTACTTCAGGACCAAACATATATGAGCATTTTCTGTAAAATCCTCTAAGGATTTATTGAGATAATATCTTTTTGCGCTACATGTTTAACTTGAGATATCTGAAGATACATTTAACTTTCCAAGGTATATTCTCAAATCTTTTCTTCAGATATTAATCTCATAAGGAGTTCTAGTGGTGTTCAAATCATCACATACATTGCTATTATAGCAAATCATTTACAAAATCTCCTTTCATTGAATCTTCTGGACTTTCATAAATATCATTATCTACTGATCTTTTATCATATATTATTATCATCGTACTACTTGTGATAACTCTGATGGAGTTTCGATGATTTTCAATTAAGAATCATTTTATCAAAATCTTTTGATAAATACATGATTATACCTCATGTTACATATGTTCTATTCATTCGATTGAATAGAGTTCCCGGGAACATAATTCTGATACCGTTAATCCTTCGAGGATTGTATCTTTTAGATATTTCAAGGATTGCAATCATATGTAATTATCCAGTGTTCAATAACATATTGCCAGACTTATTGTGACGACCCAACCCGTCAAATAAAAAAAAATTCCAACCCGGATCACTATTATCATAAATAATGATCCTCAACGGTCCAATAAACAAACAGCGCGGAAACAATGATTCAACAATCAATTACAATTATCGTTTAACAAGCCCATACTTATTAATTCTAGTTCAATTCGGCAATACACATAGTTCTGAAATTGCTAACACCCTAGCAATTCTAACTTATTACACGAAAACGAGCCACTAGATCATTCCCCTCGTCCCGGCCATGATTCCACGATCACTGACTGTCTTTACCTGCATCACATGGTTATAAGAGATGCGTGAGTATTATCATAAATACCCAGTGAGACGGTCATCCCATCTACAGACTACACACACAGGCATAGGCAAAAGATACAATACCAGGATGAACAAACAATAATGCATCACACAACAACCAAACGAGAACAACACGTTCAATATATCAAACTGACGGTAGTCAAAAACCCGTGTCGATCGACACACCTCCTTGTGTCGATCGACACACATCAAACCCGTGTCGATCGACACACCTCCTTGTGTCGATCGACACACCAACCCAGAAACTCATCAAACCGATTTTCTACACAAAAATCCACCAAAAATCCATACAAGAATCTGTCCAAACAACACACAATCGCATCCTATCGATTCCTTTACCCAGATAAGCCTATGGTCACGCACTCACCTCGAATTCGGATAGAAAAGGATGAGAATCCGACGAAGAACACGAAGAACAAATCCGAAATCCTTCACCGAACGATCCACCCACGCTTCCACAACCTCACAAACACTCACACAAGCCTAATAAGATTGAGAAACACGGAGGAAACAACAACAACAACCTCTCCTCTCAATCCTCTCACTTTCTCTCTCAAAAACTTGAAGTTTTTGCCCAGAAATCCGATTTTTGACTTAAATAGCTAGACCAGCCGACACTCTGTCGATCGACACACCCAACTTGTGTCGATCGACGCATGACCAATCAATACGTCAAACTGACGGCAATCGAAAATCCGTGTCGACCGACACACCCCAACTGTGTCGATCGACACAGCGCTCGCTGCTCGACTCCTATTGAGTCAAAACAACCGTGTCGATCGACACACAACCCTTGTGTCGATCGACACCCATCCAAAAATTACCTTTTGGTTCACGGGCGTTACAATTCTTCCCCCACTAAAACGGATTCGACCTCGAATCACGTAACACCGTCTCACTACGGTCTCCACCACCTGACCCGAACGCGGCCAGAATCCTTCGAGATTACGCTTGAATCCTCTAACCCGTCCTGCTAAGGCTACACTCTCACCCAAAATTCGCCCAGATTCCCCCGGAGCACCCACGATGCACGCCCCATGGTCCGGATTAGAGCTGCCCGATTGACCGTCCAACAATCAAACAAGAACATGTCCGATCAACCGTTGACCCCGGACTGGACCAAATGATCGTACAACAATCAAATAAGAACATGTACGACCATTGGCGTAACATATGCTACCAAGATTGTCCGACCCGAATTCCAGACTCCAATAATAACCCTAGACTCGACGTACACAACACAAAACCCCTGGCCCTCAGCCAGCACTACTCGCGATCACACCTGATCCCCAAGTTATACTAGGCTCACACTAGCCTCATTGCACCATATCTATGGATACAATTCTGACCAAACCCGGTCAGTCCAAGATCAGAGATCACCACCCGATCTCAATCACCTAACTCCGTCTCACTAAGGTTGACACTCTCATCCATAACCCGCCCAAATTCCCCCAGGAAACATCCACGATGCAGCACTCGCTGATCCGGATCAGGGTTATCTGATAGATCGCGCAACAATCAAACAAGAACATGCCCGACCCACCGTAGACCCAAACCTTGGATCAATTGGTCGCACAACAATCAAACAAGAACATGTACGACCAAAGAGGCTACATATGTTTACCAGGGTCGTCTGAACTAAGGTTCCAAACTCGAGTAACAACCCTAGATTAGACATCCACAAACCACCTGAGATCATTCCCGATCCCTGAAGTTCATCCAATCTCATACTTATAATCACACTACAGGTACTATTGCCCAAACTCATATCTCTATACACCACTCCTACTCGCAGGGTCGTCACCCATCGAGCTCTCGATGTATACCATACCGGCTCTCGGTATGCCCCAGCCCCTCCGCTTCAGGACACACAGTCCATCAGCTCTCGGCTGCAGAGGAATCATACATCCCCTGGAGAAATCGCAATCCCTCAAAGTATATGCAGGAGAATATCACCATCCCCTGGAGCAGCAACACTGTAACGTGCATCATAAGCACCTATAGACAGATTTACTTCTGTGGTTCCTATCCTGATATTCTCTAACCCAGAATATCACTCATGACCAATCCCCAGGTCATCTGAAACAACCCAATCGCCAGGGTGTTTCCATCGGAGTCCCTGGAAAAGACAGTCCTAACTCACATAAGACTTCTGTTCCAGACTTCCCCTAGAAAATAGACAGGTTTAACTCACATAAAACCTCTATTTTTCAGCGCCATCTGGGGATCTACCTGTCCTAACCCCTTAGGACCCCCCCATCCCTAGATACCTAGACAAGCCCTAACTCCCATAGAGCTTCTATCCTAGCCCCTCAAATGACCTCCCCGTCATCACACACATGACCTAACCCAGTCATCAAACCCATGACCTCCCAGTCATACCATAAGAACATCCGTCTTATAACCCAAGATAATAAGGAAACTCCATCTTATTAAATCTCAACAATGTATATCGTTACAATCCAAAACGAAAATACATACAACTCATAGCCACAAGCTAATACAACCACTAAAAACCAGAAAACACTCAAGCCTCCGCTTGCTTCTCGAACCACTTCGAGAACTTCGTCTTCATACTTGCCTCTGGTTCCCAAGTCTCCTTCTCAACACCATCACAGTCCCACACGACTCTCACCAATGGTATCCTCTTCCGGCGCAGAACCTTGACTCTCCTCTCGAGAATCCTCACAGGTCTCGCCGCCAACGTCATGTTGGGCTGAAGATCCTCCGGAATCCTAGCCAACACCTCCTCAGACTCATGTAGACACTTCCGCAGCATCGATACATGAAATACCTTATGAAACGCTCTCATACTCTGAGGTAACTCCAACCGATAAGCCACTGGTCCAACCCGCTCCACCACCCGGAACGGACCCATAAACCTTGGACTTAGCTTATTCTCCGAAATGGATCTGTTAGGACCCCTCAACATCGCTGCCTTGAGATACACCAGATCTCCCAGCTCAAACTCCAGCTCTTTCCGTCTCTTATCAGCATAACTCTTCTGCCAATCCTGAGCCTCTCTCATGTTCATCTTCAAGACACGGATCTTCTCCGTCGTCTCCTGAACAAAATCCGCACCAAACATGCTCCTCTCCCCCACTTGAGTCCAGCACAATGGTGTCCTACACGGCCTCCCATACAGAACCTCATATGGGGCCATCCCAATACTCGCCTGGTATGAGTTGTTGTACGCAAACTCAACCAGGTTCAGATGGTCCGCCCAATGACCACCATAATCCAGCACGCACATCCTCAACAGGTCCTCTAAAGTCTGAATAGTCCTCTCTGACTGCCCATCTATCTGAGGATGATAAGCCGTGCTCATGTGCACCTTAGTGCCCATCTCTGCCTGAAACGCCCTCCAGAACTCAGACGTAAACCTCGGATCCCTGTCTGACACAATACTCGCTGGCACCCCGTGCAGCCTCACTCTCTCACGCACATACTTCTTAGCCAACACCACCGTCCCATCGGTCTTCTTGATGGCAAGAAAATGTGCTGACTTGGTCAGACGATCCACAATCACCCATATCGCATCATACGTCCGTGACAACGGTAATCCCGTCACGAAGTCCATGGTAATCATATCCCACTTCCACTCCGGAATGGGCAAACTCTGCAACATACCACTCGGAACCTGATGCTCAGCCTTCACCAGCTGACACACGTTGCACGCTGCAACCCAATTAGCTACATCCTTCTTCATCCCGACCCAGTGATAATACCGTTTCAGATCACGATACATCTTGGTCGCCCCAGGATGACGATAACATGCTCGCATGAGCCTCACGCAAGATCTCTTGCCTCAGATCCTCGTCCTTGGGTACACAAACCCGTCCGTTCACCAGTATCGTCCCATTTGCCGAGAGCATATACTCTGAACCTGCAACCCTAGCAGCATCAATCAACATCGGATCCAACTCCTGAGCTGCTCGAATACGACTCAGCAAATCTGCTTGGTTAGCTACCTCTAACCCCAACGGCTCCTGTGAGATCACACACAACCTCAACGTACTAATCTCGCTCACCAGAGCTTCCATATCACGCTCCTGAGTCGAAGCAACCCTCATCCAACTCAATGCATCTGCAACCAGATTAGCCTTACCCGGATGGTATCCGATCTCCAAATCGTAATCCGCTACCAACTCCATCCAGCGCCTCTGTCTCTGGTTCAACTCCGGCTGAGTGAAGAAATACTTCAAACTCTTATGGTCTGTGAACACCTGAACCTTTCCGCCATAAAGATAAGATCTCCAAATCTTTAGAGCGAAAATTACCGCAGCCAACTCCAAATCATGGGTAGGGTAATTGCACTCATGCTTCCTCAACTGCCTCGAAGCATACGCAATAACCTTTCCCTGCTGCATCAGGACACAACCCAAACCAACACCCGAAGCATCGGTATACACCATGTAAGGCTCCCCTGCCTCGGGTAACGCCAACACAGGTGTACATGTCAACATCTCCTTCAGCTTGCTAAAACTCTCCTCGCACGCAGAAGACCACACAAACGGAACATCCTTCCCTGTCAACTTGGTCATCGACTTAGCTAAACTCGCAAATCCCGCGATGAATCTCCGATAATAACCTGCCAACCCAAGAAAACTCCTGATCTCAGTGGCATTCATCGGTCTAGGCCACCCTCTGATAGCCTCAATCTTAGCCGGATCTACAGAAACTCCCTCTGCAGACACCACATGGCCAAGAAAACTCATCTCCCTCTACCAGAAACTGCACTTGCTCAACTTCACAAATAGCTTCTGCTCCCGCAGCTTCCCCAAAACTACTCTCAGATACAACTCATTCTCCTCAGGACTCTTCGAATACACCAAAATATCATCGATAAAGATGATCACAAACACATCCAGATACTCCTGGAATACCCCGTTCATCAACCGCATGAACGCTGCTGGTGCATTCGTCAAACCAAAAGGCATCACCACGAACTCAAAATGCCCATACCTCGTCCTGAAAGCAGTCTTCCTCACATCTGCTTCCTCAAATGGAATCTGATGGTACCCCGAAGCCAAGTCGATCTTGGAGAACCACGTAGCCCCTCGCAACTGATCCAACAACTCATCAATGCGCGGCAGAGGGTACCTGTTCTTCACGGTGACTCGGTTAAATCCCCGATAATCGATGCACAACCGGAAACTACCATCTTTCTTCTTCACAAACAACACCGGCGCTCCCCACGGTGAAACACTAGGCCGAATAAAACCCTTATCCAACAAATCATCCAGCTGCTTTTTCAGCTCTGCCATCTCTGCTGGAGCCATACGGTAAGGTGCCTTAGATATCGGAGTAGTCCTGGGTTCCAACTCAATAACAAACGGATCCGACCGCGATGGCGGTAATCCCTCCAACGACTGGAACACATCCTGGAAATCCCGAACAACTCGAATATCCTCAACTGCAACCCCTCCAACAGACTCAGGCATCACTATCGTCACCAGATACGCCTCGCAGCCCTTGAGAAGCAACTGCTCGGCCTGTATCGTGGAAATCACGAGACTCCCGGAAGTCGGTCTCACACCCTGATAAACCAACCTCCCCGCCTCTCGCTCAAACACAACTCGCCCTCGGTGGCAATCCAGATGGACCCTGTAACGATCCAACCAATCCATACCCAGGATAACATCGTACAGCTCCACCGGACTGATGATCAGATCTGCTGGCATCAACTCTCCCGCCACCAGAACATCCACACCACGAGCCCGCCCGAAAGTAGCCAACGTCCTACCACCAGCAACCTTGACTACTCCCGCCTGTTCCCCGGAATCACTCTGGATTCCGTTGCTCTCCGCACACTCCGGCGTAATAAAGCTATTCGTAGCTCCCGAATCAAACAACACGTGGGACTCATAACCGCCCACAACTAACGTCCCTGCACAATCCCATGTGCCTCAGAACCCTACCATTCTAGCACAGACTCACAATTTCCCAACAGACAAAAACTCAAACAACCATGAATTTAAAAGTCAAGTTCGGAAATACCTGTGATCGGTCTGGTGCTAGATCCACCCGCCTCCGCAGACGTGAACACACGCGGTGCTGCTGCAATCTGAGACAACGGCTGCACTGCCAATGGCTGCACTGCACTGCCAATGGCTGCACTGCAGCCACTGCCAACGGCTGCAGCTTCGGACACTTGGGCTTAATATGCCCCGTCTCTCTGCAGTGGTAACACACCCGCGTATCCTGAACCCCAACCCGCACATCTCGAGTCCCGGTCCCGGTCCTCCTCGGACAGCTTGCCACACGATGGGACATGCTCCCACACCCGAAGCATCCCGAACCGCCCTGACTGGCCCCTGAAGTGCTCTCCCACTTCCTCTTCTGTCCCTGAGCAGGCTTGCCGCCCCTGCCTGAACTCATCTGCTGCTGAGATCTCCTCGGCTGCTGCTGCACCGGTGGACTAACCACCACAACCTGCTCCCCGAGATCCTCCTCGATTGCAGCAGCCATCTCAACCAGCTCCGCCCTCGTGGCGAACCTACTCGCCCTGCAGCGAGTCCTCAAATCTGGACGAAGTCCTCGCAAGAACCTCCTAACCTGGGCATCCTCGCCCTCCATACCTCTCCCTGCATGTACCAGAAGTCGACTGAACTCAACATCGAACTCCCTCACTGACCGATCTCCCTGAGTTAGGTCCAGAAACCTAGACTCCAAACGGTCCACTGCCCCCTGCGGGAAATACTTGGCGTTAAATCTGCCAAGAAATCCTCCCAGACCATCTCGGCCTGCACCCTCCTGGCCTCAACGCCTCTCCACCAGAGATGCGCATCACCCTCTAGGTAATGTACCGCCAGATCCACCCTGTATCCCTCTGGACACTTGATGGAGCGAAAGTTACGCTCTAACCTCATCCGCCACCCATCAGCCTCCTCAGGCTTAGCACCGCCCGAGAAAAATGCAGTACCAATCCGCTGCATCTGCTCCATCATCCGCAGATAAGATGGAAGCTCCTCAACCCCAGCCATACCCGGCTGCACCCCAGCCATACCCGGCTGCACCCCAGCCATACCCGGCTGCACCCCAGCCAAACCCGGCTGTACCCCAGGAGCATGACCCGGAGCAGGCACCCCTCCTGGTAACCTCTCCAGAATCATCTATAGTAGATCCGCCAGACGATCATCTCGATCCGGGGCAACGCCTACGGCAGCACCCCCACCAGGGCCCACCGCACCGCCAGCTACATCAGGACCCGCACCAGCCCCTCCAGCCCTCTCACTGGAACCCGTAGCTGTCACACCCACGGACCCCTCTTGAAACGCCTGCGAGTCAGCTACCCGCTCCTGTGTAGTCTCCTGGGACACCCACGTGGCAGCAGACTCACTCCCAAGTCCCCGCCCACGCCCACGCCCAGCACGACTACCACGACCTCTACGGCCCCCGCGACCTCTGCCTCTAGTCCCCCTAGTCATCACTCTGCACTAACCCGCAGAATACTAAGTACTAGAAAACAGAAATCACATAAACACATACCGTGGAATCTCATTGAAGGCTCGGAAGGGATGATCTAGGACTCCATACCCACACAACAATCAATTGACTAACTCGCATAATCAATTAACTAACTAGCCCTAGAACCGCTAGGGCTCTGATACCAAACTGTGACGACCCAACCCGTCAAATAAAAAAAAATTTCAACCCGGATCACTATTATCATAAATAATGATCCTCAACGGTCCAATAAACAAACAGCGCGGAAACAATGATTCAACAATCAATTACAATTATCGTTTAACAAGCCCATACTTATTAATTCTAGTTCAATTCGGCAATACACATAGTTCTGAAATTGCTAACACCCTAGCAATTCTAACTTATTACACGAAAACGAGCCACTAGATCATTCCCCTCGTCCCGGCCATGATTCCACGATCACTGACTGTCTTTACCTGCATCACATGGTTATAAGAGATGCGTGAGTATTATCATAAATACCCAGTGAGACGGTCATCCCATCTACAGACTACACACACAGGCATAGGCAAAAGATACAATACCAGGATGAACAAACAATAATGCATCACACAACAACCAAACGAGAACAACACGTTCAATATATCAAACTGACGGTAATCAAAAACCCGTGTCGATCGACACACCTCCTTGTGTCGATCGACACACATCAAACCCGTGTCGATCGACACATCTCCTTGTGTCGATCGACACACCAACCCAGAAACTCATCAAACCGATTTTCTACACAAAAATCCACCAAAAATCCATACAAGAATCTGTCCAAACAACACACAATCGCATCCTATCGATTCCTTTACCCAGATAAGCCTATGGTCACGCACTCACCTCGAATTCGGATAGAAAAGGATGAGAATCCGACGAAGAACACGAAGAACAAATCCGAAATCCTTCACCGAACGATCCACCCACGCTTCCACAACCTCACAAACACTCACACAAGCCTAATAAGATTGAGAAACACGGAGGAAACAACAACAACAACCTCTCCTCTCAATCCTCTCACTTTCTCTCTCAAAAACTTGAAGTTTTTGCCCAGAAATCCGATTTTTAACTTAAATAGCCAGACCAGCCGTCACTCTGTCGATCGACACACCCAACTTGTGTCGATCGACGCATGACCAATCAATACGTCAAACTGACGGCAATCGAAAATCCGTGTCGATCGACACAGTTGGACACAGCGCTCGCTGCTCGACTCCTATTGAGTCAAAACAACCGTGTCGATCGACACCCATCCAAAAATTACCTTTTGGATCACGGGCGTTACACTTATAAGGATTGCTTCCACCACAAGAGAACATATCCATTCATAAAATATTCATTATCTTTGTGACAATTTCACTATTGTTTCACACAAAGACTCATTTATCTTCCACTGGTTTTACACTTCACGTGCATAGACTACTAGTCTAATTCTCTGCAAGAGATTATACGTCTATTTTTTTTCTATTCCATTTGGCCAATCATTACTTTGTGTACACTTTTCAATAGACTTTATTTCATGATCCTCTTCTTATTCATAAAATCAACTGCTTATAGCATGCAAAATATTACGACGCCGATTTGCTTTTTGGTTCCATTCTATTTCAAACATGACATAGCTAGCTAGCTCTCTTCATTGTCAAGTACTTGAATATTTTCATTCGTCATGTTTATGTCTCTTCTAGAGATTATTCGGTCTCTTCTGGAGATCATTCGAAATCTTTCTTTCCTCGATCTGGTCATTCTAATTATTTGCTCATTTTTTTTTACGAGGATTCTTATATTTGAAACCAAATAGGTCTATCACGCTTCATGCGATCTTTAGACTCACTAGCAGTCTGATATTGTCCTTCTAGGACATTTTTCTAATTAGAGCATATATAGCTGGATAGGTGATTTCATCACTCTATTTGGGTCAATAAATGCGTCTGGCAATCAATACGCTAAATTTGGAATTATCTTTTGGACTTCTAATTCTCATCATTTAGTCCGAGGATCATTGATAATTCATAGATACTTATATCTTTTTCCAGCTATTTTACTTTCTCCCCCTAATGTTGGAAAAACTGACTCATTTAAATGAGAGTTTTCAAACAAAACCTTAAATAAATCCTTCTGGGATGGCTCTAGATACTTAGTATCATTCATATCCAACATATATTTTTATCCTCTTTTGGGGTCCCATCTTAAAGTGATTTGGTGGAGCACTTTTCACATTCAAAGATTCATATGGGAACTTTTTGGTTTCTGCCCTAAACAAATATTGATGGGGAGAACTATTATTTATTCATTGGCTTGATGCGAATCAATGGTACTATACCATTTTGTGTATAAACATTTTGTGTATGAACATGAACTTAGGATGTTCAACACTTATTCCAATGGACTATTGGTATGAACTCACCAGCATTATCATATCAAAATTTTTTTTTTTTTGAAATGAATATATATCAAATAACTTCACAAACTTCAGGTTGCGGTTTGATGACAAGGATAAATGTGAATATCTAGTCGATGTATCCATCGATTTTATGTGTCAATCGAGTCAATGCGTCCACTGAATCGATGCGTCTATTAAAACCATAAGGAATCAAAAATTTCACATAGTGGGTGATCAGCCCATAACCATTTCCTTGTATATATTTCACATTACCTTTATATTCCAAAATATTTTTATCTGGTAAAAACCACATTATCATATTGCTTTCGCAGCAAGCAACCTATGATAAATCATTAAGAAGAAACTTCTAGTTCTTCATGGAATGTCCACATAATTTTTTTTTTTTTTTTCGCATCATCATTAAACCAGGATGACCAATCCGGTTAAGCCAAATATTTAATCTCTTAGTAAACATCTGGTTTACTTTTCATTCTTAGTAAACTTATGTTTTACTTTGCATCGATAATCACTTACTCTCTTCAGGAGATATCATAATCAAAATTACTTCTGGAAAATCCAAAGCTAACTTCCGGAGAATGCAAAGCTATTGGTGGGAGTTCTGTGAATTGTTCGAAGAACTTAGTGAACATAATCTTCTGGATATGTCACTTATTGTATATGTGAGATTCTTTAATTCTCCCCCTCGAGATGGTAAAACTTCAGGTTCATCAATCTCAAATTTACTCATTTAGAGTAACATACCCTACTTAGGTCATAAGCAATAGCTTTTATGTGCTCTTCTTGAGCATTCACTGTTTTCTTTCAATTTCCAAATTATTGGAATATCTCTTTCTTATTACCATCTTTTCTTTTTTCACTTCTGGTGAGAATCTAAGTTCTTGAAATAAACTTTTGATCTTGATCTTGACCATTCAAGACAATCTTTATAGCCACATTCTTTGGCTTAGTGCTATTAGTGTGATCTTATGTATAAGACATCACATTTTCATTTTAGGGAATAGACCATAATCAACTTGTTTCTATTTTCTTTTCACACTTCTAGTGAGAATTTAATTTCTACCAAGAAACATCTTGGTCTTAACCACTCAAGATTTATAGCCACTTCTTTTGCTTAGTGCTATTTTGTGTGATATTTTCTTTTCTTGTATAAGACATCACATTCTCTTTAGGAAATGAGTCATACCAATCATCATATAATATAATCATATCGAAAATCAAATATTAAACAACACCGTTTGCAAAAACTCACTAAGCAAAATTCAGTATAACATCGACAATTAACATAAATCGATAACAACATAAAATCGATCAAAAATCCATATATTAATAAACCATGTGTGACTAGACAATTTTATTAACAATTAACAGATCATCAAGAAAGAGTACGTTCAATAAAGATAACTAAGCATGATATGTTCATTCAAAACATGGTTCGAGGCATGAGTCTATTTGATATAAAACTTGTAAATTAAGTTTATTCTATGCATATAAATTAAGGTTTAAATGCAACTACTAATGCCTTGCAATTATCCACAATTCAATAAAATCATTAAATCAAATGGCCAACGGTTAAAGATTAGATGCACAACATACTTATACTGTTAATATAATTCAGTAAGCTACATGTGTATATGCATAATCAAGTTAATCGATATATACTAAAAGATTTTCGTGTGCACAAATTATCACGAGAATTTTCCAGTCACATCATCTTTTTAACTAGATATATTTAAAATATTCAACTTCTTTTCATATGTTAAATTCGTTTTTCTTATTCTAAGTATCTTTAATTAGAAGATTTAGCTAGTGACTTACTCGAAAAGGTATGCGGAGACGTTCACGAAAAGAACTCGGCCAAAAAATTGTTTATCATTGCTTAACGAGTTTCCTACTCCATATAATAACCTCGGCACAAAAACGACATCACCGTTGCCGCTGCAAACACAAAGGACCAATGTGGAAAATCATCAAATCAAGTAATAAAAATATTACGATTATGATTTTCAGTAAACAACTTATTGTGACTACTATGGGTGTTCAATCAAGATATATGGACACAAGTAATATCTCACACATAAGTAAGAAAGCAAATACTAAGATTCTTACAAAGCCATGGGTTCTCATACTGAATCAACGAATACCAAACCAATATAAAAGACAATTAACATAATCTGTTTAAGCAAAAGTTTTGATATTTAACATAGTCGATAAAGCATAAAGCATGTGCCAATGTATTATATATATATTATCTGACAAAGCAATAGAATCCTAATTATCAATCGTAATTTGCAAAGTGCCGATCATAAATCAAACAAATAATAAAACAAAATATGTGACAGCATGATTCCATTATAGTATCGATAAGCAAGACTCCATTGTTATGAACCATGTCTCGATGACAAATCAGAAGATAGTTTATGACTACAGCATGTCTCAATATTATAAATCAATAAAATAATCAACGATGAACCATCAAACAACAAAGAGATCAAATCATGGTGAATTTACGTTGTTCGATTTTATGTAATATGAATTCACGTTCTAAGTTTATAATTAAGTATGATTTTAAGATTGAATTAAAACTTATCTCGATCGATGAAAAGATGGAGAGATCGGAGACGTCCGAGAAAGAACGAGATGGCGTCAAAGATGGGAGTATAACGTGGATTAGGGTTTTGCTTATTTTGATGAAAACGAAGTGAAAGATAGACACATCAGATAAACGAAGACGAGATTATGTCGACTAGGTTTTTGTGCTCATACGATTAGGGTGCTCAGACGGCTAGACTATCGTGCTGATAACGTGTTATGAATAAGAGAAGAAGAGAAGGAATTGGTGTTATCTTATTCCATCAATAATAGAGAGTATATATAGAATTACAAAGCTTGGGGAGGAAGTACAACTTGGAGAAAAGGTAAGTCTAGAAGGTTGTAGAATATTGGCCTATAATGGACATCCACATAATGGGTTTATAACATTTGAAAGTTATTTGACCAGATTTTCCTAATATATATAGGATTTGACATTTTCATGTTACACTATCAAAAGGAGAACGAGACACAAGAGACCGTTGGCCACGTAATGCCACAAAATTTCCAAGGCACTTTCAAATACATTTGTATAATATCACATGCAATCATTTAATTTGATTGTACATGTAAAGTATAAGCAACGAATATTTTGTGACTATCCGGGCCAAATTCGTAATAAACCGTGGTCATCTCGTGGCTAATTGTGACATAATTTTTTTTTTTATGTGATGATTTATCTGTGGATTGTGCTAATTGTGACATTCGAGATCGCCGACTTATCAGTGGATATCGAGTATAGCCACATATGTGGATAACATCGTTACTAATTTATTGTAACATCGCTATAATGCAACTTAACTACGACTTTTGCCGTAGCAAATGCATGCCCATACCACGATTTATCCATAGGCCAACTGTAGATATTGGCAATTGACTAATTAAGCCATGTATAACATTGACAAAGATCATATACTTTTTTGCATTACATATCTCATAAAGGGTGTTCAATCTCGACCGATCTAATCTGGTCCACACCAAACCAAAACAATTAATCCGGAAACCAAATTATATTTTTGTGTGGTTTAAATTGATTCATTTATCTACATCCGAATAATCGTAAATCTAAACCCCAATCCGAACCGGAAAGAAAAAACACCGATTTAAAGTTTCTTTCAAAAATAAAAATAAATTTTACTAAAAACCATATTATAACTAGAACCAAAACCATACGAAACCATCATGGTTTTGCTTTAGATACTACTTATCTTATTGTACAAAGGAGAATGTGCACGATGAGAACTTACCAGATCATGACATGTGTATAGTGTTGATCAGATAATGACATGTGTTAACATTTAAAATTAATTAATATATATATATATATATAAATAAAAATGAAAAACGAACAAACAATTGTCAAGTCTCTAACCAAATTGTAAAGTAGAAAAATTTTTCTAACCAAATTGTAAAGTAGAAAATTTTTCGTATTGTTCAAACTAATTATGAGAAAAAAGAAAATTTCTAGAACTGCACACTAGCTAGATTAAAAAAAAAAATCTAATAGTTTAAACTAATTATAAAATTAAATTAAAAAATAAAATAGAAAGAGTGTAAACCATAAAAAAAAAGCTAGAGAGAAAAAAAACATAAGTAAGAAAAATATTATCGACGGATTTGACACCAGATCGTGACATATGTCAAATATTAATCAAATGATGACATGTGTTGAAACATAAAATTAATTAATAAAAAATAAAATTAAAAATGGAAAACAAACAAAATAATTGTCAAACAATTAACCAAATAGTAAAATATATATATATATATATTAATCTCAAATAGCTAGGAAAAAATATTTATAATAGTTTAAACAAATTATAGAAATTAGATTAGAAAAAAAATAGAGAGAATAGAAACAATTGAAAAAGAAAAATTAGAGAGGAAATAGATATTTTAATTAAATATGAATGATAAAACAAAAATTAATTGAAAAAAAAATTAGAAACAATATGGAAATCTCAATGTTAAAGTTTATATGCATAAACACACCAAAGAAAAAAATATATATACACATATTTACTTTGTAAACATAGTTATAGAATATTATAAAGAAAATAGAAATTTTCTACCTATACTTTTCAATGTTAAAAAAAAAATTACATAAAATGGATTTTTATACATGTTATAAAATAATAATAATATATTTAATGTTGAGATTTAAAAGTGTAAGATTTGACGAGTATAGATCTCTATGAAAAATAAACCGATGACTTCAATGACATTTATAATAAGATATAGTTGGGTCTGCATAATATGAATTAGTACATGAGAATTAAGATATAAATCAAACTTTAATGGTTTAAGACCCATGATTAAATATTTTAAAATATTTTTGTAATTTAACGGATTACTAATAAAAACTTAAATTTTGATATTAATAAGTTTTAATGTGTTTATTCGCGTATCAACGCATGTCCAAATCTAGTTATTCATAAGACAAAGAAAACTGAAATCCAGATTAGCTATAATTTTTTGGGTAGGATAAAAAAACACGTATAACTGGTTGGTTGTTATATTAAAACTGATTTTAGAAATGTGAGTTACAACCATAAGCGCGCAAGATCATCAAACCCAACAAGTTATACGTGTTTTTTTTATTATAGCTAATCAACCATTTGTAACATCAGTTTTAATATAACAACCATAGGATAGAAAAAACACGAATAACTTGTTGGGTTTGATCGAAGCTTTTTTTGTTGGTTCATCTACTACATCTACAGGTTCTAATGGAAGGTCGTGGGGGCATTTTGGATCATCAATTCGGTTTTAGTGGTGAGGATTTGGTCTCTTTATCCATCGGCTTCCTTCCTCTTTGTTTTAGTTTTTATTTTGGAAAACTATTATATGTTTCCCTTGTTTGGACTTTTGATTCCAAATGAATATCTTTTCTTGCCGGCTTATGGTTGTAACTCACATTTGTAACATCAGTTTTAATATAACAACCATATGACAAAAAAACAAAAGTTTGTTGGGTAAAGAAGCGAAGAAAATCTTAGTCAGAATATGATTTTGAAGCCCAAGTAATTTGGTATTGATATGCTCTATACCATTATCTACTAACTTCTCTATTTGGTAGAGTTACAATATCACAACACAATTCATGCAAATGTAGTAGTAGCTTTGGTTTCCTTTTTTTTGTTTCAATCCTTTTTACCCTTGTTGTCTTCATCGCCTTTCAGAAATTTCATGAACCAATAAGCAGAAGATTTTGGGTGACGGCTTAAACCGTTCTTGTAGTCTACATATACCAAACCAAATCTTTTGGTGTACCCTTGCGCCCACTCGAAGTTGTCCAGTAACGACCACGCAAAGTATCCCTTTATGTCCACTCCGTCTCTGTTTCAATTGTCACCATTAACAAAATACTCGTACTGTTACCTTTTGTAATATGCGATTTTACTTGATAAAAAAAGGTACATATATATGTTTCCTAAGTACTTGTGCTCGTAAACATATGAATGCAGAGAAAAATGTTGTTGACTCACTTGATAGCCTCAGCGACATTGGCAAGGTAGCTCTTGAAATAAGCAACTCTACGTTTATCATCAAGCATCTCATGGATAGAGGCAGATCCGTCATCTTCATCATCCATACCTGTTGTGTTGGACCAAGAGAACTAAACATCAGGATACATATAATAAGTTCGATATGACCAAAATAACTATTCGTCTAATGCCAAATTTATTTGGATAACAAAACTATTCTGCTCCACTTAACAAACTATGCATTGTACCATATTAAACTGAACCACGGAAAGTTATAAGGATAGGTAAATACCATTTTCTGTAACAAATATTGGAGGGTGGTTGTATTTTTTGCTTATGTAATTCAATGTCTTTCGGATTCCCCAAGGCACAATGTAAAGCCAATCAGAAGCAGCCTGTAATTGGCACGAGCTGTTTAGTTGATTACTAGCTCATGCATACCTGCTTTTAGCAGATCTGCAAAAATTTAATAGAGATTAGATTAAGCGGAGACTAAGATGAGAGTTGTTACCCTGTCGCCTATCGGCTCTCCATTTTCCCATTCAACTGTGTACACAAAAAAAGAAGAAAAGAGGATGATTACTAGGAAGTGAGTAGACGATGGTAGTAGTAAAAGAAATTTTAGTATTTGTGTTTATTACCAATCCTCTCCATTTCTTGTGCTTTGTAAAAGTCACTCTCAGCGTCGATGTTTGAGACATGAGCAATAAACCTTGAAGTGTAATGGTTTAGACCAAGAAAGTCCCATGAGTTCTGAAGCATAAACTCCTTTTCTTCTGGAGTAAATCTTGGAAGATTGTCTCCAAGTTTCTGGCGCATACTTGCAGGATAGTCTCCATAAAACAAAGGATCCAAGAACCTGCAAAGCATTTTAATATGTTATTTTAAGGAATGATATATACTCAAACGTTTGCAAGTCCTTTGACACATGAGTTATCCTTCCTTTTTCCCCATTGATAACAAATCTCTCCAACCATTCAATGCATATCTTATTTACCATCCAAGTTGAAAGTCAATTCGCCTAGCAGCAGCGACCTTGTCCTCCGCTTTCTCTGAGTTCGCCTCTGCCCACTCACAATCAACTGACAAACCGATTTGTCCACCTTGTATTTCCTAGATTAATATATGTACACCAAAAAGCACATTGGTGAATAAAAAGCAATTGAGATGCATGGATAAAGGTACCAGATGTCAACAACAGAAACCTTGACGTGTATTTTCATAACCACACGTCTGAGTGAAGCAACACAAAATTAGGTCCTTTAACCAGAATTAAAAATGCTATATTACCCAAAAAACTAGAACAGAAAATGATAGCGGAATAGGTTAGTGATTATACCTTGTACTTGCTTCTATATACTGAAACAGCAGTTGCATGGGCCAGAACCTGATGATGCGAGACCAAATATGGTTCGATCAAGGGCTTCTCATTTCTTCCAGGTGCAAATATCCCAATACAGTGTCCATTCACTGAGGTCTGAAGAGGTTCATTTAATGTGATCCAGTGTTTCACTCTATCACCAAAATTGGCAAAACAAGCATCTGCATAGAGGCCAAAATGATCTCTGCACGTGAAGAAAACTTTAATGTCAAAACAATTGATTCTACAAAAAGTGGTGCATGCCTTATTTCAAGCAAGAGGAAAGCTTCATAAAAGAATTGCGGAAAATGAAAGATATTAGCCTTCTGAAGCATTATCTAAAACCTGATGCGAAGCCAACTATTATAAGTCCCACTTAAACTTGCACAAGAAAGGGATCATAAACAAGACTTCTCAATATAATCGTATTTCTGCTTCCTAAGATCGTACACATAAATTGAAATAGTCTACAACAGTTTGCTACTTACACAATTTTCCTATTTGTCCAACCTCCGTATGCTTCCTGGAGATGTGAGGGGAGATCCCAATGGTACAGAGTTGCAAACGGCTGAATACCTGCACTAGTAATCATCTCGTGAAACAATCATCTATACAAAGAGGAAAAAGCTCATTTCAGCTGAGAAAAAATACCCTTTTCAAGAAGCGTATTGATAATATTATTGTAGAAAGCAATCCCTTCTTCATTGACTTCAGTTCCCAAGCCGTCTATAACAAATGTAAAATCAAGACAAATAATCCCTATGATCAGTTAACCTTTATATTTGTTAAAAAACCAAAAAGACCAGAAGACGAGTACAAACACTGTTTCAGAGTTATTTTTCTGTCTCCCAGCATCAATGCTAAAGGAGTTCAAGATTTCAAGTATGTAAAAGTAAGTCCACAACTAAAAAGAATCCAATATCATATTCGTCTGACCTTGGGGATGTTTTGGGATTTTAAAGATGAAGAGACAAACAAAACATTCATACAAATGATGAAGGTTCTAAAGCAAGTCATAAAAATAATCTTGTCATGCAAAGAAAGAAATATCTACTTGACATTGTCAACAGCTACCACATACGCTACACTACATTTAGAGATCGTATTATCACACATAGAAGAAGTAATTACCACACAAATATGGAGATTTAAGTATAAAGACTGAGATGATTAATTAACTGCACAACACAAAAAGAAGGAACAAACACGAGTCTTAACAAAAGACGGATGGATGAGGAGAGATATTTCAGTTTAACAGTCAGAGATAAAGTAGCAAAACTTTAAATGAAAATAAAATGAACATACCAGGAAAAATGCGAGACCATGAGATGGAAAATCTGTAAGCAGTGAATCCTAATTTTCCGATAAGTTCAATGTCTTCCTGCAAATCATTGGAATAACAATCTGATAAGTAAAGAAATATGGAAACCATAGTGAAGCTCCTCATATAGATTTCCCTTGATACTTTAGTCCAAGCTTTCAAATAGAATCACAACATCTAAAAAAGGTCCTTTTTATTAACCTTGTATCTGTGGTAATGGTCCACAGCCACATCGCCATTACTTCCATCGAGAATTTTCCCTAAGAAGAGGAAAAAGAAACAGTTAATTGAGCTAGTTGTGATTTTGACATGGGGTTAAGCTGATAAGGAAGCAAAGACCTTGGACATGAGTGAACTTGTCCCATATACTTGGCCCTTTTTTTCCTTCATTCCAGCCTCCTTCGATCTACAAACCAGTAATACAATAAAAATGTTTCTACAAAATGTCAATGGTTCTGCTACACAGACTTCACACCACAAAAGACATGTTTTTTCTTCTTAAATCTGTCATGTTCTAAATCAATTATTCATCCAGTTTGCAATCTTGTTACAAGCGAAGACTTAACTACCGATTCCGAAATCAGTTCCGACTAAAAGACCAATGATTTGCCACTTCTCAGACAAAAGTTTCAACCTTTGTCCCCCAAAATCAAAGATTTCAAAGTAAATCAAGAAAGAAGAAGAAAAAGAGTAGGAAGAAGAGAGGTACTTGGTAAGCGGAAGTGGCAACGCCGAAGGAGAATGTGGAGGGGAAATCAGAGCGGTAGATTTGAGGAGAGACGGCGAGATTAGCCAAATTAAGCTTCATCTGCGCCATTGGAGGAATCTGAGAGAGACAAAGCAAATGTGTTTCTTGCGCCTCTAGTAGTGTATGCAGAGACAACTAGTTGGGCCGTACTGGGTTAAAGCCCATTATTTTCTCGTTGAGTTTTCTATTGTGTGAATGGCTAAAGCATAGAAGAAGAGGAACCTCTTTCTCAAAGCATGATGTTTCCATAACTTTGGTTGATGAATTGCAGTCAAGAGTTATAATGATTTGGATATATTGTTCAATTGTATGGTTAGGAGTTTAGCTTGGAAAGATTGTTCTTAGTACTTATACGTTTTTAACTGATGAGTACCATTGTGTAATACTTTTGACTCTAAACAAGATTTACAATGCTTTTGAAGTCAAACAAGAGAACATATATGATATATCTGACCAATGTTCCAACAAACTGGTTTCTTGGTGTTAATGCAAGAGTTTCATTAGTGTATAGTGATATAGGCAAAGGGTCAAAGTGGATCATGCCTGGCCGTAAGTTTCCTTCTACGGACTCCTTTCCACAGCTCTCGTTCCTCAAAGAAGGCATGAAACAGTAGACTCCTCGATGAGAAAACACTTGAAAGAAGTTGCGTATAACGGAGAATCCATTGGTTTGATACTTTGATTAGATGGTTAATCTTTTTTTTGTTGTTGTTTATGCAGTTTCGATTTGTGAATGCTTTCTTCAAAGTTTAGACTAAACAAACCAGTTTAATATATGATGTTAGGCAAATTGTATAAAAGGAGGAAGCACTAAGCACAACTCAAAAACCAGCGACACAAACAACATGCAATACAAAGAGAATCAAAGCATAATGGTTTTCATAACATTCAATAAAACATAGTTCAGAGATAAAGCACACACTGCGTATTACTAATATCAATGGGAAGTTTTAAAATCAGAAACAAGTTCAAGAAGAAGAATAAAACCAAGCACAAAGCACAAAGTCTTTAAACCCAAAACAACATCCTCAGAGGAAAACATAACCTCCTCCGCATTCAACAATATCCTTAGAGGAACACATCACCTCCTCCACATTCAACAATCTCTCCATCACATCAGATATACTCTTCTTCATTTTCTTAAAACAGCTCCACCCCACCATTGCCTGAATTAAGAAAGACAACAGAGATTAGAAATCAAACAAGGAAAAAACATTGAATCATATAAACACAACTTACAAGGAAGAATGCTCTCGGTGAAGGGGAACACGGCAGGATTCCAAGATAAATCCTTTTTCTTCTTTCCCTTGTTCCAAATTCTAGTATCCACATCATAACTACACCAGCGTGTCAGACTCATGCATATTATCTCATTTTCTGATGATGTTATTGTGAAAACCAAGTCAACTCGGCTGAACGGCGTATTATCTTCGCATATATGTACCCAACTAGATTTCTTGTTGTCTTCCTTCCAAACACATATATCCATGTAGTTTCGATGTAGAACAACCATTGAGAGAGATCCTCGCAGATTGATAAGATATAAGGCCCATATTACTATGCCTTCTTCTTTCAAGTAATTTGCATGCTTAGGCAACTTCATAACTTCAAATATCCCTTCCAAATCCACAGAAAGGATTGCGTCTGAGTTATCTAAAGAAACTAGCCTGTAGACCTTTTGTCTAACAAATACATGGCTAGAATTGTAAGGAGGCAAGGGCCCGATGTTCTTCCAAGCACCTGTAGTGGACAAATACACCTCACATTCATTGATTCCATCGTCTTCAGATACTTTCTTTGAAACGCAGAATATTCTGAATACTCTATAATCACTAATGTCTGAGCCATAAGCTACTGCAACACTTGGCTCAACCCCAAAGGAAGGTGTCCCTTGGGGAAGGAGGAGAGTTTCCCCAGTAGAGGGGTTGCATATCCAGATCTGCAGATCACGAAACTTGCTTCCTACGGTTTTGTCATAGATGCGGTTTATACAACATATAAGTCCGTTGAAGGACGATATCATGTATAAGTCTCCGTTGTCACCTCTCTCAGGAGGATTAAGACTAGTTAAGTTAATAAGTTTGAGACTTCCTGGTCTCAACAAGAACAAATCCATGGTCTTATCCATCCCCGGACAAGAAATGTATGAGGGCTTCTCCCTGGAGTGTGTAATCTGTTGTTTAGCAAAATATTTTATTGCTAATAGATCTGTGCCACTTCTTACTTACTGTCTTTAAAGACCGGATGTCTCGTACGGACAATCGGGATAAGATGTCGATGAAGACATTTTCGGCAGACTCAATATCATTCCATTTCGCTGCTATCACCTTCTTGCCATACTGTCTACGAGTTTCAACAACCATTTTTTCGTTGCTGCATCAACAAATACACCGGTTAGACCATAAAAGGGATTCAGTATCAGATATTTCTGCAACATGAACATGTGTATTTATGTGACTGTAAGGAGCACATATTTAGTGCCAACTACTCATAGACATACAAGCAAAGGGGTTTGAACATGAAGACCAAAAAGACGGCTAAGGAACCAACCTCGTCGCCAGTGATTGCCGTCGAACAAGGCAGAGAGAAGTGAGATGTGGAGAGAAGCTCAAACGTTCCGATAGGTTTCTTTTTTCTTTTTGGTAGTGAGATGTGGAGAGAAGCTGAAAGCCCTTTTCGCTCAAACTGTAGTATTCTCGGCTCTCGGGACAATCCCTACATTTTGTGCAAATCTATCCATCTAGAAACCCTAATTCCTTGATCGACGGTGAAGAGGTAGGTCATGGTAAAATGAATGTGATTTTTTTTACTTTTTTTTATTTTTTTAATGAATGTGATTTTTTTAAGTAAAAAAACAAAAAAGAATGTGAAGAAGCCCTAATTCATGAGGTTTGTTTTATCGTGGATCTCAATTTGATTTGCTTCATATGAATTGCGGTTCTCTCCGTCTGAATTCTAGTGTTAGTTGCAACGATTCTTGTTGCAGAAATGGTTTTGACTAATGAAACTTTTGTGTTCATGTTTTCATCCTTGTCAAAACTTCTATTAGATTTGACGTGATTTATGAGTAAGCAATAAGCATATACCTTTGGATTGCTCTTTTATGTCTCTCTACTTGTGGCTTAATAAGACTATGTCTCTTTGTTCACTTGATCAATTGAGGGGAAAATGCAAGATGATACTCCCCCATATACCAACCAAGATCAACTCAAAACCACTTTTGTCCTCATCTAGTTACCACCGAAAGAGGAAGCATGATCTTTGAATACTAGCTTTGTGGCCTCGGCCACTATTCTTGACCTCATTACACATAGCTCCGCTTGGAATGCGTTGATCTTCTTGATTTTTATCTTCGCAACTATCTTCTTTGGTCCTTCCGCAATCATATCCCAACTTGCATGCAAAGTTGATTCATTGAAAGTAATAGATGTTGCATTCTCTGCCAAGATAAAGGATAGTATCTCTGATTTTTTCACTTCTCCCTTTGAGATCTCCTCCTTTGGGTTCTCTCCTCCAAGCTTCATCCTTGATTTGCAAGGAAGAACACCATTGCTTCCCCAATTTTTTTTTGACAAATCGAAAACTTCATGGTTAGAATGTTTAGAAAACATGATGTTTTCTTCTCCACCTTTTCCCTTTTTAAGGGAACTATTAACAGCCTTATCAAATCTTTTCTTCACTCTTTTGACCTTGTTAGCTAACTGATCTTTCGAAGCGTTAAAAGAGATTTTACTTTTGATATCATGACAAAAACCATCCATATTGTGACATAGGTCTCCACCTGTGGAAATGAACTTAAGAATACCTTTCAGCAGAGTCACTTCTTCGGTGAATATCCTCTGAATTAGAGGCTTCTTCTCCGTTTCATCACTCAATTTGTTGTCAGGCTTCATCTTATTCTTGGCAGGCTCGGAATCAGATTCACCTTTTGAGTCAGCTTCATGATGCCTCTTGAGAGGAGCAACTTTCTTCTAAATGGGCTTATCCAAAGAAACTTTCGCCGTCGAGTTCTCCGGTGGAGCCATGTCACTCGATTTGGATTTCACGTGTTCAGAGATCCCTGGCTTTGTGTTGATTTCCGCTCCGACATTCTTGGCAACAACACTTGTATGCATGTCACTTATTTGCTCGTCGTCCTCATCGGAAGACTCAGATTCTTCTTCAAACGAACCATACTCTCCTTCTTCCGAACCAGATTCTTCTTCAAACGAACCAGACTCTCCTTCTTCCGAACCAGATTCTTCTTCTTCCGAACCAGACGCTTCTTCTTCCTCTTCAGTCGAAGAAGCCACAGGGTTCTTGATCATTTCGACCTAATTTTTTGGTGCCATCCAAACAGAAGTCGAGATAGCGAGAGAGAGAGAGAGATTAGACAAAAACTCTTCTACTTCTACTTCTCTTGCTTTTAGGCTTTTCGTCGCTTTTAGAAAAGAAACCTAAAAAATCTAAATTATTAAACAAATTAAGGGAAACATATCATGATTTTCGAATTTAAAATCCGGTTTTTAGGATTTCAAATATTTTTTTTTATTAAAATATACAAGAGACGTCTACTATGGGGCTGACTGGTTTAGACGCAGCGGGTGCGGTTGCTGTTTCAGGAGTTTGCGGAAGCGGACGGTAGCGGTTTTAAGCGTTATTGAGCGATTTATATGATTGGCACAGCGGTTAAAATTGGTGCGTTTGCGGAATGTTTATGACTGGTTGACAGGGGGTGCACTAGCGGTTAAACATTAAATTAATAATAGAAACACATTATATAGTTATAAAAAAATCAAAAACCATACTATTAAAATAAAATATAAGAAATCATTAATTCAATATAATTAGTATATTTCTTATGTTCATTTTTAAGTTTTTTTAGTTTAAACGAAAGTTATGATTGTGACAAAAAAGAAAAAAAATTGTGATTTAATGGAGAAAATTTTTATTTTAGAGAGCTTAATGTGATTTTGAACATTTTGGTTTGTTAGATTTATTAATCAGTGATCAAGAATAATTTATCGAAAAAATTATGATTTGAAAATTTTATAAATATAAAATTATGATAGATTATTGAATATTAATTAGAAAGTTTCAAATTATTGATATATTTCATAATTATAGTTACTAAAATATCATTTTTAAAAATTTTATATGTATTTTGATTTTTAAGCAAATTTTCTCTCTTTTGGCAAAAAAAAATCAATTTTCTTTTGGCAAAAAAAAACATTAATTTCTCTCGCAACCGTAAACGCTCGAGAGAAGAAGTTTTTGGATTTGAGAGGTTTGGAGCGATACGGAGCGGTATAAAGCGTTTTCCATGATTGTTGTCAAACGCCAACAACCGCTACTGCGTTTGCGGGTGGTAGCAGGTGAAGCAATCAACCCCTATATGGGATCACTCTATTCAGTGCAATCGGATGACATATCGACGTAATATTTTTAGGTATGTTAACGAATTAGTAACAAATATATTTTTGTAGCAAATAGTAACAACTTAGCTACAAATTGCAACATATTTATTATGTCACAATTTGAATCACTAGAACGACATTTTAAATGTAGCAAATTGGCAAAAGGTTTGTTACAAAATAAATTATTTTATTTGTAGATAAAACTCACAAATCATAATTCCAGCGATCAAACTTCCATAAATCATATTAAAACATGTTTTTTCCTTCAAAAACCATAGTAAAACATGTTTTGTTAAATATGATTTATATTAAACATTTTTTTCAGTCTATGTAATCGGATATCATCACTCTCGCTGAATTACAACGAGATACACTACCATTTTCAAACATATTTCTATTGACAATTAATAATGCTATGATAAATACTCTTATAAAATACCATAATCGAGAAAAGCATCTAATACATAGATTTTTTTGTCACGATCACATTTTTTCACCTATCTAAGGAAATACATGGGATATATCCACCAACTTAATTTAATTTCTAAGTTTAAATCTATTTTTAATAAATTTTAATATCATAAATAAATAAATTTAATGATTTTCATTTGAGTGGTAAATAATAAAAGAAATTTTGTGAGAAATGCCCATTTTAAAGTGTCTTTCTAAATATGCCACTTTTTAAAAATCGTTGCAAAAATGTCATTTTTTCAAAATCATTTACTCAATAAAATCTATTTGTGTTTGGGTTAATTATATTGTATGAGGGTTTAGTTTTGAGAATTTAGGGTTTGTTTGGGGTGAAAACATTTTTTTATAGTTTAGAATTTTAAAATTTAGTGTTTAAAAATCATTATCATTGACATTTTTGCAATTGGACAACCTATAAGCGTCAGAATTGCGTGAATTGACAGATTTTAGGGAATCTTTCCTAGAATTCGACCCCATCTACCGGCAACAGGAGAGCAACAAGAGGGCGGATTTGCTGGCAAGATCGGCGCGCAGGCGGAATACTAATTTTTTTTTATTGGCACTTCCGTACCATATTGGTTTACTGATACAGACAATGTATTTGTATAACCGATATTGAAGTATGTTTGTGATAAAAAAAAAAAAAGACAACCTATAAGAGCCTCCAATGGAGATAGCTTGATGAGTTTTTTAGCATTAAAAAATTGAAAAATAATTTAAAGCAGGAGAGAGAATGAGTTGAGTTTCTTGATGAAAATTTTTTAGAAAATCTTTGATAAACCCATTTAACACTTGTTTCATTATCATTTGTTTAATTTTGTTTTTATAATTAAAACTTAAATAAATAAATAAACTTTATTGAAATCACTAAATAGTATATATAAGATACTATGAGGGTTTCTCAAGGTTGGATATGCTTTAATGGCATTTCTGAAAATAGACGCAATAAAAATAATATTTTTGTAATTATCCCACAATTCCGCCAAAATTCTGTGTTACCATTTATACCCATAATAAGTAGTTTTATTTGTAGATAAAACTCACAAATCATGATTCTAGCGATCAAACTTTCATAAATCATACTCCCTTCGTTCTTTGAAGATTGATGGTTTAGAGTTTTCACATCAATTAAGAAATAACTAATGCTTAATCATAAATGCATTATTTTTTATTTTTATTTTTTAATTATCAGAAGCCCGTAATCTCTCGAGGCCCGTAATCTCTCGAAACCCGAAACCACAACATGTACTATTAGTTTCATCTCAAGTGCCACTCGAACCAGCGACTTCTAGATTTTATATGAGATCTTTACCAGTTGAGCTATTGGCTCTTGGTATAAATGCATTATTTTCTCTCACTAGACCATTTTCAATAACTATGAGCCAATAATATTCATATACTAGTGAAAATTCAGGCGTCACGCGGAACAACTATTTAGATGATTTTAAAAAGGAACATATGCAAAAATGTCATTTTTTGTGTCCACATTTGCAAAATGCCACTTTTGATGTCCATTTGCAAAAATGCCACTAATTTAATTTTTTAGAGCCTAAATCTTAAAATTCTAAACCCTAAAAAATTTTTGACCCCTAAAACCTTCAAAACTAAACTCTAATACAACAGAGTTAACCCAAACATAAATGATATAATGAATAAATAATTTTAAAAAAGTGGTATTTTTGTAAAGATTTTAAAAAGGTGGCATTTTTCTAAATATTTTTAAAAAGTGGCATTTTTGTAAAGTGGCACTTGAAAAATGGCATTTTTTAAAATTTCTTTTAATATGAAAGTGAACCATATGATGATATATAAAATATTTTTATTTTTACACTATATTTTCGATTTCGCTCTAAAATTTAGCGTATTCTTCTTTAATCTCTTTGTTATAATCCATGTCCACTATTGTAAACAAAATGAATGTTGACTCCACACGTGACCGAAAAGATAAAACTTATATTGTAAAATATGCAATAATTTATATATAAACATATAGGTACAAAATTTAGTGAAATTTAATTGGTTTTGAAATTGATTGTTCACATATTTTGTTTACAGAATTTGATTCTTATATTATCTAAATTTATATAGCTTCTAGTCAATGGTGTGTTAAAATTAGTTTTGCTTGGAATAAACTTACAAAATCATAGTATCAATTATTGATGTTTAGTACCATGCGTTACAGATTAAACGTTCACATATAAGGTTTAATTGTAATCCAATGCATGCGGTTTATAATTCAAATTTTCTTTTACTCAAGATGTTCCCATACATTATAAAAGTGTACTTATTGGATTTTTTTAATTGATTTAATTTGATCTTACAATATTAATAAAGTAGAGATTCAAAACTCAAAATTAAACACTAATTTCAAACTATTTTATGTGAATTATTTTAAAATATATAACTTTTCCTCGTGTTATTAAAATATTGATAAATTAAACATACAGAAAGTTATATAATGTCATGTCGCCAACACAAAAACAAATTATTGGGACATCTTATATACGTTCATTAGTTTATTAATTATAGAATAATTTGATTTTAATATTTGATGAAAAAATTTTGATTTTAGTATAAGATATCACTTTTAATATACTTGATCACAAAATGAAAAAACAACAAAAACAAGTTAAAAGTATCTTTTAAAAAATAATATGATAGTTTCTCGAAAGTTCTAACTAAAATTTTTTAAAGAAATTGAAAAAGATAACTATCTATTAGAATATGGTTTTACATATTTTTCAATTAATTTATGAAGATAATTTGATGTTAAATGTCTACATTTAAAATATTGATATCTCATTCTTATTTTAAAAAATCAAAACAAAAAGTCTAAAATGTAGAGGGGTAAATGTCAAAACTAAGTAAAAATAAGGTCCTAAAAAGAAAATAAAATGAAAATTATCACAAAAAGTGACACGTGGCAGCCTCTCAAGGCTTCACTTAGTGGAAATCTTATAAGATTATATAAGATTTTCATTTAGTATTTTTTGAATTTTACAATTCATTATTTTAACTAATAAAACAGTAGTGGAAGCCATCTAGCAGAAAGGTTAACCAATGCTTGTCTGGATTCGAATCCTAGATGATGCGATTTATTAACAAATATGCAGATTAATAGAGGTAAACTTACAGGAGATCTCCAGCATTGTGCAATTAGAGCTGTTCACCGTGATTCACTAATAAAGGTAGAAAGTGTCCATCATGAACATGGAAACATGAAGTGCCGCATGTCGTTGATCTAATAGTATCAGAGTGAATTGCCACGGTAGAATCGTCTTGTACCAATTCTCATAATTTGCGGTATAAAATAATTGGCTGCAACCAAACGGGATGACCAAAAGACACATATGAATGTATTCTTTGATCCTTAATGACGCTCTCAGAAATGAAAACAAAAAAACTCCTCTCTTTCTAGCTCTAACCTCATTGACTAATTTCCAAATTGCAAAACTTTATAACTTGTAACAAATTTCTCTCGCTTGGTAGTAATAAGAAGGCCAGGCCCAAGATCTCGAATTAGCTATGTCGATGTTTATGAGAATTGGTTTGCTCAACATTAAGAAAAAAAAGAGAGAAGAGATTCAAATAGTGTCAATAAGGTATATTGTGCGTTTCTTTTTCTTTCCAACTTATTATTTTTTTTTTTCAACAGCATAATAAACTTTATTTACCAGCATTTGGTAACCCAATCAAACGGTGATAAATTTATAAAAAAAACATTATAGTCGACTATGCATGCACAATTCGCTAGTCTATTGGCTCTAAAATTAAATGTGTTGAGATAATGAAAAATAGTGAAACTTCTTCTTTAGCTTCTTGATTTCTTCGAGATATACATAGCTAAAATATTCCAAATACCTTTGTTGCTTGCATTCGTGTTTGGAACAAGTTCTAGCACAATTTTCAGAAGAAAAAGGAAATGCTCATTGACACTAGAGGTATTTTTGTCTCTACCCTAAAAGGTTTGAACATAAAAATGGGTGTTGCTCTAATACTTGTTACCATGTCTATGTAGCTGGAAGTTTCTCAAGTTAGATGAATTGATTTTTTCAAGTGATTGATTTTGTGTGGTTTAATAATGAAAAATGTGCAAGAAAGTCATAGAAAAATAGTTTATAGTACAATAATGTCATAGAATTGTATGCATATATGTCACAAATCCCTTGTTAAAAGACATTTTAGTCCCTAAAACAATTAACCCACTTATTACCTCTTTCTTCTTTCCCCTCCCCCTTTCTCTCTCGTTCGTCCTCTTTCATCTTCTTCCCTCTCTCCCTTCCTTTTTATTTTTCATTTTTGTTTATTTACTTTTTACTACATTTTTTTTCTTATTTTTTCATGTATACATATATTACAATATGATAAAACACTTTTATTTTCAGTTTCTATTATAATTTTTTTTCTTAACAATTTGATATCCATTTTCATTATATTTTTTTTTTATTTTACAAATAAATGTATAAATCATGTATATTTAAACATCTATATAATATGTTATATGATATACATGTACATGTCATATATATCTCTGTACAATAAACATTCATAAATATGCATGTTATACATGTACATATCTAATATATCTTATATAATATTTTAAGGTTTCATCAAAGTGAAACTTTGAGGAGTTGCCACGTGTCTCTCACCATTTTGATATTTGTCTGTTTTTATTAATTACGACCATTAATTCTAATGTTACGACTTATATATCTATCCTGTTTTACTAGTATATATATATGTGTACGTTTACACACGTAAATAGGTTAATAGATATGCATGTACACGTAAATATGTTATATAAATATACATATACAAGAAAATATGAATATATATAATGTACACATATTATATGTACATGTACAGACGTAAATAGGTAAATAGATATATATGTATAAAAAATACTATATATGTACATATGTACATGAAAACAATCATGTATACATACGTACATGACCACATACATATATACATACGTACATAAAATCCAAACATGTACGTATACGTACACATATAAATATATGTACACATTATATATGTGTACTTATACATACATATATATACATGTATACACATATATATGTACGTGCACATGTACATATATATAAATATATGTGCACACGTATATGTATGTGTACATGTACGTATACATACATAAATTTATTTATATATAAATATAATACATATTAAAAATATACATGGAATTCATGTACATATCTACATGTACATAAATTATGTCTCTATACATACATATTGTACACATAATATGTGTACGTGTACAAACGTAAATAGGTAAATCTATACTTATATTTGAGGAGTCGAAAATCCAACGTGGCGGCTCTACAGTGAGTTTAAGACTTGCTCTCCCAAAAATATCTTTAAGAAATTTAGAAATTACATGTTCATGCCATCGCAATATTTTTTTAATTAAAATACTTTTTATATGTCCACCAAATATTGAAACTGAGCCTATATGCTAAAAACGTGGCCCATAAATATTATTGTAGCAGTTAAGAAGATGCAGTCTATTGTGTTTTGTATAGTTATCTATTCATATACACCCAAATTTGTTACTTCAATGGGATACAAACAATTTTAATAATCTTTGCTGTATGATTCTTTGAAATAAATCATTTTTATATATTTTAATTGGTGAATGATTACAATATTTTGTTCATAAATCTTTTGTCCACTAATTCGTTTGATTGATGACGTCGACTGTGCTTCTTTTGAGTCTCTTGTTATCTTGTAAATTCACGTTATTGAATGTTTTTCTTCGAAAACCTGCCAACCCAATAGTGAGAGGTTTAATATTCAAACCGTGATCTCTAACCGTAAAGACATGAAACCCCAAGGCTCCTAGGACACGTGTAGTGAATAGATCTTCTTTTTCCTTAGAAATAACATCCACCGGTTGACTTGTTTGTCCCTTCTCAATGTAATCACGTACCGGATTCAAAAGAAGCCTATGTTCAGGACATCTTCCCTACACGACACGATGAACTTCTTCGAAAGCTCCACTAGAGAAGATAAATCGATGTGATCTATGATATATATGTCTCCATCGTAGACGTCATAAACTCGATCACCACTGATTTCTTTGTACTTTCTGTACAAATCTTCAGTTGAAGTGAACGGATATTCATCCGTTTGATAGTAACTCCCGAGCAACATGATAAACGAGGAATCAAATCTGGCTCTGATACCAAATAATGCAGTAGGATCGTTTATAACACTAACTTTGTCATTGATTCCTCGAATATCCGTAAAAGTAGTTTCTTAAGATTATTGAATCTTCAAAACGAACACTACAAGAAATATGGCCATTAGTAGCACATTGAAAACGCTAGCATAGGGATTTTGTAGCGTTTTCATAAACGCTAGGACACGAGGAGCTATAATAGATCTCCCATATATCATAGCATTTTTTCATACGCTCTGTAGGTGTACCTATTATAGCGATAATAGTCTGCTATAGGATAACTTATTCTAGCACTTATTCCGTGTCATAATGTATTTTTAAATGGCAATAATTTTATGCTGTTTAATATTTTATAATGGCAATAATAGCATTGTGCTATTGGATATAGTTTTGTGACATTGTAGTACTCGAATTCACCTATGATAGCAAAAATCTTTTGCTATAGAAAATAAAAGTGTAGCGGTTTCCTCTTGCTATTATGTATTTTTTTATGTATTTTTTAATAGCCATTTTTGTTTGTTGTATCATATTTTCTAATGACACATGTAAAGTGTTGTTGTATATTGTTTCATGACATATAGTACTGTCGAATTATGCACTTATTTTAGCAAAATCATTTACAACCAGAAGCTTGGTACAAACCTAAAATCTCAGCAGCTTAGTACAATCCTAAAATCTCTTCGTTCAACTGACTTGCGTTGAGTTATGTTACATGGTATGATACATACAGAAGTATATTACAAAGTACAAGTATATAACTAAAAGTTGAAGTATAGCCATTATGAAGTACAAAAAAACCCTACAAAAAAGTAGAACAAATCATTTCTTCTTTCTCTCGGATACATCACTAGACCCGCAAAGAAACCAAAACCAAACCAAGTTCAACTTTGTCTTGTGAGTTCCCAACTTACTCTTCGTAATCCAGGCCTGCAAATAAAAATAGATTAGTGTATCATTAGTCATCAAACATAGAGTTCATCGACAACCAATTTAACGAAGGAAACATCATCCATGGCATTAAACTCAAGTTTAATCATTCTCCACGGTCTACAGCATAAAGCCAAGAAGACATCGATTAAAGATACAAATACAATCTCAAATCAATACAAAAACCCCACTTGATTGCAAATAAAACCGATTTAACTCGAAACCTACCAGTTGTGATGATTCCTTTATCGAGTTGAAATGAAGCTGCCACCAATGCGATGAACTAAACTTGAGGACGTGATTCAATCTCAGCAGCAACTGATTCCACAGACAACATAAATGATAATAAAGTTTGAGGTTTGTTCTTTGGCATTAGTAGCAAACATCTTCAGATCCCAGAACCTTAAAGAAGAAGACAAATCAAAGTCAATATACTAATCACATAAAACCAACAGATTCGTTAATATGAAGAGATCTAAACGAGTGTGTTTATTGGCAGGACTCAGGGTCCCGCTGTAGAAGAACTCGAGGAGAGCCTCTAGTTCTTCACAACTCAAATCAGGAATGGTAAGCGAGTTCTCTGCTGAAATTATGTTGTCATCGTAGTCCAACATGCACCTAAACACTTTCGACCTCACTGCCTGTGGGATAAACAACAAAAATTACTTAAAATCCATAGAATACTTAGTGTGAAATCCGACATATGAGTTTTCATGAGCATTTGCTATATGGTACAATTTAAACTTCACATGGATTCAGAGTAAGACAAGAATCTAATAGTCAAGATCCATACTGGCCATTATGGTATTATTAGAACCAAAATTATGTTCAGAGATCTTACCAAAATAGCTTTGTGAGCGGGAATTCCAGGCCCATCATCACCAGGTTTAACAATATCATCAGTGTGAATTCTATTTTTGAAGGCCATAGCATAATCATCGAAAAACCTCCATTTTATCCAATTTCCTTTTTTTGTTGTCTGCCATTTCTTTGTCTTCTTGTACATGCAAACAAGAAACACACATATCATTGTTATATCCCAAACCTCAAATCTATATATCCTAAAACCTTATAATACCACACAAACAAAAATCTCCAAACCGGAATATTATGATGCCCAACCATTCAAAACAATTTAATCGAAGCAAGATAAGTGATGCAAAAAATACCATACGAGAAACATACTAGAAGCTGGAAGATCGAACCTTTTTGTTTTCACAGTGAAATGAAATACACAATGATATGGTGTAATATTTTGGTAGAAGAGAGAGCAATTAACCCGAGACTAATTTCACATTTGTCAAAGCCAGTAAAAGACACAGAGACTACTTTGACATTTGTCAAATCCTGTAAAAGACGCATGATGTTAGGGTGTGTCAATAATGTACATATATGATATTTTCAACAAAAAAAATATTTTGGGATACCAAAATTAACTTGTTAATATTTATTCATTATAAACTTTGGTGTTCTTAGTGTTTTAGTTTAGATTTAATTTATAACCTTATGCGTTAAGCAATATTTTAGTTTTAAACGAATTGAGTGATTAACCACACATACGCGCGGGTTTTTATCATATAATCTTTGCTAAAACCGTATGATATTATTTATTTTCAATTATCAAATGCCATGAATAAATAAATTATGATATAATATAATATGTATCTTCTTCCAACATTTTCCATTTTTTTAGTGTTTCAGCGTGTTACTTTTAAGTTTTAAGTCATTTAAATGTTTGACTTTTAAATTTTGGTTGAATTTTGTTATCTGATCTGATAATTAAAGATGAGAGTAATATTTTTGACGACTGAAAAGTACTATAATGTGTACATACAAAAATGGTTGTTAAGAAACTTAAGTCTACGTACTATTTCTATATACTTATTTGAATATTACACCATTAGAAAAAGAGGGACTGAAAAGAAGGTGAGAAAAATTACAAGTAGAAGCTACCCTCTTATGACAGGCATCACAAAGGCATATAGAAGCAATTGATAGAAGTTGTGCATCTTTCATTTTTTTCTCACCTGCCCAAAATTACCGTTTCAGTCAAATGACGTTTGAAACTTCATCATTTTGTTGATTTATAGCAGTAATTTCATCTCCCATATCATTTGGGATTAGCAGTGTCATCAGGTATTCATGTATTAGCGACGGCATTAATTTTAATATATTTTTCATGCATGGTTTACTTGTTCTTGTTTTGAGTTATATGAGTATGAATTGGAAGAAAACATGTATCTCAATTGCAAAACAAAATTCAGTGTGAATGAAACTTCCACCTCTGACGAAGATATAAAATGTGTTTTGTTATAATTTCAAATAATCGCAATCTAATACAATGGAAACGTAAACCAAGCATTACCTTCCACAAACTAAGAATGCACAGGTAAGGCATGTCCATTCGACAGACATAATAGCTTAATATCTCATCTTGTTGTTGACACAATCGACAAACCTACAAAGGAAATGAACATGTGGTAAAACATGTGCAAGGTATTCATTTAAAATTAGATATAAATAAGTATCGTTTTAAGCCAGAAATATGAAAACATTAACGCTGAAAAGAATGGGAAAAATGTATCAGTTAGCAAGCACGGCCAATAAATGAACGATCCACCATCTAGAGTGAAAATGCACATAAAGGCATGAAGGAGAATTAGTCACCTAGCAGGACATATAATTAAGTACGCTTTGAAGCACTAGAGCACTGAGATGAGTGATTAAAAACAGTGTTGAGTATTCCATTGGTGTGAGGATCTAATCTCTCTACATAATTTAAATTCTAAATATGGCTAACCTCAGCCTAAAATTGAAGAGAAGTCAGTTTGATGCAATGAAGTGAAAGAAAAAGAGTAGCTCATTCCCATATATAGCGCATATGTTTTACCATTTTGGTTTTTGTGGAATCCATTCAGCTTGATCAAAAAGTGTGATAAAAACACTATAACGATCTTAAAGTCCATCATTACTAATAGTTTTGAAGAAGCCCCAAATCCCGACGACAATCAGTCAAGGTTTTTTCCTTTTCAGCAGAAACGGAAGAAACGAAAAGGGAAACGTCGAGGGGTAATGAATATTGAAGATGGACACATGTCCTCTTTATGTGTGCCGACGTGCCTTTGCTGGAGAGATCCCTTTCTACTTTTATATAGTAGATAGATAACATAATCAACATGAGTATTTGCATCGCATATACACACGTTTTACCATATTTAGCTAACTAACCATCGAACTGTTGAATTTTTCATAAACCGTTTTTAACCCTATAAAGCTAAAGCTTAGGTTATATGCATGTAGAGTATTTACACATGTGATGTAAGAGACGAAAATATAAAACAATTGTTGTATTGTGCGGACTATAGATATAATATATACTTATATGTAGTAGTATCTGCTTTGGATTCGACCTACACCTATAGCGAATGGAGTCGTAGATGTATTGATTATTTGTTATCAGGGTTGAGGAAAAAGAAAAAAGTAGAGATAAGTTGTTTTTGAGAGTGAGAGAGAAACAAGTTGAATGTTCTTTTAGTTTTCCGGTTTCTCATTTTTTTGTTTGAAATTTGAGCTAACAGATCTCATTATTTTCTACTTTTGAGGTTTGATTTCAACTTTTTTTTATACAAATTAAAAGATTTTGTTTCTGTTTTGCATGTTGAGATCTGAGTTTTTATTGTGGTTTTCACAGGTGACGAAAATGTCTGAACTACCGCCGAGGATCTTTGCCGCCGGTGAGGAGCCAGTTGGGATTAGGGTAACTTCATATGGGCCTTCTAATGAAATTAGGTCTATTATGAATGCATTAAAAGAAGATGAACGGGATCTGATTTGGGAGTCAAGTTTAAGAAAGTTCGTTTCCACTGCGGAGCAGCCTTCTTACTCGGGGAGATTTGTTCGATTCTTAATGTCGCGACAGCTTAAGGTTTAGAAAAATCATGAAATCTGGTTCTTTTTTGCTGGCAAGCCTGTCAGATTCTCTTTGAGAGAGTTCGCCATTGTCACTAGTTTGCCATGTGGCCAGTTTCCGATTAAATCGAAGAAGAGGCTGAAGAACAACATATATTTGAGACGCCATATTGGCCTTCTCTATTTGGGAAACTGGATTTTGTATCTGTTGCTGCGGTGATCAAGATGTTAAAGCGGAAGACGGTGACAGACAAAGAGACGAGAATCAAGTATGTTTTGTTAGCTCTTTTGGCTTTGGTTCTCTTGCCGACGACTCACCAGCCAAATATCGTAAAGGAACATGCAGAGGAAATTAAAGATTTAAGGACTTTTTTCGCCTATCCTTGGGGGAGGTTAGCTTTTGATATGCTGATGACTAGCATCAAATAGAGGAATGAGATAACTTTGTCGCAATCTACTATTGCGATTAAAGGTTTTGTTCATGCAATTCAGCTTGTGATGGTTGAAGCGGTGCCTGCATTGTTAGAGGTTATTCAGGATAACTTTACTTCGAAGTCTGAGTCCGATGGGGAGTGGGATAAGGAAGAGCCGAGGGTTAAAAAAATAAGTCTAAGTCCTTCTCACGCTAGAGATTTACATGAAGAACCGTTTGTAAATTTGCTTAGCCTACTAATATTTTGGTTTATTGTATTATGATATGTTTAGCCGGCTACGTAATAATTAGCACATGTTTTCTATCTTTTTATATATGTTTAACTTCTGGCTGCTAATTGTTGTTCTTTACATGTTTATAGATGGCCGTTGATTGCATTATAGATGATGATGGCGAAGAAGAACTTGATGAAACAGTGCTAGGATGGTCCGACGAGGGACAAGATGCTAAGGTTGATAACATGTTGCGACTTATCAACGAGGAAAAATGTTTTTGTAACTCAATGTTTTCTGGTGGAGCCACTAAGGCTGATGTTGTTCGTATGATAAAAGAGGTTAAAGAGAAAAACGCTAAAGGGAAACAGAAGAGAGCTTTAGTCAGTACTGATATAGCAGAGTCAAGCCTTACAGGTGGTGTAGATACGGGGTTGATAGCTAATGATGTACAACTGATGGTGGATGCGTTGGTTGATAAACTCATAGGAGAAATTAAGCGAGTTGAGGAGGAGGTAACTGGTCTCAAGACTGCCATCACATCATTGGAGACGGACATTACACTTGAGGTCAGTCAACAGTTTTTGAAGATGAAAACTGGAGTCCTTGATGGTCTCATTGCGTTTATGGACAAAGCAAGTACCAATCTTCAGAAACAGAATACATGTGAAGAGAGGAGCAATGATAATGATGGCAGTAGGAGACCATCGCAATCTGCTATATCTGCAGGGGAGGAGCATCCGTGTAAGGTAATTTTTTTTACCATCAAGACGTTCATTGTGCCATTGCAACTGTATTTGGAGATTTGAAATCCTTTCATATGGATACTGTATGGGTTTGATCGAATATTTTATTTTTTATTTAGTGTGCTACTACATTAATTGACTATTTTATATGTTGTTGGCACAGGCTGCTGTCAACGGGGATGAAAATTGTTTAAATGCTGGTAATTGTTCTGAGGTAGGTGACCATATAATTCTCCATTATCTGATAGTTGAAGTAAGATAAAATTAAGTAATGTATCGTTTACTTTTCCTATAGCCATTGCCACACTAATTGGTCTATTTGTTTATTCCTTAGGGGCCTCTTGGAGTGGGTAACCCTGTTGATCAAGATGGTACTAATGGATTAGGCATAACAGTAGTAGATGGGAACGAGGTGGGTCTCTACTTACATTTCTTTCATATATTGCAAAACTATTTTTAAGTAACCTTAATTATTGCAGGCTCTTCGCCCCAATTTATTGTTGCCCCCATCATTCTCTGTTGGACTTACACAAGAAGAGAATGGTAAATCTGTGGAGGGTTCTGGTTCTGTTGGGGATATACATGAAAGCGATGAAATTGTTTTTGCACAATTTTATCGCAAAAGCAAGAGACATAAAACCATTCCTGCTAGCCTTGCTCAGAACTACCAATGTGACAAAAGGTTTCTGCAAAGGGCAAGGGAATCTCATTGGTTTGGGGTTGGAGATAGTGAAAGGGTTGATTATTCTGTGAAATTTGGGAAACTTGTTGAGAAATTGAAAGTGGCCTCGTAAGTTCTTCTTTTTGCATATCAAATTAATATAAATCTAATGTTCTGGTAATGAGGTAACTGTTAACATGTTTATCCGGTAAGTTCAAATATAGAGTAGGATAATCACTTGTGTATATGTTTTAGTATTTGTAGCTGGTTAATTTCAATAATAGATATATTACATTTAAGCTACGTTTAAATATGTAGTTATGTATAAGTTGCATTGTTAGTTGTTTGATCTTGACGTTTCATTAAGGCTCAACAAGATTTTGTTATAATTAGCACATGGTTAATTTTTTTCATAGCTGGTTGGTAGACATAGGTATGAGAATGATCAGTTATGGATGGCTACTCTGCTCTATAACCGGATATAGTCAGTATTGAACATACTTAAATAAGCTTGTCTGTTACTCATGTATCATGTATAATTGTTTTGTTTATATTTTTGTTTTGTTTATTTTTTTTTGGTTTCAGTACTCTTTCCATTTTTGGCCTAACTGTATCCGCCAAAGATTTCTCTGAAATTACTGGAAAAACGAAATCTATGCATCCTAAGGTATTCAGTTTAAATCTTTTTTATTGTATATTGTTATCTTGCTAACTTAATTGGGTTCTTTATTTCCTGTCAGGTGGTTAATATTCTTATTCAGCACAGTCGGTCTTTGTTGAGTAAACCAGGATTCCAGTTGTAAAAAAATATTGATTTCTTTGACACTAAGTTTGTGACTTTCCTTGTCAAAATTACACCAAATTTTCCAAGATGACAAAGAAAGATGGTCACCAGTTCCATAAGAATGTCTTAGAATGTTTCACAGGGGAAAATGCGAAGAATATCAAAGCGGATTGTTTTTACTTTCCATTCAATTTTGACAAAACTCATTGGGTTGGAATTTGTGTAGACTGTACATGTTCTACAATTTATATTCTTGACTGTGATGTGGCTTTGCGGTCTGACAGTGCTATCTCCAAGGAGTTGAATCCCATAGCACAGCTGTTCCCTGCGTTACTTAAACAGGTTGGGCGTAACCTAGTGACTAAGGACTTTAAGCCTTTCAATGTGGAGCGACCTCGGACTCTTGCTTAGAATGGAAAGCATTCTGACTCTGGTGTAACGGCAGTCTTATTGATGCAAGCACATGCCATTGGTGGTTTGGAAATTTGTCGCTCTATCTCAGCTGTAGGTGGAGAAACTTGCAGTGATGATGTATGAGACTAATTATGATAAACTGTAGATTGGAGTGATCTTTAGTTCTGCAGTTCGGATTTCAGATGTACGTGGAAGCTTGTGGTGGGTTCTAGATCCCGTTTATCCTTTGTATTATTCTAACTTATAACTCTTTCTCGTTATGAAGTTTAACTGAACATTTTAATGTCGTGATGTAATATTGTTGTGTTTCTGTTATTGGACTCTGTAGAGTAAGACCATTTGTTGCTCTGTAAACAGTTCCTCTAGAACAGTTCGAGCTCCCATTATCACTCGCTCTGTTATTAGCTCTGCATATACCGAAGATACATTAGTATAGATGTCTTATTGTTTTTATTTGTAAAATTTGATATAATATTTACCAAGATAGGCGGCACGGCTATAAGCTGCATTTTCCCCAGCCTCGTTCTCAGGGAGATAAGTGATTCCACGGATAGTGAATGATTTCCTACACTGGAATTCGTAGGTACTGATTCAGCTCCAATGGTAGCACATAGAGTTATTTCCAGGTATACAAACCGGCAGGACATAAACTCAGCAACATCTTCATCTTGCGTATAAGATTTCCGTTGGTGGGTCACTGTTGCGTATAGGATCTGGCATCCACTGAGGCTCTCTGTAGGTTAACATCATTGGCGTTTGTGGCCCAACACCTAACCTTCTCCGAACTATTCCCATCAATGACTCAAAGCTTTCTGTGTCTTCTATGAACACTCCGTTTCCTAGGTCACTTACGGCGCTTCGAAATTCCCTGACAGCGTAGTCCCCTTTAGTCCAATCTCCCTTCAACAGGCGAACTAATCTTGCCATCTTACCGGAAAAAAACAACCATTAAAAGTTAGCATGTAATAAGACATTACACGGCAACAAACTACATGTAAAGAAAGATTTCCGTTCTCTCAATCTTAAAGATTGTATAATGTTTCTACATTTATAGCTTTAAAAAGAACCAAAAAAACTTGAAGGCAACATAGATATGGTGGGGACGACCTTTACGAGATAGGTGAGCTCCGAGTTTATGTTCCCTTGGCTGTTTTGTTGAAGATTTGTGTGAAATATCTTTTTATGTGTATAAGTACTTCTTCTCCGGCAATGTTCTTTTATAGACGGACATAACGATGATAACATATATACATACAGCAAAATTTTTTTGTATATATCTATACCAAAATCTTAAGCGTATCGGCAAATAGATGTTAGCCGTTTGTGTCAGAATGTTTTGTGGATGAGAATTGTTCTCCTCCTACCTATGAAGTTCACAGTGACCTACGCAAGATATCTTCTGTGGCTACTAGATTTTTTGGTCTTCTCGATGAAGAAAACAGAACCGGTAAGGTCAGTTTCGTCTTTTCTTTGGTTTGTGTCAGATTTCGATATCATTTAAAACTTTTCACTGCTATTCTCTTAATTATTGAATTGTCTATGGTTATCTGGTTCTTTAACTCTTTTAGTTTTATAAGATAAATTTACGTTGGCTTTTATACATAAATTTTATCAATACAACATAGATATTGTCGAAGACAATAACGTATTTTAAAGAAAAGAATAGTAAATCATTATATGCCATAAAGTCACTAAAATAAGTTGTGAACTTCACATTATTTTAAAGAAAAGAATAATAAATCGTTATATGTTAGAAAGTAATAAAAATAAGTTGTGAGTTTCACATAAATAAAAAAATAACTTCGGTTATCATTTGACAATTTTTTATTTTAGAAAGTTTTCTCTTTCATATTCAAATCTTATAAAGACATTTCTAGGACACTTTCATGTTGACCACTAATAAAAAAATACTGATACAGACATAATACAATTGCAGATCAAATCTAAATCAAATGATGTGAGGCTAAAGGCGTCTTAGCGTCTATTTAATACTAGCCTATAACATGATTTATCCGTGTATATTCTATTGTAGGTGTGATTCCAAATGATGAATCTTTCACATGCCACGAAAGTAAGAGATGAGATGGTGATCATCCCGATTTACTAACGCCATAAGTCTCTAGTCGTCCCAGTGGAACGTTTATTAGTTAAAAAGGATCTTCACCGGGAGATCTGAATTTAAAGGGGATAGCAAAGGGGGAGTAACTCCAAAAGCCCCCACCTTCACATTTTTATTCAGATATGCCCCAAGCTTAAAATCCATTTTTCTTTTGATTTTTTTTTAATTCAAAAAACGGTTAAATACGAAATTACCCTTAATGAATCTGCAAATTTACCAAGAAAACCGAAAAAAAAAAAAAAAAAACTGTTGAAGATTTTTCTAAGAAAAATCAAATTAAACGGAAAGAAAAAAAAAACCGCTCTTCTCTCCCTCTCCCTCTCGGACTAAATCTCTCGTGTTCTTCTTCTTCAAGATTTCAGTTTCTTATTTGCGAAAAATCGAAAACCAAACCTTAACAATTTCGTCTATCTCCCGAATTTTTCTTGTTCGCCGGCGTCGACTCCATCACCGTGGACTGCGACGGTGATTTTTCTTGAAGGTGAGTTGCGATTTTGGTTGCAAGAAGGGGATTTCCATTTCAGATTTCTGGGTTGAGATTTTGATTCCGATTTCGAATGGGTTTCCATTTCGAATTGGTTTTTGGTTGCAAGAAGGGGATTTTGATATGTAATCGGGTTTTGATTTTGATATATGTATCGGTTTGAAATTAGGGTTTGAAAAAAAATCAACTTGGGGGTTTTGATTTGTATGTGGTTTTGAGGTTTTTCAGATTTTGATATGAAGAAATTGGACAATGTAGATTTTTTGATTTGTCTTGATTTGTCTGTCTTGATTTGTCTTAGTGTGAATTGTTGATTTGTCTTGTTTTGCTTCTAATGGTCCGTTTTGGGTTTTCATATGAATTGAGAAAAGACGTTTTGATTATGGTGTTGTGGATTTTGCAGAAATGGGTCCTAGGATGAGGAAGGGAGGTTCTAAAAAGATTGCAAAGGAAAAGGAGAGTTCCAAGGAAGGGACTTCAAAAGGTCCGATCCCTTCAGAAGAAGTTGAAGAATGCATTACTGTTTCGGAGGTATGTGATTTCTAATGGTGTCCAAAGATTCGAAATCATTGGAAAGTAACTAAGTTTCAACTGCGTCGTAGCTTCATCTATCATGATCTTTCTCCTAATTCCGTCAACCAAGGCCGAATAAGTCACCTCCTCCGGTGCACTCCGTATCGCTAAACTCTTAATTTTATCTCCTTTTGAACTCCATCTTGCGCAATCACCTTCCATTGAGTAACATCCTCCATAATCAAAACATATGATTGTGCAATTCATTGTCATGTCCCCTGCAGTACCAAAACATATGTACCAGTTATTCTCGATACTACTTGTTCTACCAGTTATTCTCAGTAGTACCAGTTATACGTATAAAAATTAGGTCCGATTTTGTTTGCTTTATAATGATTCAGCTGCCACAAAACCTAGCACATTACCCTAATAAACTTATAAAACAAGTCCAATACCCAGAAACACAGATATCCAATATCCAAATTTAATTTACAAACAAATTTCCAAAACTAGAACAAAACCTAATGTAACCCTATAAACATGAAACTTGCTAAACAATGAAATATCATACCTTAATTTAGAAGACTCACATGTGCAAGAATGAAACAACTCTTAATCCTTGCCTCTGTTTTTCGTAACTCCTACATGAAGAAGAAGATGGACTAGGGCAAAGAGGCTTCAACGAGATGGAGAAGAAGAAGGGTGATGGCAAAGAGATGATGAGATGAAGAACACAGAAGAAGGACGAGGAAGAGAAGTGAAGCAGATCCGAAGAAGAAGAAGCAGAGCTCTGTTTTTTTTTCAGCGACAGGAGAGACAGAGGAGAAAGAAATCGACGGGAAAGAGGAAGAGAGAGAAAGAGTATGTGGTTGTTTTTGATTGGTTGAAAATTAATTTGGTTGGTAAAAAATTTAATTTGTTTGGTGGATTATTTAATTGGATGTTTATATATAATAATAATAAAAAAGAAGGGTAAAGTTGTGAAAGGAAAGATTGAGGGGCTTTTAGATTAGCAAAGGGCTTTAAGAATTTTTTTTGCCCATTTGGGGCTTATGAGGTTTTAGTCCATAGCAAAGTCAGTGCTCGTGGTGGAGTAATTAGAAGCCAATTCTCATTCCCCAAAATTTGTGTGTTCGTTGTTTCCTATATGTATAAGTGTTCCAGCTTGTAGAAGTTCCCTTCCAAACATAAGAGATTGCGAGCCAAATTAAAGTAAGGTTGTGTTCCCTGTGGTGCTTCAAATATGTTACCATACGAAAAAGAACGTGTTTTGAGAACCTGATACATTAAACTCTGGGGACGACGACGTAGAAGTTTCTAAACTTGGTTAGCTAAAACGCCTCATTGCTCTAACATGTTGAGGAGCTGAAACGATTGATTCACAGACAATGTTGAATCACCATAATAATCTATTGATTTGGTTAGATCGATTTAATGAGTAGCAAATCATCTTCGCTGATATATGCCTTTTCTTTACATTAGAGTGATTTCATGGAGAAAGAATGCTCAAAGTCCAGTCCATTGTTCTTCTAGCTAATCAGTTTGATTTTAAATGCTTGCTACCCCTCTTTATACTGCCGATTACATGAAGAGATAGTTGAAAGGAACCTTTTTTAACTCTTGTGTAGCAAGAACTGCAGAGTCAAGAAACTCATTCGTGTTCTTAACATTTTGCAAAAATCCCACCTCTTATTTATGATAAACTTTTGCCTTGCATCTTCCATCCATTTCGGTTTCGCTCGGAGTAGGTACTGAATGTAAGAGTCATAGAGATTGTGGCGGTCGCTCGCTCACTCCGACTTCGCTCGGTGTAGGTTCTGTATACTACAAACCTAATTCCGAGTTAGACAGACAATATTTCAATCGTCGCAAAGGTTGCATTCATACAAAGGTACCCATCCAATTTCTCTTTGTAAATTTTAAGGGTTTCAAGATATGCTTTCAAGATATTAAAAAACTGATTTAGATTTTCTTTGTGCCAGCTTGGAACTTTGGTGGACCAGTGATATTTTAGAGGCCTGTATAATTAGCATCTGCTAGCTTCCTCAGGGTGATGAAAATCTTTCAATGTAGATATTTTGTTTCTTTGCAATGTTGGAGAATGTAAAAATTGAGAAGACCAAGATGCAAGAATTGCTCAAAGAAAAAGACAAGTTCTTTTGAACCAGACTTAAAGATGAGAGACATTGAACAAGAGGAGCTTAAGGTGGCCTTCAGAAAGTGCATAGTATTAAGGGACTCAAACTTAATATGGTATGATCTTGAAAATATACTTCTCGCTTGGATTTAGATCATCTGACATATGTAAACCATCCTTTGATTTTGACTTGGTTGGTGGTTCCTTTAGTTTCTAAGACTTGATAATAGTTTAGTCAAAGATTTGAGATTAGGACTAATATTGATATATGACTGGTTTCTCTTTTGTGAGTAATAGATTGTCGACGTCGTTCCAGGAAAAAAATCATGAACCCTAACAGTAGTTGTTGATACGTTAATTAAAATTGTCCAGTGATCTATTAACAAATCTTGTCAGTGTAGCTTCCACATATTATTTCGATGTGCTTGCTACTTGTATTCTCATGTTTTCAAATGTACATCGTCTGATGTCTTATGCTCCATGGTCTTTAAAAGTCATGTATTTGTTTTCATTAGGATGTGCTTAAGATTTTCTCAGAGTTTGGGACGGTTGAAAATATTATAAACTTTGTCTAGGGTGTGAAGAATAACTATACTTAATGCTTGAAATTGTATGCTTCTATTTTTTTGTTTGGATTTGTGACGAGTCTTTCTATCAATATTCTTATCTTTTTAACATCCCAGGAAGGGGAAGGTGTTTGGCTTTGGACACCATGTGTACGCTAAATTCATCACAAAGTCGCAGATAAAATATTTTCTTTGTTGGAAGGGATCCTCTAATCAATGTACGCGATGTCCCCATAGTTCATGCTTATACTTAAAATCAATGCACACCTTTTTCAGTTTAGTTGAATTTTCTCCATGTTTCCTTTAAGAAAATGTGGTTGACATATATACTTCTGATATCTGCAGGTAATTGTCACTCTCAAGAAGGCAATTTCCTATGATGATTACTTTGTTAAGAGGAAGCTTTATCCAAATGTTCATTTCTACTCTACACTACTATACAGGTAAAAGTTTGAATTCATGTTATGTGTTCTCATCGAAATCTATAACCTTGGACTATTAAAATAGGACAATGGGATTTCCACCAGAATTCTTCACGGCCTTATTTGTTGTCCCTCACATGATTGAATACTTGTTGCGCTGAAAAGAGTCGTTGGATGATCCTGACACCAAAACCATCAGACCAAAACAGGTTAGTTTCTTTCCAAGAATAGTTCATATTCATATTAAATGGAGTATACTTGTTTGTTTGGAGCAGGTTGCTACCTGAAAAAGCTTGGAGAGTGAAGAAACTTAAGTAAGATAAACCACCTGTTCTTGACATACTTGTTTGTTTTACACTGGCTTTTATCTTTAGGGAAAATATTCATGCGTTTTCTTGGTCATTTTTTTGCAAATTTAAACCGACTGTTCTTGACATAGTAGATATCAACTTTTCACTGGGCAATGAGACACATCAGTTGTGGCATTTGTCTCATTTGAATTGGGATACTTGAAACATTAAATTGCCTTTTCATAGGTTAGTTTATCGTGTAGCTTTATATCAAATTTGAATAGCTCAACTTTTGTATGAGGGTATTTTCCCTTTTTTCTCCATCTCACTATGCAATAATATTAATTAAAGAGCTTATGTGTAGCTTAAAGTTGAAAATAAGAATGAAATTTGATTGCGTGTGATTGCTTAAAGTTGAAAATAAGAATGAAATTTGATTGATGAAAATATTATATTCTTTGTGGATTCTTACTTTTTCTGTATCTTTTGCCTAGGCAGGGACAAAACAAATATTTTAAGATAGTAATTTGAATCTTTATGTTCAACATAAACCAATTCTTTTTTTTTTTATCGTCCACAAACCAATAATTTATTTAAATTAACAAACACGTAATTTTAGGTCGAGAAAAAATTTAGTTAATAATTTTTATTCAAAATAATCTTTTATATGTATATGATTTAGCGTCGTTATAGAACAAAATTTACGTAATTTTTATTCGAAATTATTTGATTGCATTGTTAAATAATTTTAATATAGTTTACATAAACTTTGGAAGCATGTATCCATTTTAGAATGTCACAACATCTAAACATTATTAAAATTCTGACGAAAGTGTTGCCATTTTATATCATATTAATGATTTTAAATTTATTGTTTAATTTTGAATTTTTAAATCTCTTATATATTAATTGGAATGATTTGCTTAGGTGTCTTCACCAAAATCACTTTCCCAATTTAATTGTGACATGACATTGTAAAAAATGTGACATATCATTCTAACCCATTAATCCCTAACTAAATTAGCCCAAACTCATTAAGAAATTAATCTCTAACTAAATTAGCCTAAATTCATTAAGAAAATCTGTCAATGCTTTATTAGTCCAATTATCGGTTAAAAAGACAATATGAATATTGTTTTCACAATCACACACGGCTATAGATATTGATATCTTTAGCTATATATTAATAAAGTACATAAGTTGAATATTATATGTACATGTAACTAGGTGTTTTTTCAATTTTCTTGATTTTAATTAAATTTTAGGAAAATTAACCACACTTTTACATGAGAAAAAAAATTATTCTTTTATTGCAATTAGTCCACTAAAATTTATATCCACTAAAATTAAGGGACAATTGCAAATACCACTTTTGTGTTTATATTTGCAATAATACCACTTAGGAGTGTCCATTTGTAAAATGTCTCTAATTATGGATTTTAAAACCAAAATCTTAAAATTATAAACCCTAAAAAATATTTTGACCCCTAAAATCCCTGAAAACCTGAAAACTAAACTCTAATACAACATAGTTAATCCAAACATAGACGATATAATGATTTTTTTTTTTGAAAAAGTGGCATTTTTGCAAATTTTTTGAAAATGTGGCATTTTTGCAAATTTTTAAAAATGTGACATTATCTCTCAACAATCACAAGAGGACGTCTTATTGACAAAGTCTTATTGACAAAGTCATCTTGACATACGAGGGTGATAATATTATCCACGTATTACAAGCAAACATCGGCACTACCTCAACCACTTTTAGGATAATATGTTCCCCACGAAAGTAATATTGACCGTTGTATTGACATCCACTCGTGCTTATCTAAAGCAACGGAGTAGAATCTTGACTTCTCGGATGGAGGATAGAAATCAGAACTTATGAAAGAAGTTTGAAGGTCCGGAAAACTAAAGGATTTATAAAGACATTTAGAAAGAGAAACTTAGAGAAAGGTTTTTAATGTTTTCCAAACTTGATATTTTACAATGGGGTACACACATATTTATAGGTGAGGATGAGTGCGCTGACATAAGCGCTTACCTCAGCAATGACATCATTGCTTACATCATGCTTACATAAGTAGCGATTACATCATCGCTTACATCATCCTTACATATTTATTTATTTTATATTAAAAAAAACACTTAAAAGTACTTAAAACACACTGAAATCTTAAAACACACTGAAATCTTAAAACACACTGAAAATAACTTACTTAGTGGTCCATCTCAAATTTGATGATGTGTTTGTCGCAGCAGCCATAATGATCGCCTGGGCATTTGTATTCCATTTCTGGTTCTTCGTATTGCTTCTGCGAATCTTCGTTGACATTGATGCCGAACATCTTGCCAATTTCATCAATACTCATCGAATCATCAGGAAGTTGTGCATCTTGGAAGTATTCTGGCTGGTTTTCTTGAGACGGTGATTCTTGCTTGATTGAATTTAGAATTTCGGGGACGTTTGGCGTATTTTCCATGTTCTCCATGAAGAACTGTAGGTCTTCGTCTAGGCTCATTTGATAACTTACTGAATAGTAAGTCCAATTTGGGATGAAGGGTACCGAAAAAGTTTGCATGCCGTTGTCGAGGCGAAAATCTTCCGTATGCTTTATTGTCATTGACATTGAAATTAGGACGACCCCCTCCATGGTAGTCGTTGTGATGAATGAGAGTCGGTAGCGCATGGATTTTCCCGGACTTGGTGTTGACTTGAACGGGCTGATGGAAAAAGTAGATCGTGTGAGGGTTAAAGAAAGGATTAAGACCTCCTTGACCTTTTAGCTTCTTGAATGGTAGGCTTATTGCTTTTGCTGATCTTCGTAACTTTCCACTCCAGACGGGTAGGGGTGCAAACCATGTTAAGAATGTTGAAAAACATTCCTTGTAACCTTGTTGAGCATTGATGTATTGATATAGCCATTGTATATCAAAAGCAATATCTATTGTGTAAACCGAGCAAAGGTACCAGAGAAAACAAAGGACTTCTTCTGGCATGTTGGCGGTTCCGAATCTGTAAAGATGTGCGAACGGATAGTCCGGGTGAATCCCTAATGGTGAGATATGATGACTGTTGGTTCCATATTTTGACAGGATGACAGATTGGTAGTAGAAGATCTTATCGTTAAGATGCTCGTGTAAAGCTTTCCTGTTGATAAGCTGATGAGCGTCTTCTGGCATGTTGGAAGTGACGTCGTCATGTTGATAAGCTGGCTTGCCATCATTTGTATTTTTTTTACTGGGTTTCAACTGAGCATGTCAGCAAGAGTATTCTTTGTGCCCTTTTAATAGGACTCGAAATCATACTTTGAGAACCATTCACTCCATCGCAACAACTGCTGATGTGGGACAATCAAAAGAGGACGTCGTATTGACAAAGTCATATTGACAGACGAGGGTGATAATATTATCCAGGCATTAGGAGCAAACATCGGCACTAATCTGGCCATTCAAAAGCTCAACCACTCTTAGGATATGTTCCCCACGAAAGTCATATTAACCGTCGTGTTGACATCCACTCGTGCTTATCTAAAGCAACAGAGCAGAATCTTGACTTCCGGGATGGACGATAGAAATCAGAACTTATGAAAGAAGTTTGAAGGTCCGGAAAACTAAAGGATTTAGAAAGACATTTAGAGAGAGAAACTTAGAGAGAGGTTTTTAATGTTTTCCCCTTGTATTGCATGAGCACGATTTTTTGGACTTCGAACATTTGATTGATAGATCTAGCCTGCAAATATTTAGGATAGCTATTTTGATTTATCTATGAACTCCATCCAGAATTCCTTTTGCTTGCACAGTTTGTCGGGAGTTCTGAAGACATATTGGTGGATTTGGCCAATCAAAATTTCTTCGATCGTCTAGTGTGTTGATCTCTGATATATAGCTTAGTTTGTTGTCTAAGATAATCATCAATGGAGTAGAGATACACCTGCTTCAGGCTTAGATTGTTGAGACCATTGAGAATATAGTACCTTCGAGTCTGTCGTTCGAAGTGCTTTGCTAGGTCTATCTTTTTCATTGAACAACATTTTGCTATAAAGAATTCTTCCTATAGTTGTTCTTTGAGATGTGTCGGCGTACCAATGAATTCTCTATGAATTTCTCTTAGAAGCAACAGTATCGTTGTCTGATAAACCTGCTGCTGTCTGTATCCACTGAGCGAAATCCACCATTCTTTAAGTGCGACTGAAAGCCTGGCAGTAAATTGTTGCATCACCATAGGTAAAAGAGATGTAATGGCCTCCGAATTCATCCACGCATAAAATTCTTCAAGACGATCATTCTATTTTTCAAAAGAAATGTCATCAAATGTGAACCATAACCTTCGAGGTGAATTATTGCGATGAAGCCTTCACATCTCGTTATGCCTCGACTTCATTTGGTAATCCGAGTCCTCGAACAACACGAACAAAACCACAGAGACTTAAGGATTCAGAATTCCAGATCAATCCATCTAAACGACCAACTCTCACGTCATCCTCAAGTCACGAGTCTATTGAAGATTAAAGAGAAAAGGGGAAGGATATCGGAAAAGAAAAGAAAATAATTGAATTTTTGATGACCTTGCCGACGACGCTGTTCAGAAAACTGCAAAAGATCATCAACCTTCAAAATTGATTACGAGAATAGAACATTTCTCTGCTTCAAGTTCAAATTCAGAAGAAAAAGAATCTTTACCAAAACAGTTTGCTATAGGAGAAGGATCAACCACTCCAAAAGAAGAGCCTAACATCAACGAGGTTTATTCGACCGACAAAGACATGAATTATACACCCTCGAATCAAGAAATACCAACAAGGCAATTCACCTCGAAGGTTATGGTATTCACATTTGATGACATTACTTTTGAAAAATAGAATGATCGTCTTGATGAATTTTATGCGTGGATGAATTCGGAGGCCATTACATCTCCTTTACCTATGGTGATGCAACAATATACTGTCAGGATTTTAGGCGCACTTAAAGAATGGTAGATTTCGCTCGGTGGATACAGACAACGATACCGTTGCTTCTAGGATAAATCCATAGAGAATTCATTGGTACGCCGACACATCTCAAAGAACAACTACAGGAAGAATTCTTTACAGCAAAATGTTGTTAAAATGTTGTTCAATGAAAAAGAGAGACCTATTAAAGCACTACGAACGATAGACTCGAAGGTAATATATTCTCAATGTTCACAACAATCCAAGCCTGAAGCAGGTCTCTACTCCATTGACGATTATCTTAGCCAACAAACTAAGCTATACATCAGAGATCAACACCAAACGGTCGAAGAAATTTCGACTAAGCCAAATCTAACAATATGTCTTCAGTACTCTCGACAAACTGTGCAAGTAAAAGGAATTATGTATGGAGTTCATGGTTAAATCAAAACAGCTATCCAAAATATGTGGCAGGCCAGATCTATCAATCAAATGTTCGAAGTCAAAAAAATCATGCTCATATGATACAAGGGGAAAACGTCGAAGATTCAAGAAGCGACAGAGATTGTAACGCCCGTGATCCAAAAATAGGATTTTTGGTTGGGTGTCGATCGACACAACAGGTGTGTGTCGATCGACACGGGTGTTTGTTCGCGTGTTGGATTCGACCAGAGAGGTCTGTGTCGATCGACACAGTTTTTTTGTGTCGATCGACACGGTTTCGAAGTGAGAATTGGGAGTTGGTTTTGGTGGGTGTCGACCGACATGTGTGTGTGCGTCGATCGACACGGGTTGTTATCTCCTCGAGAAATCGAATAGTTGTGACTGTGTCGATCGACAAGGTGGGATGTGTCGATCGACAGGGGTCAAAAATCAGAATTAGGGTTTTGATTTCTGGTTCGGTTTGAGTTGGCCGGTTTGCGGGAACCTAGGGTTCCGTATAAAAAGGATTGGGACGCGTCTCAGTTCCTTTTTGGCCGTTTTTGGGATCAGAGAAAGGGTTTTAGGGAGTTTGAGAGAGAGGGAAGAGGATTGAGTGTTCTTCGAGGTTTTCTTGTGGAATTCTCTTGTGTTATCAATCCTAAACCTTGCTCTTGCTGGGATTTCGTGGGAGAGGGTCTGGAACGGAGTGGAGATCGATTTCTGGGCGAAATCTGAGGCTGAACTTTAGGGTTCTTCGCGTTCTTCGTTCATTCCTCTTCAGAAATCAGGTGAGTGCGTGACCATAGGTTCTCGGATGTAGGAATGGATGGAATACGTTGATTTCTGAGTGTTTTGGTGTGGAATAGCTGTGGATTCGTGCTGGAAAGCGATCTGTAGGCCTGAGATTCGTTCCATGAGAGGATAGGTTCGATCTTGGGGTTCTGCAGGTCCGTGTCGATCGACAGGACTGTTGTCTGTCGATCGACAGAGGGACAGAATTGTCTGTCGATCGACACCTAGAGGTTGTGTCGATCGACAGAGATGCTGCTGTCCTGTTTTGTGCTGTTGATTGTCTATGCATTGTTGAGTGATAATCCTGGTATTTGGTACATTCTTTCATTTGAGTAATTGACCTGTAGATGGGATGACCGTCTCACTGGGTATTTATGATAATACTCACGCATCTCGTTTTGCCATGTGATGCAGGTAAAGAAAAAATGTGATCGTGGAATCGGGCAAGGAAGAGAAAATGATCCAGCGTCTCGGTTGATTGCGTTTATGTTGAATTGCTAGGATGTTAGCGTGGGTTAGTGATTCTGGAATTGAGATTGAACTGGTCTAGTTATGGAATTGGATAATTGTTTGAATTGATTTATGCTGGTTATGTGCGATTTGTTAGTTTAACACGTTTGCTGATAATTGTTGAGAATTAGTATTTATGGGAATACTAATTCAATGTTTTAAAAAAAAAAAAAAAACGGGTCTGGTTGTTTCAATTTTGGTATCAGAGCCCTTACGGTTCTAGGGCGGGTGAACGTAGTATGTTGGTTGATTACTTTTGAGAATTAGTCAATTGATTGTTTCTTGGGTTTGGAGTCCTGGATCATCTTCTCCGAGCCTTCAATATGATTCCACGGTATGTGTTTTGTTTTCTTTATGGCTTTCTGTTTCTAATGCCTAGTCTGCTGTGAGCAGTCAGTGGGAGATGGCTAGTGGAGTGAGAGGCAGAGGTCGTGGTGCCCGTGGGGATAGAGGGCGTGGTCGTGGCCGTGGTCGGGGACCGGCGGTTGATCCTGTTGAGTCGAGTGGGACTCAGGAGGCCACGCATGAGGAGGTTGCAGAGTCACAGATACCTCCAGAGCCAGTGGGTGGTACTGAGTTAGCCAGTGTGGCGCAGGGCCCAGGTGGGGGTCTTGGCGGGGGCGATGCTCAGGGTCGGTTGGACCGTTTGGAAGCGATGATGCTTCAGGTTCTTGAGCGGTTGCCAGGTGGGGTACCGGCTCAGGAACATGCTCCGGGTATGCAACCAGGGGTGGCTGGTGTTGAGCCGTTAGCGGCGGGTGTTCAGCCAGCAGTGGTCCGGGGGTAGCCAGGTGTGGCGGCTGCCGAGGAGGCTCCTTCCTACCTGAGGATTTTGGAGCAGATGCACAGGATTACTACTGGGTATTTCTCGGGCGGTGCTAAGCCTGAGGAGGCTGCTGCATGGAGGAGTCGTCTGGAGCGTAATTTCCAGGCGCTGAGGTGTCCCGAGGGATACAGGGTGGACCTTGCGGTTCACTATTTAGAGGGTGATGCACATCTGTGGTGGAGAGGTGTGACGAGCAGGAGGCCGCAGGCGGGTATGACCTGGGCGGATTTCTTGGCGGAGTTTGATGCCATGTATTTTCCGCAGGAGGCGGTGGACCGGATGCAGGCGCAGTTTTTAGCGCCGACTCAGGGAGTGAGTTCGGTTCGGGGTTATGATGAGCAGTTCGGTCGACTGTTGGTGTATGCTGGTAGAGAGTTTGGGAGCGAGGAGTCCAAGATCAGGAGGTTCATGCAGGGACTTCGACCGGTGCTGAGGACGCTGTGCAGGGCTCGTAAGTACGCCAAGAGGGCGGAGTTGGTTGAGACTGCGGCAGCCATTGAGGTTGATATGGGGACAGAGCTGGCTGCAGCGCTTAGTCCACCGGTGCAGCAGCAGCAGCAGAGGAGGCCGCAGCAACAGCAGGCAGGTGCGAGCCGGGGCGGTAAGCCGGCTCAGGGACAAAAGAGGAAGTGGGAGGGCTCTTCGGGTTCCGGTCAGAGGGCCCAGAGTGGTCAGAGTGGTACGGGGTGCTATGGTTGTGGGAGCACGGAGCACCGGGTGGCAGCTTGTCCGAAGAGGAGAGAGGTTCGGACTACACAGGCGTGTTTCCATTGCGGAGAGACGGGGCACATTAGGGTGAGGTGTCCCAAGTTGCAGATGGCAGTGGCAGTGGTGCAGCCGGTGCAGGAGGCGGTGGTTGATGTGCAACTGTTGAGGCAGCTTGCAGCGCCGCGTGTGTTCACTTCGGCGGAGACGGGGGGTCCTAGCGCCAGGCCGATCACAGGTACTTAAACCTTAACTTGGTGAATTTCCAATTTTTTAGCGTTGTGAATTGCTGTTTTGGGAGTCTTGTATCTGTGATAATACTTTAGGCTCTGTGACACATGAATGGTGTAGGGACCTTAGTAGTAGGCGGGCGTGATTCCCATGTCTTGTTCGATTCTGGAGCTTCGAATAGCTTCATTACACCGGAGTGTGCGGAGTGCAGGGGGATCCGGAGCGATTCCGGGGAGCAGCCGGGAGTGGTTAGAGTGGCTGGAGGGAAGACTTTGGCTACTTTCGGGCGGGCTTGTGGAGTAGATGTTCTGGTGGCAGGAGAGGTCATGCCGGCAGATTTGGTTATCAGTCCAGTGGAGTTATACGACGTCATTTTGGGGATGGATTGGCTGAATCGTTACAGGGTTCATCTGGATTGTCATCGAGGTAGAGTGGTGTTTGAGCGTGAGGCGGGGAGGTTGGTTTATCAGGGCATCAGGCCGATTTCCGGGAGTTTGATGATTTCGGCGATTCAGGCCGCGCAGTTGATTGATAAGGGCTGTGAGGCGTACTTGCTGACGATTGTGATGCCAGAGTCTGTTGGGGAGGTCGCATTGGTTGATATTCGGGCTGTCCGGGATTTCCAGGATGTGTTTCAGTCGTTGCAGGGATTGCCGCCGTCTAGGTCTAATCCTTTCACGATTGAGTTGGAGCCGGGGACTACTCCGATATCTAAGGCACCTTACCGCATGGCTCCAGCAGAGATGGCAGAGCTGAAGAAGCAGTTGGATGATTTGCTGGGTAAGGGTTTCATCCGACCGAGTAGTTCACCGTGGGGAGCGCCGGTGTTGTTTGTGAAGAAGAAGGATGGTAGTTTTCGGTTATGCATCGACTATCGGGGCCTTAACCGGGTTACAGTGAAGAACAGGTATTCTCTGCCGCGGATTGATGAGTTGTTGGATCAGTTGCGGGGGGCTACTTGTTTTTCCAAGATCGATTTGGCTTCGGGATACCATCAGATTCCGATAGATGAGGCCGATGTGAGGAAGACGGCTTTCAGGACGAGGTATGGACACTACGAGTTCGTGGTGATGCCGTTTGGGTTGACGAATGCGCCAGCGGCATTCATGAGGCTGATGAACGGGGTGTTCCAGGAGTACTTGGATGAGTTTGTTATTATCTTTATCGACGATATCTTGGTGTACTCGAGGACTCCGGAGGAACATGAGGTTCATCTGAGGTTGGTTCTGGAGAAGCTGCAGGAACAGAAGTTGTATGCGAAGCTCAGTAAGTGCAGTTTCTGGCAGCGGGAGATGGGTTTTCTGGGGCATGTCGTGTCTGCAGAGGGAGTTTCTGTGGACCCAGCTAAGATCGAGGCTATTAGGGATTGGCCGAGACCGAGGAATGCGACGGAGATCAGGAGTTTCCTTGGATTAGCTGGGTATTACCGGAGGTTCGTCAAGGGTTTTGCGAGTATGGCGTAGGCGTTGACGAAGTTGACGGGTAAGGATGTTCAGTTTGTGTGGTCTGCGGAGTGTGAGGAGAGCTTCGGGAAGCTGAAGGAGATGCTGACTAGTACTCCAGTTTTGGCGTTGCCTGATGCGGGCGAGCCATATGTGGTGTATACGGATGCATCTGGTGTGGGGTTGGGGTGTGTTCTGATGCAGCAGGGGAAGGTGATTGCTTATGCTTCGAGGCAGTTGAGGAAGCATGAGTGCAATTACCCTACACATGACTTGGAGTTGGCTGCAGTGATCTTCGCCCTGAAGATCTGGCGATCTTACCTTTATGGTGGGAAGGTCCAGGTGTTCACGGATCATAAGAGCTTGAGGTACTTCTTCACTCAGCCAGAGCTGAACCTGAGGCAGAGGCATTGGATGGAGCTGGTAGCGGACAATGATCTGGAGATTGAGTACCATCCGGGGAAGGCTAATCTGGTTGCAGATGCGTTGAGTCGGAAGAGGGTTGCTTCGGCTCAGGAGCGGGATTTAGAGGAGCTGGCGAGCGAGATTGGCGCGTTGAGCCTGTGTGTTCTCTCGCAGGAGCCGTTGGGGTTAGAGGCAGCTAACCGAGCGGACTTGCTGAGCAGAGTTCGGGTAGCTCAGGAGAAGGATCAGGGTTTGATTGATGCTTCTCAGCAGGCGGGTTCAGAGTATCAGGTCTCCGGGAGTGGGATGATACTGGTGAACGGTCGGGTCTGTGTACCCAAGGATGAGAGTCTCAGGCAGGAGATTCTGAGTGAGGCTCATTCGAGCATGCTGTCGATTCATCCTGGAGCGACCAAGATGTACCGGGACTTGAAGAGGTACTATCACTGGGTCGGGATGATGAAGGATGTTGCGAGTTGGGTTTCGAGGTGCAATGTGTGTCAGCTGGTGAAGGCCGAGCATCAGGTTCCGAGCGGATTGTTGCAGAGTCTGCCGATGCCGGAGTGGAAGTGGGATATGGTGACGATGGACTTTGTGACAGGGTTGCCGATCTCGCGGACTTATGATGCGATCTGGGTGATTGTGGATCGTCTGACCAAGACAGCACATTTTCTAGCCATTAAGAAGACTGATGGGGCTGCAGTGTTGGCTAGGAAGTATGTGCGGGAGATTGTGAGGTTGCATGGGGTGCCTGCGAGCATTGTGTCAGACCGAGACCCGAGATTTGCTTCGGAGTTCTGGGGAGCGTTTCAGGCTGAGATGGGCACGAAGGTGCATATGAGTACGGCATATCATCCTCAGACGGATGGGCAGTCCGAGAGGACGATTCAGACATTGGAGGACTTGCTGAGGATGTGTGTGTTAGACTACGGTGGTCATTGGGCAGATCATCTGAGCTTGGTAGAGTTTGCGTACAACAACAGTTATCAGGCGAGTATTGGGATGGCTCCGTATGAGGCTCTGTATGGGAGGCCATGTAGGACACCATTGTGCTGGACTCAGGTGGGGGAGAGGAGCATGTTTGGTGCGGATTTCGTTCAGGAGACGACGGAGAAGATCCGTGTCTTGAAGCTGAACATGAAACAGGCTCAGGATCGGCAGAAGAGTTATGCCGATAAGCGGAGGAGGGAGTTGGAGTTCGTGCTGGGAGATATGGTGTATCTCAAGGCAGCCATGTTGAGGGGTCCTAACAGATCCATTGCAGAGAACAAGTTGAGTCCGAGGTTTATGGGTCCGTTCAGAGTGGTTGAGCGGGTTGGGACGGTAGCTTACAGGTTGGAATTGCCACAGAGTATGGGGCTTTTCACGATGTCTTTCATGTTTCGATGCTGCGGAAGTGTCTACATGAGTCTGAGGAGGTGTTGGCTAGGATCCCGGAGGATCTTCAGCCCAACATGACATTAGCGGCGAGGCCTGTGAGGATTCTCGAGAGGAGAGTCAAGGTTCTGCGACGTAAGAGGATACCATTGGTGAGAGTCGTGTGGGACTGCGATGGTGTTGAGGAGGAGACTTGGGAGCCGGAGGTGAAGATGAAGGCCAAGTTTCCGAAGTGGTTCGAGAAGCAAGCGGAGGCTTGAGTTCTTTCTTTTGCTGGTGTTGGTTTTGTAGTAGCATGTGGCTACAGTTGTTGTATTTTCGTTTTGTTGTAACGATTGTACGTTTTGGGGATTAATAAGATATGTTTCTTATTATTGTTGGATCGTATGATGCGAGTTCTTATGTATAGTAACCTAGTGGGGGTTACAACGTTGTTGAGTAATTCCAGTGGGGAAATGTCATGGTGAGCCATGGAGGCGTGTTGGTCGATAGATGCCTATGGCGGCACGCTGCAGAGTATTGCTCTCTAGGGACGGTGGGTTCCTGTAGATATGAGGGATAGTGGATCTCTCCAGGGGATAGTGGTTTCCCTGCATGCATTCGAGGGGATAGTGGGCCTCTCTAGGGACGGTGGGTTCCTGTATACTTGAGGGATAGTGGATCTCTCCAGGGAATAGTGGATTCTCTGCATGCACTCGAGGGGTAGTGGGCCTCTGGGGACGGTGGGTCTCCTACATGTACTTTGAGGGATAGTGGGTCTCTCCAGGGAATAGTGGATTCTCTGCACACTGTAGCTCAAAGGGTGACGATCCTGCGAGTAGGTGTGGTGTATATGTGTACGAGTCATGAGTATGAGTATGAGCAATAGCGTCTGAGCAGGTTGCAAGTGGGCGACCGAATGGCCATCGGGGATCGAGAAGGATCTCAGGTGGGTTGACCGGTGGGGTCAGGTGTGTGGGTTGGATGGTAGGGTCTGGTCTAGGGTTAGTATTTGTGCTGGAACCTCGATTCGGGCAATTTCGGAGAGAAATGTAGCGTCCTGGTCGTGCATGTTCTTGTCTGATTGTTGCACAATCAGTTAGTCCTTTATGCCGGGTCTACGGTGGGTCGGACATGTTCTTGTCTGATTGTTGTTCGATCGATCGGGCAGACTGGGCCGGGACTACAGCGATACATTGTGGTGTATCTCCGGGAAGGTTGGGTCGGGTTTCTGAGCTTAAGTGGTGACCTTAGCACGGATCTGAGTGGTTATTGGCTTGTGATTCGAGGACGAATCCTTGTCAGTGGGGAGAATTGTAATGCCCGTGATCCAAAAATAGGATTTTTGGTGGGGTGTCGATCGACACAACAGGTGTGTGTCGATCGACACGGGTGTTTGTTCGCGTGTTGGATTCGACCAGAGAGGTCTGTGTCGATCGACATGGTTTCGAAGTGAGAATTGGGAGTTGGTTTTGGTGTTTGTCGATCGACATGTGTGTGTGCGTCGATCGACACGGGTTATTATCTCCTCGAGAAATCGAACAGTTGTGACTGTGTCGATCGACAAGGTGGGATGTGTCGATCGACAGGGGTCAAAAATCAGAATTAGGGTTTTGATTTCTGGTTCGGTTTGAGTTGGCCGGTTTGCGGGAACCTAGGGTTCCGTATAAAAAGGATTGGGACGCGTCTCAGTTCCTTTTTGGCCGTTTTTGGGATCAGAGAAAGGGTTTTAGGGAGTTTGAGAGAGAGGGAAGAGGATTGAGTGTTCTTCGAGGTTTTCTTGTGGAATTCTCTTGTGTTCTCAATCCTAAACCTTGCTCTTGCTGGGATTTCGTGGGAGAGGGTCTGGAACGGAGTGGAGATCGATTTCTGGGCGAAATCTGAGGCTGAACTTTAGGGTTCTTCGCGTTCTTCGTTCATTCCTCTTCAGAAATCAGGTGAGTGCGTGACCATAGGTTCTCGGATGTAGGAATGGATGGAATACGTTGATTTCTGAGTGTTTTGGTGTGGAATGGCTGTGGATTCGTGCTGGAAAGCGATCTGTAGGCCTGAGATTCGTTCCATGAGAGGATAGGTTCGATCTTGGGGTTCTGCAGGTCCGTGTCGATCGACAGGACTGTTGTCTGTCGATCGACAGAGATGCTGCTGTCCTGTTTTGTGCTGTTGATTGTCTATGCATTGTTGAGTGATAATCCTGGTATTTGGTGCATTCTTTCATTTGAGTAATTGACCTGTAGATGGGATGACCGTCTCACTGGGTATTTATGATAATACTCACGCATCTCGTTTTGCCATGTGATGCAGGTAAAGAAAAAAATGTGATCGTGGAATCGGGCAAGGAAGAGAAAATGATCCAGCGTCTCGGTTGATTGCGTTTATGTTGAATTGCTAGGATGTTAGCGTGGGTTAGTGATTCTGGAATTGAGATTGAACTGGTCTAGTTATGGAATTGGATAATTGTTTGAATTGATTTATGCTGGTTATGTGCGATTTGTTAGTTTAACACGTTTGCTGATAATTGTTGAGAATTAGTATTTATGGGAATACTAATTCGATGTTTTAAAAAAAAAAAAAAAAAAAAACGGGTCTGGTTGTTTCAGAGATGATTCTTCAGAAAAAAATGAAGCTTCACAAAAATGACGAAATGCTTCCTGTGCCACAAAGAATGGCATCTCGCGAAGAATTGTCCAAATAAATCTACCAAAAAAGGCAGTATCTGATCAATTTGATATCCAACATCGCTCTAGATATCGATCTTGACGGCCATGATTTGGAGTCGGTCCTATCCTATGATAGCGACGACAACGATGCCATTTGTGGTTACTCGGAATATGACAACTCTTCCCAAACATCTTTTGAAGACGAGAATGATTGTTGTTTTAAGATCACTAAGACGCTGGGACAAGACGAAATACAAGCACCACATTTACAGGTGACAATCTTTGACCCAGCATGCAAAGAAGATCCGGTTCATGTCATCGCATTTATCGACACTGGAGCCCAGATAACGATAATGAATCCCAAGATTCTCTCGTCCTCAATGTGGCTACCATATCAACAAGAGTTTCGAGTTGCAAACTCCGGCTCATTAACCATCAAGCTCAAGTTAAAGCCGATAACCATTGAACTCTTCCTAGAATGCCAGATTACTACTGGCATACTTGGATCCACTGCACCTGGGAAAGATCTAATCCTAGGATGGGATTCATATTCGATGTTTAAAAGGAACTTCGATATTTCAATCGAACCAGGAGAAATAAGATGGAAGGCTCTATACAAAGCCTTTACAACGGTACCACGACTATTCATAGTTGAAGAATTTAAGTCTGGCGTGTTCAACAAAATCAAAGAAAAAATGACAACACAGTCATGTGCTGATTGTCATACAGATTTCCTCCAAAGGTGCAAAAATCCACATTGGCTCAACAAGGACTTCTTTGTTTCTTTAGCATTCAAAGAAGACGTTTCACACCACTCCAACAAAAGCAAGTCATGCAGGATTGCCACCTACCCTATTACTACAGGCAAATAAAGAATGTGATCAACTAGTAGATCAATGAATTATTTCGGCAACTAATTCTCCATGGGCATGCAAAGCATTTTATGTCAACAACCGTGCCGAACAGGTAAGAGGAATGCTCAGACTAGTCATTGACTACAAACCCCTCAACCAATATCTACAAGATGTCAAATTTCCATTGCCAAACAAAAGAGCACTTCTCCAACATCTTCAAGGAGCAACGATATTTTCAAAGTTCGACCTTAAATCGGGATTCTGGCAACTTGGTGTTCATCCCGAAGAAAGATTCAAAACTGTTTTCTACCTACAAATCGCCACCTTCAATGGAACATCTTACCCTTCGGCCTCAAAACAGCACAATCCGTATTCCAGCAAGCAATGCTACGAATGTTCAAACCTGTTCTTCATATGTCTTTGATATACAACGATGACATCCTTCTCTTCTCGGCCGATGAAAAGGAACATATTCAGCAGCTTCAACAGTTTCAAAGCATAATCCAAGAGTACGGAATTATGCTCTCAGCCAAAAAGATGGTCATAGCCCAGCCCAACATTGACTTCCTTGGCATGCAGATTACAAACGGTAATTTTACACCACAAGCCCATCTTGCTACAGCACTTCTAGATTTTCCTGATGAAAATCTCACAAAGCGACAAGTTTAGCAATTCCTTGGCGTAATCAATTACGTTAGCGACTTCATCCCGTAATTTTCACTGCTGACAAGACCACTACAGAAGATGCTGAAAAAGAATCCACCCCAATGGACAAAATGACAGACTGAAGCTGTCAAAAGCTTGAAGCTAGAGGTGCAGAAGTTACCACCTTTAAAGATTCCTTCAACAGGAACACGCATTTTGCAGACTGACTCAAGTGACAAATATTGGGGAGCCATTTTATTTGAAGAAATAAATGGAAAACGTCAAATCTGTGGACACAAAAGCGGACGCTTCAAAGATTCTAAACCCCATTATCACTCCACGTTCAAAGAAATCCTAGCAGTCAAAAGGGCTATTCAGAAGTTCGAGTTCCATCTGATAGGACATAAATTTCGCATCGAAATGGATATGTCATCCTTCCCGAAGAAGTTACAATTCAAGCAAAAAATTGTCCCACATCAGCAGTTGTTGCGATGGAGTGAATGGTTCTCAAAGTATGATTTCGAGTCCTATTTAAAGGGCACGAAGAATACTCTTACTGACATGCTCAATCGAAACCCAGTAAAAGAAATACAAATGATGGCAAGCTCTTTTGCAAAACATTACTACGACTTCACTTCCAATATGCCAGAAGACGCTCATCAGCTTATCAACATGAAAGCTCTACACGAGCATCTTAACGATAAGATCTTCTACTACCAATCCATCATCCTGTCAAAATACGTAACCAACAGTCATCATATCTCACCATTAGGGATTCACCCGGACTATCCGTTCGCACATCTTTACAGATTCGGAACCGCCAACATGCTAGAAGAAGTCTTCTGTTTTCTCTGGTACCTCTGCTCGGTTTACACAATAGGTATTGCTTTTGATATACAATGGCTATATCAATACATCAACGCTCAACAAGGTTACAAGGAATGTTTTTAAACATTCTTAACATGGTTTGCACCCCTACCCGTCTGGAGTGGAAAGTTGCGAATATCAGAAAAAGCAATAAGCCTACCATTCAAGAAGCTAAAAGGTCAAGGAGGTCTTAATCCTTTCTTTAACCCTCACATGATCTACTTTTTCCATCGGCCCGTTCAAGTCAACACCAAGTCCGGGAAAATCCATGCGCTACCGACTCTCATTCATCACAACGACTATCATCGAGGAGTTCGTCCTCATTTAAATGTCAATGACAATAAATCATACGAAGATTTTCAGACTCACGCATTTTGCCTCTACAACGCCAGTCAAACTTTTCCGGTACCCTTCATCCCGAATTGGACTTGCTATCTAGTAAGTTATCAAATGAGCATAGACGAAGACTTACAGTTCTTCATGGAGAACATGGAAAATACGCCAAACGTCCCCAAAATTTCGAATTCAATCAAGCAAGAATCACCGTCTCAAGAAAACCAGCCAGAATACTTCCAAGATGCACAACTTCATGAGGATTCGATGAGTATTGAAGAAATTGGCAAGATGTTTGGCATCAATGTCAACGAAGATTCGCATAAGCCATACAAAGAACCAGAAATGGAATACGAATGCCCAGGCGATCATTATGGCTGCTGCGACAAACACATCATCAAATTTGAGATGGACCACTAAGTAAGTTATTTTCAGTGTGTTTTAAGATTTCAGTGTGTTTTAAGTACTTTTAAGTGTGTTATTAATGTAAAATAAATATGTAAGCATGATGTAAGCGATGATGTAATCGCTGCTTATGTAAGCATGCTGTAAGCAATGATGTCATTGCTGAGGTAAGCGCTTATGTCAGCGCACTCATCCTCACCTATAAATATATGTGTACCCCCATTGTAAAATATCAAGTTTGGAAAACATTAAAAACCTCTTTCTAAGTTTCTCTCTCTAAATGTCTTTCTAAATTCTTTAGTTTTCCGGACCTTCAAATTTCTTTCATAAGTTATGATTTCTATCGTCCATCCCGGAAGTCAAGATTCTGCTCCGTTGATTTAGATAAGCAAGAGTGGATGTCAACACGACGGTCAATATGACTTTCTTGGGAAACATATTATCCTAAGAGCGGTTGAGCAATTGAATGGCCAGAGTAGTGCCGATGTTTGCTCATAATACCTGGATAATATTATCACCCTCGTCTGTCAATACGACGTCCTCTTGTGATTGTTGAGAGATAATGTCACATTTTCAAAATTTTGCAATAATGCCACATTTTCAAAATTTTGCAATAATGCCACATTTTCAAAAAATTTGAAAAATGCCACTTTTTCAAAAAAAAAAAAAAAATCATTTATGTTTGGGTTAACTATGTTATATTAGAGTTTAGTTTTCAGGTTTTCAGGGATTTTAGGGGTAAAAACATTTTTTAGGGTTTATAATTTTGAGATTTAGGTTTTAAAAATCCATAATTAGAGGTATTTTTGCAAATGGACACTCCTAAGTGACATTTTTGCAAATATAAACACAAAAAGTGACATTTTTACAATTGCTCCTTAATTTTAGTGGGTATAAGTTTTAATGGAATAATTGCAATAAAAGAATAATTTGTTTTCTCATTTAAAAGTGTGGTTAATTTTCTTAAAATTTAATTAAAATCAAGAAAATTGGAAAAACACCTAGTTACATGTACATATAGTATTCAACTCATGTACTTTATTAATGTATAGCTAAGGATATCAATATCTATAGCCGTGTGTGATTGTGAAGACAATATTCATATTCTCATATTGTCTTCTTAGCCGATAATTGAGCTAATAAAGGATTGACAGATTTTCTTAATGAGTTTAGGTTAATTTAGTTAGAGATTAATTTTTTAATAAGTTTGGGCTAATTTAGTTAGGGATTAATGAGTTAGAATGTCATGTCACATTTTTGACAATGCCATATCACAATTAAATTGGAAAAGTGATTTTGGTGAAGAAATCTAAGCAAATCACTCTCCAATTACTATATAAGAGATTTAAAAATTCAAAATTAAAAAATAAATTTAAAATCATTAATATGATATAAAATGACAACACTTTCGTCAGATTTTTAATAATGTTTAGTTGTTGTGACAATCTAAAATGGATATATGCTTCCAAAGTTTATGTAAACTATATTAAAATTATTTAATAACGCAATCAAACAATTTCGAATGAAAATTATGTAAATTTTGTTCTATAACGACGCTAAATCATATACATATAAAAGATTATTTTGAATAAAAATTATTAACTAGATTTTTTCTCGACCTAGAATTAGGTGTTTGTTAATTTAAATAAATGATTGGTTTGTGGGCGATAAAAAAAAGAATTGTTTTATGTTGAACATAAAGATTCAAATTACTATCTTAAAATATTTGTTTTGTAATTATTGTCCCGCGCAAGTCGCGGATATCTGCCTAGTTCAAAAGATACAGAAAGAGTAAAAATCCACAAAGAATATGAAAACATATATATATATATATAATATTTTCATCAATCAAATTTCATTCTTATTTTCAACTTTAAGCAACCACACGCAATCAAATTTCATTCTTATTTTTAACTTTAAGCAATCAAATGTAATGTCTCACTTTTTAAAACTTCTATAGCAATGGCTTTAACGAGTTGGATCCAACAGAGCTTAATTTCAGTTTTAACAAACAATATAAATAGAGGTAAATTTTGAAACCTTATGCATGAAAACAAAACCAACTCTGACATGTACATTTTAAAGGAAAGAAGTGCAATACTACGATGTACTATTGCACTTCTAGTCATAAACTGGACCATACTGGCCATCAGGGAACCTCATACATCGTAGTTGGGATTTTTGAACATGTTTTGGTTAAATTTGATATAAATTTTAATTAAGCTACACATAAGCTCTTTAATTAATATTATTGCATAGTGAGATGGAGAGAAAAGGGAAAATACCCTCATATCCACGGGTTTAACCAAATAGATATTGATCACAATATGTTTTGGCAAATTTTGTTTTGTCAAATTTTCAAGGTTAAAAAGAATTTACACACAGTAGTAGTATTTTGATGTAATGTGTTAACGACAAAGTCGACACTCCAACATCAATAGAAATGGAGAAATTTTTAGAAAGGATAAAATCTTACTTGGTTATTACGATATAAAATTGGATCCAATGACTTTTTTATTAATTAAATTGTAAATGAAGTTATTGTCAATGTTATTAATGAAAATAAAATTAGTGTCAACAAATTGAACATCATTAATAATTTTTAACTAAATAATACTGTTTAATCAATTTGATTTCTAAAAAATATTTAACCGCGTATAACGCGGGGAGTCACCTAGTGATATATCCTAGTTTTTATGGTTTTTATATGGTGTTTATTATTCTATCTAATTTTTTATGCGGTTTTATGTCTTTAGTGGTAGTTTTAGCGTGTTTGTAGTGTTTAGAGTCTTTTACAGATTAATTGAGCAAAAGTGATGAGAAAAGAGATATTGGACAGTTCTGAAGCCTTAAAGTCATTGGATTGATCTGAAATTTGGACACGAGATATATAATTGAGTCAGCTTGCATCCAAAAAAAGATTGAAGTCATTTGGATCAACGGTCAGAAAGTTACACCAATTCTCGTGAAGACCTGTCAATCTGGCTAAACCGACGAAAATAAAGGAAAATTTCAGTGTTTCCTAATTTAACTTGATTTTGCCAGATATTTTGACCGGCACGTTTTTAGACCTATAAATACATGTTTTTAGCCACTTTAGAAGGGGACCCTTGTAATTTATTCATACCTTTTGTTTCTAAGCTTTTCGGAGAATATCTCTGAACCCTCTTGTTTATTTATTGATTTCATATTTTCTTGCATGAATTCTTCTTTTGATTTGATTTCTATCATGTCTGAGTAGTTTTCCATTTGGGTTTTAGGGTTTCAAAAGGATTTCAAGGTTCGATTGTTATCATATTCTTCTAATATGGCCATTTATCATTTCTGATTACCGCAAATGTTTTTATTTACTTATAGCTTATGTTATTGTTTTTTAAACAAACATTTAAAACTATTACTTAACACTATATCATCAAGTTGTTTAAAAATTAAGGAAAATGGAGAGTCTAAACCCTTACAAAATACAAAAACATTGAAAGTCTTAAACTCTAGAATCAAAACCTAAATGCTAATATGAACAAGTAAAATTTGTTATTTTTAATAACTCTTGTGACGACCAAACCCGTCAAATAAAAATTTTTTTGATCCGGATCACTATTATCATAAATAATAATCCTCAACGGTCCAATAAACAAACAGCGCGGAAACAAAGATTCAACAATCAATTACAATTATCGTTTAACAAGTCCATACTTATTAATTCTAGTTCAATTCGGTAATACACATAGTTCTGAAATTGCTAACACCCTAGCAATTCTAACTTATTACACGAAAACGAGCCACTAGATCATTCCCCTCGTCCCGGCCATGATTCCACGATCACTGACTGTCTTTACCTGCATCACATGGTTATAAGAGATGCGTGAGTATTATCATAGATACCCAGTGAGACGATCATCCCATCTACAGGCTATACACACAGGCATAAGCAAAAGATACAATACCAGGATGAACAAACAATAATGCATCACACAACAACCAAACGAGAACAACACGTTCAATATGTCAAACTGACGGTAATCAAAAACCCGTGTCGATCGACACAACCTCCTTGTGTCGATCGACACACCCGGCGACACTATCAAAAACCCGTTTCGATCGACAAAACCTCCTTGTGTCGATCGACACACCCGGCGACACTATCAAAAACCCGTGTCGATCGACACACAGCAGCTGTGTCGATCGTCGCAAACCCAGAAACTCACCAAACCGACTTTCTGCACAAAAATCCACCAAAAATTCATACGAGAATCGACCCAAACAACACACAATCGCATCCTATCAATTTCTTTACCCAGATAAGCCTATGGTCACGCACTCACCTTGATTCGGAAAGAAAAATTGGATAAAAAATGCTCAAGAACGCTCAAGAACATGAAGAACGGATCCACTAAATCCGAAAATCTCCTTCCTCCTTCGTGAATCCCGGATCCACCACGATCCCACAGCTTCACCAATCCAAACACAAGCCTCAAAGATCGAGAAATCGAAAGGAAACAACACAAATCCCCCAAATCTCTCTTTTAATCTGATTTTTCTCCCCAAAAAATCTGTTGTTCGACTTATATAGCCAGACCAGCCGACACTGTGTCGATCGACATACACAACTTGTGTCGATCGACGCATGACCAATCAATACGTCAAACTGGCGGCAATCAAAAATCCGTGTCGATCGACACACCCCATCTGTGTCGATCGACACAGCCCTCTCTGCTCGACTCCTCTTGAGTCAAAACAACCGTGTCGATCTACACACTAACCTTGTGTCGATCGACACCCATCCAAAAATTTACTTTTTGGATCACGGGCGTTACAATTCTCCCCACTAACACGGATTCGACCTCGAATCACGCAACACCGTCTCACTACGGTCTCCACTACCTGACCCGAACGCGGCCATTAACCTTCGAGATTACGCTTGAATCCTCTAACCCGTCCTGCTAAGGCTACACTCTCGCCCAAAATTCGCCCAGATTCCCCCGGAGCATCCACGATGCACGCCCCATGGTCCGGATTAGAGCTGCCCGATTGACCGTCCAACAATCAAACAAGAACATGTCCGATCAACCGTTGACCCCGCACTGGACCAAATGATCGTACAACAATCAAACAAGAACATGTACGACCATCGGCGTAACATATGCTACCAAGATTGTCCGACCCGAATTCCAGACTCCAATAATAACCCTAGACTCGACGCACACAACACAAAACCCCTGGCCCTCAGCCAGCACCACTCGCGATCACACCTGATCCCTGAGTTCTACTAGGCTCCCACTAGCCTCATTGCACCATATCTATGGATACAATCCTGACCAAACCTGGTCAGTCCACGATCAGAGATCACCACCCGATCTCAATCACCTAACCCCGTCTCACTAAGGTTGACACTCTCATCCAAAACCCGCCCAAATTCCCCCAGGAAACATCCACGATACAGCACTCGCTGATCCGGATCAGGGTTGTTCGATGGATCGCGCAACAATCAAATAAGAACATGCCCGACCCACCGTAGACCCAAACCTTGGATCAATTGGTCGCACAACAATCAAACAAGAACATGTACGACCAAAGAGGCTACATATGTTTACCAGGGTCGTCTGAACTAAGGTTCCAAACTCGAGTAAAAACCCTAGATTAGACATCCACAAACCACCTGAGATCATTCCCGATCCCTGAAGTTCATCGAATCTCATACTTATAATCACACTACAGGTACTCTTGCTCAAACTCATATCTCTATACACCACTCCCACTCGCAAGGTCGTCACCCATCGAGCTCTCGATGTATACCATACCGGCTCTCGGTATGCCCCAGCCCCTCCGCTTCAGGACACACAGTCCATCAGCTCTCGACTGCAGAGGAATCACACATCCTCTGGAGAAATCGCAATCCCTCAAAGTATATGCAGGAGAATATCACCATCCCCTGGAGCAGTAACACTGTAACGTGCATCATAAGCACCTGTCGACCGATTTACTTCTGTGGTTCCTATCCTGATATTCCCTAACCCGGAATATCCCTCATGACCAATCCCCAGGTCATCGGAAACAACCCAATCACCAGGGTGTTTCCCCGATATTCCCTAACCCAGAATATCACTCATGACCAATCCCCAGGTCATCTGAAACAACCCAATCGCCAGGGTGTTTCCTATTCCGATATTCCCAAACCCGGAATATCACTCATGACCAATCCCCAGGTCATCTGAAACATCCCAATCACCAGGGTGTTCCCATCGGAGTCCCTGGAAAAGACAGTCCTAACTCACATAAGACTTCTGTTCCAGACTCCCCCTAGAAAATAGACAGGTTCTAACTCACATAAAACCTCTATTTTCCAGCACCATCTAGGGATCTACCAGTCCTAATCCCTTAGGACCCCCTATCCATAGATACCTGGACAAGCCCTAACTCCCATAGAGCTTCTATCCTAGCCCCTCAAATGACCTCCCCGTCATCACACACATGACCTAACCCAGTCATCAAACCCATGACCTCCCCGTCATACCATAAGAACATCCGTCTTATAACCCAAGATAATAAGGAAAACTCCATCTTATTAAATTTTAACAATGTATATCGTTACAACCCAAACGAAATACATACAACTCATAGCCACAAGCTAAAACAACCACTGAAAACCAGAAAGACACTCAAGCCTCCGCTTGCTTCTCGAACCACTTCGAGAACTTTGCCTTCATACTTGCCTCTGGTTCCCAAGTCTCCTCCTCGACACCATCACAGTCCCACACGACTCTCACCAATGGTATTCTCTTCCGGCGCAGAACCTTGACTCTCCTCTCGAGAATCCTCACAGGTCTCGCCTCCAACGTCATGTTGGGCTGAAGATCCTCCGGAATCCTAGCCAACACCTCCTCAGACTCATGTAGACACTTCCGCAGCATCGATATATGAAATACCTTATGAAACGCTCTCATACTCTGAGGTAACTCCAACCGATAAGCCACTGGTCCAACCCGCTCCACCACCCGGAACGGACCCATAAACCTCGGACTTAGCTTATTCTCCGAAATGAATCTGTTAGGACCCCTCAACATCGCTGCCTTGAGATACACTAGATCTCCCAGCTCAAACTCCAGCTCTTTCCGTCTCTTATCAGCATAACTCTTCTGCCGATCCTGAGCCTCTCTCATGTTCAGCCTCAAGACACGGATCTTCTCTGTCGTCTCCTGAACAAAATCCGCACCAAACATGCTCCTCTCCCCTACTTGAGTCCAGCACAACGGTGTCCTACATGGCCTCCCATACAGAGCCTCATATGGAGCCATCCCAATACTCGCCTGGTATGAGTTGTTGTACGCAAACTCAACCAGGTTCAGATGATCCGCCCAATGACCACCATAATCCAGCACGCACATCCTCAACAGGTCCTCTAAAGTCTGAATAGTCCTCTCCGACTGCCCATCTGTCTGAGGATGATAAGCCGTGCTCATGTGCACCTTAGTGCCCATCTCTGCCTGAAACGCCCTCCAGAACTCAGACGTAAACCTTGGATCCCTGTCTGACACAATACTCGCTGGCACCCCGTGCAGCCTCACTATCTCACGCACATACTTCTTAGCCAACACCACCGTCCCATCAGTCTTTTTTATGGCAAGAAAATGTGCTGGCTTGGTCAGACGATCCACAATCACCCAGATCGCATCATACGTCCGTGACAACGGCAACCCCGTCACGAAGTCCATGGTAATCATATCCCACTTCCACTCCGGAATGGGCAAACTCTGCAACATACCACTCGGAACCTGATGCTCAGCCTTCACCAGCTGACACACGTTGCACGCTGCAACCCAATTAGCTACCTCCCTCTTCATCCCGACCCAGTGATAATACCGCTTCAGATCACGATACATCTTGGTCGCCCCCGGATGAATCGATAACATGCTTGCATGAGCCTCACGCAAGATCTCTTGCCTCAGATCCTCATCCTTGGGTACACAAACCCGTCCGTTCACCAGTATCGTCCCATTTGCCGAGACCATATACTCTGAACCTGCAACCCTAGCAGCATCAATCAACATCGGATCCAACTCCTGAGCTGCTCGAATACGACTCAGCAAATCTGCTTGGTTAGCTACCTCTAACCCCAACGGCTCCTGTGAGATCACACATAACCTCAACGTACTAAACTCGCTCACCAGAGCTTCCATATCACGCTCCTGAGCCGAAGCAACCCTCATCCGACTCAACGCATCTGCAACCAGATTAGCCTTACCCGGATGGTATCCGATCTCCAAATCGTAATCCACTACCAACTCCATCCAGCGCCTCTGTCTTTGGTTCAGCTCCGGCTGAGTGAAGAAATACTTCAAACTCTTATGGTCTGTGAACACCTGAACCTTTCCGCCATAAAGATAAGATCTCCAAATCTTTAGAGCGAAAATTACTGCAGCCAACTCCAAATCATGGGTAGGGTAGTTGCACTCGTGCTTCCTCAACTGCCTCTAAGCATACGCAATAACCTTTCCCTGCTGCATCAGGACACAACCCAAACCAACACCCGAAGCATCGGTATACACCACGTAAGGCTCACCCGGCTCGGGTAACGCCAACACTGGTGTACTCGTCAACATCTCCTTCAGCTTCCCGAAACTCTCCTCGCAAGCAGAAGACCACACAAAAGGAACATCCTTCCCTGTCAACTTGGTCATCGACTTAGCCAAATTCGCAAATCCCGCGATGAATCTCCGATAATAACCTGCCAACCCAAGAAAACTCCTGATCTCAGTGGCATTCCTCGGTCTAGGCCACCCTCTGATAGCCTCAATCTTAGCCGGATCCATAGAAACTCCCTCTGCAGACACCACATGGCCAAGGAAACTCATCTCTTGCTGCCAGAAACTGCACTTGCTCAACTTCGCAAACAACTTCTGCTCCCGCAGCTTCCCCAAAACTACTCTCAGATGCAACTCATGCTCCTCAGGACTCTTGGAATACACCAGAATATCATCAATAAAGATGATCACAAACACATCCAGATACTCCTGGAATACCCCGTTCATCAACTGCATGAACGCTGCTGGTGCATTCGTCAAACCAAAAGGCATCACTACGAACTCAAAATGCCCATACCTCGTCCTGAAAGCAGTCTTCCTCACATCTGCCTCCTCAATCGGAATCTGATGGTACCCCGAAGCCAAGTCGATCTTGGAGAACCAGGTAGCCCCTCGCAACTGATCCAACAACTCATCAATGCGCGGCAGAGGGTACCTGTTCTTCACGGTGACTCGGTTAAGTCCCCGATAATCGATGCACAACCGGAAACTACCATATTTCTTCTTCACAAACAACACCGGCGCTCCCCACGGTGAAACACTAGGCCGAATAAAACCCTTATCCAACAAATCATCCAGCTGCTTCTTCAGCTCTGCCATCTCTGCTGGAGCCATACGGTAAGGTGCCTTAGATATCGAAGTAGTCCCGGGTTCCAACTCAATAACAAACGGATCCGACCGCGATGGCGGTAATCCCTCCAATGACTTGAACACATCCTGGAAATCCCGAACAACTCGAATATCCTCAACTGCAACCCCTCCAACAAACTCAGGCATCACTATCGTTACCAGATACGCCTCGCAGACCTTGAGAAGCAACTGTTTGGCCTGTATCGTGGAAATCACAAGACTCCCGGAAGTCGGTCTCACACCCTGATAAACCAACCTCCCTGCCTCTCGCTCAAACACAACTCGCCCTCGGTGGCAATCCAGATGGACCCTGTAACGATCCAACCAATCCATACCCAGGATAACATTGTACAGCTCCACCGGACTGATGATCAGATCTGCTGGCATCAACTCTCTAGCCACCAGAACATCCACACCACGAGCCCGCTCGAAAGTAGCCAACGTCCTACCACCAGCAACCTTGACTACTCCCGCCTGTTCCCCGGAATCACTCTGGATTCCGCTGCTCTGCGCACACTCCGGCGTAATAAAGCTATTCGTAGCTCCCGAATCAAACAACACGTGGGACTCATAACCGCCCACAACTAAGGTCCCTGCACAATCCCATGTGCCTCAGAACCCTACCATTCTAGCACAGACTCACAATTTCCCAACAGACTCAAGTCCGGAAATACCTGTGATCGGTCTGGTGCTAGATCCACCCACCTCCGCAGACGTGAACACACGCGGTGCTGCTGCAATCTGAGACAACGGCTGCACTGCCAATGGCTGCACTACGGCCACCGCCAACTGCTGCAGCTTCGGACACTTGGGCTTAATATGCCCCGTCTCTCTACAGTGGTAACACACCCGAGTATCCTGAACCCCGACCCGCACATCTCGAGTCCCGGTCCCGGTCCTCCTCGGACAGCTTGCCACACGATGGGACATGCTCCCACACCTGAAGCATCCCGAACCGCCCTGACTGGCCCCTGAAGTGCTCTCCCACTTCCTCTTCTGTCCCTGAGCAGGCTTGCCGCCCCTGCCTGAACTCATCTGCTGTTGAGATCTCCTCGGCTGCTGCTGCTGCACCGGTGGGTTAACCACCAGAACCTGCTCCCCGAGATCCTCCTCGATCGCAGCAACCATCTCAACCAGTTCCGCCCTCGTGGCGAACCTACTCGCCCTGCAGCGAATCCTCAAATCTGGACTAAGTCCTCGCAAGAACCTCCTAACCTGGGCATCCTCGCCCTCCATGCCTCTCCCTGCATGTACCAAGAGTCGACTAAACTCAACATCAAACTCCCTCACTGACCGATCTCCCTGAGTTAGGTCCAGAAACCTAGACTCCAAACGGTCCACTGCCTCCTGCGGGAAATACTTGGCGTTAAACTCTGCCAAGAAATCCTCCCAGACCATCTCGGCCTGCACCCTCCTGGTCTCAACGCCTCTCCACCAGAGATGCGCATCACCCTCTAGATAATGTACCGCCAGATCCACTCTGTATCCCTCTGGACACCTGATGGAGCGAAAGTTACGCTCTAACCTCATCCGCCACCCATCAGCCTCCTCAGGCTTAGCACCGCCCGAAAAAAATGCAGTACCAATCCGCTGCATCTGCTCCATCATCCGCAGATAAGATGGAAGCTCCTCAACCCCAGCCAAACCCGGCTGCACCCCAGCCATACCCGGCTGAACCCCAGTCATACCCGGCTGTACCCCAGCCAAACCCGGCTGTACCCCAGGAGCATAACCCGGAGCAGGCACCCCTCCTGGTAACCTCTCCAGAATCATCTGTAGTAGACCCGCCAGACGATCATCTCGATCCGGGGCAACGCCTACGGCAGCACCCCCACCAGGGCCCACCGCACCGCCAGCTACATCAGGACCCGCACCAGCCCCTCCAGCTCTCACACTGGAACCCGTAGCTGTCACACCCACGGACCCCTCCTGAAACGCCTGCGAGTCAGCTACCCGCTCCTGTGTAGTCTCCTGGGACACCCACGTGGCAGCAGACTCACTCCCAAGTCCCCGCCCACGCCCACGTCCACGCCCAGCACGACTACCACGACCTCTACGGCCCCCGCGACCTCTGCCTCTAGTCCCCCTAGTCATCACTCTGCACTCAACCGCAGAATGCTAAGTACTAGAAAACAGAAATCACAAAACACATACCGTGGAATCTCATTGAAGGCTCGGAAGGAATGATCTAGGACTCCATACCCACACAACAATCAATTGACTAACGCACATAATCAATTAACTAGCTAGCCCTAGAACCGCTAGGGTTCTGATACCAAAACTGTGACGACCAAATCCGTCAAATAAATTTTTTTTTGACCCGGATCACTATTATCATAAATAATAATCCTCAACGGTCCAATAAACAAACAGCGCGGAAACAAAGATTCAACAATCAATTACAATTATCGTTTAACAAGCCCATACTTATTAATTCTAGTTCAATTCGGTAATACACATAGTTCTGAAATTGCTAACACCCTAGCAATTCTAACTTATTACACGAAAACGAGACACTAGATCATTCCCCTCGTCCCAGCCATGATTCCACGATCACTGACTGTCTTTACCTGCATCACATGGTTATAAGAGATGCGTGAGTATTATCATAAATACCCAGTGAGACGGTCATCCCATCTACAGGCTATACACACAGGCATAAGCAAAAGATACAATACCAGGATGAACAAACAATAATGCATCACACAACAACCAAACGAGAACAACACGTTCAATATGTCAAACTGACGGTAATCAAAAACCCGTGTCGATCGACACAACCTCCTTGTGTCGATCGACACACCCGACGACACTATCAAAAACCCGTGTCGATCGACACACAGCAGCTGTGTCGATCGACGCAAACCCAGAAACTCACCAAACCGACTTTCTGCACAAAAATCCACCAAAAATCCATATGAGAATCGACCCAAACAACACACAATCGCATCCTATCAATTTCTTTACCCAGATAAGCCTATGGTCACGCACTCACCTTGATTCGGAAAGAAAATTGGATCAAAAATGCTCAAGAACGCTCAAGAACATGAAGAACGGATCCACTAAATCCGAAAATCTCCTTCCTCCTTCGTGAATCCCGGATCCACCACGATCCCACAGCTTCACCAATCCAAACACAAGCCTCAAAGATCGAGAAATCGAAAGGAAACAACACAAATCCCCCAAATCTCTCTTTTAATCTGATTTTTCTACCCAAAAAATCTGTTGTTCGACTTATATAGCCAGACCAGCCGACACTGTGTCGATCAACATACACAACTTGTGTCGATCGACGCATGACCAATCAATACGTCAAACTGACGGCAATCAAAAATCCGTGTCGATCGACACACCCCATCTGTGTTGATCGACACAGCCCTCTCTGCTCGACTCCTCTTGAGTCAAACAACCGTGTCGATCTACACACTAACCTTGTGTCGATCGACACCCATCCAAAAATTTACTTTTTGGATCACGGGCATTACAACTCTACACCATCAAATTCTTTGAATGTGAACGTTAAACCCTAGAATGATATCTAATTACTTAAGATCCATATCTATACTTATAAATACGAATTCGCAAATCCTACATGACAGGTCTACGGTGAGTTTAAAATTTGGTCTACCGAAATTACCCTTAATAAATCATATAATTACAATCGTACCATCGAGTTGTTATTAGGCCAAAATAATTAGTATAGACCCATAGCTTTTTCATGGCCCATCACAATATATAGGTCGGCCATTAACCATAGAACATCTATAAATATATGAAACTCCACTTAGGCTTTGGCCTCAAGCATTCATAATCGGCCGCATCTATTTTTCTTCACGCAAAACCCTAATCTCATATTTCTCTACTTCCAAAACCATGGCGATGATCATTAGATGATTTTTGTATATCATATGTTTTTCTTACACCATCTTCTCTTCTTTTGCAGGGCTCATTAGAGTTTAATGTCGGATGTAAAGCTTGCTCGGAAAGAAACCATTTCCGAGCCATTGACACATTTTCTGTAAGTTTCTCTATTTGTTGTTAGGCTTTAAATTCGGCATTCTTTTATCGATGGGACTTGACAAAAAGCTTAAAACTTTTGCAGAGCTCGTGATCCATATGTTTTATCGATAGGTCAGAGAGCTTTATCACCAAATCTTGGTGGCGGAAAAGAGAAAAAATATATCCCAAGAAGTTTTTGTTGTTTTTCTCTATATATCTTTCTATCTTCATTATCTCAATCCTTCGTTTATTGTTCGTGATAATTTGAAAGTTTAATCGATCTTGTTTGTGTTCTTTTTTTAAATTCGTGGATGAAAACCAGCGCCTGTGGCATGATGAAGTGGCTTTAAAGTGATGATGTATTCGTAGGTGATTTTTTTCTTAATTTGATTTATCTTTGTTTTGGTTCAATGAATCCTTTCCAAGATTAGATGATATATTTTCAAGGACGAAAATACATAATCTGCTTATGTGTCTTGAATGGGTCTTGGATTATGCATTACTTTTTGGTTTTTATGTAGATTCCTTGTAATACCAAAGTCATCATCTAGAGTTAAGGACTATGATGATGATGGTGATGATTGGTAACTTATCGACGTTTGTTCTAAGAGCTTTACCTTCAAAGAGTTCAAGTTCGCTACTAGAAACATTAGACCGGACAATGTGATCGGAGAAGGTGGCTTTGGTTGTCTTTAAAGGTTGGTTAGATGAAACCAATCTCAGTCCGACTAGATCCGGTACCGGTTTAGTCGTCGCGGTTAAAAAACTTAACCAAGAATGTTTTCAAGGTCACCGTGAATGGCTGGTACATTGTTCATTTCCTCAAACTTGAGTTGTGTGTGTGTTTGTTTGTGTAATTGTGTAATTGTGTATGATTTGTTGTGTTCTGTTTGTGTTTCATACAGATGTCAATTACTTGGGACAATTGAGTCACCCGTATTTGCTAAGAACACATTATCTCCAACCGGTAAGTCTTGATAGTCTTACACCATTAACAATAGAAATCTTTTTTGTGTGCAATACAAAAATTTAAATTAATCTTGATTTCTTACTTTAGTTCCATGGAGAAGTTATATGCTCAGCCATTAAAAGCTTATGACCATTTAAAAAGCATTGAAAGTGATTGAGAGATAAGAGAACCATAGTTATGTCTCCACCTCCTTTTTCTTACCTTGATTTTTATGTATCATATATCACTTCCAATTTGTAATTCTATTACGTTTTGTTTCTAATTAAATAGCTATTAGGTTTTCTTTATTTCTTCAAGGGTTTTAGTCATACCCCATGACTTCAACTTCAGAAAAAAAATCTTCTTCCTCAAGTAGTATTGTATTCTCTCAATTATAAACACACATAAATCTAAACAATTTAGTCATAAAAATTCATAAGATTACAATTATTTCCTTCTAAGTTTATGATCTATTAGAATTACTCTGTTTTTAATTATTTTTTAGTGTTATTTACACATGGAGCAGAGGCTGTATCGAGAAGATTCATATGTTGGAGTTCTTGCATGCTGCTTAATGATGTCGTCTTAGTAATGTAATTGGGAGATTGACTCAACATATGTAAGACATATATTAATCTATTTCAAATATTGGTTCAGAGATTAATTCTCTAAAAAGTTTCTCAATTCATCTCAAATTAATCTCGATATTTCTTTGAATGTCTTTAGTGCTCAGTTTCATAATATAGTAAGGCTATGTTCTCTTCTTGAAAGAGTTAACAAAAACATTTATTTGATATTTTTCCAGACCTATTATGGATTTTCGGATGGGTTATGTGAATAATGTATTGGTTGGTGCAAAGAATGTGAAAAGGAAACTCTTGACGTTTACATATCTCCTCTTGATCAGTCTTTTTACTTTTGACTTCAACTGTCTTTTTACTTTTGACTTCAACTGATTTGATTTTTTGGCAGATTCAGAGATAATTAAGAAAGTTTGATGAAATGATCACCTCTCTTATTCTCTATGCCTTGAATACAAAATACCAAAAGGCAAAAATTTGAAACCAACTTCTTTAGCAAGGTCTACAACACTCACTCCTCTCTCATCTTTAAACCCATTTTGTTTTGTAATTATCCAGTTTTGCTTTTGTTTAGTATCGCTGCTCGACCAAACTGTTTTTGTACATAAGGTTCCAAGGAAGGTATGCATTTAAGATTTAGTCATTGAAACATATTAAACATGTGACCTATCATGGAGCCCGAGTTTTGAATACCAAGAAAACCTTAGGAAGCATAATGTTTTTGTGTCTTTATTATTTTTCAGATTGTATATTATAACGTGCAAGGTATAATAAGAGCTCTAACCGACATTGACAATTATCCAAAGCTATGTTTACGTTCTAGAAAGTAAACATGTGTCTAATCGGTATCGCAATGTAAACTTCTATGACTGGGTTTGATGTGAATCTCGAAACTCGAAAATAAACAGAATGCTCTCTCATCTCCACCCATATTTTGAATGCCATTTAAATACTCAAACCATAGTTGACCCAGAATTGAACAAGTCGAAGAAGAGGAAGAGGATATCAATCACTCAAGACAACATAAATTATAATGGTACCAAATAAGAAGAAGAATAAAAATGCAAAATGAGATTCTTTTTTGGAAAACGGTTATTTTGTTTCTTTTTTGATATGTGTTTTGTGAGAGGATGTGGATTATAAAAAAGTAAAATAGAGTATTTAGAATTTTAAGAAACACCATTTACCGAAACAAAAAAAAAAAACTGAAAATCAAGGCTATCAAAAACTAAACCTTCTATGTTTGCTTTAATATTTCCAAGTATGCAAAAGTAAGTAACTTCAATGAATTAGACATTTTTACAAATCTATTTCTTTTAACTTTATTTTCAGTATTTTTATTTGTTTACTCCAATTCGTGTAAAAGATTAACAAATAGAGATCCTAAAATATAAAGACCACATGATCACGAAGATTGAGTTTTAACTTTCAATCACAATACACGAGCTAGAAAGTAGAATTCACTGAAATCATTGAATATGTGTATTTATTTGATCATCATCACTGAAAAAGGAACAAAAATCTGTGTATTTACACAAATATAAAAATCTTACGCAAGTGTCATGGAAGGTGAACAAATTAACCAAGTTTTAAAGATTGACATGGGATATAGATTGATAATCGAGTAAGACATAGCAAAGGTTTAGGTTACAACATAAAAATGTTTGTAGTTGTAAAAGGAAAATTTGATGGAGGCTTCGTATAAAGTTAGCTTGGCATTCACCGTAAAATTGATAATCCATTCGACTCAGGTTTGTAATAATTTGGTCGTATGATAGTATATATGAAATCTGTTCAAAATAATGTCATCATATAAATAAAATATTTACCTGTGTTCTTGTAGGAATTTCCTTCTTCCTGAACATAAGACTTGATAACATAAAATAGCCTAGACATATAGTCTAAAGCATTTTTGGAAATTCACTAAAACTTCACCCAAAACCATAATATTTTTGAAGTAGAAAGCTTTTTGGATCGATCATGGAGTGTTCCAGAGGAAAAACTTAGATGCTAAAAATGATTTCATTCTATCATCGATAGTAGGTCTAGGAAAATATGCATTGGGTGAAGAATCAGATGATAAACCCTACATTGAGATGCGATTAGATTTTTGTATCTAATATATGAGTGGAAAGTTTAGTTTTGTGTCAATTTAGGGTTTATCATCTAACACGAAACAAAAATCTACTTCTGATGAAGTAACATAATCTCTCTATAATACCTGGTACTTCTCAAATCGAAATTTTCAGTTCTTTTGTTAGTTTGGTTTGTGATTTTCTTCTACTGATTTTTATCTTTTGGTTTCGCTTAATCAAATATATGAAAATAATATTATGTTGGATTGTTCAATTATATTTTGTGCAATGTTACATGTATACAAGATATCACATGACTGACTGGGTCGTGATGGATAAGGGCTGGACTGCACGGGTAAGGACATGGATGGAATGCGGGCAAGCACTGGGGCAGGACGGGTAAGGGCTGGGGCAGGACATTTAAGGTTTGGGACGGAACGCAAGTAAGAGTTGGGAGGAGATGGGTAAGGGCTGAGACAGAGATGCGGTAAGAGACGAGGCATATGGGTTGGGGTAGCGACCGTGTTTGTTAATTGAAAAAAATGATTCGATGAAATTAATCTTAAAATATTGTTTTTCATTATCCATATCGGCGCAAGGATAAGAAGCTTTTGAGAAGAAAGAGACTAAGAGATTATGAAAGAGTCTATTAATAGAAAAGAGAATAAGGAGAAAGAACACATAAAACATTAAAAACATCGAGAAATTGAGATTAAACAATATGAGTATACAAGAGAAGAAAGAAAAAAAAAAGGACAGAGATGCTTGTGAAACTACCAAAAAGACACATGGAAAGCAATGGTCTAAAGAGAGCCTTAGTGATGCTCTAAAAGATGAGGAGCGAGGAGACAACTCTAGGCCATAAATCCCATCTTGCATTACAAGGTTGTGCAAAAAATCTTGATCCATTGTTATTTGCTGATCATCTTTCACCTTCGGTTATGTTTGTGAAGAGGTTTATTTACTCATCAAGTGAAATGTGTATGCCAATTATGTTTGATTTGTACACGAAACTAGAAAATTGTAAGTTTGAATTTGATGGTTAAAAAATTAACGATTCGAATTTGATCTCTGTTTTTTTTCCATAAATTGTGGTTTATGTTGAACTCCTTCGCTTATTAGAAGTTGTTTGGTTGCTCATATAACATATGAAAGCTTGGTGAAATTGCAAGTAAGATCTTTTCTCTCTGTGATCTATGTTAGTTAGTGTCTTTTTAACATTCATTATGGATTCATTATTCGACTGGATTGTTATTATCATCGGTTCATCGCTAAGCCTCATTCACATTGTCATGGTCTGAACAGAATAAGAGTATGACTGTATGACAAAAAATAAGAAACAAATACCCAACATAATCATAAAATCATTTAACTTTGAGTAAACCAAGTTACATGTTACACAAATACAAGCAAAAAAAAAGAAGAGTATTGACGTTGTAAAGATCCACAATAATAAGGATTGATTGCCGATAAATTTAGTCTCTTTGTTTTTTTTAGAATGACGTTACTTATGGTTAGATTTTTTTTGTTAATACATTATAATCTGTAGGAAAAATTTATTAAAATAACAAATCTAATAACACTATTAAACGTGTAAGCTAAGTTTGTGGCGTATATATAAGTATATAACCATGCACGTAATTATTCAAACTTTGAGGTCGAATGTACGACGATACAGTGCTTGTGGTCAAAAGTTCAGACGATACAGCTTAAGTGCAACTTCCAAAAAACTGCAAGCACCCAAAATCAAAAAGATTTAAATCATCACAAAAAAGTCCAAGGCAGATCAATGGAATCGAGTCTTGGATCTTATTGTAGAGCAGGGAAGATTTTTTATGAGATGTAGAGAAAGTTTCTACACATAATTTTGATGCTTGTGTTAAAGAGATGAGAAAAATGGTCTTTCTTAATCAAGAAGGTGAGCTATATTGGGCAGTCCTTGTATTTCTTGAGAAGAATGAGCATAGGCGACAAATTTTTATGACACTACCAAATAAGAGAAAGAATATTGAACATCTTAAAAGAATGACATGAATAAAGAACGAAGCATCAAAGTATGTTGAATACTTTTTTATATGTTTTAATCTTATTTGACCCAAATAAAAAGAGCTGATAATGCTAACTATTATTGGTCCGGTAAAACTTATAGTGATAGTTCATTTCAATATCTGGGTACACCAATAAATGCAAACTTTCCATTTCGCAATGAAACCTCCATTCTTCTTTTTTTAATTTTATTTGGTTGATTAGGTTATCTTTTGATTATTAAATTGTTTTTCGGAGTATTTTTGCTCTCTTTTTTTGTAAAGATTTTTCGAGTATTATTATCCCGCACAGGGCGCGGGTAATACACTAGTGTAAATAGTATTTCAAAATATTTTAGTTGAAAATTGCTAAATGGTAAATATTTCAATAAAAATGAATCGGTTTAGGATTATAATCGAGATCATAGTCCTATGAAATGGTTCCACGGCAAAAAAGGATAAAAAACATGGAAGCATAAACATATAAATTTTCAGTCTGTAGCTCGACCTAAAACACACATTTTAAAGAGCAATAGAAGTGATGACGATGATTCTTGTTCTTCCTAATTCAAATGCTCGAGATGAAGGTTTCAAAACAAAACACACAAGCCATACTCACCAAGATCCTTAGCAATAGAAGCCTTTCAACAGAGGCCCGCAAGTGAGTCGTCAACGAAAACTACTACACAACCCTCGATCACCAACTTCGCGTCTAGTGAGAGTGGCTCGTTGCACAATCCATGAGCTAAGACAAGTGCAAAACCTCAGAACCAATATCAGAAATTAGCACGAGCTCACCCTACCAAGCTCCTCCCGAGGTCAGCTAGTCCAGAGCCAAAATTAACAATAAGAAACTACGCGAAAAATCCATTAGTCATACTAGCTCCTCTATTGCCCGAACCAGAAGCAAACAAACTCCTAAACTAAGCCAAGCAAGACAACATCTACAAGCCGCATCAAAAGCAAGACACAAGAAGCAATAAGGCATGACCCCAACCAAAAAGACTAGAATTACAGTGATGAATCCTCAAGGATGTTGTACTATAGCCACCACCGGTTGCTGTAACATATCCATAAATAAATCACTGTAAGGACCGGAAGACAACAAATGGAATCACAAAGACGAGACCTCACACCCGAGACGCCACATTTACCTCGCTACTGGAAAATCTGCTGATGTCCTCACGCAGAAACACCCACAGAGAAGCGGCCAATTCATCAAGCCTAAATGTCTATAGGATAAGCCAACGATCGAGGCTCCAGCAGTTTAGGAAGCGGAGGTAAGACCAACAACAAAAGTTCTCGGCAAAACCAACTCCGTCTCAACCACCAGACATCTACAAAGTCACAAACCCAAATAGACACCATCGAAATTCTTGGTGATGAAAGAGACGACTCACCTCAGATACTGCTGCTTTCCTCTAGTAGAAGTAACTCAACGGAGAAGTAGCCCAAATCACCGGAAGAAAGCCGAGACGCGGCGGAGCTTCCAAACAAAGTATGGAAGGAGTTGAGACCACAGAAGACGGAATAGCAAAACCACAGCCATCAGACGCCGCTCCATAACTGATCGTAGCTTGCTCCATCACCGGAAACACAAGGGAAGAGACTGATCTATGAAATAGATCTAGACCGGACGATTTGCGAGAGACAAGTGCTGGGTAGCAGCTGATCACCACCGACGAGACTCGCCATCGACAAGCAAGCAAAACGCAGCGGAGAGAACCCAACGACCATGGCGTGGTCGTCTTGCATGGCCAACATCAACCCACTCACCACGAAAGACAAGACAAATTCTATTCGATCAGAGAGATCAAGCACTATAAACAAACACAAGAAAGTAGAAGGAGAAGAAAAGCCGGCACACGATGCCGGACGGAGCCGGAACGCCGGTGAGGCAAACAAAAGCTAGGTTAAATCGCAGAAAAAATCGTCTTTGGGAGAGACAAAGAGGGGAGCGCTAAAAAAACTGCTACGTGAAGATAATCATTTTTAGTTGAAATTTCAAAATATCTTTAGACGTGCTTTTCGCAATGTTTTGAAAACCGTACCGAACACCCCTTCGGCATAATTACTGAATGGATGGTTGGACAGGTCTAACCAGATTTTTAGTTTTTTTTTTAATCTATATATATAAGAAATTGAACAAAAATAATAATACATAAATAAAAATGGACAATACACACTTAAATAAAATTTTCAATATCACATAACAATTACTATATGAATATACAAAATAAAAAGATAGATATCAATTCTATGCTATTGAAATTAAAAAATATTGATATGAACAAAAAAATGTATATATAATCACTAAATCACTAACATAAAATTTAAGAGCAGAGACATATAATAATGAGATCAAAGATGGAATAAGGAAATAATTTCAAATCTCCACTTATAGAGTTCGTAACTATAATTGAGTGACATATATAATAATTGATTTTTAAACAAAAAATTAAGTTATATTCTCTTAAAAATTTGAGAATGGTTTACGAAACAAACAAAGAGATGACTTTGGGACATCCTTGATTTTCCATAGAATTGGAAACTACAAATAGAAACAAATGTGATTTTTATTATTTTTCAAAAGAGACAACTAATTTAATTTAAATGCAATGAAATGTCGTTAATTATTAGCTTTCCAAACCCTAACGACTTTCTAAAAAAACCAAATTATGACTTAAATATGTTAAACCGAGTTTCTATATCAAACCGGATCACCGGTTTTATCGGTTTTTGATCGATTTTAACGGTTTAACTCTAATCCGGTTTTTAACTCAATCCGGACTTAGTTTTGTAAGCGATTCACGGTTAGACCGGTTCAACCGGCCGGTCCGGTCCGGTTTTCAAAACATTGGCTTTTCGGTATGATCATGTCAAGTTTTTGTTTGAATTTAAACCAAAAAAATCGTAATATCAATCGACGCTTCGGAAGACAAAATTAATTCCTAGTTGACTAAAGTTTCAAGCGGCTCTTCGGTAACTCTTCCCAAACAATCTGAACCGTTGAGAGTAAACATCTTTTTAACTCTTTTCCAAGACGAGATTTTATTTAAAAAAAAAAAAAATCAGTTACAGTAAAAACCCTAAATCGACGAGAAGAAGAAGAAGAAGAGTTTTGCGGCAGATCTTTGGGGCTCTTCTCTCTCTCTCTCTCTTGATCCTCCAATGGCGCCCAGGCCAGAGAGCTCGAAAAAGAAGAAGAAGAAGAAGACAGAGCGTTCGTCTTTGGAGATTGATCCTCTAATGGCTTCTACTTCATCTAAATCGACCAAGCTCAAGCTTGATACCTCGAAGAAGAAGATGAAGAAGGAGACGGATCGTTCGTCTTTGGAGATTGACAAGACGAAGACGAAGAGATTAAACACTGCGAACGTGAAGAAGATAGAAACCGAGAATGCGAAAAAGGAAGAGATTAAGAAGAAGAAGACAATGACTGAGAATGCGAAGTTGGAAACAGAGGCAAAAATAGAAGAGACGAAGAAGATCTCTCGAAATGAAACGAAGAAAAAGTCTGACAAGTTAGAAGAAGATGCTCCTGTAAGAGTTCCCATATCTTGTGGTAAAGAGATCATATCTTTTGTAAAAGCAGAGACGAATGTAACTTCATTGGGTTTAGATGGATCGATTACGGATTGGGATTTGGTTCCGGATGAAACAAAGAAGAGAGTGATGGAGTCAATGTTTAACAAGCTCTACGCTATGAAAATGGAGCTCTGTTCCAACAGAATCAGATTGGCTTCCGAATTCGTAAACGTGATACTTAAACCAGACAATGCATCATCCTCTTCTCGTAAGTAGTTTTGATTGTGTTCTTAGCTCTGTCAAACTAATCGCCTTAGTCTTGGTCAGTTGATTATATATGTTTGTTGATGCAGAAAATGTTCCAGTCTTGTCTCAAAACAAAACAGTGGTTGATGTGAACAAAGAGACTTGTGTTGCATCAGGCAGTGGTAGCCAGAAAGGTGAAGATTGTTCAATAGTTGTTGAAGAAGAGCATGTTGTTTGTGTTGAACCACTTGACTCCACTGAGAGAAAGATAGAGCAAGTTTCTGCCCTGAGTATTACAGATGGAAAACATATTGACCCGAAAGAAAGTCAGGACTTCGAGATGCAGGAGAAGGAATCTGGTGTTGTCTTATGTGACGGAGCTAATACAGAAAATGAAATAGACGCTTCTGTTACAGTAGCTGCGACAGTGAAGGACGATTCTTGTGTTAGAATTGATGAAGGGAACAGATCAAATCCATCGGTCTCAAGGAAAAAACTTCTTGTGCTTGATCTTAATGGGTTGCTTGCAAATATCGTTTCTTCTTTCCCCGGCTGTAAAGCGGACATAGTTATTGGAAGAAGGGCAAGTGAGTTTCGACATCTATTGTTGTGAGTCCATACCAATTCTATTTGATAATGACTCATTAGTTTCTTTGTTTATGTTAGTTTACAAAAGACCCTTTTATGAAGAGTTTCTGGAGTTCTGCTTTGAAAAGTTTGAAGTTGGTGTCTGGTCCTCCAGAACTCAGTAAGAGTTACTCATATGAAGTTACAGATCAATTACTTCCATATCTATTGTGTATAATCGACTTAGCTTTTATTGTTGCTTCCAGGTATAATGTTGAAAGAATCACTAACTTCTTGCTCGGCGATATGAAGCGTAAATTGTTGTTTTGTTGGGTAGGTGGTTCTTTCCTTGCCCTCCCCTGTTTTTAATGAAACGACTTGTCTAGTTTTCATCCATTTTGTTGTTGCAGGACATGTCTTATTGTGCTACGACGACCACTGGTTCCCTTGAAAATAAGCACAAATCTGTGGTGTTCAAGGAACTTAACCAGCTCTGGGAGAAACATGACTCAGAACTTCCGTGGAAAAAGGGTGAATACAATGAAACTAACACAGTTTTGTTGGACGATTCTCCTTACAAGGCTTTGCTTAATCCAGTAAGCTTTTTTTTTCTTGCATGTTCTCTCATTTTGTTTATGTCATTTAAACAACAATTGTTTAGCCTCCTCGATGTTTTAAACTTTTTGGAATGAATCAGCCATATACAGCAATATTCCCTCACTCATACGATCATCATAACAAGAGTGACGCATCGTTAGGTAAACAATTTATTGCATTAATTTCTTATATAGAACAGTAAGAAACTGCAATTTTGCTGTCTAGATTTTGATAATCTTATCTGCTATTTAATATCTATGCTGTTTCAATGGAAATTTAGGTAGTAATGGTGATCTGAGGCTTCATCTGGAAAAACTAGCAGAAGCAGAAAATGTTCAAGAATTCATAAAGAAGAACCCTTTTGGGCAAGAAGCTATAACGGAAGCAAGTGAATCCTGGGAATTTTACAGAGGGGCGATTGCACAAGTACGCCATTAGAATTTGAAGTGGTAGAAGAAGAGAGAATTTATGCAAGATTTTTTTTTAGGACTTGTGGGAAAAAGATGATTGAATCATAAACAAAAGATTAGTAAAGAATCAAAATGCTTTTGAATGTTTTCCTGAGTGAACGACAAAGTAAAGATCGTTGCTCAAGATATGTATCTCTAATGGCGAGATCCTCACCATTTTTCACATGGAGACCCATTAGATTCTCTATATCACATGGTTTTTCCTTTTCGTTTGGTAAATATGTTATCTTTTAGTTTTCCTTATATATATTTGTCAAAATGAGGGTTGTTATTTGCTAGAGAAAACCGTAGAATCCAACAAAATGTTTATACTGCAAATTGTGAATGGTAAAAAATGCTCATTTTTCTAGTTTAATTTTATAAAAGTGTTTTTAAAAACCATTAAAAATACACAAATTCAATAATTTATGCTACAGGAGTGTCCAAATGAATATTTCAATCCCAACCTATAACCCTAATGGGTTGAGTGTTAATGAGTCATGGATCAACCCAACCAATTTTGTAATTGGGTTGGATCAACCCATTAATCCATCAAATTTAAATGGGTTGGATTGACTTTGACCCAACCCAGTAATAAATTGATTAATAAGTATATATATATATATTGTGAAATTTGACAAAAAAAAAAGATTAGAAATCATATTTTTGGTTTTTTGGCTGGAAATTGCTATATATAATCATGTCTTTGAGCGGAATTTTTAATGGAACTTCCTTTTTGGCAGGATAAATTAACGGAATCACGTTTTTGACGTGAAATTATTTTACGGAATCGCTTTTTCGGTGGGACGTCATTTTACGGAATTGCATTTTTGGAGGGAAAATTTTACGGAGTTTCGTTTTGCGAAAAAATATTTTACGGAATCGCTTTTTTGGCGGAAAATTTTTATTGTATTGCATTTTTTGCGGAATTGCGTTTTTGGCATGAAAATTTTACGGAATTTTGTTTTTGCGGGAAAATATTTTACGAAATCGCGTTTTTGGCGGAAAATTTTAACGAAATTGCGTTTTTTGGCGAGAAATTTTACGGGATTTCATTTTGCGGGAAAATGTTTTACGGAATCGCGCTTTTGGAGGGAAAATTTTACGGTATTGCATTCTTGGCGTGAATTTTTTTTTTAAAGAATCATGTTTTTGGCCGAAAATTATATAAGTAATTGTGTTTTTAGTGGGAAAATTGTGAAATCGTGTTTTTTGCGGAAAAATTGAGAGATCATATTTTTGGCGGGAAAATTGAGAGATCATATTTTTGGTAGAAAAATTGTGAAATCATGTGTTTAGTTTAGCTAAGTGTTGATGGGTCAACCATTAGCAATCTATTAATCCATTTTATTTCAATTCATTTCAACCATATCCATTTGACTCATCAACCTATTAGGCTCATTAACCCATTAGGATCAAAATATTTAATCCATTAGGGTTGATGGTTTGAGTTGGGTTGGATTGATCCATAAGTCTTGACCCATTTTGACATCCATAAGTACACTAATCTTTTTGGCTTTCAAAGATTGATCTTTGCTGCAAAGTCTCAGAGACTTTCGGCTTTAGGATGTGATCATTGCTGAAAGCTGCAATGGAGGCGATACTCAAACCTTCTTATTGGCCTGGGTATCGTCTCTCCTTGTCACAGATTTCTGATCTATCAAATCAGTTTGAAAGCTGCGTCTTTTTTTTTTTGTTTCTGACATCTTAGTCCCATGGTCTATTTACTGACTTGAGCTTTGGAGAGTCCTAAAAAATATTTACTACCACATTTTCGAATCTTCACGTTTTTACTACTGCGCCGCCGGAGGGACGGGATCTTAATCTAAAAGAGCCCTCCGTTTGAAACTTTTTTCTAAAAGACCCTAACTAAATGATCCATTTGTTTTGTTTTTTTTTTTAAATTCAAAACGCGGTTAAAGACGAAGCTACCCTTAATGAATCAGTTATATTACACGACCCAACCCACCCGAACGGATACATACCCGACCCGGATCAAAAAATCAAAACAAAACAAATTAAAAAAAACCGATGAAAGCTCATTCGTTCCCTCTTCTTCCTTTTCTCCTTCTCGAACGAATTTCATCCGATTGAAAAGCTCCGGTGTTCTGCTTCGTCTACACTCCATCTCCGTAACGGCGACACTCCATTTCAGCACCACCGCCGCTCTGTGTCCGTCTTCGTCAGAGAACAGTTGAAGGTATGCCCTTAAATCTGATCTCCTCAATTTTTGAAAGGGGTTTTGCTTCAAACGGGTTTATGATGGCGAGAAAGGGTCTCAATTTAACAAGGGTTTCGGTTTCAACCATAGATATGTCGGATTTGTACAGATTTCTATAGTTTGAAATTAGGAAATTAGGGTTTATTGAGGTTTAGATTTGTACTAGGATTTTGGTTTGAAAAGGAGATGTGTCGGGTTTGAAAGTAAGGTTTTGATATGATTTGGAGATTTATGGATTCGAGTTCGAAAGTATAGAACCAAATTTGGGATGAATTGATTTTGTGGGTTCGGGTTTGTGTTTGTTTCAGATTTTGTTTCTTGTTTTCTTTTGTCCGACATAATGGGTTATGTTTTGTTGTCGATTTTTTAGAAATGGCTCCTAAGACCAAGGGTGGAATGTTGAGGAAAGGGAAATCAAAGAATTCGACTAAAAAGAATTCAAAGGGGACTTCAAGAGATTCGGCTTCAAAAGGATCCACTAGTCAGTGCGAAAGATATACGGTGAGTGGCTCAGAGGAAGAGATTACGCCATTAGAGGTATGTGATGAGAGTAATTGATTGTTAACTGCATCCGGTCTAAGTAGTATTGTGTAGGAGAACTGGTACTCATGAAGAAAGCTGTTAGTTATTAGGGAAAGTGGTAGTACTTGGGAAAACTATTAGTATTTAGGAAAACTGGTGGTCGTATTTAAAACTGTTAGTAATTAGGAAAACTGGTACTACTGAGGATAACTGTTACGAGTTAGGAAAACTGGAACTACTGAGAATAACTGTTAAGAGTTAGGGAAACTGGTACTACTGAGAATAACTATTAAGAATTAGGGCAACTGGTACTACTGAGAATACAAATTAGGGTAACTGGTACTACTGAGAATAACTGTTAAGAGTTAGGGAAACTGGTACTACTGAGAATAACTGTTAAGAGTTAGGAAAACTGGTACTACTGAGAATAACTGTGGTATACTGTAATTGCAGGATAAAGATGATTCAGATACCCTACCACGGAAACCTGAGAAATTCTTCTTCCAACACACCGATTATCCTAAGATTTGCAAGATTCAAACTAGGTGTTCTCTGACCAACTTCTTGGAGATTATAGAGGGATTAAAACCAGAGCTGCAGTGGTTTAAAAAGCATCCTCAGTTTAAGCACATATTTCACATGGAAAAGGAAGCTAACCGTAAGCTTCAAGGATTTTGGATGTTGTTGCTTCGAACAGTTTGTGTGGCTAGGATGACAATGATTTGGTTTGTGGTGAATGGAGTTCCTACTCGGTATTCATTGAGAGAACATGGTCTCATTTACGGGTTTTACTGCCATGACTACCCGAATGGGATTAATCCGAGAAGTCGTTTAGCAACTACAAAAGACAGTTGAAGGAAAAGGTGTTTCAAGATATGAAAAAGGTAACTATCAATGATGTGAAAGAGAAGTTGGTTTCGATGAAGAGGAGTAGTCCCGAGAGGCTGAAGATGGCGATCTTGTATTTCTTAAGCGCGGTACTTGGGGTAAGGCGAAGTCTGATGGAAATACCTCTGCATTCTTATTTAGAATGGCTGAGGATCCAGAGCTGTGTAAATCATTTCCATGGGGACGAGTGACATATCAGGATTCTCTCACTGATATTTATTACTTGCTGAACCGTTTGAATGGTTCTGCTCCAAATATATTGACTTTTCCTGGATTCGTCATTCCGTTGGAGGTAAACATAATATTTGTCAATATATTTTAATGTTTAACTTATAACATATGAATGTAATGACATATGTCTATATGTAGGTTTTTGCTTTCGAGTGTATACCAAATCTCAAGAGATCATTTAGAGAAGTTATTGAAGAGACACACAAAGACTGTCCAAGGATGTGCAAGGCTAAGTTCACAACTAGTAGTATGAAAGGTTATTCATTGGAAGAGATATATGACTCGCTTGGTTCTACTAAGGTATTAATTCTTAATTAGAATTTTCTTGATTTGCTTTGGTTAATGTTAACAACTATTTGTACTTTTTTACATTAACAGGATATTCATAGTATGTTGGAACCGGAAATTGAAGAAGAATCTCTTTTGGAGCGTATCTTAGAAGATGTACCAGGTGACATAGCGTTAGACGAAATCCCGGAAAGCTGGAACGAGCGTCTTGAAGCAAGGAAAGAAATATGTTGGGAAGAATTGTACAACTTAGATGTGGCTTCCCGAGCGCCGAAAGAAGAGCAAGTAGAAGAAATAGGATTGCCTCAGGATTCAGAACCAGAAAAGAATCCGAATTTGCTTAAGCTTTTCAAAGATCTTGAAGATAGGCTGACCCAAAGAATGACTGATGGGTTTGACAAGGTGAATGATGCAACTAAGGTTTTGAACAAGAAGGTGAGGCAATTAAAGAGAAAAGTGAAGGTTCTTAGAAGTGAGGTAAGAAGTCGTAAGCAGAATAGTTGGGATGGGGTTGAGAGCGGTGATCATGAGTGTGGTTATGAGTATGAAGGGGGTGGTGGTTATGAGTATGAAGGGGCTGATTATAAGAATCAAGAAGCAACAGAAAAAGGAGATGAAGATGAAGAAATGCAAAAAGGAGATAAGGAAGAAGAAACACAAAAAGGAGATGAAGAAGAAGAAACGGAAAAAGGAAATGAAGAAGAAGGTTCAATGGCTATGGTTGTTTTCACTGGTGTGGTTGATGAGAGTCCTTTTCCTCTAGTGGTGGAAGTCGAGACAAGTGAAGAGGAAGCAGGAGCAGTAGAGAAGAGTGAAGAGCAAGTCGATGAGAGTGAAGAGGAAGCAGCCGTAGAGAAGAGTGAAGAAGAAGAAGCTGAGGAGAAGAGTGAAGAAGAAGAAGAGAAAGAGGAGACAAGAGTTGAAGAAGGGTACGGTTCAATGGCTATGGTTGTTTTCACTGGTGTGGTTGATGAGAGTCCTTTTCCTCTAGTAGTGGAAGTCGAGACAAGTGAAGAGGAAGCAGGAGCAGTAGAGAAAGCAGCCGTAGAGAAGAGTGAAGAAGAAGAAGCTGAGGAGAAGAGTGAAGAAGAAGAAGAGAAAGAGGAGACAAGAGTTGAAGAAGGGTACGGTTCAATGGCTATGGTTGTTTTCATTAGTGTGGTTGATGAGAGTCCTTTTCCTCTAGTAGTGGAAGTCGAGACAAGTAAAGAGGAAGCAGGAACAGTAGAGAAGAGTGAAGAGGAAGCAGCCATAGAGAAGAGTGAAGAAGAAGAAGCTGAGGACAAGAGTGAAGAAGAAGAAGTGAAGGAGAAGAAGAAGAAGAACACTGTTAACAAGAAGAAGACTCCAAAGGGTGAGAGGAACAAGAAGCCATCTGTGTACAAGAAGGATCTTTTTACACCGGATGGAAGAAAAAAGCCCACGAAAAAAGCAGGAGGTGACAAAGAGGTTGGGAAGAAAAGAAAAAACACTGGGGATGACAAAAAGGTTGGGAAGAAGAGTAAGCAAAATTATGGTTCTTAGGTTCTTTTGAAGTTTTTAGGTACTTATGTGTTTTGGATGAACTGTTCTTTTGTGTTGAGTACTGGATTGTTGTGTTTTTAGGTATGTGTTATGTGTAATGGATTGTTGTCTTTTAGGTACTCGTATTTTTTGTTGAATTTGATTTGGTACTACTAGTAGTACTACTAGTAGTACTAGCATTAAACGTACTAGTATAAAAAGGCAGTTGAATTCGATTTGGTACTACTAGTAGTACTACTAGTATTACTAGCAGTAAACGTACTAGTATTAAAAGGCAGCTGCATTCCATTAGGTACTACTAGTAATACTACGAACTACTGTGTATTAAACATAAAACACGTGTGTACAAAAATAAGAATAAAAAAATAAACACGTTTAGCACATGCGCCGTCACAGAATAAAAAAATTTTAAAAAATTATTACACACAGTTATACTTTGACAATTTTTATGTATTATTAGTCATACTTACGTAAACTTATAGTTTTTCTAGTAGTATTCATCGAATTAATCCATTAAAATACATTTACTATTGTTTCGTATATTAAATTCTTAAAAATCACAATGTTTGTTTATTTCACATGACAATGAGTATTTCTACATATCCATTACCATATGTATAAGATAGTGTTTGAGTAAACAATGTAATTTTCTCCAATTCTGGAATTTCTAATAATTTCAACCTAAGTCCAGACAAATATACAAACAAGTAAAGATACATAAACTTATAAACTCATAGTGAAAACGAGGAATACATCAGAGAGAATTACAAAAATTCAAAGCATACAGTCATACTTAGTTATACCAGTTATACCGGACAGAGAGAATTTCCAAAATACAAAGCATACAGTCATACTTAGTTATACCAGTTATACCGGACAGAGAGAATTACGAAAATTCAAAGCATACAGTCATACTTAGTTATACCAGTTATACCGGATAGAGAGAATTTCCAAAATACAAAGCATACAGTTATACTTAGTTATACCAGTTATACCGGACAGGGAGAATTACAAAAATTCAAAACATACAGTCATACTTAGTTATACCAGTTATACCGGACAGAGAGAATTACAAAAATACAAAGCATACAGTCATACGTAGTTATACTAGTTATACCGGACAGAGAAAACACCATTTTTATCTAGTTGGAATTCGACACATTGGAGTAAGGAATATGTCCCCGTCCTCGTCCTTCTCCAGCTAAGTACTCAGACATATGCCCTAATCCTCTTCTTCTTCCATGATATTCTCCACTTGACGGGTGACGTCTTTGTTGAGCTGTTCCTTTCTTAATTTTGTAGGGCGGAGGCAAGCCGAAGTGGAACGAATTATAGTCTTCCAGAGGAATCATCCAAGATGACATATGGGGTACAGGATATATCGTCCTGCTATATGCCATTACCCATTGCTCCACTGTATAAAACTTTGAGGCAAACTCATAATGATGGACCTCTGATTCTCCGCTTAATCGGATGATAGCTTGTATCGCATGACCGCAAGGGTACTTATCTATATCAAAATACTTGCAACTGCAAGTTTTTTCGCTCAAATTAACCACGTAGTTCTTCCCATCTTCTCCAATCACATTGTATTCATGGGACGAGCTGTTTAACTCTTGCGAAAATAGCTTTTTTCCAACTGGTATTCTACTCTCTATTATGCTGTTCACCATAGGCACCAACTTCTGTGACTCGGGTAGTTCAACGGATTCCTTCTGATACTTGTTGAACCATTTAGCCATTTTCGCAATGATCATATCAATCATAGGTAATAATGTGTACTTCCTTGCTTCTATGAAAACACCATTGACCGATTCTACACTGTTGGTGGTTAATATATTGTATCTTGCAACTGGAAAACAACATCTTGCCCATTTTTCCACCTCAACACTTTTATCTAGATACATAGCTGCAGCGGGATACCTTATTCTGAACGAATTATAAAGTGTTACGAACTCAGCCTCTGTATAAGCTTCCGCGCATTTCATGAACTACCCTGCAATAGTTTTTTTCTGGGTACCGCCAACGCTTCCTTTTACATTCTGAGACAAATGGTATACACAAAATCCATGATGAGAAAGTGGGAACACTTCACGTATTGACTTGATAAGGCCTACATTTCTATCAGATATGAAAACCAATTTACGATCATCTGATACCTTTGGTTCCAACACTGATTTCAGTTTATTCATAAACCACATCCAACTTGCTTCTTTCTCACCATCAGCTACACCGAAAGCAATTGGATAATGGTGATGATCAGGATCTTGAGCCATCGCAACAATTAGCACTCCACAATATGCATGCTTAAGGTGGGTGGCATCAACAATGATGACTTTTCTCATGCTTCTGAACCCTTCAATACAAGCTCCCAATGCAAAGAACAAATACATAAACCTATGCTCATCATCCCACTCCACACATGTTTTTGTACCCTCATTCATCTTCCGTAGCATATACATATAAGGCTCCAACTTCCGATAACTCTCATATGGACTTCCTCTCAAACTATTAGCAGCTAGTTGTTTTCTCCTCCATGTAGTCGAGTATGAAAGGTCAACACTAGCTTTTCCTTTAGCCATTTCTATCAGATGTTTTGGCTTTGGAGTCTCTAATTTGCCGGGATACTCTTCCTGCAAAATAGAGGCAACTAATTTTGCTGTTCCTTTCCTTCTTTTTATCCTTGTACTTGCATCAGTTCGAGAGCATGTTTGCATCTTCTCGTAAGTTACAACCGACCAACGATCTGAATTGCAAATCGCAACAACTCTTAAATACCACTTGCAACCTTTATTTGCTGCCATGCATTTTAGCACATATCATTTCGTACACGTCTTATTTACTTCATACTCAAAACAATTTCGGTGTGCAGCTATTTGAACTAAGACTTGCACTTCCTCCTTACTTCCAAATTCTTGATCCAAACTAATATCCACACCATCTTCCCATGGAGTAGATAGAAGACCAGCATTATCCACTAAAACATCTTCCTCAATATCTTCATCCATAACAAAGGTATCCTCATTATCAAGCTCTTCGCGATCTGTGAAAAAAATAAAACAGTTATACCTAGTTATACCCAGTTATACCAGCTAGAAATAAAACATAAAATAAATCAAACAGTTATACCTAGTTTTTCCAGACATAAATAAAACATAAAATAAATCAAACAGTTATACCTAGTTTTTCCAGACAGAAATAACGCATTAAATAAATCAAACAGTTATACATAGTTATACCAGACAGAAAGAACACATAAAATAAATCAAACAGTTATACCTTGATATACCAACGCATGGTGTTCCAATGGTTCGTCTGTGTAAAGAGTTATCATACCATCATCCCCTACAACAACATCATTTTCTCCAACATCATTTTCTCCAACATCTCTTGTCGCTTCCACACATCTATGAGTTTGATCCACAATTTTGATGAGCTCCACATGTAAAAGCTTTCTACAACCATCTCTATTCACTTGCATTAGGTAATTAAAAACGTCATCATCATTTGAAATATCTAATGGTGTCCAAAGATTCGAAATCATCGGAAAGTAACTGAGTTTCAACTGCGTTGTAACTTCATCTATCATGATCTTTCTGCTAATTCCATCAATCAACGCCGAATAAATCACCTCCTCCGGCACAGTCCGTATTGCTAAAGTGTTAAGTCGATCTCCTCTTGAACTCCATCTTCTGTGATCACCTTCCATTGAGTAACATCCTCCATAATCAAAACATATGATTGTGCAATTCATTGTCCCCTACAAAAGAATAAGAAAATAACAAATATCGTTAGTATATAATCAATTGTATAACTATAGTACTATATCAGTAGTACCAGTAAGAACGTTTACACTCACTAGTACCAGTTATTCCAGTTATACCAGTGATTCTCAGTAGTACCAATTATACCAGTTATTCTTACTAATACTAGTCATACCAATTATACAGTTATACCAGTGATTCTCATTAGTACCAGTTATACCTCTGCAATTTCCTGCAGTTTCGGTAAATCCTTTGATTTCGAAATTTTTTACAATGATTCACTTGTTTTTCAAACTCAATCTAACCCAACACACGAAAGTTCCTAAAAACGAAAGTATCTAACCTTAATTCTGAAAGACAACAGATCGGGACGGGATGATTTTGACTAGATGAAGAAGGACAACGAGGAAGAAGATGATAAGACAAACTTCAGATGATGACAAGACGAAGAGCACACGAGGAAGAAGCTGTTGCTCTGTTTTCAATTTTGTTTTTATGTTTCTGGGTTTGGGAGAATAAACAAAACGAGGAAGGTGGTTGGATTGAATTACATGTGGAAGCTTTAGATAGGGTAATTTTTTTTGTTGTTGAAGAATTTAGGGATCCTGGGTCCACAATAATTTATGTCTGCAATAAAAGAATTAAAAGGAAATCTCAAATTTAAAGAAAAATTAAATTGGAGGGGTAAAAGTGGGGAGGATAAATTGTTGGGATGTTTTAGAATAGGAAAGGATGGTGTGAATTTTTTTTTAAGGTTTGGGGTCTTTTAGATTAAGATCCGGAGGGACGACATAATCTCGAAGCGGCTCTTTAAGTTCCAGTTCGAGCGATACACCCGCATCTTCTCTCCCGTTGTATATAGGATTTGTCTCCCATGTTTCGAGAGGAGGCACCTTTTGTTTTTCCTTTTTATAATAAACATTTTATATCTTTTTTGAAATAGAATCTCCGTGTCTTTTTTCATTACTTTTGATTTGTTATCTTTCCTCGCAACTTCGTCTTCTTCTTAATTTGGGGAATATCGTACTTGGTATTGTGGGAATATGCTTTGTTGGTATCAAACCCCACTTACCGCACACAAATTTGCGACGGCATTGTTCGTCGGAAATTTGCGAAGGATAAGATAACACTGGATTTTAATCTTTTCACTGTGAAACACATAAACGGTCTCTAACCCTCCATTCAGAACATCATCAATTTTTTTTAATGGTTCATAAGCTTATCTTGAATAGATTTGGTAATAACGTTTGAATACCCATAAATTGATTGTGAGTAATGTATCATCCACGCTGATTGCTTCGATTCTAATGTAATATAAATCGTATTTAGTTTTTAAAAATGTTGTAGATACAACCTATAATATTGATTTGACACCACCATCTCTAATGACTATGACGTTATTGAAGTAAGAAGGATCATCTAAACTACAGAAGCAGTATGAGCATTTTGAGTCGAACCAGCTGTGAACCATCGAAATTGTTTGATTTCATAACCAAAGACACTGACACTGATTCTTTGTAATAGTGTTTCATTATAGTTACGATAACCACCACCCAAAAGTATATATACATTTTCTTTTAAGAGTTTTCTTAGTTTAGCATGAGGTGGTGAGGTTTAAAGACGAACCGATGGATATAATTTTTGTATCTTTATATTCTCTTAGTTTAGCATAAAATGGTGAATATAAAGAACACCAGATTAATGAATTGTTTGTTTAGCATATTGAAACCTTTGTGTGATATCCATGATCAAGGTAGGACATTGATTATTCCTCTTTGAAAATATATTAAAAAGGAGTAAAATCCATGCTCATGATCCTCTTCTCGTTGATTTTAATATATTTGAATATAGACTAAACACACTAGATCTGTGAACGTAATCTTATGTCTGAACATACCAAAAAGTTTATTTGCAAGAGAATTATATTTATCGCAAATTACTTACGTAGTTACGAAGATTTTGCAAAGTAGTGTATAGAAGGTTTTGAACAAGATTTATTTGAATTCAAGTTCTCGATTGTGACGATTGTAACGTTTCAAATTTTAGATTAAAAGTATGTTCTTGGATGCTACTGGTAATTTGAATATCACAGGTGTGATGGCTCAACCAAATTAAAGGTATGATGAAATCTAGAAGTAAAGACATTATTCCGAGGGAATTGATTGTGGTACCATTTTTTATTACTTGTGTTTAATTCTTCACTAGATCATGCAATGATTTATCAATTTATTTTTAATAACTACCAACCAATTTCAACAAAAAAAGATTTTGACTGTGTGAAAGTAATATACAATTGTTAGTTGTTAAATTCTACTCTTTATGTGTCATCTCATCTCACAATATAGTTTCATAAAAGTTTTTTAGTTCAAATCTCAAGAATTACTTACGAACTAACTATAAATTCAGAAACACAAAATAATGATGCTGCCAAAGGTAAAATTCACATTGCTTAGACTTGTCAATTGTTCAAAGAAATGGAAGTAGTAAGATTAGAGAAACAATAAAGAAGAAAAAACACATCTTTTTCATTAAAACAAATGTTGTCATTTAATTCATAAAAATAAAAATAGTGGAGAATCATAAAAGAATAGTACATATAAGATACACAAAAACAAAAACTGATTTGTGTTATTACTTTGAGATTTCATAGTTTTAACAAACGCTCAAATTTACTATTTGAATTGTTATTAAATTTGTTTAGTCTAGGTTTTTGTATCTTTACATTCTCTTACTTTAGCATGAAATGGTGAATTTAAAGAATACCATATGGAAAAATTGTTTGTTTAGCTTATTGCAATCTTTGTGTGATAGCCATGATCGTGGTAGGTTGATTATCTTTCACTGAAAATGTATTAAAATCCATGCTCATGATCCTTTTTTGTTGATTTTTTTTTTTAAATATATTTAAACCTAGACTAAAACACATGAGATTTAGGAAACTAATCTTATATCTAAACATACCAAGATAAATATATTTATTGCAAATTACTTACGTATTTGCGAAGATTTTGCTATAAAATGTATAGAGATTTTTGAACAAGATTTGTTCGAATTCAAGTTCTCAATTGTGACGACTGTGACGTTTCATTTTTTAGGTGAAAAGTATGTTCTTAGATGATAATGGTAATTTGAATATCACAAGTGTGACGGCTCAATCAAATTATAGGTATGATAAAATTTCGAAGTAAGAAAAATTATTTCGATTTGTGGTATTGTCTTTGATTACTTGTGTTTAATTCTTCACTAGATCATGCAATCATTTATAAATTTATTTTTAATAACCGCCCGCCGATTTCAACAAAAATGTTTTTGATGGTGAGAAAAAATATGTTGTTAGTTGTTAAATTCCACTCTTATTGTGTCATCTCATCTCAAAATGTAGTTGCACAAGAGTTTTTTTAGTTGAAATATCAAGAATTACTTACGAACCAACTATAAATTGAGATACACAAAATAATAATGTTACCAAAGCTAACAATCCACATTGTTTAGACTTGTCGATTGTTCAAAAAATGGAAGTAATAAGCTTTGTGACCAAAAGAAAAAATGGAAGTAATAAGCTTAGACCAACATTAAAGAAGAAAAAAACACATTTTTCTTCATTGAAAAGAATGTTGTCTTTTAATTCATAGAAAAAAAAAGTGCATAATCATAAAAGGAATGATACATATTAGAAACGCAAAAAAAATATATATATATTTATTACTTTAACATTTCATAGTTTCATCAAACGGTAAAATGTTTTAGATGATGCAATTACTTTCTCGTTCACAACTAACACTTTTTGAACTGTTTTTAAATTTGTTTAATCAATTCGTAAAAAGCATTTGAATCTTAAAATAAGTATTTACACAAAAAATATTGTTTTATCGCACAGTCGTCTCTTAAGAGTTGTCTTTAGATGTGAAAAGTATGTTTTCAAACCATAAACAAAATCTTATATGTTTAATCATGATCTAGAACATTTGCGGCAATTTGAACGTTATAGGTGCACGTACTAAGCAAATTATAATGTTGGATACGATCTCGAAGCAAATAAATTTTCTTTTGAGAGAATTGATTGTGGTGTCATCAATTAATTATATTTTTAATTATTCTGCTACGTGGATGATAAAGCTGTCGAGTTCTATGGTCCTCACTGGTCCTCTAGGAGAAGTTCGGGTAACCTGCTCGGAAATTTAGAGTAACTTGCTCTTGGAGAAGTTAGAATAATTTGCCTAAAATGGTCATATTTAATTTATCTTAGACTAGCATAAGTTCAACACATGATCATATTTAATTTAGGCAAAAAGAACAATCCTTTTTGAACCTCAAATGGTAAATTAAGAAAAGGTAAAGATAATTTTGCACTTAAAACTCTTAAAATAAAATACATTTTACATCTTCTTGGAGTGTTGTTTTTTTATTATTACTAGGAATTTCCCTGAGGAAGGTTCATGGGTGATACCGCACACACGATGCAGAGGTATCTCAGGCAAATGGACCTTCTGGAGACAATGATCCATAGAGAAGTTTCCGGGCTGGTCTACTCGCAAGCTCTGGAGGTTGATGTCTCTGCCATTCAAGATTTTGCTAATTCCTACAACCTTCAACGCCTCAGGGCAATCTGAACACAATGAACATTCAACACACAAGGATCCATGACCTGTACGCGATGGTCAATCCAACCAATACTTGAGGTATAGAAAAGAATCTGGTTTTTAGATGATCAATCATCTGCTTTTAGTTGATGATAATCTTTTTCTTTTTTCTTTGCAGCTTCGGCTTGGACAAGACAACCAATCAGCTCGGACAAGACAACCCATGGTTCTTTTTTGGTTGTCTTTAAACAATTCTCCTTGAGTACCTTATTCGACTTTAGTTGTTACTACTTCATCTACTACTTTTGCTCTTTGTGATTAATCACAAATTATTAAACTCCTAAGCTGAAAGGAGAAAGGAAACACTACAGGAAATATGAGTTTTTGTAGCGCTTGAAAATCATAAGAATGAATACTATGATTTGCATTTTTTAATAATATTATCCTTTTTCCGAATTTATTAATCATATTTAATACATAAGTTGAATAAGCTAAAATCAAATATAAAATAAAAATAAAGTAAGAGAGAATGAATCAAAATAAATGAATTTTTTTACGAGCGGACTTCTGAATGATGAACAACAATAGCTATCTTGGTTCATATAAAATAGGATTCACCCCCATTGCGTATTGGTACTTATCGAATATAGAATAGATCTGCTTCAATTTTTTCCTATGAATCGAATTGTTCCATTATTACTAACAGAATAGAACAAATATTACTCCTTTCTCCGAAATAATTACCTAAAAAAGGGGGGTCCGTAACATAGTTTTTTCCAATGCAATAAAGTTACATAGTGTCTATTTTTCATTGATAAAGGGGTATTTCCATGGGTTTGCCTTGGTATCGTGTTCATACTGTTGTATTGAATGATCCCGGTCGTTTGCTTTCTGTTCATATAATGCATACGGCTCTAGTTGCTGGTTGGGCCGGTTCGATGGCTCTATATGAATTAGCAGTTTTTGATCCCTCTGATCCTGTTCTTGATCCAATGTGGAGACAAGGTATGTTCGTTATACCTTTCATGACTCGTTTAGGAATAACCAATTCATGGGGTGGTTGGAATATTACAGGAGGGACTATAACGAATTTGGATCTTTGGAGTTATGAAGGGGTAGCCGGAGCACATATCTTGTTTTCTGCCTTGTGCTTCTTGGCAGGTATTTGGCATTGGGTATATTGGGATCTAGAAATTTTTTGTGATGAACGTACAGGAAAATCGTCTTTGGATTTGCCCAAGATTTTTGGAATTCATTTATTTCTTTCCGGAGTGGCTTGCTTTTGTTTTGGCGCATTTCATGTAACCGGATTATATGGTCCTGGAATATGGGTATCCGACCCTTATGGACTAACTGGAAAGGTCTAACCCGTAAATCCGGCGTGGGGCGTGGAGGGTTTTGACCCTTTTGTTCCGGGAGGAATAGCCTCTCATCATATTGCAGCAGGGATGTTGGGTATATTAGCGGGCTTATTCCATCTTACTGTTGAAACAACCCAATTTTTTTTTTTTGTTAATACGATAAACGAGAATTAGTATTCCCATAAATACTAATTCTCCAAAACAATTCAGCACAACAATGTAACAGTTAAAAAAAAGGACAGCGGTTTAACACAAACAACAAACAACGTCAGAACGAAAACAGAAAGTAAATAAACACACAATGACGAGACCCTAGATCATCTCCTCTTCATAGCCGGATTCCACGATCACACTTTGTCTTTACCTGCATCACATGGTTATAAGAGATGCGTGAGTATTATCATAAATACCCAGTGGTACGATCATCCCATCTACTTGGCTAGATGCACGGGTAATGGATACCAAACGGTCAAACAAGCAAAAAGTCCACAAAAAGTCAACCCTAAAAGTCAACGTAAGTCAACCACAAACCGCAATACCTACGTTGATATCAACACTAAAAACGCCCCAAACAAGCATTAATCGATCAACAATTCAACTCAATTCGCAATCAAACGCACCAATTACCCGTAAAAACCATAGTCACGCACTCACCTGTTTTGCGACTAGAATAACTTCCGACTCACTGGACCAAATCGCAAACGGAAAACGGTTCTGGAAACTAGACACCAACAGCTTTCCAACACCGTATTGCAAGACTCCTAAATCCAAACGGTTCGCCGGGAAATCATCCCCGAAAACAGCAACTCCGGACGAAACCGCAGGAAATTGCAGAAAAACTGCACGAACTACCCAAGTTCAAAGGACCATAACTCAGCGAATTATTAACCAAATCACGGTATAAAACCTGTTCTAGAAACTAGACATCTAGAGCTTTACAGAGATGTATAGAATGTAACCTAAATCTAAGCAGTTCGATGGGAAAATTAGCTCGTAAACTCGATGATCAGAACTGAGAACAAATATTTCAGAAACGACACACTAACTTCAAAAGCACACAGAGAATGGAGGTCACCTCTGAATAAACCGAAATCAGTGTCTGTGGAACGCTAAGACTCAGAGCTTTCCAATGACATCTTGCTTGCCGCCTGGGTCCTTACAGAACGACGGAAATCGTCCAAGGAAGTGGACTGATCGCAGAAGAGATGCTGCAGAAACATCTCTCAGTACAACGACCATAACTCCTAGAATACTCAACCAAAAGACAAGCGGTTTCTTCCTAAATCAAGCTAAGAGAGCGAAGAACTTACCCTCAAAATTAGAGACCGAACCGAGCAGAACTCCCTGGCTGTTCGTCTCTTTTAAAAATCCGGCTGAAACTCTCCTTCCTCCTCTCTTTCTCTTCTCCTCTCTCTTTCCTCTTCTTCCTCTCTTTCTCACTCTCTCTCTCTCTCAGCTTTCTAACTCTGCGGCTCATTTAATAACTCAACTTTTCCCACAAAACAAGGATCCCTAAAACAAGGGTTCTTGTTTTCTCCTTTTGACTTTAATAAACATTAAAAAAAAAACAACTCGGGTTTTTAACCAAAACAACTCGGGTTTCCAGTCAAAACCCGTCTAACCGAGCGATTAAAAACTTAATCCGCTAGTTCAAATCGAGCTGGTATCGATCGACACCGGAACCAAAAATACATAATTGATTCGCGGGCGTTACAATTCTCCCCCACTAACAAGGATTCGTCCTCGAATCACACAACTCTGTCACCCCACAACTCGCCCTCCTGGCCAACATAAAATCCCGTCCCACTGTACTCGCGATCAACCTCAATCCATACACCACTCCGCCACCCTAGGGTTCACTTCAAGCCGCAACCTGATCAGATTCACCCGAAAACATATACGATGCAACGTTCTTAATCCGGATTAGGCCTATCCGTTTGTTTGCGCAACAATCAAACAAGAACATGAACAACCAACCGTAGACCTAAAGTTAGACCAAAGGTGCTACATCTGCTACCAGGGTCATCTGAATCGAAGTTCCGATCATAGGCGAAACCCTAGACTAGACGCCACTCCACAATCTACTCAACAATCCCTGAAACTCCTCCAGTCTCATAATCACGATCAAGTTCAGGCACTATTGCTCATAGCTCATACTCATACTCATACGCATACTCATACTCATACACATATACAGCCCACCGTATCTACTCGCAGGATCGTCACCCTTTGAGCTACAGTGCGCAGGGGACCCACTATCCCCCGTGTATATGCCGAGACCCACTATCTCTGGGGATATGCCAAGACCCACTATCTCTGAGTATATGCCGAGACCCACTATCTCTGAGTCTATGCCGAGACCCACTATCTCCGAGTATATGCCGAGACCCACTATCTCCTGAATAAACATACCGAGACCCACCGTCCCCCTCACCGAGACAATAGCCTGAAACGTGCATAAAAAAATCACTTGTCGACCTACATGACCCCACTAGTCACATGTCGACAAAACTCGCATCATGACACCAAGATTAACAAGAATACGCCATCTTATTAAATCATCAACAATGTATAATCGTTACAACCCAAAACGAAAATACAACTCATAAATCCCTCGCGTACAAAACTCAAGCCTCCGCTTGCTTCTCGAACCACTTCGCGAACTTTGCCTTCATCTTCGCTTCTGGTTCCCACGTCTCCTCCTCGGCACCATCACAATCCCATACAACTCTCACCAACGGTATCCTTTTCCGGCGCAGAACCTTGACTCTCTTCTCGAGAATCCTCACCGGTCGCGCCTCCAACGTCATGTTGGGCTGAAGATCCTCCGGAATCCTAGCCAACACCTCCTCAGACTCATGTAAACACTTCCGCAGCATCGACACATGGAAGACTTTATGAAAAGCCTTCATACTCTGAGGTAACTCCAACCGATAAGCCACTGGTCCTATTCACTCCAAAACATTGAACGGACCCATAAACCTCGGACTTAGCTTATTCTCAGAAATGGATCTGTTAGGACCCCTCAACATCGCCGCCTTGAGATACACCAAATCTCCCAACTCGAACTCCAACTCTTTCCTCCTCTTATCGGCGTAATTCTTCTGCCTTTCCTGAGCCTCCTTCATGTTCAGCCTCAAGACACGGATCCTCTCCGTCGTCTCCTGAACAAAATCTGCACCAAACAGGCTCCTCTCCCCCACTTGGGTCCAACATAACGGTGTACGACATGGTCGCCCATACAGAGCCTCATACGGAGCCATCCCAATGCTCGCCTGGTAACTATTGTTATATGCAAACTCCACCAGGTTCAGATGATCCGCCCAATGTCCACCGTAATCCAGCACACACATCCTCAGTAGATCCTCCAATGTCTGAATCGTCCTCTCAGACTGCCCGTCCGTCTGAGGATGATATGCTGTACTCATATGCACCTTAGTGCCCATCTCAGCCTAAAATGCCTTCCAGAACTCTGAAGTAAACCTCGGATCCCTGTCTGACACTATACTCGCTGACACCCCGTGCAACCTCACAATCTCACGCACATACTTCCTAGCCAATACCGCCGCTCCGTCAGTCTTCTTAATGGCAAGAAAATGTGCTGACTTGGTCAGACGATCCACAATCACCCAAATCGCATCATACGTCCGAGACACAGGTAAACCCGTCACGAAGTCCATGGTAATCAAGTCCCACTTCCACTCCGGAATAGGTAAACTCTGTAACAACCCGCTCGGAACCTGATGCTCAGCCTTCACCAGCTGACACACGTTGCACGCTGCAAGATAACTCGCTACATCCCTCTTCATCCCGACCCAGTGATAATACCGCTTCAGATCCCGGTACATCTTAGTCGCTCCCGGATGAACAGACAACATACTCGCATGTGCCTCACGAAGAATCTCCTGTCTCAGCTCAACAACATTAGGCACACACACACGCCCTTCACAAGTATCGTCCCATTCGTCGAGACCGAATACTCTGAACCTGCAGCCCTCGACGCCTTAATCATAACCCGATCCTGCTCCTGCGCTGCTCGAACTCTGCTCAACAAGTCTGCCTGGTTAGCTGCCTCTAACCCCAACGGCTCCTGAGATATCACGCATAACCTCAACGTGCTAAACTCACCCATCAGAACCTCCAAATCATGCTCCCGAGACGAAGCAACTCTCTTCCGACTCAACGCATCTGCAACCAAGTTAGCCTTACCCGGATGGTACTCAATCTCAAGATCGTAATCCGCTACCAACTCCATCCAGCGCCTCTGTCTCAGGTTCAGCTCTGGCTGCGTGAAGAAATACTTCAAGCTCTTGTGATCCGTAAATACCTGTACCTTCCCGCCATAAAGATAAGATCTCCATATCTTTAAAGCGAAGATCACCGCTGCCAGCTCTAAATCATGGGTAGGATAATTGCACTCGTGCTTCCTCAACTGCCTCGACGCATAAGCAATTACCTTCCCATGCTGCATCAACACACAACCCAGACCAACCCCTGAAGCATCCGTATACACTACGAATGGCTCACCCGGCTCGGGTAACGCCAACACTGGTGTACTCGTCAACATATCCTTCAGCAGCGCAAAACTCTCCTCGCATGAACAAAAGGGACATCCTTCCCTGTCAGCTTTGTCATCGACTGTGCCATACTCGCGAAACCCTTGACAAACCTCCTGTAATACCCTGCCAACCCAATAAAACTCTGGATCTCGGTTGCATTCCTCGGTCTAGGCCAATCTCGGATAGCCTCAATCTTCGCTGGATCAACAGACACTCCATCTGCAGATATCACGTGACCGAGAAAACCGATCTCTCGCTGCCAGAAACTGCACTTGCTCAACTTAGCATACAATTTCTGCTCCCTCAGCTTCTCCAAAACCACCCGCAGGTGTACCTCGTGCTCCTCAGGACTCCTCGAATACACCAAAATATCATCGATAAAGATGATCACGAACTCATCCAGATACTCCCTAAAAATCCCGTTCATCAACGTCATGAACGCTGCTGGTGCATTCGTCAAACCAAAAGGCATCACCACGAACTCATAATGCCCATATCTCGTCCTGAAGGCTGTCTTCCTCACATCTGCCTCATCAATCGGTATCTGATGGTAACCCGAAGCTAAATCAATCTTGGAAAACCAAGTAGCCCCACGCAACTGATCCAACAACTCATCAATCCGCGGTAAGGGATACCTGTTCTTCACACTGACTCGGTTAAGTCCCCGGTAATCAATACACAACCGGAAACTCCCATCCTTCTTCTTCACAAACAACACCGGTGCTCCCCACGGTGAAGTACTCGGACGAATAAAACCCTTACTCATCAAATCCTCTAGCTGCTTCTTCAGCTCTGTCATCTCAGCTAGAACCAACCTGTAAGGTGTCTTAGATATCGGAGTCGTCCCGGGTTCCAGCTCAATCGTGAAAGGATCAGACCGTGATGGTGGTAACCCCTGCAACGACTGAAAAACATCCTGAAAATCCCGAACAACCCGAATATCCCCAACTGCAATCTCCCCAACAGTTTCAGGCATCATGATCGTCACTAGATACGCTTCGTACCCCTTCCCGATTAACTGCTCCGCCTGAATCGCCGAAACCACTAGACTCCCTGAAGTAGGTCTCACCCCTTGATAAACCAACCTCCCAGCCTCTCGCTCAAACACTACCCGTCCTTGATGACAATCGAGATGCACCCTGTACCGATCCAGCCAATCCATACCCAAAATGACATCGTACAGCTCCACCGGACTGATAATAAGATCTGCTGGCATCAACTCTCCTGCCACCAGAATATCAACTCCACAAGCCCGTCCGAAAGTAGCCAACGTCCTCCCTCCAGCTACCCTCACTACCCCGTGCTGCTCCCCGGAATCACTCCGGATCCCGCTGCTCTCCGCACACTCCGGCGTAATGAAACATTTACTTGCTCCAGAATCGAACAGGACATGAGACTCATGACCGCCTACAACTAAGGTCCCTACACAATTCATGTGTCATAGAACCCTAAAGTTTTATCTCAGATACACAAATTCTAAAGCAGACAATTCACAACAAAATCACCAAGCTAAAGATCAGACATGTACCTGTGATCGGCCTGGCGCTAGAGCCTCCTGCCTCCACCGAAGTGTACACACGTGCCGGCGCTGCAATCTGCTGCAACGGCTGCACTACTGCTGCTCCCTGCTGTGACGGCTGCACCACCGCCACAATCCCCTGCTGTAGCTTAGGGCACTGGGGCTTAATATGCCCCGGCTCCCTGTAATAGAAACACACCTGCGTCGCCCGAGATTCGACCCTCTTCGGACAGCTCGCCACCCTGTGCTCCATGCTCCCACAACCGTAGCATCCCTGACCACCCTGACTACTCTGCGCCTCACCCTTCTTCGGACAACTCGCAACCTTGTGATCCAGGCTTCCGCACCTGAAGCAGCCCGGACCACCCCGTCCTCTCTGACCCGAACTCGCAGAGTGCTCAAGCTTCCTCTTCTGTCCCTGCGTAGGTTTACTGCCTACACTCGAACCTGCCTGCTACTGAGGCCTCCTCGGCGGCTGCACCGGTGCACTGACCACCACGGACAGCTCCCTCATGTCGTCCTCAACCCCAGCTGCCAACTCAACCAGCTCCACCCTCGTGGCGTACGTACCTGCTCGACACTGGGTCCTCAACTCTGGTCGAAGTCCTCGAAAGAACCCCTTCACCTGGTCTCTCTCGCTCTCCCACTCTCTACCAGCATACACCAGAAGTCTGCTGAACTCCTCATCGAACCCCCTGACAGAACGGCCACCCTGAACCAAAGCCAAGAACCTCTCCTCTAACCGATCCACTGCCTCCGGCGGAAAGAACTTGGCGTTGAATTCCGCCACGAAATCCGCCCAAGTAATGCCCGCCCGAGGTCTCCTAGCGATGACTCCTCTCCACCAGAGATGCGCGTCACTCACAAGATGATGCACCGCCAAGTCCACCCAGTACTCCTCCGGACACCTCAAGGACTGGAAATTACGCTTCAGTCTACTCATCCACTCACTCGCCTCCTCAGGCTTAGTACCCCCGAAGAAGAATGCGGTAGTAATCCGCCCCATATGCCCCAACATCTCCAGGTAGGAAGGAACCACAACCCCTGCCGCTACATCCGGCTGAACCCCCGCAACACCTGGCGCAACGGTGCCTGACCCTGGGCCGGCGCCACGCCCGGTAGATGCTCTAAGATCTGCTGTAGCAATCGCACCATAAGGACATCCTGCTCCCGGACCCCACCTGCAGCAGCACCCGCCTGTGGGCCCGCTGCACCACCACCTACTGGACCCTCCTGACGCGCCGGTGAATCCGCTGCCTGCTCCTGAGCAGCACCCTGTGTCAAACCCGCGGCAGACTCACACACCGGAACCCGTCCGCGTCCGCGTCCACGTCCTCGTCCACGACCTCGTCCTCCGGAACCTCTCGCCATCTCTCACTGCACTTCCCACAGAATATGCTAAGAACACTAGAAAAGCGAGAATTAACACGAAATACACATACCGTGGAATCACATCAAAGGCTCGAAGAAGATGATCTAGGACTCCAAACTCACTCAGCAAATAATCAATTAACTCACATAATTAATTAAATGCATCTACCCTAAACACCAGGCTCCTCGCCCTAGAACCGCTCAGGTCCATAGGCGCCCTAGAACCGCTAGGGCTCTGATACCAAAATGAAACAACCCAATTTTTTTTTTTTAATACGATAAACGAGAATTAGTATTCCCATAAATACTAATTCTCCAAAACAATTCAGCACAACAATGTAACAGTTAAAAAAAAGGACAGCGGTTTAACACAAACAACAAACAGCGTCAGAACGAAAACAGGAAGTAAATAAACACACAATGACGAGACCCTAGATCATCTCCTCTTCATAGCCGGATTACACGATCACACTTTGTCTTTACCTGCATCACATGGTTATAAGAGATGCGTGAGTATTATCATAAATACCCAGTGGTACGATCATCCCATCTACTTGGCTAGATGCACGGGTAATGGATACCAAACGGTCAAACAAACAAAAAGTCCACGAAAAGTCAACCCTAAAAGTCAACGTAAGTCAACCACAAACAAAATCTTTAGATGTGAAAAGTATGTTTTCGAACCATAAACAAAATCTTATATGTTTAATCATGATCTAGAACATTTGCGGCAATTTGAACGTTATAGGTGCATGTACTAAGCAAATTATAATGTTGGATACGATCTCGAAGCAAATAAATTTTCTTTTGAGAGAATTGATTGTGGTGTCATCAATTAATTATATTTTTAATTATTCTGCTACGTGGATGATAAAGCTGTCGAGTTCTATGGTCCTCACTGGTCCTCTAGGAGAAGTTCGGGTAACCTGCTCGGAAATTAGAGTAACTTGCTCTTGGAGAAGTTAGAATAATTTGCCTAAAATGGTCATATTTAATTTATCTTAGACTAGCATAAGTTCAACACATGATCATATTTAATTTAGGCAAAAAGAACAATCCTTTTTGAACCTCAAATGGTAAATTAAGAAAAGGTAAAGATAATTTTGCACTTAAAACTCTTAAAATAAAATACATTTTACATCTTCTTGGAGTGTTGTTTTTTTATTATTACTAGGAATTTCCCTGAGGAAGGTTCATGGGTGATACCGCACACACGATGCAGAGGTATCTCAGGCAAATGGACCTTCTGGAGACAATGATCCATAGAGAAGTTTCCGGGCTGGTCTACTCGCAAGCTCTGGAGGTTGATGTCTCTGCCATTCAAGATTTTGCTAATTCCTACAACCTTCAACGCCTCAGGGCAATCTGAACACAATGAACATTCAACACACAAGGATCCATGACCTGTACGCGATGGTCAATCCAACCAATACTTGAGGTATAGAAAAGAATCTGGTTTTTAGATGATCAATCATCTGCTTTTAGTTGATGATAATCTTTTTCTTTTTTCTTTGCAGCTTCGGCTCGGACAAGACAACCAATCGGCTCGGACAAGACAACCCATGGTTCTTTTTTGGTTGTCTTTAAACAATTCTCCTTGAGTACCTTATTCGACTTTAGTTGTTACTACTTCATCTACTACTTTTGCTCTTTGTGATTAATCACAAATTATTAAACTCCTAAGCTGAAAGGAGAAAGGAAACACTACAGGAAATATGAGTTTTTGTAGCGCTTGAAAATCATAAGAATGAATACTATGATTTGCATTTTTTAATAATATTATCCTTTTTCCGAATTTATTAATCATATTTAATACATAAGTTGAATAAGCTAAAATCAAATATAAAATAAAAATAAAGTAAGAGAGAATGAATCAAAATAAAGGAAATTTTTTACGAACGGACTTTTGAATGATGAACAACAATAGCTATCTTGGTTCATATAAAATAGGATTCACCCCCATTGCGTATTGGTACTTATCGAATATAGAATAGATCTGCTTCAATTTTTTCCTATGAATCGAATTGTTCCATTATTACTAACAGAATAGAACAAATATTACTCATTTCTCCGAAATAATTACCTAAAAAAAGGGGGTCCGTAACATAGTTTTTTTCCAATGCAATAAAGTTACATAGTGTCTATTTTTCATTGATAAAGGGGTATTTCCATGGGTTTGCCTTGGTATCGTGTTCATACTGTTGTATTGAATGATCCCGGTCGTTTGCTTTCTGTTCATATAATGCATACGGCTCTAGTTGCTGGTTGGGCCGGTTCGATGGCTCTATATGAATTAGCAGTTTTTGATCCCTCTGATCCTGTTCTTGATCCAATGTAGAGACAAGGTATGTTCGTTATACCTTTCATGACTCGTTTAGGAATAACCAATTCATGGGGTGGTTGGAATATTACAGGAGGGACTATAACGAATTTGGATCTTTGGAGTTATGAAGGGGTAGCCGGAGCACATATCTTGTTTTCTGCCTTGTGCTTCTTGGCAGGTATTTGGCATTGGGTATATTGGGATCTAGAAATTTTTTGTGATGAACGTACAGGAAAACCGTCTTTGGATTTGCCCAAGATTTTTGGAATTCATTTATTTCTTTCCGGAGTGGCTTGCTTTTGTTTTGGCGCATTTCATTTAACCGGATTATATGGTCCTGGAATATGGGTATCCGACCCTTATGGACTAACTGGAAAGGTCCAACCCGTAAATCCGGCGTGGGGCGTGGAGGGTTTTGACCCTTTTGTTCCGGGAGGAATAGCCTCTCATCATATTGCAGCAGGGACGTTGGGTATATTAGCGGGCTTATTCCATCTTACTGTTGAAACAACCCAATTTTTTTTTTTTTGTTAATACGATAAACGAGAATTAGTATTCCCATAAATACTAATTCTCCAAAACAATTCAGCACAACAATATAACAGTTAAAAAAAAGGACAGCGGTTTAACACAAACAACAAACAACGTCAGAACGAAAACAGAAAGTAAATAAACACACAATGACGAGACCCTAGATCATCTCCTCTTCATAGCCGGATTCCACGATCACACTTTGTCTTTACCTGCATCACATGGTTATAAGAGATGCGTGAGTATTATCATAAATACCCAGTGGTACGATCATCCCATCTACTTGGCTAGATGCACGGGTAATGGATACCAAACGGTCAAACAAGCAAAAAGTCCACGAAAAGTCAACCCTAAAAGTCAACGTAAGTCAACCACAAACCGCAATACCTACGTTGATATCAACACTAAAAACGCCCCAAACAAGCATTAATCGATCAACAATTCAACTCAATTCGCAATCAAACGCACCAATTACCCGTAAAAACCATAGTCACGCACTCACCTGTTTTGCGACTAGAATAACTTCCGACTCACTGGACCAAATCGCAAACGGAAAACGGTTCTGGAAACTAGACACCAACAGCTTTCCAACACCGTATTGCAAGACTCCTAAATCCAAACGGTTCGCCGGGAAATCATCCCCGAAAACAGCAACTCCGGACGAAACCGCAGGAAATTGCAGAAAAACTACACGAACTACCCAAGTTCAAAGGACCATAACTCAGCGAATTATTAACCAAATCACGGTATAAAACCTGTTCTAGAAACTAGACATCTAGAGCTTTACAGAGATGTATAGAATGTAACCTATCTCTAAGCAGTTCGATGGGAAAATTAGCTCGTAAACTCGATGATCAGAACTGAGAACAAATATTTCAGAAACGACACACTAACTTCAAAAGCACACAGAGAACGGAGGTCACCTCTGAATAAACCGAAATCGGTGTCTGTGGAACGCTAAGACTCAGAGCTTTCCAATGACATCTTGCTTGCCGCCTGGGTCCTTACAGAACGACGGAAATCGTCCAAGGAAGTGGACTGATCGCAGAAGAGATGCTGCAGAAACATCTCTCAGTACAACGACCATAACTCCTAGAATACTCAACCAAAAGACAAGCGGTTTCTTCCTAAATCAAGTTAAGAGAGCGAAGAACTTACCCTCAAAATTAGAGACCGAACCGAGCAGAACTCCCTGGCCGTTCGTCTCTTTTAAAAATCCGGCTGAAACTCTCCTTCCTCCTCTCTTTCTCTTCTCCTCTCTCTTTCCTCTTCTTCCTCTCTTTCTCACGCTCTCTCTCTCAGCTTTCTAACTCTGCTGCTCATTTAATAACTCAACTTTTCCCACAAAACAAGGATCCCTAAAACAAGGGTTCTTGTTTTCTCCTTTTGACTTTAATAAACATTAAAAAAAACAACTCGGGTTTTCAACCAAAACAACTCGGGTTTCCAGTCAAAACCCGTCTAACCGAGCGATTAAAAACTTAATCCGGTAGATCAAATCAAGCTGGTATCGATCGACACCGGAACCAAAAATACATAATTGGTTCGCGGGCGTTACAACTGTTCGTCCGCCTCAACGTCTATACAAAAGACTACGTATGGGAAATATTGAAACCGTCTTTCCAGTAGTATTGTTGCTGTCTTTTTGCAGCTTTTGTTGTTGCTGGAACTATGTGGTATGGTTCTGCAACTACTCCCATCAAATTATTTGGTCCTACTCGTTATCAATGGGATCAGGGATACTTTCAACAAGAAATATATCGAAGAGTTAGTGCTGGACTAGCTGAAAATCAAAGTGTATCAGAAGCTTGGTCTAAAATTCCTGAAAAATTAGCTTTTTATGATTATATTGGTAATAATCCAGTAAAAGGGGGGTTATTCCGAGCGGGTTCAATGGACAATGAGGATGGAATAGCTGTTGGATGGTTAGGGCACCCCGTCTTTAGAAATAAAGAAGTGCGCGAATTGTTTATACGCCGTATGCCTACTTTTTTTTGAAACATTTTCGGTTGTTTTGGTAGACGGAGATGGAATTGTTAGAGCCGACGTCCCATTTAGAAGGGCAGAATCTAAATATAATGTCGAACAAGTAGGTGTAACTGTTGAGTTTTATGACAGTGAACTTAATGGAGTGAGTTATAGTGATCCCGCAACTGTGAAAAAATATGCTACACGGACTCAATTGGGTGAGATTTTTGAATTAGATCGTGCTACTTTGAAATCCGATGTTGTTTTTCGTAGCAGTCCAAGAGGTTGGTTTACTTTTGGGCATGCTTCGTTTGCTCTACTTTTCTTCTTTGGACACATTTGGCATGGTGCTAGAACCCTCTTCAGAGATGTTTTTGCTGGTATTGATCCAGATTTGGATGCTCAAGTGGAATTTGGGGCATTCCAAAAACTTGGAGATCCAACTACAAAAAGACAAGCAGTCTGATGCAATATTGCTTTTTTCGTCTAGTTTATGTTTGTGAGTTTATTTAATAGGTAGGGTACTGTAGGTAGCAGTCTTGATTTAAATTGCTGCCATTTCTTTTACTCTTTTTCTTTCTTTATCCGGAGGGATATGCCTAAGTAAACATAAACAAAACAGGTATGAAAGCTATAATTGTAAACCACGATCAAATTTATGGAAGCATTGGTTTATACATTTCTCTTAGTATCCACGTTAGGGATAATTTTTTCGCTATTTTTTTTCGGAAACCACCTAAAATTTCAACAAAAAAATGAAATAATTTTTCATTATCTTCATTGACACAATCAGCCTCCAAATATTTGGAGGCTGATTACGTCAACTAATCCCCGTGTTCCTCAAATGGATCTCTTAGTTGTTGAGAGGGTTGCCCAAAGGTAGTATATAGAGCATACCCAGTAAAACTTACAAGTAACCCAGATATAAAGATGGCGACTAGGGTTGCTGTTTCCATTATTATAGAATTGAAAGACCACAACAGATCTATTCTAAGATCGTTTATTTACAATGGAATGGTATACAAAGTCAACAAATCGTAATGAATAAAAAATAAGATTTATGGCTACACAAACTGTTGAGGATAGTTCTAGATCTGGTCCAAGAAGCACTACTGTAGGGAAGTTATTGAAACCATTGAATTCCGAATATGGTAAAGTAGCTCCTGGATGGGGAACGACCCCTTTAATGGGTATTGCAATGGCTCTATTTGCGGTATTCCTATCTATTATTTTGGAGATTTATAATTCTTCTGTTCTACTGGATGGAATTTCAGTGAATTAGACTGAGAAGAATCTTTAAGTCTTAGCTTTTCGTTCGATACAAAAAAGTAAAGTATGTAGGTCTAAAAATTTCAGCCTATTCTCCTTTGGTAGTTCGACCGCGAAATTTTTTCTAAATTGTATATTTCTGGAATATGAGTGTGTAACTTGTTAAAATTGACCCTATGGATAGTACAGAGAATGGGGTCTGTCATCTTTATCAAGATGTTTTTACTTCGTCGGATATTGATTCAAATATCTGGAGCACGAAATAGATCAAATAGATCACAAAGTATTCAAACTATGATTAATACTTAATACTCAGACCTCGTAGCCGGACTTCTTTCGGTTCTATCTTTCAATAAATCAAAATATTTTTCTGCTTTTAACCTCTTATTTGGATGAAAGGGCAGACGCTTTTTTGTATTTTATGTTTTTAATCATTCTAGCTTTTTTTTTTATTGAATAAGTGATGATCCAATGGTTCTCACTCAGTGAACTTTGGACTTTGAAGGTTTCATTGAATTATCGCGGTTCTCGTATGAATCTGAGGTTTCAATTGATAGTTAAGTAGGGTCTTAACAAGAGACTTCCTATCAATAATAAAGAAAACAAGAAGAAATCTGCATTCCCATTACATACAAATACCAAATAAAAAGACAATAAAGATAGGTAATCTAGAAGATTCAAGAGGCCTGTAATGATCAACACAACATAAAGATGTATGAGCTGACTTGATTTTTTGGCATTTAACCACAAAGAAGAGCTTCCGCGTTTTGACTCTTTCATATCTTTAAATAATATTGACTGAGAGAAGTTTAAAACTTTATATTCCATATCCGTTTCAATCAGTATTTGGATTTTTTTTTTTGTTTAGCTGTACGAGATGAAATTCTCATATACAGTTCTTGGAGGGGGAGTAACCTTGGTTTACCTATCTCAATAAAGTTTATGATTGGTTCGAAGAACGTCTTGAGATTCAGGCGATTGCAGATGATATAACTAGTAAATATGTTCCTCCGCATGTCAACAAATTTTTAATGTCTAGGAGGAATTACCCTTACTTGTTTTTTAGTACAAGTAGCTACGGGATTTGCTATGACTTTTTATTACCGTCCAACTGTTATTGAGGCTTTTGCTTATGTTCAATATATAATGACTGAAGCTAACCTTGGTTGGTTAATCCGATCAGTTCATCGATGGTCGGCAAGTATGATGGTCCTAATGATGATCCTGCACGTATTTCGTGTATACCTCACCGGTGGTTTTAAAAAACCTCGCGAATTAACTTGAGTTACTGGTGTGATTCTGGGTGTATTGACCGCATCTTTTGGTGTAACAAGTTATTCTTTACCTTGTGATCAAATTGGTTATTGGGCAGTCAAAATTGTAACAGGTGTAACTGACCCTGTTCCGGTAATAGGATCCCCTCTTGTAGAATTATTACGCGGAAGTGGTAGTGTTGGACAATCCACTTTGACTCGTTTTTATAGTTTACACACTTTTGTATTACCTCTTCTTACGGCTATATTTATGTTAATGCATTTCTTAATGATACGTAAGCAAGGTATTTCTGGTCCCTTATAAATAATATAGATTCTAGATATTTGTAATTACTCATTTATCTTATTACTTGGTGAAGGAACGATAGTATTTTATTGCTAGAAATATGGATTATTAAAAAAATAAGACATGTATTTGGATATTTCCCTTCAACTCTACAATATTGTATTCTTTTTTTTTGACATAAGAAGTTGAAGGGAATTCTATAAAGAGAAAATGGTTTATGGGAGTGTGTGACTTGAACTATTGATCAGGTCGTGCAGAAATATGACTTTATCTGCCACATTGGAATTCACAAGCAAATGTGTCTTTGTTCCAACCACTGTGTAAACCCCGTAAAGGGGATAGGCTGGTTCACTTGAAGAGAATCTTTTCTATGATCATACCCGACGATGTCGTGGATGAGTGGGTTCCGTAAAATCATGTAGATTAAGGATGGAACATAATCCTGATTATGCTTTTAGCTATTTTTTCCTTAAAAAAAAAAAATTAATAGTATGTAAATGCATTCATTTCCTCTGCATCGACTCGATTTATAATACTATCGGAGTTAATACAGGATCTAATGAAGAGTAAAGGGTCGACTCCATTAGTAACAAGTAAATCCTTTATATTTGAAAAATCTCGATATAATTTTTTAGATTAAGGACGAATTTATAAGGTATGAGACGATCCAGAAAGCACTTAATCATGATCAACTTTGAAGCTTAAGTGGGTGTTGAGCATTTATCTATGAGAATGGAATTTATGGCAATCTTTAGTTGCAATAACTTTTGAATCGGATAATTATATTTTTACATATCAAATACTTGTGGATAACATATATATTTTTTGTATGTATTAATTTAGTTTGGTTAATTCTTGCTCGAGCCGGACGATGAAAAATTATCATGTCCGGTTCCCTGGGCGAATGGATCCATAAGATTTGAATGATCCTGTATTACGAGCTAAATTAGCTAAAGGTATGGGTCATAATTATTACAGAGAACCTGCATAGCCCAATGATCTTTTATATATTTTTCCAGTAGTTATTCTTGGTACCATTGCATGTAACGTAGGCTTGGCGGTTTTAGAACCATCAATGATTGGTGAACCTGCGGATCCTTTTGCAACTCCTTTGGAAATATTACCAGAATGGTATTTCTTTCCTGTATTTCAAATACTTCGTACAGTGCCTAACAAATTATTGGGTGTTCTTTTAATGGCTTCAGTACCAGCGGTGTTATTAACCGTACCCTTTTTAGAAAATGTTAATAGATTCCAAAATCCATTTCGTCGTCCAGTAGCGACAACCGTCTTTTTGATTGGCACCGTGGTGGCCTGTGGTTAGGTATTGGAGCAACATTACCAATTGATAAATCTCTAACTTTAGGTCTTTTTTAACTAAATTTAGTCAATTGTAAAATAAAAGATGTGGGTATCTAGGGAGTAGTCATTTCAAAATGAATTCTCCCTAGATACATATCCAATCCATTTAAATTTCAAATTTCTTTTTTAGTCAATTTTTTTTTAAATGCTTTTTCTATTTTTTTTTTCTAGAATATCTAATATCTTTTTTACATCTTCTATGTGAAAATGTTCAATTTTGATAAGGTTTTCTTGACTGTTATTCAAAAGGTCCAATAATGTATGTATGTTGGACTTTTTGAGACAATTATAGATTTTGGGAGGCAATTCTAATTGGTCAATAAAAATATATTGAAATGCTAGTTCTTTTTGTTTTTTTCTTAGGTTAACTAATCTATTATGAAAAGGAAAAGGGGGTAAAGTAACGTGATGTTGATTGTTTTCTAAATAGAAGGTTTCTTCTTCTACATGTAGAAAATGAATAAATAAATTAATCAAATTCGGAGAGGCTTCATGAAGTGCTTCTTCAGGAGTTAAACTTCCATTTGTCCATATTTCTAGAAAAAGAATCTCTTGTTTTCCATTCCCATTCCCATAAGAATGAATACTATGATTCGCGTTTTGAACAGGCAATCTGAACACAATGAACATTCAACACACAAGAATCCATGACCTGTACGCGATGGTCAATCCAACCAATACTTGAGGTATAGAAAAGAATCTGGTTTTTAGATGATCAATCCTCTGTTTTTAGTTGATGATCAATCAATTCTTGTGAAAGCCTTTGCTGTGAAAACCTCTGGTTTTTTAGTTGATGATCAATCATCTGCTTTTAGTTGATGATAATATTTTTCTTTTTTTTTTGCGGCTTCGGCTCGGACAAAACAACCCATCGCCTCAGACAAGACAACCCATCGGCTCAGACAAGACAACCCACGGTTCTTTTTTGGTTGTTTTTAAACAATTCTCCTTGAGTACCTTATTCGACTTTAGTTATTACTACTTCATCTACTACTTTTGCTCTTTGTGATTAATCACAAATTATTAAACTCCTAAGCTGAAAGGAGAAAGGAAACGTACCATAGCGGATTTAGAAGCGCTATGTCTACGCCCGCGACAATAGGTCATGCACTTTAGATAGCATTTTTTGATGCGTTTTTTCCAACGTAATAGTATATAAATACTATAGCGATTATTGTTATTATTTAATTTACACATAGCACTTTTATAATTTGACTATAGCATTCATTTATTGCAATGATATAATTTTTCCAGTAATCTATACTTATAAATGAGAAATCGCAAATCCTATGTGGCGTCTCGAGAGCGAGTTTAAGACTTGCTTTGCCAAAAATATCCTTAATGAATCTCAAAATTACACCCCTTGCCATCAAGTATTTTTTTTGGGCCGAATTACATCAATTACATTTAATTATTGGATTTGGATCTGATATTTCTATTGGCCCATAAAGAATTTCTTATTTGTGAAACCCTAATTCTATAAGAATATATATATATATCGATCTTTGTCACTTCCTCTTCATAAAATTTAGGTTTAATATTAGGTGTTCTTTGTTCGTTGTTTTATTTTATATTATTGCTGGTTTTTATTCTAATCGATTCTGGTTTTTTTTCTGGGTTTGTTTTTGTAGTTGTTTTTAGGTACTTTTGGTTTGTGTTTCGCATACAGATTCGATTCTTCAACAAGGTTATACAACTATTAGGTTTAAAGTTTTGTTCATCAATTCGTACCGTTTTATATATGTGTTGTAAGATTTCCCAGTATGTTCTTTTTCTCTTTAAATCAACTTATTTTTAATGTGGATTCCATTCTCCATAGAATCATATAAGCTTTAACAATTTGTTTTTCCTCTCTTTATTGAAAGTATTGATCTTATGTTTATTTTTATTCACACAAGAAAACCAGCGGCTGTTTATAAACAAACTCCTCTTCTAATGGCATCGTAACCAAGATCTGTGCGTTTGTTTTTGTTGATCATTGCAGTTATCGACTTATGATCTTGAAAATCAATTTCGATTTATTTAGTTTTAGGTTAAATGAAATCCAACGTTTTTTTGGAGGTTTTGGTGTTGTGTGTTAGGGTTTTTGACCAAATCTCACAAACTGAATCTAACATCTATTTTCTCATTTATAACGTTGTCGTATTGAATTTAGGTTTTTGGAATAGCTACACTTTGATGAGTATCATATGATTTCGTTTTAGAAAGTAGCATTGTAACACCCGTGATCCAAAAAAGTAATTTTTGGATGGTTGTCGATCGACACAAGGTTTGTGTGTCGATCGACACGGCTGTTTTGACTCAAGAGGAGTCGAGCAGAGAGGGCTGTCTCGATCGACACAGTTGGGATGTGTCGATCGACACGGCTGTTTTGACTCAAGAGGAGTCGAGCAGAGAGGGCTGTCTCGATCGACACAGTTGGGATGTGTCGATCGACACGGGTTTTCGATTGCCGTCAGTTTGACGTATTGATTGGTCATGTGTCGATCGACACAAGTTGTGTATGTCGATCGACACAGTGTCGGCAGACTGGCTATTTAAGTCGAAAATCGGATTTTCTGGACAGAAAAACCGATTTTTGAGAAAGAAAGTGAGAGGATTGAGAGGAGAGGTTGTTGGTGTTGTTTCCTTCGTGTTCCTCAATCTTATTAGGCTTGTGGGAGTGTTTGTGAGGTTGTGGAAGCGTGGGAGGATCGTACGGTGAAGGATTTCGGATTTGTTCTTCGTGTTCTTCGTCGGATTCTTATCCTCTTCTATCCGAATTCGAGGTGAGTGCGTGACCATAGGTTTATCTGGGTAAAGGAATTGATAGGATGCGATTGTGTGTTGTTTAGGTCGATTCTCGTATGTTTGTTTTGGTGGATTGTGTGCAGACGGTGGTTTTGACTCAAGAGGAGTCGAGCAGAGTGGGCTGTGTCGATCGACACAGTTGGGGTGTGTCGATCGACACGGGTTTTTGATTGCCGTCAGTTTGACGTATTGATTGGTCATGCGTCGATCGACACAAGTTGTGTATGTCAATCGACATAGTGTCGGCCGGGTGTGTCGATCGACACAAGGAGGTTGTGTCGATCGACACGGGTTTTTGATTACCGTCAGTTTGACATATTGAACGTGTTGTTCTCGTTTAGTTGTTGTGTGATGCATTATTGTTTGTTCATCCTGGTATTGTATCTTTTGCTTATGCCTGTGTGTATAGCCTGTAGATGGGATGACCGTCTCACTGGGTATTTATGATAATACTCACGCATCTCTTATAACCATGTGATGCAGGTAAAGACAGTCAGTGATCGTGGAATCATGGCCGGGACGAGGGGAATGATCTAGTGGCTCGTTTTCGTGTAATAAGTTAGAATTGTTAGGGTATTAGCAATTTCAGAACTATGTGTATTACCGAATCGAACTAGAATTAATAAGTATGGGCTTGTTAAACGATAATGGTATTTGATTGTTTGAATCATTGTTTCCGCGCTGTTTGTTTATTGGACCGTTGAGGATCATTATTTATGATAATAGTGATCCGGGTTGAAATTTTTTTTATTTGACGGGTTGGGTCGCCACAAGCATTGTGCTACGCGTATTGTATGGAGACAAGTCCTAGCCGGAGAGTTAAATTGACTTAATTAGTTATGGAGATTCTTCTTTGATTTTTGGCTAATTGTGCATTGTATATTTTCAGAATATTTGGTGAAGACGATGAGCCTTCACCGATCGATTGCAAATTTGTCGATGTGACATGGGTGGAAATAGCCGTGGATTTGGATTCGATTGCCACACCACCATTCATTTCACTCTCTCCCTCACCGTGCTTTCGTCTCTTTTCTCTGAAACTTCGGTGGAGGAAGAAAGACGATGTTGACTGGGCATAGACGCGGAGACGGCGCACTCGATGTTGGAGGTGAGCTCCGACAACACGACGGTGGTGAATGGTGGTGGTAGAGCTGTCTGTTTCATCACCAGATGAAGAGAAGCCAACACCGCACGTGCCATGAGAGCCACAAAAGTATAGATGAGAGAGTCGGCATGAAGAGGATAGTGGAGAAGAGATCTCCATCGATGGGAACAGCGGTGGAGGCAGGGTCGTGTCCTCCAACATAGCAGCAAGGGCTCGTGGCGCAGCAACAACAGCTACATACCAAACCAGAGGCAGGATAGCTCAATTCGAAGGTGGTGTTTTTGGAGCTTCACCGACGGGGCCTTTATCGCCGTTTGAGCTCACCATAGGGACCAATGTGACCATGCATGAAAATTAAATGCTCAATATGGTGGGGACATCGTGTGGAGGCTTCGCTTCCTGGACAAGAAACTACTGAAAAACTGCAATATGGAACCTGGACAAGATCCAAAACTGCAGAGGGACCAGTGACAAAATCATTGACGAATGTGCGATTCGAATGATTTATTGATTTTTGTAGTTTTTTATTTGCTTTCAGACAGATTTCTATCGTTTTTTATTTTGGCTTTAGTCAGTTCAATCCTCTAACTAATATTTTTTGGGATACATGGATATATCACAAGGGTTTTTGTTATTCCAAATATGAAGACTACCTTCCATGACAAATCCTTATGGTAGAAGAAGATGAGGCAGTGGAAGAACTTGATGAAACTCAATACAGTAAGTTGGTTGTATGCAATTTAAGTCCTCAGAGCCGTGCTAAGAAACGTGGCTGTTAAATACAGTAAGTTGCCATAAGAAAAAGCCACTCTTTGTTGTCAATCTCCCTTTCAAAACTAAAATATCATTTATACAAGCATATATGTAAATAGCAACAGATTCTTTATTAAAAGTTATAATGCAGGTTATCATCTAAAATTTGTTTTTTCTTCGTCGTATATTCAAATTTAGTTTGATTTTTGGATTTTTATTAATAATCTACTCATTTTCTAATCTATTATGTCGTTTGTTTTTTTGTTGATGATTACAGTTCGAGCTTATGGTCTCAAAATCATAATGTATGTTCTTCTCTTTTTTTGTTTACGCTTATATGCATCTACAATTATAATTTGTTTTATAGATAATGATCTTTAAAGAAAATAAAGGATGTTATTCATTTGAAAGATTTAAAATCAAAATATTAAAATCAAGGAAAAATATCTTATAGAAACTACATGTGAATAAAAAAAATTCATATTCAAAACCCAATCTATACTTATAAATGAGAAGTCGCAAATCCTACGTGGCGGCTCTACAGTGAGTTTAAGAGTTGGATTGCCAATATTACCCTTAATGAAATTGCTATTTACAAAGTTTTGTCATCGCTCGATTATTACGAATTTGCCACTCTTCGTTTTCAACATCTTATGTTAAACCCATAAAAAATAATTAGTATTAGGATAATTATTTTATTGCCCATAAAACATGTCGGTCAAACAAAAAACCCTAGCCACTATCTTTAATTTTTATATATAAATAACAAGAATGTGAGACCTAGGGTTTAGCTCACTTTATGTATTTTGTTTACTTTGTTGTGCGTTGTTATGTTTGTTATTTTCGTCTTCTATGTATGATCTGTGTAACAAGCACGTACGTTTCTCCGTGTTTTGTTGTTTACTGATGCGATTTTATTTTTCTTTACTCAGATATTTGAGCACTAATCCAGGTATAAAATTTGTTACTCCCAACGTCTTTTTGTTGGATTACTTCTAATAATTTTATGCTATTATTTGTAATTTTGTTATTATATTTTATTGAGTATTTTTTGAGTTTTGTGTAAATTTTTGTTGCTATTTATATATATATTCTGTTATCGGTATTGATTTTGGTTTTAAACCAACAAAATTGGTCCACAACTTCAATAAATGAATGAGTTTTGTTTATATTGTATTTTTGGTTTGAACCCTTATATTTTCCCTTTAATTCATATGCATGTGGAGCATGAATCCCATACTGTTTCTTCTTCGGGTATTATTCCTTTTCGTCTTTTCTTCACAATTCGAGTTATTGAGGTTTCATCGATGGTGTTTTATTAAAATTTTGTGATTATGAATTTGTGGGGTTGACATTTGTTAAGCCAGATCAAATCTTCATGGTTAAGAGCTCATTCAAGTTCCTAATGGTATTTGTTCTCTAATTTCTGTTTTGTTTTTTATGAAGTTAAATATTATAACAAGCTTCTGAATTGGTTTGTAGATTTCAAGGCGTAAGTAATATTTGATATATTATAGTTTTGGTATTTTGGTGCTTCTTTAACCTATGGTATATAACGTTTTAATTGTTTTAATTTTTTACGTATGTTTTCTTATTTACAGGTTTGGGGTGTTCAACTCTGCGATTTTATGTTCGTATTCTTATTCCTATTTATGCTTTCATAGTCTCTATTTTTGTTGTTTTGATAAGCTTTTTGTATTAGTATCCTATTGTATTATGACATAATCTTAGGCGAGAGTGTTAGCCTTAGCAGGACGGGTTAGGGGATTCGAGTGTTATCTCGAAGGATACTGGCCGCGTTCGGGTCAGGTGGTGGAGACCGTAGCGAGACGGTGTTGTGAGATTCGAGGGTGATATCGAGTGGTGTTGGTCGGGTTTGGCCAAAAATGTAGACCGTAGAGAGACGGTGTTGCATGATTCGAGGACGAATCGGTGTTAGTGGGGAAGAATTGTAACGACCGCGAACCAAAAATTTGTGAATAACTGGCGGGTCGGTTGGAAACCCGAGTTGTTATTTTATTTTTAAAAAAAAAGTCAAAAGCCTTGTTTTGGGGAGCCTTGTTTTGTGGAAGTGGCTGAATTTTTTATTGAGAGAGGAAGCAGTTTTGAGAAAGAGGTAGAGAGAGTTAGTGAGTAAAGAGAGGAGAAGAGAGAGAGAGGTGAAAGAATCCGCCGGGTTTTGGAGGAGACAAACGGTCGTGAAGATCAAGTTGGATCGGAGTGAAAATTTAGGGTAAGTTCTCCACTCCCTTATCTTGATTTAGGAAGAAACCGCTTGTCATTTGGTTGAGTATTCTAGGAGTTATGGTCGTTTTACTGAGAGATGTTTCTGCAGCATCGTTTCTGCGATCAGTCCACTTCAAAGGACGATTCCCGTCGTTCTGTAAGGACCCAGCGGACTAGTTAGATATCATTGGAAAGCCCTGAGTCTTAGCTTTCCACAGACACCGATTTCGGTTTATTCAGAGGTGACCTCCGTTCTCTGTGTGCTTTTGAAGTTAGTGTGTCATTTCTGAAATATTTGTTCTCAGTTCTGATCATCGAGTTTGCGAGCTAATTTTCCCGTCGAACTGCTTAGATTTAGGTTACGTTCTATACACCTCTGTAAAGCTCTAGATGTCTAGTTTCTAGAAAAGGTTTTATACCTTGATTTGGTTAATAATTCGCTGAGTTACGGTCCTTTGAACTTGGGTAGTTCGTGCAGTTTTTCTGCAATTTCCTGCCGTTTTGTCCAGAGTTGCTGTTTTCGGGGATGATTTCCCGGCGAACCGTTTGGAGTTAGGAGTCTTGCGATACGGTTTTGGAAAGCTGTTGGTGTCTAGTTTCCAGAGAAGTTTTCCGATCGTGATTTGGTGTAGTAAGTCGCAAGTTATTCTCTTCCGAAACAAGGTGAGTGCGTGACCATGGTCTTCGCGAGTAGATGGGTTTATTTTGATGCGTGTGATTGCGAATTGAGTTGATTTGTTGTTCGATCAATGCTTGTTTGGGCGTTTTTAGTATTTAGATCAACGTAAGTATCGTATTTTGTGGTTGATTTTGCGTTGACTTTTGTGGTTGACTTTGCGTTGACTTTTTGGGGTTAACTTTTCGTGTTGACTTTTTGCTTAATTGTGTTGTGTGGTGTTCTGATTGTTCCCTATACCCGTGCATCTAGCCAAGTAGATGGGATGACCGCTCCATTGAGTATTTATGATAATACTCACGCATCTCTTATAACCATGTGATGCAGGTAAAGAGAAAATGTGATCGTGGAATCAGGGCGAGGAAGAGGAGATGATCTAGTGTCTCGTTTGTGTTTATATCTATTCCGTTTTTGCTATTGTGTTGAATTATTGTGTGGTTTAATATTTATGGGAATATTATTTCGGGTGTATTTAAAAAAAAAAAAATATATCTGGTTGTTTCAACATTGAGATAAAGGAGTTAGGGTTTTTATGGCAGCCCGGAGTTGACAAGAGCTTAACCGATCCGGCGAGGATCGGCGATAAGATTATGTTTTCTTCTGGATGAAGAAGAAGGTTACGGTTTATGCTTCTCACGTTATTAGTCAATTTGACTAATTTTTTAGTTTGTTTAATCGTTTGATTTTTAAACATTGTTTAAGATAAATTGAATGTGTTAAGGTACTATAATTTGTTTAGTTTTGCTTTATATATGTAGAATAAACCAGTTGATTTGTATCCACAAATATATGTATTTTTAACAATATAATTGTAAAATATTTTTATTATTATATAAATTTCAGTTTACATTATTATCTGTTTTCATATAAAGTTCTTATTCTTATTTAAATTTCGACAATCAAACAAAACATCATTTTTTCAAGTTTCTAGAAATCGAACAAAACATTATAATTATAAACTCCTTGCTCACCGCGTACATACAAATCATAATTTTTGTTTATCTTTTTTTTTATCCTTTTTAATTGTTTTGTAACAAAAATAGTTGCATCTTCAACAAATACAGTATAGTCGTATAGATAAGTTTGACATGAGAAAAATTAAGATGAAATGTAATTGATACAAAAAAGAAAAAAAAACTAAAGAGTAGAGCGTCGGAATCCATTACCTAGATCATGAGTGATTTTGATCACAAAGAAACGTTTTGCTATGGTCTCAAAAAGTCTTCCCTGCATGTTGTGTTTAATAGAATGGTGCGGCTGTGAAATCAAAACGTAAGTGGTGTCTTTTTTATTAAGATTTATCTGCAGGTGGCCTCCAGTAATCAATGGCAATGGCATGAACATTATCGATACCTTTGTCGAGTTCCTTGAGGAACTCATGGTAAGAGTAGATAGCTTAAGGTCTTTTATGATGAAACCGAAATTTTGCTTCAATTCTAACTGTTTTTGTATAGAAATTCAAAGTAATCTTGATTTCTCACTTCAATTCGAACTCTCAGAAATCTTGGTGATAGAAAATAACTTGTATTTTCCAAGCTTTGCCTACAAGACAGTTCTGAAAAGAAAATATAAACCGATCGAGTTTAAATCATGCCTAACGGAAAGAAGTAAGGAATCTTCAAAAGTTTCAAAGTATATAATATTATGTTTTTTGCATGTGTAGAGCACTTATGAAGAGTAAGGATTAATGATGAATCTGATGACACTTTTGAAGACTTACGGTTATTCTATTAATGGTGATAGAGCTTATTACACTAATAGGAGGTAATGACAAATTTTGATTTTTTTCGGTCTTCATCATTGGACTATATATTAGAAAATAAAATTTTTGGTTTATATGTTTTAATTGTTAAAGCCAAGTTCTTATATAGCTCAATGATATATTAGATTTATATGTAACCAAAGACGATTTATATGAAATCAGGAAGAGTTTTAACCTTAGCATTGAATATTATTTTTTTCGTCTTTTAGTTTTGTCGTGTATATGTTTTTTCCTGCTAATTACCATTCTATCGTTTTGATAGTATGATAATAGCTCCGACAGATGATTATAATTTCATAAAGTTAGGAACGAATAGGTTGTTCATGACGAGAGACATCGACAAGACAAAGCAGAGGCAAAAATAGGAGGGGGAAGTGAAATAGCAGCAGCATAATGAGAGTTATAAACGCTAGGATGCGTAAAGAACATAGAGGAAATGATTGATTTTTTGTAAAGAAAAAGATTTGAGTTGATGGTTGAAATTGTGAAGATTGATAATGTGAATATTGTGTTTGAGATGTTCGATAAGAAATATATGTTTTATAGGTTCATGGTTGATGTTGAAGGAAGTTATGAAACTCGAGTTTTTTCTTTTGTCAACACTCTAGGCTTTTATATTTCCGGTTTCATGTTTATTTGTAAGTTTTTTAACGGTACTATGGTTGCTTTTCATGAGAAAATAATAAAAGATGGACTGACAGTGGGATCAAAACATTTTTGTTCGAGTATTTTTGTTTGGTTTGAGACAGATTATAAAAAAACAATTAATATTGGATTTTGGTTTTCTATCTCCTATTAATATTGGGTTTTGAATAGGAATTGTTTCCTTCACATGTAGTTTCTATAAAATATTTTTCTTTGATTTTTATAAAGATCATTATTCTTTATTTGTTTTGATCTTTATTTTCTTTAAAGATCATTATTTCAAAATAAAATCTCGTGCAAAACACGGGTAATACACTAGTTTATGATATTTATGATATTTCTGTATTTGTATTTAAAACGTATTTTTGTTGGATTGTTTTCTGGGATAAAAAGACATTTAATACAGAAATACTATATTTTATTAATATGAAACCATAATACAAAATACATATTTTACAAAGATAAGTTCATACAACAATCCTTGTAATTAAGCCCACATTCCTGAACCTCAAATCTTAAAATAATCCATATGCATCACTTCCGGTTTGTTCTTTGGCCTAGGAAAATAAATCCTCAATCACACGAATTTCTGGTTCTCAGTATTATCAAGCATTTTAGCCAAAGTTCCTTGAGCTTCAGACTCCATGGCCTGCATATCACCACACAACGGCTCAGCAAAACAATGCAACACCCAATTGAAAACCTTCTGAGAATCTTCTTTACTAATTGGATATATAAACTTAAATCATCATAAACCAGACTACATATATATATCTCATTCACATAAGCAGATTCTCTTGAAATAAGAAACTATACATTCGAACAAAAGTAAAAAGCAATTACTTCCATTTATGTCTGACGATTCCACAATGCTTCACGATACCCTCAGAGTCCCCATTAGGCTCGCCCCCTCACATTCTGAAAAAGCAAGAGATAAACAAAAATTAGCATTTAAAATTTGGTTTCATGTGTTTGCAGGATGTTAAAGAAGAGGAAGAGACAAATGCGTATTTCATCATAATTTCAACAGATCAACAATCCAAATAACAAAATGAGCTCTAATCGTAATTCAATACTAAGCTTTCTCTTTCTCACAGAAAAGTCGATAAAAGGATTAAGAGATAAGACTTAATCAGACTTGTTTGTTAATTTCGACACCAACAACGCGTTTGGTAAAGTTCCAGACACGACCGTGGTAGATTTGTGAGATGGCCGTGACGAAGATCCATCTCAGGCGAGCTCTCTTCTCTCCCAAGTGGATCTCGATCTCTCTCTCTCTCTTGAGCCGAAAAAAGCAAGCGGCTGGAGGAGGAGGCGGTGCTCCTTCTGCTTTGGAGTCAGCGGCTGAATCTAAGAAGAAGGTTGAAGAAGAGAAAGCGGAATCGGAGGATGATGAGCCACTCCGATTGATTCAAGATCTCATCGGCTTAGTATCGTTTCTGTTTAGTAGACGAGGCTCGTAAATTCACCAATAAAGAATACAGAAAAAGCCAACGGACAAGATTGGCTAAGCGTAAAGATATGAACGGACAAGATTGGCTTAGCGCAGTTCTCCATGATTGCCACGTCATCGATCCTAGTGATCTCTTTTAATTGGCTCTTATCTTCTCATTTGCATTTTCTTATGTGTTTTGTAAGTGTTTTTTTAAAATGTTTTATTTGATTTATAATTGATCAAATTTTACATATACGAGTTCATAAATTTTTTTTTTTCTGTTATTTTTTAATTTCGTAGTTTTAAAATTTTTAGCTGATTAAAAGTGATAGTTTTTTTATTATTTATAAAAATAATAGTTTATGATATCTTTCAATTATGAAACTATAAACCACAAATCCTAACACATAAACCATCAAATTTTGAAAACTCTAAATCGAACAATAAGCCCTAAATCTATCACTAATTCCTAAATCAAACAATAATTTCTTTATTTACTCATACTCACAATTTACGTCATCGGAATATGTTTAACATATCTAAGTAGACATTGTACACTGAAAGATACTAAAAATTAACTTAAAACTTTTCTGATTTTGTATTCATGTACAACAAATGGTTAATAAACAAAGAAGGGAACTACTTTCAAAATGAAACGTTCGAATTATCAAAACTTTGAAAAAGATTGTAATGTTTTTGTAGCTGATCCTTTGTTTAAATTTCTAAAATATATATACACCAAAAATGAAATATACAAAATGATTAGAATCATCAAAATTGAAACAAAAATAAATTATATAAACATAACAAATCATTATACCCTATACCCTATATCCCAAACCCTAAACCCTAAACCTCATGCCCTAAACCCTAAACTCTAAACCTCATGCCCTAAACTCTAAATTAATGATCATGACTTTTTCTTTTTATTTAGTAAAATTGTAATTCTTAATTGTGAATTGATAATGTTATTTTTATCTGTTTTGTATAGCAATAACATATTAAAAAGATCTATTACAAAGGATTCAAGTACTTAGAAGAAAAATTCATACATGAGTTTCATAAACTAAAATATTTCAGAGCAAGATGACTTTTTTCACAAGTAAACAAAAAACTCTGCCAAAGCAAAAAAGTTTACATCTTCTTCTTGATTCCCTTTCTCGGTTTTGCTGGTACGAAAATCACAAACAAAAACGCTGAAGATTCATTCTGTTGTTACTTGTAACTCATTGCTTATAATTTGAACGCAAGAGGTGGTCATGAATTAATACCAACGAAAGAAAAATTACATGATGTTTAAATGTATAGAAATTTTTGAACAAGATTTGTTCGAATTCAAGTTTTCGATTGTGACGTTTCATTTTTTAGATGAAAAGTATGTTCTTGGATGATAAAGGTAATTTGAATATCACACGTGTGACGGATCAACAAAATTATAGCTATGATAAAATCTCGATCTAAAGAAAAATTATCTCGAGGAAATTCATTGTGTTATCTTCTTTGATTACTTGTGTTTAATTCTTCACTAGATCATGCAATAACTTATCAAACTATTTTTAATAACTGCTAGCCAATTTCAATAAAAATGTTAACTGTGTGAAATAATATCCAATTGTTAGTTGTTTAATTTCACTTTTTATGTGTCATTTCATCTCAAAGTGTAGTTGTATAAGAGTTTTTTTAGTTAAATTCTCAAGAATTACTTACAAACCAACTATAAATTGAGATAGAAAAAATAATATTGTTATCAAAGGTAAAATTCACATTGCTTAGACATGTCGATTATTCAAAACAATTAGAAGTAATAAGCTTAGAGCAACATTAATGAAGAAAAACACACATTTTTGTTCATTGAAAAAAATGTTGTCTTTTAATTCAGAAAAAAAAATAGTGAAGAATCATAAAAGAATGATGAGATAATTACAAAAATAAAAAAAAACAATTTATGTTTATTACTTTGAGATTTCATAGTTTCATCAAACGCTCAAATATTTTAGATGATGCAACCACTTTCTCGTTCATAACTAACACTATTTGAACTATTTTAAAAATTGTTTTATCAAATCGTGAAATTGAGTAAAAATTATTTGAATTTTAAATAAGTATATAAACAAAAATAGTGTTTGATCGCATAGTTGTCTCTTAAGAGTTGTCTTTAGATGTGAAACATATGTATTCAAAACACAAACAAAATCTTTTATTTTTAATCATGATCAAGAAATTTCATTTTTAACAGAATTTATTTTCATCAATTAATTGTATCTTTAATTATTTTAGATGTGAAACATATGTATTCAAAACACAAACAAAATCTTTTATTTTTAATCATGATCAAGAAATTTCATTTTTAACAGAATTGATTTTCATCAATTAATTGTATCTTTAATTATTTTGTTACGTCGATGATAAAGCTGTCGAGTTCTCATGTCCTCACTGGTCCTCTAGGTGACGTTAGAAAAACTTATTCGGAAGTTCAACACATGATCATATTTAATTTAGGCAAAAAGAATATTCTTTTTTTAACCTCAAATGCTTAACTAAGAAAAGGGAAAGAAAATTTTGCACCTAAAACTCTTAAAATAAAATATTTTTATATATTCTCTTGGAGTGTTGTTTTTTTATTAAAAAAAAATTCGTGCTTATCAAACTCTTTTTCATTACATATATATAGGCAATACGTATGTAGTTAAGTTTCACATAGATGAAAAAATGGCGATTCAGTTTTCTCTTTTCTTCTATCTCACCATCAGTTTCTCTATCTTTTCAGCGTCATTGACTAGTGTTTTCAATCTAATTCATCCCAACTCTTCAAATCCACTAAATGTCTCCAAAATCGAGGAAGCGGTCGTTGCACGTCTAGAGTACTTGTAACCCAAACGAAGTGGAGATATCATCGAAACATATTGATATCTTAGTCATTGGAGATATCGGTGCCAACTTTTGGTACATACAATGTCATTAGATTTTTGAAAACGGCTTATACCGTGTCAGTATAGAATGAATAAGTTTAGATGGAATAAAAGTCAAAATCAATATGTTGATCTTTCAGCGTGATTACGATACTCATTCAAGTAGCAAAATCATCGGTATAGGAACTTCATTAACAATGCTCATCTGGAAAGCATATAAGCCGTTCAATGAGAAAATTGAAGATATTTTTCAAGGAAAATTTGAGATCATGCATATGCATCGTTAAAAGTATAAAACATAGTGTTTCATAGGAGATTTGAAGCGAGATTTGGTCAGATCTGGATTTCAAATTGTTTGTAAGGTTTCATTTTCCGAGTGGAGTTGAGTTATCTAGAATTTGGCTCGAAAACAACCAATTCTTTGTAAATAAAAAATAGTGATTGGCTTGAAATGAATTAGTTCGTTTTCTCTTATCAATATTGTATGAATGTAAAACTATGAAATGATTTTTAACCATTTAGATATAATGATTACTATTTGAATATATATATATATATATATATTTGTTTAAAACTTTATTAGTTACATACAAAAATTATAATATATTTCATATTTCTTATCTACAAGTTATAGTATTTTAGTATACTAATATTCTATTATTTTAACATCAATTGTTTTATTTTCTATTTATCATATTGTTTTAGTATTATTTTAAGGGGCAATTACAAAAATACCACTTTTTGTGTGCACATTTGCAAGAATGCCACTTAAGGGTGTCCATTTACAAAAATGCCACTAATTATAGATTTATAAAGCTTATATCTTAAAATTCTAAACCCTAAAAAATGTTTTGACACCTAAAACCCCCTAAACACTTAAAACTAAATCATAATAGAAAATAATTAACCCAAACATAAATAATATAAAGAAAAAATAATTTTGAAAAAGTAACATTTTTGTAAAGATTTCAAAAGTGTGGCATTTTTGTAAAGATCTCAACTAAATAAGTTTTTAGATATTCTTTTACTATAACCTTTGATAAGTAACATTGATAATATGAAACTATTGGTTGAATAAATATTTATTTATTTAAAAATAAAAATATAAAGTATTTGTAAATATGTGTCGATTTTGTCATTTTAAAGAATTTTTTAATAATTCATGTATTTCTCAAAAAAAAAAAATGTATTTTTCTCGCAATTATTATTTAGTTGATGTATTGTTAAGGAATTTCTCAAAATTTTAACTAAATACAGTTTTTCGTTACGATTTATCTGATTAACATCCGTTAATTCGAAAATGTAAAACTGAATAAAAAAACATTTATTTTACATATTAAACGGGTAATCTAATTTAGTTTATGTATATTTTGGAGAATCAAGAAAAATTGTGTATTAGTATTTAAAGAATCGGTTCGGGTAATCAATTTTGTCACTTTAAATTCAGTCCTCGGTTCGGTTTTGTTCGGCTAACAGCAACCGATCAGTTCAATTTAAACCGAAAAATACCTAAAGGAAACAACTCCATTGCCGTATTCCGCTAACTTGTTCAACTCGTCGATTTTGGTTTCTTCCTTTCATCTGAAAAATTCTCACTTCCATTCCCACAAGTTTATATCTATCGATCTTGTTTCTCAGGTAATTTCTTTCTCAATTCGAGTTTCGATAGTCAAGTAGTTGGATTGTGCAATTGGGTTCGTGATTCCTCGATCCTTGTCTATTTAGGTTTTAATGAAAGATACGGAAGTGACGGCGGAGCTAGTAACTCCGGGAGATGTACTTGGGAATGCGACTGAGCTCAAAGCCGGCAAAGGAGCTTACCTCAATGACACCACCATCTACGCTTCCCTCACTGGAACCCGCCGGACTCTTCCTCCTCTTCCCGAATCCCTTGACCAGGTTTCTGTTTTTGTTTTTCATTGTAATGATCTGGATGCGTACTTCTTGTGGGATTCATCTGTTTTGTGACTATATATATATGCAGAGAGCCACTGTGGAAGTTACCGGTCACAAGGCACATGGGCCTGTTCCTGAGCCTGGTTCTCTTGTCATTGCAAGGGTCAGGCTCCAATTATTCATTGGATTTCATTCCATACTTTATTAAAAAAAAAAAAACTTTGATTCTTATATATTCTCTGTAATTCTTGATAGGTGACGAAAGTTATGGCGCGGATGGCTGCTGCTGATATCCTATGTGTCGGTCCAAAGGCCGTTTGTGAAAAATTTGCGGGGATAATCAGGTGATTTCTCCCGCCGTTTATTTCAAGGTGTTTAGTATGATTTATGTGTCTATCTAACTTATGGTTAATCTTCTTCAGGCAACAAGATGTTAGAGCAACAGAGATTGACAAAGTTGACATGCATTTGTCTTTCCGTCCTGGTGACATCGTTAGAGCTCTCGTTGTATCCTTTGTGCACTTAACATCAAACTGTTCTACATTTATTTGTCTAGAATCTTTTTGCCTACTAGCTAGTTTTGTAACACTAAAACTTTGGGGTTTAGGAGCCTGCTAAACTTCGGGGTTTAGGAGCTGGCCAGTGCTTTACATCGCTTTTAGAGCATATACACTTCTAAGATCTGTTACATCATACATCTTCTTTTGCTTAATTTGAATGTCGGTATAGCATCTCAAGGTTCCTTAACTTGGACTCTTAAAGCTGTCTCTTGGTGATGCGCGGGCTTACTATCTGTCAACTGCTAAGAATGAACTTGGTGTGGTCTCAGCGGAAAGTGCTGCAGGTATATTTTGTTTCCTCTTCTTGGAAACTAATAAAAGTGTTATAAAGCCAAGCGTATAGAGTCAGTTTATAACCGATCTGTCACACGTCCTTCTAATTTTGGAATTATGAGTATCAGCCATTTTCATCGTGGAATTGGAATTATGTTTAATATGTATAGATGCATGTGCTTCTTTTGGCACTCGTATGTTATAATGAAAAAGTTACTGTTGTCTCCTGACTGTGCAGGTGAGACAATGGTTCCCATAAGCTGGACAGAGATGCAGTGCCCATTGTCAAGCCAAACCGAGCCGAGAAAAGTTGCCAAAGTGGGCAATTAAATTCAAGACGATATTTGACTTCTCTCATAGAATGAGGTTGTGGTCTTTGCAACAAGAATGAGATTATTACAATTTTTGGGCTCTTTTGACATCTGCAATTTAGAGTAACTTGGCCTTCTTCCTACATCAAGGTGGACATTTTAGGATACATTCGTTAGGATTTTCGCATGTTCTTAAACTCAAGACATTTTCTTTGGTCGAGAAAATCCAAATCCACTCGATAACGACTTTTTCTTCTTGTGTAAAACAAAACTTTTGATATGATTAATTTTTTTTATTTACGATTTAAAGTTGCTGATTTCTTAAGGTCTTTATTTACTTTTTATAAAAGAAATTAAACGGGGTTTTAAGGTGAAACTGCGATAAACTCGGTATATTGTAATATGAATTGTTTGGATTTAACTCAATTGCATTGTACACAGTGACTTGGTTGATTCAATCAGTAAAGAAACACATATTTCCTTGATCTTATCAACTAAATTCTCTCAATAACCTATAACATTTTGTTGAGGATATTGGTCTTCAATGCGAATATCATGTTTCCTGTCTTCGATTCACGAATTAGTACACTAATATAACCTCAAATGTCAACAGATGCATAGCAAAATGTCAACTCCTTTGGTTTCTCAAAATTCGGATAAAATGTTGTAGCGATTTTGGGAACAACTAAAACCAGAATGTTGAAGCTTTCTGTTCACTTTTTTTTTCTTTAACTTTGTCATTTTTTCATCTATTTCTTAGCAACTGGTTTCTGAATTTTCCTCTGCTTACCAACTTTCCCAGCTTCCTGTAGAATCCAAAATTTAAAGTTATAACTAAATAAGTAAATATGCAAAGATGAGTTGGTCTAAATTAGTGGTTGCAGAAGTAGAAGCTTACTCGTATGTTCCCTATATCACGTAATGGTTGTTTTTTTGCTTCTTTGTCGTCATGGCTAATCTCAACGGGTTTCTTACCATCTACTGGTTGCATTGCTTTATCAGATCTGTTTACTTTTTCTTCTCTGTTGCTACATTTGGAGACTAAGCAACCACAAGAGTCCCCACATCCGCTTCCATTTGCCCTGCATTTGCAATTTTTGGTCTTGCACAAAGATTTTTTAGTGCAAGAGCAACACACCTCTGCTTTGCTCTGCTCTTTTTGGCAAAGAGTTTTCTCCGAAGTTTTCGGTTGAGATAGCTCTAGGTTTGATTCATCATTGGTATCGCAGAGTGTTTCCTCAGAAGACTTTGGTTGAGATGGCTCTAAATTTGATTGATCGTTGCTATTGCAGACCGTTTCCTCAGAAAGATTAGGTTGAGATGGTTCCAAGTTTGATTGATCATCGGTATCCTTGCTGGAAACAGAGAATTCAGCTGGTTCACCCTGATGAATAGTTGGAATTGAAAAGTCAGACCTCAAAAAAATAAAGTTGCTCTTTGGTTCTTATTAAACGTTATTCCAAATACCAAATTGACAACCTGAACATTGTTTGCTTCGCTGAGTTGAGATTTGGTCATTTCCATCTGGCTGACTAGAGTACTCAGTTTGTTAAATTCTTCTTTAAGTTCCTTTAATTCTGAGTCCATCGGAGTGTGGTTGATTATGTTGTCACATGACTCAGAGCTAAATAAGAGACGTAAATATAATCACCTTAGAAAACACAGTTAGAGGCTAGAACAAAAGTTTAGCTAATTATCAAACTTACCAGGAGTTTTGCTCTCCCTCAAATTCTGCCTTCAACACACTTGCCTCTAGGCTGAACCTTTTGACCTCTTCAGCTATTCTGATAAAAATAGCAAAGAAAACATAATTTCAGACTGGTAAAGTAATAAGAACTTTTATACACTCAATGTAGAGTGTTTTCCGGATAGAAAAGCATGATAACTTAGAAAGCTTACTCTTTCATTTGGCGTTCGTAATCAGAATGAATCTTATTCAACTTCATTAGTAGCCCAACTTCATTGCTAGAATCCTGGATAGCCAGAATCAAAAACATTTGGAGGTTCAACTTATGGTAATCAATACATAGCCGCATATAACATGGAATATCAAGAATCTGTATCTTCTACCGGAAATGTAAAGTACAGAGACTAAAGATCCTAAATAAAGGTTTCAAAACAATAGTACAGTTGAAAGCCTATGCAAATCTTTAACCAACTAATTAAATTCTTGTTGAAACTAAGATGTTGCGTTGATGCTTAGGTTCAGGAACCCATACCTGAATCTTGGAGCTTTTTCCTTTTGGCTGGCCTGGAGAAATACAAAGAAGATACTTAAACCAATTTAGCAAAAATAAAAATAAAAACAAAAACAAAAACAATATAAACAAGTGGATACCATTATTTTTGTTCGAAGAAATCTTTTTAGATTGTGGCAGCAATTTTAGGCGCTTCAGGGCTGTCAAAGCTTGTGTATTCTTGAGCTGCAAAATCTGTTTAAAATAATATAAAAAATCAACAAGGCGCACGGAGTCAGTAAAACAACGGTTGTTGAAAACTACATATAGCATAGAACAATCAGCAGAATAGATACCAGCTTCTGGCGCCTGTTCAAAGCTGACAGGACATGTTTCTCGAACTCGCTTTTCCTTAGTTCTTTTCTGAGCTGTTATAAGAGACGAAGTATTTAATTAAGAACCTGTGGTTTCATACGAAGACATAAAGAGCACTGGACAAGGCAAACACAGTTGTTGATCAAGCCCATCAAGACTGATCTTGGCGTACCTGATGAGTTTCCTTCTCTAGTGAAGCCTTTGATAGTCTGAATTGCATAGAGTCTAGCTTGATCTTGCACTGCAACTTAACCTGAAGAGTAGTCACAACTCCCAAAAGTAAAAAAACCAACTGGAAACTGATGCATTTTTCATGGAACTTGGCATTATTTGCAACAAGATTCTCACCTTTTGCGCCTTTAATTTCTGTACTTGGCCATCTAACTGATTTACAGGACTATTCGTTAAGCACAAATTTGACTTACTCCTTGAGCTCATACCCTATGCAAAGTATTAAGGTTACAAAATATGCATCGTATAGTATACATATCTTTTTTAATATTGAAAGGTGAAAAAATGATTCACCTCCTGTTTTGTAGCAATAAACTTGCGAGAAGAATCTCTACTCGACTGTATTACAGTACTACCAACAGAAGAGCTAATCGAAACATCAGCCAATTTGGACCTTAGCTCTTCCACATTACGCTGCAGGTTTCAAAAACAACAAATCATTTCAAGATGACATAATACACATTTAGCTTTGCCATATCTCTACACTCATTTCTTAGTACTCAACACACTGTACAGATATGTAAAACGCAGGACTAACCAAATCACATAGCTCCAGTGATTATTTACAGGAATATCAACAGATAATCTAATGCAATAATCAGCAATAAGACAGTCTGAGTACTAAGAAATGAGATTTTCTGCTCAGGAGAAACTGAAGCGACGCGAATCATCTTCAATTCACCAATTCCAGATTTTGAAATCTGAGATAAAAAAAAAAAAGTGAGAAGAGGAAGAAACCTTGAGAGCTTCATTCGCCGATTCCAGATCCCGAATCCTCTTCTCGTAGAGTTTGTCAGCATCTTCTCCGAGAGTCGACTCCTTCGATCGGAGATTCCGCTTCTTCATCTCCGGCGATGTGTTCCCTTTCACAGCAACGCTCCTCCCTCTTATGTTGTATTTGAATTAAACTATTTTCACTTTATTTTATCGAACATATATTTTTTCAAATTGTTTTTAGTTGTTGCACTGAAGGCCTAAAACAATGAAAGCCCATCCCATTTTGAAAATCTCCAGCCCACCGTTTGTTAACTTCGATCGTTGGTAAGAGATTTCTCTATTAAAAATACGAATCGGAGTTGGAAAATTTTAACGACTAAAGTTTAACCTCAAATTTTAATTTTAAAATTTTAAACTTCTTTATAGAGAATTTAATTTTTAAAAAAGGGAGGGACATTTAAAAAACTTTTTTAAAAAAATTGTTGAACCAAGTGCAAAAAAAATGGTTGTGAGGGGTTTAAAAAAAAATATTTGGAGTTGGAAATTTGATTATAGTTGAGATACTTTACAACCCCAAACAACCCATTAAAACTATATACAACAAATACAAAGAAGCAATATCCCCACAGTGCACATTGCAAGGTCTGATCATAGTAACACTTAAAGCTACAACCGTAAGTTTTTGTAAATTGGTCTTGCACTTGCTTCTGCTACGCTTAAATAATTTATAGAATACTAAAATATTTTTCACCAAATATTCATGTTCACACGGTGCAGAGCAACCATTTAATTTAATTTGATGATAAGAAAAGAAAAAGAATTATGAGCATTATTGCTTCATTTAAATATATGCAATGGAAAAGGTTCAAGAAAAGAAAAAAAAGAAAAAGAAAACACTTTCGGATTCATTGTATTAACATACGGTATCACCTCCTCAACATACGGTTGCGTCATATGAGTCAATCCATTGTTCAATACTTTACAAACTCCATTAACATACCAATATAGCCTCCTTACTCTTGTGTCCGGCCTACAAATCTTCTCTCTTTGATTCCAACATTGCCATAGGCTCCTCTCTTTCTTTCTAGATAAAGATAATTTCGTCCTTTTTGATAGTAAGAATTGGAATGTTGTGAGAAGGATGAATAACGAGATTCTCCATCTCGCTGGTAGTCCTGAATGTCTCCAACTCACAACTTTGATCATGCAAAACAACTCTTTGGAAAGTATCTCGAGTGAATTCTTCAAGTCCATGCCAAAGCTAGTTGTTTTGGATATATATATGTCATATAATGAAGGGCTCTATGAATTGCCGAACAGAATATCAGTCAGAACTAGTTTCTTTGCGGTATCTCAACTTGGCATATACGGCTATACGTGATTTGCCTACAAGAGTTGAAAACTTCAATTCACTTGGATTTGGAGTTGAGAATAAGCCTTTCGAGTATTGTTGGGATATTCAAGTCTGCATAGTTTGAAAGTCTTGAAATTAACTGATTCATGGGATCTCAGCACAGTGGAGGAGTTGGAACATTTAGAAATTTTCACCACATCATTCATTCAAAATCCTCTTCGCTTGGAGAGATTTTTTAGCTCTCATAAGTTGACGAGTTGTACTCGATCTCTACGGATCTTGGATATGGATTCATCTGGAATATCACTTCCAGTTACTATGGACAAGCTTCGTGATCTCAGCATTCTTGGTTGCTCTTTCACTGAGATAAAGATGGGAAGGATAAGCATCAAAACTCAAAAGCAAGACGGTTTCTCCTATTCAATCTCCGAAAAACCGTCTCTCCAAAGTGGTTATAACGAGTTGTGAAGGCCTAAAGGAGTTGACATGTTTTCTGTTGCATTGGTATTTTTAGCTTCGGATTTTTGGACATTCACTTGTAGAAAGTCACCAGGCCATCTTGTTGGAATAAACTCTATCTATTGTCCTTAGAAGATTAAGAACATTTCGCACAAAATAAAAAAAAGAGAAGATTAAGAACACTTGATTGCTACTTTTGATATATAAGGATACAGTATTCACCTTAAACATTTTGGTATAGCAAATTTTATTCAAATTTACAAAATCTCTTTTTTTTTTTTTGTTTATTTATACAAAGAGAAATCTTGGTAAGTTTGAGAAACAAAGTGACGATGATTTTCCAATTCGTCTCTATACGTCTCCGGATACTCTTATCTTCTTCATGTCACACGTTAAAAACATCTCTTTCCTCCATTCCTCTGTTCCCGAGCACCCGCATTGTGAAGCCAACCAATCCTTGTACTCAAACTATGAAAAAGCACACATGCAAAACGTTAAATGTGTTGCAGTTCAGCTTTGGTCTCGCAGCAGAATCATTCATAACCTGGGTAATGCCCAAATGGTGAGTATTATCGCTTAGGAATCCCTTGGGCTTCATATGTGGCGTATAAGGTTTCGATTTCCACCATCATATCTTCTTTCGAAGGAAGTGTGATTCGACCCGACAAAACACCTGCAATCCACTTGCTTTGCAGCTCAAACATAGGGAACGGCACAATCTGAAATTAGATTTGTTAAGGATTACTGAAATGTTACAAAGGGTAAGAAGTTCAGGGAAAATGTGAATTCTTTTGAACCTTCCAAGCTATCCCGATGAAGGAGAGCGACGGTGCTAATGTTGGAGGGAAGATGTGTTTGTACAATGGTCCGACACGGTTATCATCTACGGTAACAATTCCATTGGTATCAAGAAACGGAAAGTGATACTTATACCTTTGAAAAAAAGGATAAGAGCTTTTGAAGTAAAAAAAACCGTAAAACTTAAAAGCCGAAAGAACAAATGAATTTATTACCCAGTGCAATGCATAATAACATCAACCAGAATCGTTATACCGTTCTGAAAACCACTGAACCATCCTCATGTACACGCTCTATCTGCATGGTGCGTTCAAGAAAACATTAATCGTTATTTCTCTCCTGATCAATGAATAACAGTAAGTATCAGCTTAACCCACCATTGAATGGATCCACAGGTTAGTGTGACCAGTCTGCTTGATAAACGTATCAGCCGCGTTTGACCAATAAGCCACATGAACCTCCTTGGCAGCTCTAGCGATGTCCCTACTTATATCTTCAGGACTTGCAGCGTTTCCAATAAGCACAACAACCTAATCAAATGTCACATAAAATTTAGCATTACATGATCTTTTTACATAAGAATCTGATCATTATGATCCTTAAAAACGGGTACCTGATCTTTGAATGGTTCGGTTATCGCTATGCATCTCTTTCCCTGGCCAAGAACTTATCCCTGAAACATTTTCCGAGTAAATTACAATATAAGAATCTGACATTATGATTGTAAGACGAGAATCACAATAACACTAAAGCTTATGTTCCTATGAAGTTCTGTTTCCATATTCGATCTAAATCATTGGATAAAGCAAGGATTAAGCTCAACACGAGAAACTATGGAAGATTAGAGATGTTGAAATTTCAAACCAGGAATATCAGCGAGGCGAAGTTCAATGTAATGTCCATTACAAACAACAAGAGCATCGTAAATCTCATCACGACCAACTTTCTTCTCTCTCTCTGTTGATTCGATCCTCCATTTCCCGATTCCTCCTTCACCGTTCGCTGGAGCAACACGCAGAACCGTCGTCTCGAACCGTATCATCTCCTCGATCCCAAACTCCTTAGCGAAATCTTGCAGATACGCCAAAACTTCACGGTGACTCGGAAACCTCCTCGGGTCTCTGGAACTGGATCGTACCACGAACGGGAAATCTCTGAATCCCATACACTCTCGAGGAAGGTTAGTTCGGAGAGAGCTATAGACGCTCGAGTAGACGATGGGTCGGGTCGGGTCAACGCTTAACGGATCCGGTTCGACATGATCGGTGTAGATCCAAGTTCCTCCGACTTGATTCTGCCTCTCGAAGACAACCACCGAGTGACCTTCCCGTCGGAGCTCTCTCGCCGTCACTAGACCGGCGGCTCCAGCTCCGATGACTGCCACGTGGCGTGATTCGATTGGTGATAAGGACTGTTGTGCCATTTTGGGTTTTTAGTTACGTACGAGAGACGATTATTCTTGTTGGGTCAAAAAGGCCATTGAGATTTTGGTGTTTAGTATGGCCCACCAAATTCAACAACCACAATTTTCTAAGAAAAACTTCTTTACCCAAAAATGGTTCGACGGGTTAATTCATTGTTGACCAGAATTAGACCGGGTTTGATTACTCTTGACAAAACTGAAACTAAACCAGGTTCGACGGGTGTTTACAATAAGGCTATGTCCATTGATGAGTTCTAAGGGGTGTTTTAATCTCCAATTGGCCCAAAAATAAATCAAAAATGAAATAAAGCCCAAAACTAGTCTTATATAAGAGATTTGAGAACTGTCCAGAACACATACGTGGCGTTCTATGATTGGTTCGGATTTTTTAAAAAAAAATTGAACCGACGATGAAGAAAAGTTTTCTTCACTTTTTTCTACTCGCGACTCTCTCTCTTTCTTTCTCTCGCAATTCCGGCGACAGAATCTGTTGATCGGGATCGGAATCTCTCTCTTTATTTATCGCCTTCTGGCGGCTCTCTCTCTCTCTCTCCGTGTGAAAGCCGAATCCGGCCTTTTCTCTGTCTCCATCTCTCTCTGTTGTCGATTTTAAGAGAGAAATCGATGCATGAACCGAAATCAGAGGACAAACGAAACGGTTTATGAAAAGATAAGTTTTCTTCGATTCTTTGTAGATCTAGGTGTTGTTAGATTCAATTAGCTTGATTGTTAGATTGAATTAGGTATTCATTTCCTCAAATCATTGTGTTTGTTTGTGTTGTGTCATTTTCTTCAAGTAGGTTCCTCAATGCTTGTATATTCGTTTACATGAATTTCGTGAGTTCTAGATTTGATTTATCCATTTGTTAAATGCTTTACTTACTTTGATGAGTGATTCAATTTTAGGATGAAATTGGAGAGTTATTGTGTAGCTACCTTTGATTTTAGGATTTGTTGTTGTTGTTGATTTACAGGTTGGAAAAAACCCATATGCATTGGTTTTTGGTAATGTCATACCAAACTATATTCATTAGATAATAAGGATTCTTCGATCATATAGTGCAGATTGTAAGTGAATGTATCTCATTGTCTAATTAGTCCCAGAAGATGGGAACACGCTTGTGGAACTAGATGTCTTTTTTATTATCTGGTTTTAGTTTTCAGGTCTGAAATGTTTGAAATGTTTTCAGGTTCTGAAAGTTTGAATCTAAAATTGCTTGTTACATGTTTTCAGGTTCTAAAATGTTTGAAAAGTTGCTTGTTACTTGTTACATGTTGTTCTGGTTTTTGATTTTGATGATTGTCATATTGTCATGTGTGAGTTCTCTTTCTGAAATTAAGCTCATAGTTTGAAATGTTTCTGGTTTTCAGGTTCCATTTGAGTGGTTTTGCTGCCATCAACTTGCGGATTATTCACATGTGCACTCAAGTTGGCACTTGCAAACAAACACATGTGCACTCAAGTTGGACAGAAGGAGACAAGACAAGAAGAGGACGAATCACATGTGAAGAGGACACTACTCTGTTGTGAAGAGTAATCAAGTTGGCACTTTGATTACTTGTTGTATTTGGACCCTTTACGAATCACGTGTGTGTTTTTCTATCTTCTCTACAATTCCCATCTCTCTATATAAAGAACACAAACAGATTCTCATCTTTCTATATCAAGCAATTCTCTTTTTTTTTTTTCAACCAATTCTCTCTATCTCTATTTTTTCTCAAGCAATCTCTTTATATTTTCTCCAACTCTCTATAAAAAAAACACAAATAGATTATCCATATTTTCTCCATCTCAAACAGAACACAAACACTTGTTTCTTCTATATATGGCATCTTCTTCTTATAATCCTTTGGAGGAAACAAGCGATGACGAATATGATCAACAAATCGAACAAAAATTCGAGGAAGCATTCCAGAAGGTTTTGAATGATTATGGCGATCATGAAAATGCAACCGCGTTGTCAAAGAAAAAAGGACACAATCGCTTATCGAGTGATTATTTCAGTGAAGATGCAACTTACCCATCTTCTACATTCCGACGTCGTTTTAGAATGAACAAGCCGTTGTTCATGCTTATTGTTTATCGACTCTCCAATGAAGTACCGTACTTTCAACAAAGAAGAGATGCTACCGGAAGATTCGGTCTCTCAGGATTACAAAAGTGTACAGCAACAATTCGTATGATGGCATATGGTTGTGCGGCGGACGCGGTTGACGAATACCTTCACCTCGGTGTTAGTACTGCGCTCCTATGCTTGGAAAATTTCGTGGAGGGAATAATATCTTTGTTCGGAGATGAGTATCTACGAAGACCCACACCAACTGATATTCAACGCCTACTCAATGTTGGAGAGCAACGCGGATTTCCCGGGATGATAGGAAGCATCGATTATATGCATTGGGAGTGGAAGAACTGCCCCACTGCTTGGAAAGGGCAATATAAACGTGGATCTGGAAAGCCAACAATCGATTTAGAGGCTGTAGTTTCACAAGATCTATGGATTTGGCATGCATTTTTGGACCTCCAGGTACCTTAAACGATATCAATGTTCTTGATCGCTCACCAGTTTTTGATGATGTATTAGAAGGCCGAGCTCCAAAAGTTAACTACTTTGTCAATGGACGTGAGTATCATTTGGCTTACTATCTCACTGATGGTATTTATCCAAAATAGGCTACTTTTATCCAATCAATTCCACTTCCACATGGTCCGAAAGCATCTCTATTTGCTAAATACCAAAAATCGGTCCGAAAAGATGTCGAGCGTGCTTTTGGAGTCTTGCAAGCTCGATTTTCCATTGTCCAAAACCTGGCTCTTATTTGGGATAAGGTAAAAATTGGGAAGATTATGAGAGCATGTATCATACTACACAATATGATAGTAGAAGACGAACAAGCTGGATACACTCAGTTTGATGTATCAGGATTCCAACAAGGAGAAGGAAATAGAACTTCCCAAGTAGATTTGACGTATTCTACCGATATGCCTACAAATCTCGGGAATATGATATGCCTACAAAATCAAGTTCGTGATAGAGAGATGCATCAACAATTAAAAGCTGATTTGGATAACCATATATGGCAAAAATTTGGCATAAGTGGAAATTAAAACAATTGAAAGTTTATAATTTGCAAATTTATGTTTTAATTATTTTATGTAATCTATCTTTAAAATTTCATTAATGTAATATAATTTTGATTTTATGAAATCTTGTATGTTTTTCAAATTTTATAAAAATAATTATAAAATAATATTTTTTTAATTTTGAGAATTCCTTTGGAGTTCTTACCAATGGAGGATACAAAATTTAAAAACTAATGAACGAGTTCTAAACTAATTATTATTAAAAAATTGTTGAGAACACCATTACATGCTCTAACCAATGTACATGCCCTAATAAGATTGAAAATCAAAATGGAACCTCTATCGAAAAGGAAAAAACTATAAACCGAAAAAGGAAATTAAATTTAACAGTTTGCCTATAAAAAGAAGGTCTCTCTACTGCAAAGTTTCATTTTCGAAACATCTCTGAATCTAGCGATCTTGGAAGGAGTTACTGTCCTTGGAAAATTAAGAAGAACATTCCACGACACTGGATTGCTCGTTTTGAGAAAAGAAATTATTAAACTTACAAAGAATTGCTTCACCAATATATGTTTACATGGTTAATGTCCAAATAGTGAGTATATATGGCTTTGGAATCCCTTAGGCTTCAAGTGTGGTGTGTCGTGTACAATATGGTTAGGTTGTTAACTTGTTTTTAGTACTTTACTTTCAACGATTTTAAAGTTTTTTTACTAAATATAAAGTTAAATGCACTCTTTTTGTATAACAAAATCACAGCTATCAAAATGATAACAGTTTGCAGCACTAAGCTAAATGATTTGTTTTAACGTAAAATGTTTATATCAACTTCATTATCTCTATCATTTCAAAGTTGAGCTCTACATATATACATTATATTGCTCTATCTATGCCGTTCCCGATTCTACCTAAAGGAGGTTGGTGCTAGTAATTCTCCAAGCAACAATGTTGTTATCCACTGCCGAGTTTCTTTTACTCGGGTAGAACGTTTTCAATTGCGTTTGGTTGACTGTTGGATGTAAATGGTAGAGCTGTATTCAACATCTCTGTGATTTTACACGGTTATGAGTTAACGATCAGCTTTCTGGTACATAATTTTTTAAAAGAAAATTCAGTGTAGCTCTCTGTTTTGGGGTTGGCTACAGAAGTTTGCAAAGAGCGATTTTTGAGTATCGATGTTGTGATCAAAGAAGGTCCATAGATATAGAATAGAAACAGTGTCTCAAAAACTTTGATTTGAGAAACGAGATATATTTTTGTTCAGATTCAAGTTTAGTTCAAAAAAATGATAATAAAACATCAAAAACCGATTGCTCCCAAACTTTTTTCTCTTCAATTTTCTACACAAATTTTGTAAACCAAAAAAAAAATTATACGAACTAATTATCAATCTGAAATTCAGCAAATGAAATTGGTTAAATTAATTTGTTAACTACATCGTAACCACGGTTAAGTAAACCAAAATCACGTTTTAGAAAAATATATATGCGTATTTCTCCCTCTAGAAGTGGAGCTAGTTAGATTTTTCCGTGGACTTTTACCTCTTTGTTTTGCTACACAAACAATTCGAATTGATCATAAAACTACATGAACTTGTTTATCTCTTTACAAAATAAATTTGGTTTAGCTAATTTCGAAATTAAGTTAAGTAAACCATAATCGCCTCTTAGGATCCAACTCGGTAAGCTTTTTTTCGGAGAAAGGTCCAATTCCAATCTCCCTAAAAACATCTTTCTATTCGCCTCACTTTGATCCGAAATGCTAGATGGTGCTTATGATCCTCGTAAATGGCACTAAACTAAACCCACACGTACCTCCAAGTTAAATCCTCTTTTGTACGATGGATTGGCTTGAACGTTAAAGAGTCTTTCGGAAGGAAACCCCATCTCGTCATCCCGAATACCTTCATGGCATGTAACTTTTGCAGGATCTACCATCTTTCCGTGCGACTACCCGACATGGCTCTCCAAGCTTGTATGATGGAACGATGCGTCTCATTTCCCCTCCCCATATGATGGAAGTGATATTCAACTCATTAACAGAATGTTGAGCGGTACTTTGTATCTATACAATCTATATAATCATTCTCTTTTCTTTCAAAAAGTTGTGTTGATCTTTATTATGACCTTTGAAGGTTAGACCCTCGAGTAAGTGGTAATAGCCATTTGAAAGGACATTAGTTCACGTAGCTGCAAGAGGTTAATATACTCTGGAAATAAATAATCACCTAGGGATGCAAGAAAGAAATTGCAGCTGGAGTTGGATGATTTACAACTTTCAAAGAGTTTCTTTAGCCCAAAATATTATTTCATTTGTCTCACTACTTACCAACAACAACTTCATGACACTGAATGAAACAACCCAATAATTTTTTTTTTTTTTTTTTTTTTTTTTTTTTTTAAATACGATAAACGAGAATTAATATTCCCATAAATACTAATTCTCCAAAACAATTCAGCACAACAATGTAACAGTTAAAAAAAAACAGCAGTTTAACACAAACAACAAACAACGTCAGAACGAAAACAGGAAGTAAATAAACACACAATGACGAGATCCTAGATCATCTCCTCTTCATAGCCGGATTCCACGATCACAACTTGTCTTTACCTGCATCACATGGTTATAAGAGATGCGTGAGTATTATCATAAATACTCAGTGGAGCGGTCATCCCATCTACTTGGCTAGATGCACGGGCATAAGGGATACCATAATACCCAACGATCAATCAATCAAAAAGTCAACCCCGAAAAGTCAACGAAAAGTCAACACAAAATCAACCACAATCCATGATACTTAAATTTGATATAAACACTAATAACACCCCAACAAGCAATAATCGATCAACAATCATTTCAATTCGCAATCAAACGCATTATGACACCCAAATACACGCAAAAACCATGGTCACGCACTCACCTGTTTTGCGACTGGAATAACTTCCGACTCACTGGACCAAATCGCGAACGGAAAACGGTTCTGGAGACTAGACACCATCAGCTTTCCAACGCTGTATTGCAAGACTCCTAACTCCAAACGGTTTGCCGGGAAATCGTCCCCGAAAACAGCAACTCCGGACGAAACCGCAGGAAATTGCAGAAAAACTGCACGAACTACCCAAGTTCAAAGGACCATAACTCAGCAAATTCTTAACCAAATCAAGGTATAAAACCTGTTCTAGAAACTAGACATCGAGAGCTTTACAGAGGTGTATAGAACGTAACCTAAATCTAAGCAGTTCGACGGGAAAATTAGCTTGCAAACTCGATTATCAGAACTGAGAACAAATATTTCAGAAACGCCACACTAACTTCAAAAACACACCGAGAATGGAGGTCACCTCTGAATAAACCGAATCGGTGTCTGTGGAAAGATAAGACTCAGAGCTTTCCAATGAAATCTTGCTCGCCTCTTGGGTCCTTACAGAACGACGGGAATCGTCCTTGGAAGTGGACTGATCGCAGAAGAGATGCTGCACAAACATCTCTCAGTAAAACGACCATAACTCCTAGAATACTCAACCAAAAGACAAGCGGTTTTCTCCTATATGAAGCTAAAAGAGTGGAGAACTTACCCTCAAAATTCGAGACCAAACCGATCCGCTCTCCCTAGACATTCGTCCCTTCTTCACTCGGTTGTTACTCTTCTTCCTCCTCTTTTTCTCACTAACTCTCGGTTCTACTAAAAATTGGGCAGCGTTTTGGTATGGAAGAAGAGTGGCTGAGAACAAAAGGGAAGGAGTGATATTTATAGGCAAAGCCCCAAGACATCCAAGCATGGGTGTGATGAGCATGGGGGAACATGTTTCTTCTTTAACATTTCCCAAACACAAAAAAAAACACTTGCCCATGCCACTCATTCTTTAATCAAAGAGCCCATGCTCATTTGTTTAATTCTCAACACCCATGCTTAATTAATTAATCACTCCACCACACCCAAATATTTTATTCCTCCGTTACCCACGATGGCTAAAAACCTTCCCGAGATCTGACTATTTTTCTTTTAACACGAAGAATTTTTCCCAATAAAAACGACCCAGTCGATTGAAAACGAGCTGGTCAATCGACATCCGAACCAAAAATACACATTTGGCTCGCGGACGTTACAATTCTCCCCCACTAACAAGGATTCGTCCTCGAATCACTCAACTCTACCGCTCTACAGCCTGCCTTCCTGGTCAAAAATCCGTCCTTCCGTACGCGAGATCACCCTCAACCGTACACAACCTGCCACCCTAAGGCTCACTTCTGATCGGAACCCTGATCAGTTTCACCCGGAGCATCCGCAATGTAACGTTCTTGACCCGGATTAGGTCTGTCCGTTTGTTTGCGCAACAATCAAACAAGAACATGAACAACCAACCGTAGACCTAAAGTTAGACCAAGGGTACTACATCTGTTACCAGGTTCATCTGAATCGAAGTCTCGATCATAAGCGAAACCCTAGACTATACGCCATTCCACAATCTACTCCACAATTCTTGAAACTCCTCTAGTCTCATAATCACGATCACGTTCAGGCACTACTACTCATAACTCATACTCATACTCATACTCATACGCATACTCATACTCATATACAGTCTACCGTATCTACTCGCAGGATCGTCACCCTTTGAGCTACGGTGCGCAGGGGACCCACTATCCCCCGTGTATATGCCGAGACCCACTATCTCTGGGTATATGCCGAGACCCACTATCTCTGAGTATATGCCGAGACCCACTATCTCTGAGTATATGCCGAGACCCACCGTCCCCCTCACCGAGACAATAGCCTGAAACGTGCATCAAAAATCACTTGTCGACCTACATGACCCCACTAGTCACATGTCGACAAAACTCGCATCATGACACCAAGATTAACAAGAATACGCCATCTTATTAAATCGTCGACAATGTATAATCGTTACAACCCAAAACGAAAATACAACTCATAAATCCCTCGCGTACAAGTCTGAAACACAACAAAACTCAAGCCTCCGCTTGCTTCTCGAACCACTTCGCGAACTTTGCCTTCATCTTCGCTTCTGGTTCCCACGTCTCCTCCTCGGCACCATCACAATCCCACACAACTCTCACCAACGGTATCCTCTTCCGGCGCAGCACCTTGACTATCCTCTCAAGAATCCTCACCGGTCGCGCCTCCAACGTCATGTTGGGCTGAAGATCCTCTGGAATCCTAGCCAACACCTCCTCAGACTCACGAAGGCATTTCCGCAGCATTGACACATGGAAGACCTTATGAAAAGCCTTCATGCTCAGAGGTAACTCCAACCTATAAGCCACTGGTCCAACCCGCTCCACCACCTTGAACGGACCTATGAATCTCGGACTCAACTTATTCTCCGACATGGATCTGTTAGGACCCCTCAACATCGCCGCCTTGAGATACACCAAATCTCCCAACTCAAACTCCAACTCCTTCCGCCTCTTATCTGCATAGCTCTTCTGGCGATCATGTGCCTCCTTCATGTTTAGCTTCAAGACTCGGATCTTCTCCGTCGTCTCCTGAACAAAATCTGCTCCGAACATGCTCCTCTCCCCCACTTGAGTCCAACATAACGGTGTCCTACACGACCTCCCATACAGAGCCTCATACGGTGCCATCCCAATACTCGCCTGGTAACTATTGTTATACGCAAACTCTACCAGGTTCAGATGATCCACCCAATGACCACCGTAATCCAGTACACACATCCTCAACAAATCCTCAAGTGTCTGAATCGTCCTCTCCGACTGCCCATCTGTCTGCGGATGGTACGCTGTACTCATATGCACCTTAGTGCCCATCTCACTCTGAAACGCTCTCCAAAACTCAGAAGTAAACCTCGGATCTCTGTCTGACACAATACTCGCTGGCACCCCATGCAGCCTCACTATCTCACGCACATACTTCTTAGCCAACACCACCGTCCCATCGGTCTTTTTGATGGCAAGAAAATGTGCTGACTTGGTCAGACGATCCACAATCACCCAAATTGCATCATAGGTCCGTGACACTGGCAACCCCGTCACGAAGTCCATGGTAATCATATCCCACTTCCACTCCGGAATGGGTAAACTCTGCAACATACCACTCGGAACCTGATGCTCAGCCTTCACCAGCTGACACACGGTGCACGCTGCAACCCAGTTAGCTACATCCCTCTTCATCCTGACCCAGTGATAATACCGCTTCAGATCCCGGTACATCTTAGTCGCTCCCGGATGAACAGACAACATACTCGCATGTGCCTCACGAAGAATCTCCTGTCTCAGCTCAACAACATTAGGCACACACACACGCCCCTTCACAAGTATCGTCCCATTCGTCGAGACCGAATACTCTGAACCTGCAGCCCTCGATGCCTCAATCAAAACCGGATCCTGCTCCTGCGTTGCTCGAACTCTGCTCAACAAGTCTGCCTGGTTAGCTGCCTCTAACCCCAACGGCTCCTGTGAGATTACACATAACCTCAATGTACTAATCTCGCTCACCAGAGCTTTCATATCACGCTCCTGAGCCGAGGCAACCCTCTTCCTACTCAACGCATCTGCAACCAGATTAGCCTTACCCGGATGGTACTCAATCTCTAGATCGTAATCCGCTACCAACTCCATCCAACGCCTCTGTCTCAGGTTCAACTCTGGTTGCGTAAAGAAATACTTTAGGCTCTTGTGATCTGTAAACACCTGAACCTTCCCGCCATAAAGATAAGATCTCCAAATCTTCAAAGCGAAAATCACCGCAGCTAACTCCAAATCGTGGGTAGGGTAGTTGCACTCGTGCTTCCTCAACTGCCTCGACGCATAAGCAATTACCCTTCCATGCTGCATCAACACACAACCCAAACCAACTCCTGAAGCATCTGTATACACCACGTATGGTTCACTCGGCTCGGGTAACGCCAACACTGGTGTACTCGTCAACATCTCCTTCAGCCGCGCAAAGCTCTCCTCGCAAGCTGAAGTCCACTTAAACGAAACGTCCTTCCCGGTCAGCTTCGTCATCGACCGCGCCATACTTGCAAACCCCTTGACGAATCTCCTGTAATACCCAGCTAACCCAAGAAAACTCCTGACCTCGGTGGCATTTCTCGGTCTAGGCCACTCACGAATAGCCTCTATCTTCGCCGGATCCACAGAAACTCCATCTGCAGAGATCACATGACCGAGAAAACCGATCTCCCGCTGCCAAAAACTACACTTGCTCAACTTAGCATACAACCTCTGCTCCCTCAACTTCTCCAAGACCACCCGCAAATGAACCTCGTGCTCCTCAGGACTCCTCGAATACACCAATATATCATCAATAAAGATGATCACAAACTCGTCAAGATGCCGCTGGAAAACCCCGTTCATTAACCTCATAAACGCTGATGGTGCATTCGTCAACCCAAAAGGCATCACCACGAACTCAAAATGCCCATATCTCGTCCTGAAAGCAGTCTTCTGAATGTCCTCCTCGTCAATCGGAATCTGATGGTAACCCGAAGCCAAATTAATCTTGGAGAACCAAGTAGCCCCACGCAACTGATCCAACAACTCATCAATCCGCGGTAAAGGATACCTGTTCTTCACAGTGACTCGGTTAAGTCCCCGGTAATCGATGCACAACCGGAAACTCCCATCCTTCTTCTTCACAAACAACACCGGTGCTCCCCACGGTGAAGTACTAGGACGAATGAAACCCTTCTCCAACAAATCCTCCAACTGCTTCTTCAACTCGGCCATCTCCGCTGGAGCCAACCTGTAAGGTGTCTTGGATATCGGAGTCGTCCTGGGTTCCAGCTCAATCGTGAAAGGATCAGACCGTGACGGTGGTAACCCCTGCAACGACTGAAAAACATCCTGAAAATCCCGAACAACCCGAATATCCTCAACTGCAATCTCCCCAACAGTCTCAGGCGTCATGATCGTCACTAGATACGCTTCGTATCCCTTCCCGATCAACTGCTCCGCCTGAATCGTCGAAACCACTAGACTTCCTGAAGTAGGTCTCACCCCTTGATAAACCAACCTCCCAGCCTCTCGCTCAAACACTACCCGTCCTCGATGACAATCGAGATGCACCCTGTACCGATCCAGCCAATCCATACCCAAAATGACATCGTACAGCTCTACCGGACTGATAATTAGATCTGCTGGCATCAACTCTCCTGCCACCAGAATATCAACTCCACAAGCCCGTCCGAAAGTAGCCAACGTCCTCCCTCCAGCTACCCTTACTATCCCGTGCTGCTCCCTGGAATCACTCCGGATCCCGCTGCTCTCTGCACACTCCGGCGTAATGAAGCATTTACTTGCTTCAGAATCGAACAGGACATGAGACTCATGACCGCCTACAACTAAGATCCCTACACAATTCATGTGTCATAGAACCCTAAAGTTTTATCACAGATACACAAATTCTAAAGCAGAAAATTCCCAACAAAATCACCAAGCTATAGATCAGACATGTACCTGTTATCGGCCTGGCGCTAGAGCCTCCTACCTCCACCGAAGTGTACACACATGGCGGTGCTGCAATCTGCTGCAACGGCTGCACTACTACTGCTCCCTGATGTGACGGCTGCACCACCGCCACAATCCCCTGCTGCCGCTTAGGGCAGTTGGGCTTAATATGCCCCGGCTCCCTGCAGTAGAAACACACCTGCGCAGTCCGAGCCTCCATCCTCATCGGACAGGTCGCCACCCTGTGATCCATGCTCCCGCACCTGAAGCATCCCTGACCACCCTGACTGCCCTGAGCCTCGGCCTTCTTCGGATAACTCGCAACTCTGTGATCCATGCTTCCGCACCTGAAGCAGCCTGAACCACCTCGTCCTCTCTGACCCGAACCTACAGAGTGCTCAAACTTCCTCTTCTGTCCCTGTGTAGGTTTACTGCCTACACTCGAACCTGCCTGCTGCTGAGGCCTCATTGGCGGCTGCACCGGTGCACTGACCGCCACGGACAGCTCCCTCATGTCGTCCTCAATCCCAGCTGCCAACTCAACCAACTCCACCCTCGTGGCGTACGTACCTGCTCGACACTGGGTCCTCAACTCTGGTCGAAGTCCTCGAAAGAACCTCTTCACCTGGTCTCTCTCGCTCTCCCACTCTCTACCAGCATACACCAAAAGTCTGCTGAACTCCTCATCGAACCCCCTGACAGAACGGCCACCCTGAACCAAAGCCAAGAACCTCTCCTCCAACCGATCCACTGCCTCCGGCAGAAAGAACTTGGTGTTGAATTCCGCCACGAAATCCGCCCACGTAATGCCCGCCCGAGGTCTCCTAGCGATGACTCCTCTCCACCAGAGATGCGCGTCACCCTCCAGATAATGCACTGCCAGATCCACTCTGTATCCATCTGGACACCTCAAAGAGTCGAAGTTACGCTTCACACTCATCCACCGCTCATCGGGCCCTCAGGCTTAGTACCTCTCGAGAAAAATGTAGTACCAATTCGCTGCATCTACTCCATCATCCTCAGATAAGATGGAAGCTCATCTACCCCAGCCATACCCGGCAGCACCCCAGCCAATCCTGGCTGCACCCCAGCCAACCCTGGCTGTACCCCAGCCATACCCGGCTGCACCCCAGCCAACCCCGGCTGCACACCAGTAGCATGACCCGGAGCAGGCACCACTCCCAATAACCTCTCCAGAATCATCTATAGTAGACCCGCCAGACGATCATCTCGATCTGGGACAACGCCTACGGCAGCACCCCCACCAGGGCCCACCGCAATGCCAGATACACCGGGACCTGCACCAGTCCCTTCAGCCCTCACACTGGAATCCGTAGCTGTCACACCCACGGACCCCTCCTGAAACGTTTGTAAGTCAGCTGCTCGCTCCTGTGTAGTCTCCTGGGACACCCATGTGACAGCAGACTCACTCCCAAGTCTCCGCCCACGTTCACGCCCAGCACGACCACCTCGACCTCCCTGGCCCATACCTCTAGCAACTCTAGTACCTCTAATCATCACATTCTGCCCTACCAATGGCAGAACTCTAGTATCTCTAACAATTCCTCTTCTCAACCAGAAGCAGAAACTAAGCATACTAGAAAGCATAAGAGGTCAAACAACACATACCATGGAATCTCTTTGAAGGCTCAGAGATGATGATCTAGGACTCCAAACCCTCACAACAATTTAATCAATTAACTCACATAATCAATTAAATGCAACTGCCCTAATCACAAGGCTCCTCGCCCTAGAACCGTTAGGGCTCTGATACCAAAATGAAACAACCCAATTTTTTTTTTTTTAAATACGATAAACGAGAATTAGTATTCCCATAAATACTAATTCTCCAAAACAATTCAGCACAACAATGTAACAGTTAAAAAAAAACAGCAGTTTAACACAAACAACAAACAACGTCAGAACGAAAACAGGAAGTAAATAAACACACAATGACGAGACCCTAGATCATCTCCTCTTCATAGCCGGATTCCACGATCACACCTTGTCTTTACCTGCATCACATGGTTATAAGAGATGCGTGAGTATTATCATAAATACTCAGTGGAGCGGTCATCCCATCTACTTGGCTAGATGCACGGGCATAAGGGATACCATAATACCCAACGATCAATCAATCAAAAAGTCAACCCCGAAAAGTCAACGAAAAGTCAACACAAAATCAACCACAATCCATGATACTTAAATTTGATATAAACACTAATAACACCCCAACAAGCAATAATCGATCAACAATCATTTCAATTCGCAATCAAACGCATTATGACACCCAAATACACGCAAAAACCATGGTCACGCACTCACCTGTTTTACGACTGGAATAACTTCCGACTCACTGAACCAAATCGCGAACGGAAAACGGTTCTGGAGACTAGACACCAACAGATTTCCAACGCCGTATTGCAAGACTCCTAACTCCAAACGGTTTGCCGGGAAATCGTCCCCGAAAACAGCAACTCCGGACGAAACCGCAGGAAATTGCAGAAAAACTGCACGAACTACCCAAGTTCAAAGGACCATAACTCAGCAAATTCTTAACCAAATCAAGGTATAAAACCTGTTCTAGAAACTAGATATCGAGAGCTTTACAGAGGTGTATAGAACATAACCTAACTCTAAGCAGTTCGACGGGAAAATTAGCTCGCAAACTCGATTATCAGAACTGAGAACAAATATTTCAGAAACGCCACACTAACTTCAAAAACACACAGAGAACGGAGGTCACCTCTGAATAAACCGAATCGGTGTCTGTGGAAAGACAAGACTCAGAGCTTTCCAATGAAATCTTGCTCGCCTCTTGGGTCCTTATAGAACGACGGGAATCGTCCTTGGAAGTGGACTGATCGCAGAAGAGATGCTGCACAAACATCTCTCAGTAAAACGACCATAACTCCTAGAATACTCAACCAAAAGACAAGCGGTTTTCTCCTATATGAAGCTAAAAGAGTGGAGAACTTACCCTCAAAATTCGAGACCAAACCGATCCGTTCTCCCTAGCCATTCGTCCCTTCTTCACTCGGTTGTTACTCTTCTTCCTCCTCTTTTTCTCACTAACTCTCGGTTCTACTAAAAATTGGGCAGCGTTTTGGTATGGAAGAAGAGTGGCTGAGAACAAAAGGGAGGGAGTGATATTTATAGGCAAAGCCCCAAGACATCCAAGCATGGGTGTGATGAGCATGGGGGAACATGTTTCTTCTTTAACATTTCCCAAACACAAAAAAAAATACTTGCCCATGCCACTCATTCTTTAATCAAAGAGCCCATGCTCATTTGTTTAATTCTCAACACCCATGCTTAATTAATTAATCACTCCACCACACCCAAATATTTTATTCTTCCGTTACCCACGATGGCTAAAAACCTTCCCGAGATCCGACTATTTTTCTTTTAACACGAAGAATTTTTCCCAATAAAAACGACCCAGTCGATTGAAAACGAGCTGGTCAATCGACATCCAAACCAAAAATACACATTTGGCTCGCGGACGTTACACTGAATCTGTTTAGATGTAAGCTAATCTCAAACAAGATTATAGTTTTAAAATAAGACACCAAGAGATAATTGTATTTCTGGAGGATGGAAAATTCATGTCTCCCCTGAAAAATTCTCCAACATGTGAATGCGATGCCTTCTTCTTCAATCTCGTCCACCGCCTCTGCTACATATAGATATCTGCAATTCGAGGGTCAGTAAGTTAGGCATATGTTCAAAACTATAGAGGCCAATACACAAGTTTCAGAACTGGAAAGTTTTTAGATATAAAAAGGGCTAAGGAAGAGTGAGGAGGTTAGTACCTAGTAAGGTCATTCGATGGAGACCAGAATAGACATATGATTACCAATAGAACATATGCAACCAAAACGCTGGAACGATCCACCCTACTTGCCAAATCTCATTTTGATGGTCAATGAAATATACTTAATGATATTCATAAATTAAACAAAAAGATTATCATCTCAAGTATACACTCTTTTTCCACAGAGTTTTCATTGGACTATGAAACCTTTTACCTCCACCCATATCCAAGCCATGGAGAGCAACGCCGAGATCACTAGTGCATTTGTAAACTTTCTATAGAACTGTAGCTTGATCATGTTACTCTTCATCTACAAAAGAAAGAAAAATAGATGGGATGATAAAGTTGAACAGGGCCTGAATATTTTCAGAAGATAAGTTACTAATCTACTATATATGACTAACTAAATGGAAAAAAGTATTGTAAGTTTGTCCTTACCTTGAGTTTCTCAAGAGTTTTCCTCAAGGACCAGAAGATCCACCGGAGGAAGAAAACTTCTAGTATAGCCACCGAGAGCATCAGAAATGTCATTCCATTTCCATACATGAAATTGATGTTTCCAAAATGTTCTACCAACCCAAGAGTTTCTCGTGCAACAAAGTAAATGGCACCGAGAAGAAGCATCTTCAACTGGTAAGCATCTTCAAGTGTAGGATTCACTACACCGTATCCCGTAGTGATGACTAAAAGAAGAAGCCGGGAAAGAGCATTCTTCACAGAATAGAAGGTGACAACCCAAAAAGTAATAACCATATTACTCTTACCAGTTAAGTTGAGGTTACTGAGTTCAAGATACCGTGAAGCCATTTCACACATGCCAAGAGCAATTACCAAGGCTATGTGATAGTGCAGATGTTGGAGTCCATCTTTCCAATACAGAACAAACTGTAGAAACCAAACTAGGCCAAGCAAAAGATAAGCTATGGACATGATCCCATAAAACCTCATCAAAGGAGTCATCTTTCCTGGTTCTTCCCAACCGTTCTTCCTCTGATTATGGTACCATCCAGTTCTGGATCGCATATCACGAAATAAAGAGCATAAGTTCCAGTTTTATTGATGACCACAAACCTCTGGAGACATTTCAACTTCTTCATTACTCCCTTTAAAGAATGTCGAAATCTGTTTAGGCCATTCAGAATCATTGATGTCTTTCTTAACTATAACTTCTCCCAATTTGCAGGATCCAGCATCCGCAAGTTCTGGTGTACAACATAAGCCATCAGCTTTAAGAAAAGGTTCTTCAATTTTGTCACTTTTGTTCATCTCAAACAGAAATGCTTCCACTAATCCTGCAGATGCCAGAATTGAACTCTGCTTGCTAGCAGATTCCTTAGTCCTCACAAAGGTTACATTATCAAACCTAACAAAAAGAAAGATTGGCCTGTTAGCTACAGAGGTTATCAGACAAAACATTCTTCTCTAAGTGGTGCATTAGCCACCAACTCCTTGACCAACCACTTAATTAAGCTTAGAATTAATCTGACGGAGATTATACAAGTTTACAAGATTTCTCAGCAAGAAATGCTTCAAATACATGTAAAAAGTAAAGAGAAAGAAAAACAGGGAACTAAAGCATGTGATGGAAACCAGGAACGAAGCATAATTAATATATGCCAAAACCCATCTACAAATGCACGAGCATAGCTCTAGAAAGCACTGCACCAAATCAAAAAACTCGTCTTTAGTATATTTACTGTTGGGCCCGGACCTGCGGCCCAACATCCTGAGCAGATCGCAAGTCGCAAATCACCAAAGGAAGCAGAGGCCCGACGAGTTCGGGAGAAGCCCAGCGGGCTGCCAGAGGCCACTCCAACTGTTAAACGCAATCTGATCACACCTAAGGTATATCCGAACTGAGGTTGGTCAAAACAGGGGTATATCAGATTGACTACGGTCAGCTGAACTCAGGTTAAACCCGCCGCCCTTTCACTATAAATAGAGGTCAAAGGGTGATGTGACATGGCATTCACTCATTCCTCAAGAAGTACAAGCGCCGCCACTCGCGAGCTCTCTAAATTCTACTCTTTATACTCAAAATCTGGTAGTTCGGGGTCTGTCCGATCTACCACGATCTCTTAGCTAGCGAACTGATAGCACGGGATCTGTCCGGACTATCTTTAGCAATCTATTTATATTTACACCTCTTCGACTCAACTTTCTATATACGAGATTCTCCGACCTCCGATCTATTATAAATTCATTGTCGACCTGGATCAACATTTACCATGAAATTTGCAACATCCAAAGCAACGCTACAACAAATCACTCAATTAAAAAGTTTTCTTATCCAGCCAAAGCACGCTAAAATTCAAGTCACATCAAATCCTTACTCAACCAAACCAGCCCATCAACAAATGCACGAGTAAAGGAACTTCCTTTAGAACCGTAAACACCTTCAGTACCACCAAGGAAATAGCCACCGTTGCCGACTTTGGCAAACCCATTGTTCTTGTACTCGTGAATCGAAGCAACAGAGACATCAACCAAGCTTCCCAATAACAAAACCCCAATCGCACAAAACCCTACTGAAAAAACCCTCATTTTGTCACCAGTTGTTCACTCGCTTCCTCTCTCTCTCACACATAAAAAGGCCTTTACTTTAAATCCCCACGAAAACCTCCAGCTCATCTTCTTTCCGTACAGCCTAAAACGGAAAGTACCAGAGGGACGAGATACGACTCCTGATTTTGGATCAAACGGCTACTTTGTTCTCAAATGGGCCAGGCCCACAAGACAATCCTCTAAACCGTACCAAAACCGCATCAAACCGGAATCCTTGGTTAACGATTCAGAATAATTACATTACACATGTTTTTCTGCTTTCTCATTAGATCAAAATGGTTTACAAAAGGTATTTATACAACACACTAAATCAATCTAAACCAATTGAACCAAAGCTATACATTCTAATTACAACCGATAAACTAAAACCAATCATAAGCCAGTTCACATAATTTTAATAGCCTCCCTCAAAAATGAATTTGAAGGTGTATAAATGATTTTTTTGTGGGTTTTGGTGTTTGTACCAAAAAGCTTGACTCGCACGTCTGCTGTAAAAGGGAAGTTGACCACCAAATACACAAAACCTATTAAGTCAGCTATGAGGGTTTGTAAGATTGAGTTGTTGACTATTTGGCCATAAAACAACAAAAATCTAGTCCTCATACAATTAAAGTCAAAGAAATCGGAAGTCGTAACGCGGAAAGAGGGAAAGTTTGTGCGAAGTATATCAAACTCTACCAACCCCGTTCACTTGAAATGCTAGCTGCATCAAAATGTACACACTTTATTCCTATTAATCTCTCATAATATATCTCCATATAAAGCGCAATGGCCACTAGGACGAAGACATCACATCTTCCTATGCTTCGTCTTCTTCTTTGCATACTATTTGTGATTGGTCTTGTAGGAGCTAGAACACCACCAGGTTAGTTCACATATCAAGAGAATCACGATGAATCTCCTTGCAACTTTTTTATTTTTTTTATATGCTTGCCAATTAGGTATGATTTTACATATTCCATATACAACTGATTTAATTTGTTATTTGCCTCCAGTAGAAGGGCATCAAACAAATTAGATTCATAACTTGTTTGAATTGTAAAGATCAACGAATTTTTCTTGCCTCCACCGAATTATTATAATGATAATATTTTTGCATATAGTGTTACATCTAATTTCCTTAGGATTAAAATGGATCAAATATAAAGTCCAGTAAGCTACATAAATTATTTTGGACGGATGCCCGAAACTCTTAATATCAGTCATATTGGGATATGAAAACAAATCGAAAGTTTTTTTTTTTTTTATAAAAAATAAATTTATATTTTGGGTATGATATATAGGTGGTGATATGGATCCGGAAATTAGGACTCCACCCTCAGGATCATGTGGAGCTGCTATAGCCAAAGATGATTCCCCACAAGTACAGGCCATAAGACCACCATGTAGAACTCCTCGGCGTCGTAATCAAGATATGAGCCATTCTACACTCCCTTGAAATATAGGAGCAATACTTGATATATATTTAATTGTCGTTTAAAAGTTGATGAAGTGATACGAGGAATGACTTCAATCCTACGTCTTTACCAACATTACTTTGAAATTAAACATGCTAGTTGATTACCCGCTCTACGTCGTATAATTAAGTTTTTTGTTTTCTTTTCTTAATTTTTTGTCTCTAAGGACTTTAGTCTTTTCTTAAGCTTTAGTTGGTCAATAGTCATGCTTTGATTTGTTACTGCGAATTCATTTTTGATTTTCTTCATCAATCTACGTCTATCTTCTTTTTCCACATGTATGATTAATGTATCATTTTGTGTATTACTTGAGAAGTTGGTCATGTAACAAAATATTTGATTATATGGAAAATAAAAAAATAGAATCGATCCAGTACCACAACTGATCGTTTATGTTTGCTTGTGTTTTAAAAACGTAATCCTCCAAGAACAATTACAAAAGGTGAACCTTGATTCTATGTTAAATTTTGATTAATTATATTTATCAATTTTTATTAAATTTTTGTTTGGGAGAGGTTTTGGTTCATTCTAGAGTTCTCCAATTATCCAACAAAAATAATTCTTTTTCCATTTTTGCTTTTAGCTTCTGATATCGCTTAACAAAACTTATGAATTGTGTACAGTGGTTTCACTTCTTTTTCTCCATATATACATTCTTTTTTCTAATATGTTTTGAAAAGCTTTTCTTTCTCTCTTAAAGAGAGGAGAACAAACCATTCATACAAATGAATCTCAACAATATTCATACAAATGAATCTCAACAATATTTGTCCAAAAAATCTCATAACCCCTATATAATAGATGACTTGCCTTGTTTCGTCAATGTAAAATACCTAACTCCTAAGTTAGAAAGAACACATATCACCAAGCACACCCCAAATAAATCTAAAAGTAAATCAAGTTTACTAAATATTGAAATACAACGAAATATCATACGATCTTACCGTGTCCAAAGCGACAATCTCTTGTCGAAGGTGAATTAGTGTTGTTGATATATAATGCAAATAAATCCAATCTCCTACATTTAGTTTTTACAAGTTAAAAAGAATATCATCATAAGGGATGAAACCAGATAGCCCAGAACTAAATCCCATGTCCCTTTCAAAATGGAGAGTTAAGTCTCTAAAGGTGATAGTGACTTTTGTTTTTGTTACACATACCAGAGAAAGCTAATTAGGTATTTGTAAGTGTGATTAAATATGTGTAATTGACTACATCATGATAAAAATATTTGTATAGTATATTAGTCTAAATACATAATAGATAATACTTTAATAAATAAAATAATAAAACCTTGTTAATATATAAAAAAAGAAAGATGATATGGTAAGTCTAAAATGTTATATTTATTTTGGCTTAAATTTGTAAACAATGTATTAATGAGCTTATGTTATAAAATTAATGAGAATATGTAGAGATTTTCACCATAGTATATAGTTTTAACTGAAATGTTATGATTGGTTAAATTAAGAGAATGATGTGTTCCCTTAAATGTTCATTGAACACACTTTAGAATTTTGTCTCTAATATCTCCTCAATTAATATTGAATTTAAACGACACAGAATTTTAATCTCTAATGTCTCCTTGATTAATATACATAGGATGTGTTCAAATTAGTTGCCTTTTGCCTTTAGCTATGATTTGGGTTTGGTTATTTATGATTAGGATTAAGGATAAAACCTAGCTCTTCTACTTTGTGTTTTCCTCTTTGGTTTCTAGGCTTTGTGTTGATCTTTGTTTCTTTGTCTAGGTTCGTCTTGTGGATTGTATTTCATTGTGGAGGTATCTAGTTTCTGTTGGAGTTCTAGGGCTTTGGGTTTGAGTTTTAAGAGATGCAGTGGATTTCATTTTCACTTTTTCTCTTGCGTGAAGATAACCTCTTTTTAGATTCTAGATAGCTGAAGGTGGTCGACGAGGGACGCGCGTGTAACGCCCGTGAACCAAAATGTGTATTTTTGGTTGGTGCGTCGATCGACATAATATGTGTGTGTCGATCGACACACGTGGTTGGACTCGCGAGGAGTCGGGTTCTGGGTGTTGCATCGATCGACATAAGTGATTTGCGTCGATCGACGCAAGTTGAAATCGAACCGACAAGTTTGGTTCTCGATCGCTTGGTTTGGCGTCCGGTTTAGGGAACCCTAGGACATGATATAAAAACGCATGGAGACGTTTTTGCAGCTGATTTTGGAGAGAGAAAGGAGAGGATTTCGTAAGGTGTGAGAGAGAAGAAGAGATTGTTGCTTTGAAAACACATCTGTCCGATTTTAGAAGGGGAGACGAACGGCTGGGAAGATCGGATCGGATTGGAGCGAAACTACTAGGTTTTGGGTCTGCGATCAGTCCATTTCGAGGGAGGATTCTTGTCGAACCAGAAGGACTTAGGAGACGATCCGGCTATCTGTGGAAAGCTCTCTCTGTCTAGTTTTCAGAACAGGTTTTCGATCCTGTTTCTGATTTTCGAACAACGAACTTGCGGGCTGTTTTCTGTAAGGACCCAGAAGATGATCTAGATATCATTGGAAAGCCCCGAGTCTTAGTTTTCCAGAGCCACAGAGTTCGGTTTAATCTGAAATTTGAAACACGTGTTATAACCGTTTTTCCTAAGGTGAGTGCGTGACCATAGTTTATCTGGATAAAGGAATTGATGGAATATGATTGTTTGCTATTGTTTGGATTGGATTTTGTGTGTTTTTGTTGATGGATTCGTGCAGGAGATCGATGAATCGCTTTGGATTCGAGCCATGAGAGGATAGGCTCGATCTTCACGATCTGCAGCGACGCGTCGACCGACACAATTGCTTTGCGTCGATCGACACAAGTGCGTCGTGTTGATCGACACCAGGGTGGTGTGTCGATCGATGCAGTTGCAGCGATCGAGGAGGACCTGAGGAAGTAGGTTGTGGTGGATAGTCCACTTGTTCAGCAGAGGAGGTCGCAGCAGCAGGAGGGTCTGAGCAAGGACGGCAAGCCTGCGCAAGGACAGAAGAGAAAGTGGGAGAGCACTTCAGAGTCAAGTTATAGTGGTCGGAGATGCTTCGGGTGTGGAAGCATGGATCACGGATTGGCAAGCTGTCCTAGGAAGGAAGATGCTCGGGATACTCGGATGTGTTCTGCGATAGAACATTAGGGTTCTTAGGCACATAGGATTTGTGCAGGGACCTTGTTGGTGGACGACTGGGAGTCCCATGTTTTAGTTGATTCTGGAGCGACGAATTGCTTCATTATTCCGGAGTGTGCGGAGAGCAGCAGAATTCGGAGCGATTCCGGTGAGCAGTCGGGAGTAGCTAAAGTTGCTAGAGGGTAGTCTTTGGCTACTTCGGGCGGGCTCGAGATGTGGATGTTCTGGTGGCAGGAGAGTTGATGCCAGCAGATTTGATTATTAGTCCGGTGGAGCTGTACGATGTCATTCTGGGGATGGATTGGCTGGATCGGTACAGGGTTCATCTGGATTGTCATCGAGGATGAGGTATGGGCATTATGAGTTCGTGGTGATGCCTTTCGGGTTGATAAATGCGCCAGCAGCGTTCATGAGGTTGATGAACGGGGTGTTCTAGGAGTATCTGGATGAGTTTGTGATCATCTTCATTGATGATATTCTGGTGTATTCGAGGAGTCCTGAGGAGCATGAGGTTCATCTGAGGGCGGTTCTGGAGAAGCTGTATGCGAAGTTGAGCAAGTGCAGTTTCTGGCAGCGGGAGATGGGTTTTCTTGGCCACGTGGTGTCTACAGAGGGAGTTTCTGCGGATGCGGCTAAGATTGAAGCTACTAGAGGGTGGCCTAGACCGAGGAATGCCACAGAGATCAGGAGTTTTCTCGGTTTAGCGGGTTATTATCGGAGATTCATCAAGGGTTTTGCGAGTATGGCGCAGGCGATGACGAAGTTGACGAGGAAAGATGTCCCTTTTGTGTGTTCTTCAGCTTGCGAGGAGAGTTTCGGGAAGCTGAAGGAGATGTTGACTAGTACACCAGTGTTGGCGTTGCCAGATCCGGGCGAGCCTTACGTGGTGTATACGGATGCAACTGGAGTTGGTCTAGGTTGTACCCTGATGCAGCAGGGGAAGGTGATTGTATATGTTTCGAGGCAGTTGAGGAAGCATGAGTGCAACTACCCTACTCACGATTTGGAGTTGGTTGCAGTGATTTGGCGATCTTGTCTTTATGGTGGAAAGGTTCAGGTGTTCATAGACCATAAGAGTCTGAAGTATTTCTTCACTCAGCCTGATCTGAACCAGAGACAGAGGCGCTGGATGGAGTTGGTGGCAGATTATGATCTGGAGATTGGGTACCATCTGGGTAAGGCTAATCTGGTTGCAGATGTGTTGAGTCGGAGGAGGGTTGCTTCAGCTCAGGAGCGCGATATGGAGGAGTTGGTGAGCGAGATTAGCAACTTGAAGTTGTGTGTTATGTCACAGGAGCCGTTGGGGTTAGAGGCAGCTAACCAGGCTGATTTGTTGAGCAGGATCCGGATAGCTCAGGAGAAGGATCAGGGTTTGATTGATACTTCTCGGGTTGCGGGTTCAGAGTATCTAATCTCGGCGAATCGGACGATACTTGTGAATGGGCGGGTTTGTGTACCCAAGGATGAGGATCCGAGGCAGGAGATACTGAGAGAGGCTCATTCGAGCATTTTATCGATTCATCAGGGGCGACTAAGATGTACCGGGATCTGAAACGGTATTATCACTGGGTCGGGATGAAGAAGGATGTGGCTAACTGGGTTGTGCAACGTGTGTCAGCTGGTGAAGGTTGAGCATCAGTGTCTGAGTGGTTTGTTGCAGAGTTTGCCTATTCCGGAGTGGAAGTTGGACATGATTACCATGGACTTTGTGACAGGGTTGATGCTTCTAAGGTTACAGGTTCAGAGTATGAGGTCTCGGCGAATGGGACCATACTTGTGAACAGGCGGGTTTGTGTACCCAACGATGAGAAGCTAAGGTAGGAGATTTTGAGAGAGGCTCATTCGAGCATTTTGTCGATTCATCCGGGGACGACTAAGATGTACTGGGATCTGAGGCAGTATTATCACTGGGTCAGGATGAAGAATGATGTGGCTAACTGGGTTACAGCATGCAACGTGTGTCAGCTGGTAAAGGTTGAGCATCAGGTTCCGAGTGGTTTGTTGCAGAGTTTACCTATTCCGGAGTGGAAATGGGACATGATTACCATGGACTTTGTGACAGGGTTGCCGGTGTCGCGGACCTATGATTCTATTTGGGTGATTGTGGATCGTCTAACTAAGTCAGCATATTTTCTTGCCATCAAGAAGACCGATGGAGCGGCAGTTTTGGCTAAGAAGTATGTGCGTGAGATTGTGAGGCTGCATGGTGTGCCAGCGAGTATTGTGTCAGACCGGGATCCGAGATTTGCTTCTGAGTTTTGGGGAGCATATCAGGCTGAGATGGGCACTAAGGTGCATATGAGTATATCATATCATCCGCAGACGGATGGGTAGTCTGAGAGGACGATTCCGACTCTTGAAGATTTACTGAGGATATGTGTGCTGGATTACGGTGGTCATTGGGCAGATCACTTGAACCTGGTTGAGTTTGCGTATAACAATAGTTACCAGGCAAGTATTGAGATGGCTCCATACGAGGCTCTGTATGGGAGGCCATGTCGGACACCATTATGCTGGACTCAAGTGGGGGAGAGGAGCATGTTTGGTGCAGATTTTGTTCAGGAGACGACGGAGAAGATCTGTGTCTTGAGGTTGTTGGGTTGTTTCAGCGCGTAAGAGTTATTAGTCATTCTTGATGTTTTCTCGGTCATTTTTCTAGGTTTTTCCTTGAGCCTAGTTCTCCTAGCGCCCATGAGTTCACTGGAGGTTGATGTTGTGTGGTTATTTGCTCTACCACTTCTCGCTCCGAAGTTATTTTCTTTGCTACTTATTGAGCTATTTGGAATACAGGTCTCAGGTTTTCCGTCTTCTGAAAGTTCCTCGGGGATAAGGTTCTGTTTAAGGCTCTTGTTCGTTGGCACATCTACCGCATCTTTAAGAGATTTTCAAACAACTTTTCTATGTTTTTGCTACTGTTTATTTGAGGACAAACAAAAGTTTTAAGTATGAGGGAGTTGATATATATGATATTTTACCGTTTTTACAATATTTTAATACGATTTTAATAAAGAAATTACTAAGTTTTGGGTTTTACAAACTAATTTTAGTGTTTTAATGGATTTTGAAGTCATTGTAGAAAATTAGAGTATTTTGGGTCTAAAAAGAGGGAAATCAAGCCTTTTCAAATAAAGATAAATCATGTCCGTCAGATGTTTCGATCCAGATGAAGATGTTTCTACCGTCGGATCAACCTTATATTTGATTACAAGATAGAGGAGGATCTCAGATTCACAACGAATATTTGATCGCGAAAATCCAATGGTTAGATCTTTAGATATTCTCGATCTACTGAAATACGTATGAGTGAGTTACTAGAAAGAGGCCGTTCAGAATATTCACCAGTGATCGACCAGACGACAACCAGCGATCAATCAGACACAAGGCCACTGTTTTTGACAGAGAGAAGAATTAACACAGTGATCGATAGGAAATCCGTGGAAATTGAGAATTTTTCTTTTTCGACTTTATATCCAAATCTTCAAAGGTTGTATCCAACATACGATTTTTCCCTATAAAAACACAGTAGGAGCCACTAGAGAAGACACCACTTTTCAGAACTTGAAGGTCTCTATAAAGCTCTCAAGGTATCCATCTCTCTCAGAACTTGTTCTTTATTTTTGGTCGATAAGGGAAAAGAATCTCACCTCTTTATATATCATAGAGAATTTCTCTTAAACTCTTTTCTTACTCCTTTAATGATTATGAGTTTATCTGTTGTTTTTGCTATGATTTGCTTTGTCCTGACTGAGTAGTTTATTTGTTGGGTTATAAGGGGTAATTCAAGGGGAATATCATGGTTTGATATATAGGATTTATAACCAGGGTGGCACTGTTGATAGATCATAAGAATTCCTTTATCTCTATCTGTTCTTACTGCATATTTCTAGATTGATCACCTTGAAACTAATCTTAGACAATTATTGTTTGCTAACCTCTTCATTATATTGAAATGAATATGGTGTTTGATGAGTATAATCCTCTAGCTTGCGAGAGTTGAGTTATTCCGTTAGATAAACAATTGAACTTTCATACAATTGCTTGAGAATTTATTTTATTGACTGCGAGAGTTGATTAATATAATAGATTTGATTTAAAAGTTATTGCTCCGAGAGTATGGTTAACTTATTATAGTGTTCTTAGGGAAAAATAAGATCAAATCAATGGCCTCTAGAAATTGCCTCAATAATTCGAACTATATATGAATCCTTGGGAATCTCTGAAAGCCCAACGTTTTCCTTATATTGTTTACAACCGATTTAGTTAATTGCTTTGCTAACCAGAAACCACAAAATCCAGTTTAACTTAACTCTTTTGTGTACTCTAAATCCTCGTGGATCTGATGCCTCAAGTACTTCAATCTTTCTACTGTGCACTTGCATTTTAGAGATTGCTAGGTTTGAGTAAAATTTAATTCTCAGGACATCAGTTTCTCTTAGGGTTTTGAATCTTGATTTGAACGACACCTCGAATTTTTGTTTTGAATGTTTCCTCAGTTAGTATATATATGATGTGGTCCAGTTAGTGATGTTAAAACGGGCTGTTCGGGCCCGTTAAGTCCGGCCTGTTTAAACCCAGCCTGATTAAGATCAAACCAGTTTAGGCCCGTTTAAGATCAGACTCGTTTTAGGCCCGTTTAAGTTTTAGCCCATCGGGTTTAGTCCGACCTGTTGAAGCCCGTTTACATATTACGGATTAGAATCGAGATTGTTTCCAAAGATTCGAAATCCAAATCCATTGACTGAAAATGAAACAAAATCAGAACATTACGCATATTCTCAAACTTAAGTTTTCATCCAAATCCATAGACTGAAAATGAAACAAAATCAGAACATTAAGCATTCCACAAATCTTTTCACACAACAAAATTAGAAACTCAGAAATTCGAATTTTAGCAATTCACGAAACAATCACACATCATCAAAGACTAATCAAATGATATTTAGAAAGTCACAAATTCGAATTTTAGCTACAGAACTAGAGAGAAAAACCTTATGCTTGTCCTCGACTTCTTCCGTTCTGAAGGGTTTTCTTCGGAAGCTTATAAGGTGACGGGTAGCTCGTTTTTTGCCGGAAGCTTAGGAGGTGGTAATATGAAGATATGAAAAAACACAAACCCAGAAAAATTGTGATTTGGATTATAATTATTTAGAGTAGGTAGCATTAGAAAAAATATGAAATATAAGCGCAAGATCAGAGCAAGGAGAGAGTTATTATACCTGGTTCGTGAACAGACGACCGTTGACCGTGGAATACGGCGACGAAGATGTTGGAGTATCTTCTCCTAAAGCAAAATTTCAAGTTCTACAGAGAAAAGGAGCGAGAGAGAACAAGTCGTTTTTTTCTAACATCAATCTGCTAGAGAAATCGTCTCGTATGTCCCTCAAACTCAATCTCAAATCTTATAACTCCCTGTTCTAACTCATTTCTGTTTAATATTTATTTTTAATACCGAAACAAACAAAATTACCCTAAAACCAACCCATATTTGCGATATTACAGAGGAAACCTGGGTAATATCCACCCACCCAAAGAAAACGGGTCAAACCCAAAAAATGTTAAAAATAAATAAATTTACAATCCCTAATTTTTTTTTTACAGCCTCTCTGCTTCTTCTTCTCCTCGACGACGACTCGACTCCTCCCTCCCCTCCTTCTGCTCAAACCAAACCAAACGAAAACAAAACCACCATCTCTCTCTCTCCGCGTTCGCATCGACGGCGACGAGCGGCGTACAGCCTCCTCCTTCTTCTCGACTCGACTCCTCGACTCCTCCTCTTACCCTATCGCGTTTCTCTTCAACGGACTTTCTTTCATCGACGACGACGGCGGCGAGTCCTTCGACGGCGACGAGCGGCGACTGCGGCGAATTCTCTCGTTCTCTCGTTCCTCTGTCTAGTCTCCTCCTCTACTCTCAACTCAAACCGACGATCGAAAAATGATTCCTCGATTATGGCGGAGGAGGCGGCTCGTGAAGAAAATGTAGAAGATGACCGAACAGAGAGTGAAGAAGAAAAGGGAGAAGAAGATGACCGAACAGAGAGTGAAGAAGAAAAGGGAGAAGAAGAGGAAGATACTTCCCGAGAAGACGATGAAGACGATAATGGCAGAGAAGACGGTGAAGACAATGAGGCAAACAAGGATGGGACTGGAGGAGGAGACGATTCCGATGACAGTGCGGTAAGTATTCCCGTTTAGTTAGGTAAAACAAGGAGAAAAATAGTTCGTTTTAGTTATTCTCAATTTTGTGTGCAATTTGATCTTTAGTGCAATGGAAATTGACACAGTTAATCTGCATGTCAATTTGTTGGGTTTGAAGAGAAACTGGATAACTTGGTAAAACAAAAGTGCTGTAAAACTGGATAACTTGGTAAAACTAGATTGCTGTAAAACTGGATAACTTGGTAAAACTAGATTTCTGTAAAACTGGATAACTTGGTAAAACTAGATTGCTGTAAAACTGGTCAAACTTGGTATATAAATGGAATAACTTGATACAACTGATTGATGCAGGGATCTGGTGATGAAGCAGCGGTTATGAGACCTTTGGGTATGTACTTCCAACCAACGGAGTACAAGAAAAAGATAAGGATCTCGACGAGGTGCTACGTGAAAGAGTTTTTGTCAACTCTGGATAATTTGGAGCCTCCACTTATGCGTGCTGAGAAGAATTGGTTTGAAAGGCATCCCCAGTTCAAATACATCTTCCACTTGCCAAAGGACAACAATCACAAGCTCCAAGGCATGTGGATGCTTTTACTCCGAACCGCACGCATTGAGAAGAAAAAGGAGGCGTGGTTCGTGGTTAATGGCGTTCCTATCCGATACGGTCTGAGAGAGCACACCTTGATATCCGGATTAAACTGTAGAAATTATGAGGCGAATTATCAGTTGGGTGACATGCAGTTTGTGAGGAGGCACTTTGGTAGAAAAAAAGTCAGATATGAAGATGTCAAAAAGAAGCTAGAAGATGGGATGCCAGCTGATAGAGATAGGCTGAGGATGCTTGTGTTGTATTTCCTTTGCAGCATCATCATAGCTCAAGAAAAATGCGGAAAGCATGCAACTCCGATCTCCGATTTCTTCCTGAAAGTTGTTGACGATCTTGACTTGTGCAAGAGTTATCCCTTTGGTAGGTTGTCTTTTGATTACATGATAGAACAGATGTATCGCATGCTGAATAAATTTGACGGAGTCGTCGAGGAACACATTTTAAGGGCGATTGCCGGTTTCTGTATCCCTTTGGAGGTACTTACAATTACTTAATTGTTGCAACTTTGTAATAATTGAAACTATTTCAACTATAAGTGTGTTGTGCAGCTGCTAGCGTTTGAAGCAATTCCAGATTTGGCGAGTAGTTTCTGCGAGCCAATTCTACCGCCAGACGATGGTTGTCCAAGGATGTGCAAGTTTAAGTTCAAGAAGAGCTTGATGAGAGGGTTTCCTCTTTCAAAGATCAATGAAAAACTTGGTACAACTAAGGTCAGTTATTTTACGCATTTAAATTATTTAGAGTTGTTTTTTGTTTTTAATTTTTAACATAATTGTTGACATTCGCAGGACATTCATAGCATCATCTTGAATCCTGAAGAAGAAGTAGATCTTGCTCAAATCTTCGACGAAGACGATGTCGAGGATTGTGGCGATCCGGCTGTTCGCGAATGGATAACCCGTTACAATCAAGGAAATGCAATCTTCTTTCCAGAAATGTACAATGATGATGTGGCTGCCCGAGTGGAAGAGGAAAAAGAAGCTGAGAAAGAAGAAGTTGAGAAAGAAGAAGGTGGAACATCGGGAGAAGCGAATGGTTTAAACTATTTGTCACAGCTTGTGAAAGGGATGAAGGCAGAAATGGACTTAGGGTTCAAGTTAGTTAATGAGAAGTTGGATGGGTTTGATCAGAGAATGAAGAAGGTTGAAAGTTATGTGTTGAAGAACTTAGATGAGGTTTAAGTGTAAAACTTGGAATAACTATGCTGTGGTAAAACTGGTAAAATTTGTAGAACTATACTTTAATTATTTTTTTGATTTCAGGTAAATGAACAAAGACCTCAAGATCAAGGTGATAGGCAGGAGGAGACCTTCAACAATTATATGGAGAAAGATCAAGATGATAGGCAGGAGGAGACCCTCAACAGTTATATTGAGAAAAAAAACGTGGTAAGCGTCCCCGACCCGAAGTAGCCAATTATCCGAGTAGGCCAGTGAAGCTGCTGGATAAGGTTGAAGTTTTTTATGAGAACAATTGGAGGAAAGGATTTGTGAAAGGATTGCTTGAAGATCAAATAGTTAGGGTTTTTATATATGACTTGAAGGAAGATCATGATTTTGGAGTAGATGAGTTCCGGTTTGCTAAACAAGCTTAAACAATGTTGTTTTTTATTTGAATTCGAACAATCTTAAACTATGTTGTTTTTTATTTGAATTCGAACAATCTTAAACTATGTTGTTTTGAATTCGTAATACTATGTTAAAACTATGATGTGTTGAATTCGTAAAACTTTGTAAAACTATGTAAAACTATGTTATTTTCGAAGTCTAACATGATAAATCACAAACACAAGACATTAGAAGATAAGTCTTAAAACACAAAGATAAGTCTTAAAACAGAAGAGATTGTTATGGTTTCCCAAAAAGCGAATCGAAACGAGCCTTAAGCTTTGCAACCTCTTTCAGCTGCTCTTTGAGCTTTGCATTCTCATTTTGAAGCTGCTCAATACGATAGGCATGGAGGCCAAGCTCCTCGGCCTGGCGGTCAACTTTCCTTCTTACGGTTGTAACTTCTTCTTCGACACCAGGAACCCAAAGTTTTTTAAGGTGTTGGTCATTACCCTCCTACATAAGAAGACATAATAGTTTAACCAAGTTTTGCAGTTTTACCACACGATAGTTTTCCCAAGTTTTCCAGTTTGACGACCGAACCCAGAAAAAAATAAATGTCTACTGACATCAACAACATCGCTCACCTCAAATTCACTGCAAATAAGGTACGTCCTTCCCATGTCAGATCCAGAGAGGTGTGAAGGCTCCGCAACGATTCGAGCACCGCATGGACAGTTTGTTGGTATGCCATCACAACCATCGGCGAGTAACAACCTCCTCCCCTCTTCCTTCTTAAACCTCTTTACGTCAGTGTACCACGGATCAGTTTCACAGATCTTGTCCATGAGATGAGCAAATAAAGGACAAGGAAAAGAAGAGAACTAGAGGTAGAGAATGAGAGAACTAAAGAGAAAATGAGAGAGAGAACCAAAGTGAAGTGGATAAGGGAGCAGAGAACTAGAGAGAGAGAACTAAATAGAAAATGAGAGAGACAACAAAGGAAAAGAAAATAAATGGTCGAAAATTGGTGTAATTTTGTCGAAATTGGTGATATTTTCGTTTTGGCGCAAAAAATTTTCGTTTTGGCGCCCAAATATTACACATAGTTTTACCAAACATTTTAGTTTTACGAAAGTCCCAAATAGTTTTACTTTGGCTGTTTTCAATTTATTCAGTTTTACCCACTCTTAAACTTTAAATTTTTAGTTTTACAGTTGAGTTTCCTCCTTTAATATATCATTCAAGTTGTTTGTGGATTAATATGTTTCAGTTTTACATTTTTTGTAGTTTCACCCTACTAACTTGGCTATTGTTCCTATAGTGATCTTAAAAGTATAAGTCATTTGTTGGTGTGATTGTTTCATATGGACCCAAAAATTCTAAATATATAGTTTTCATGTTAGTACAAGAAAAAACAACTATTTATAACGTTTATATCATGTAATTATATTTTGTTTTGTTGTTTGCTTTTTTCAAATCGATCTTTTTTTTTTCTTATTATTCGTTTTTTTCCAAATCGATCATCAATTTGTTTTGTTTTTCTTTTTGTCTCAGTTTTTTTTTTTTCCTTGTTTTTTTTGGCTAAATCGATCATCAAACATATATATTTGTACATTAAAAAAAACAGTTTTCCATAGTTTTACCTCAACATGCAGATCTCCTACATAGTTTTACATAACAAAACACCAATTCTCCCTAGTTTTACCCGAAGATACAGATCCCATACATAATTTTATATCACAAGCGTTTAAGATACAATCAAACAGGGCTACCAAATCCAAATAGCAACCATTGGAGTCCTTGCCTTCGCCGCCTTTTGTTTTTCGTCCTTGGTCGCCTTTCCCCAACCGATGGAAACCTCTTTGTTTTCCTTCTTCCCTTCTTCTTCACGCGATCCGGAGGTATGATCTGCAACTCATTGATGTGGTCTGGGATAATCCATTCCGACATATCCGGCACTAAATAAATTGTCCTACAATACGCCAACGCCCACAACTCGGTCCAATAATACCTCGAGCATAGTTCATGTAATTCTAATTGGATATCATGTCCTCCGATTTCACGATTTTGAGGAGCTTTCTTTTTAAACGCAATGAATGCAGCTATCCCGTGCTCACAAGGATACTTATGAACATCGAAGTACCTGCAACTGCAACTTCTCGACCTCAAATTCACCAAATAAGAATTACCGTCACTACCAGTGACATCGTATTCAAGCGCGAAACTGTTTAGCTCCGAAACAATTAATTTCTCAGCAATAGGCCATGTATCGTGCACGAAGTTCTCCACTAAAGGCACCAGTTTATTATGTGCAGCACCACCCGCGGCCTCCTTCCGGTGTTCATTAAACCACTGGGAAAATGTTCTCATGATTGTATCAAGCATGGGTATTATGGGGTATTTCCTTGCGTCCAAAAACGTGCTGTTCAAAGATTCCACGGCGTTGCTCGTGTCTAGGTTGTATCTGTAACCTGGAAAATAAGGCCTTGCCCATTTTTCTTTCACGGTACTCTCCTCAAGATACTTCGCCGCAGTTGGATATCTCATCTTAAATGACTCATAAGCACGGTCGAACTCACCCACCGTGTATATCCTGCTGCACTCCATGAATCTCCATGCGATTACGTCTTTGTTAGCGCCAGAGGTATGAGTTTTCACATTTTGGGACAAATGCCATACACAATACCCATGATGAGCCAGGGGATACAGTTTCTCTATGGCGCTGATGAGGTTTGCATTTCTGTCACTCATAAACACCAATTCGGAAGAGTCCGGTACAACGGATTTCAGCATCTCAAAAAACCAAGTCCAACTATCAAGTTTCTCACCATCGAGCACACCAAACGCTATGGGATAATGGTGTCGATTAGGATCCTGGGCTGAGGAAAAAACAAGCACACCACCAAATCCGTTCTTGATAAAGGTCGCATCCACAATTATCACTTTCCTCATCGCTTGGAACCCTTCGATGCTAGCTCCCAACGCTATTAATAGATATTTGAATTTCTCCACATCATCCAATAACAACTTTGTTTTCGTACCGGGATTGAACTGCTCTAACACGTACAAATAACGATACAACAACTTGTAGTTGTCTTCGGGACTACCACGTAAATCACGAACAGCTAGACTTTTACCTCTCAGAGCTGTGGAGTAGCATATCTGCACACCTAAATCTCTCTGAACCATACCCATGATAATTTTCGGCTTCGGAGTATCCATTTGTCCTGGATACTTTTCATTCAAATAAGATGCAACCAATTGGGCCGAGCCTTTCCTCTTCGTGTTGCTTGTACTCTGACTAACCCGAGAGCATGTATGCATCTTCATGTACGTTCTAATCGAGAAAATCTCTGTGTTTGTAACCACTGCAGCTCTTAAAGCCCATTTACAGTTTTCTATAGGACATTTTAGCACTAATCGCACCTTATCCGACTTTATTATCCTATAACCGAAACTCTTAGCAAATGCACCTCTATCCACCACCTCTTGTACTGCCTTCCTATTTTTAAATTCTTGACCCACACTCAGACCCAAACCGTCTTCCCATTCCTCTATAAACTGACAAGGTTCTACAACAGGCTGAGGCTCAATATATCTCTCACGCATATCCGATATCTCCATACCGTTGTCCATACATTCATCACGTGATCTATCATCATCATCATCCTCCATCGCCTGATGTTGTTCTTTTGCTTGTTCTTCACCTACATACGGAACAATGACATTAGCTCCGATTTCCTCGTCATTTGATTCCAATACATCAAAGTTCATACCAGTAGAACTTTTCTCTATTCTCGACAGTTGCTCGGGCTGTTCCGATGAAGCGATGACCTCCACGTACAAAAGACATCTTCGGTTCTCTTACCACCACACCTTAGGTAAACAGACATATCCTCCTCATCCTCAATAACTAATTTTTCCTCATCTCTTCCCATCAGCACTGGAAAATAACTCAATTCCAATTTAACCCTTCTTTCATCTAACGAAATCTTCTTCAATATCCTAGCTTCCACCATCGACAAAGTTATCTCCCTCACTGATGTATTGAACATTATACTATACATGCGACCTTGGTATTTAAAGAATATGCCCACTTCATTGCTCATCGTATCCTGTCAAAAACAATACAAAAAATTCACTCAGTAATAGTAGTTATCCACAGTTATCCTGATTTTATACGTAATTCATAATTCTCAGTTTTACCAGTTTTACAATATTTACAATTTTACTTGTTTTACCTAGTTTTACCATGTCGCAAGAACACAAATGGGGATCCAATCTACTTCCAATTCAGTAGGATTCAACCACTAAAATACATTTGTTACCTCTTTATAGCCCTAATCGACCCTGAATTCATACTAAAACACCCAATGTGCATCAATAATGACCCAAATCCAATCAATCCCTAATTTGCTAAAACCTAATCTAGATTGAGCTACATTGCTCGGAATCTAATACCAACCTAAGAGCAATGAATCGGTGGCGGCGGCGGTCCGGAGGCGATGGAGGCTCGAGGAGCCGCCGGTCCGGCGCAGGAGGAGCTCGTGTTGACGGCGTGCGATGCGAGGAGGAGGAGAGTTCGACGTTTTTTTTTTCCCAAAATTTTTGTTTTTAATTAATTTGTTTTTGTTCAATTTCAATAAGGGTATTTTTGTCAGTTCCAATTTCATTAAACAATAGAGGGATATGAAGATTAAAGAGGGATTAAAGAGATTTGTTTTGCTGTCAAAGAGACAAATGAGACGTTGGCTCAATCTGCTACTCATAACCCTAACATAATACAACGTCGTTTAGTCATTTTTAATTTAAAAAAAAAAACATAAACGGAAATGAGCTGCCCGTTTAATAATCAGGCATTAATGGATCCGCCCGATTAAAACCGTTGTCGCTTAATCCATAAACGGGCCTTAATGAGCTAATTTTCATAACAAAGGCCCATTTAAGCCCGCTAAATCTGAGCCCTAATTAACATCACTAGTTCCAGTTAGTTTTCTTTTGCCTTTAGCTATGGTTTGAGTTTGATTCTTTCTAATTGGGATTAAGGATCAAACATAGCTAGTAAGTTTGTGTTTTCCTCTTCGGTTTATAGGCTGTGTTGATCTTGGTTTCTTTTTCGGGGTTTGTCGTGTGGATGGTATTCCGTTGTGAAACATCTACTAGCTTTTTTTGGAGTTCTAAGGTTTTGGGTTTGAGTTTTAAGACAATACAGTGGATTCTACGGTCAATTATTCTCTTGCACGGAGGTAACCTCTCTTTAGTCTATAGGTAGCTCACGGTGGTCTATAATAACGCGTGTAAGAGTTGTTGGTCGAAAATACGACCATATTCAAAGAGATGGAAGCAGCTGAAAATGAACTCTTCCACCGGGAGTAAATACAGGATTTGAGAATCCAGAAAACTTTGAGCTTCTCTCATCAGAAGAGATATCATTAACAATAAAAATTACAAGATTTGAGAATTCAGAAAACTTTGATCTTCTTTCCGTCAGGAAGATATCGGATTCATAAAATACAGAATTTGAAAATCTAGAAAATTTGGACCTTCTCAAAGAGAAGACAATGAACTCAAAAGTATATAAAATTTTTGAAAATTTGAGTTTTGAAAACACGGGTATTGTGCCTACGAGTCTAATAATCTGCGTTTTGAAGACTCGGATAATCGGCCTACGGCCATAACCCCTAGCAAAATCAGCCCAATAATGATGTATATAATTTATAAGGGCCTGATATATTTTGCAAATTGGGCCAGAGATGGACCCTAACCTGTTTGGGCCACAAAGTTGGGCTAGGCCCATCAAAAAGGGCTGCTTGGAGAAGATGATGAGATGTGAGTGGTCGGGGAAGGAGGTATTTCGCCGGAACAGTAAAGAGACTGCGCAGGAGATCTCGACGGTAAAGGACAAGGATAAGGATGATGAAATCAACCTCGGCGGTGGTTGATGCAGCGGAGGAGATCCGAGATACATCATCGGAGCAGATCCGATAGCCAACATCGGAGCAGATCCGATAGCCACCAACGGAGCAGCAGAAGAACTCCGAACGGCTGGGGTAGTGACAAAACAATATTTTTTTTTGGAAGGTTCCTTTCCAATTTTTCCATGAGGAGGGGTTAGAACACATTGCGGGATTGGTTGGGGATCCGAAGCTCCTGCATCCTTCAACAGCAAACAAAAGCAATTTGGAAGTTGCCAAAGTCCTTACAATCATTGACCCGAGGAAGCCCCTTCCGGAGGCAGTTAACGTGGAGTTTGAATCGGGCCAAATTCATCGAATCCTGGTCTCTAGTCCATGGATGCCTCCGGTGTGTTCCTTCTGTAAATCAATAGGCCATAGTGTGAAGAGATGCCCTACGGCCCCAAAGTCTTGCAGTGGTTGTAATTCAACCGTGCATAAGATAGATCAATGTCCAAGAGCAAAGTCTACTGTTGACAGAGGAAGAAAAACTAGAAGAAGTCCCTCCAGGAGCAAAGTCTGGAAGGAAAAGCAGCCGACTACAATTCTAACGTCGACGGTGGTGGCTAGTTTAAAGGAGGTTGTAACGGATGGTTCGCGCCTAGGAACAACCAAAGACTTTATCTTGGGTGAATCTAGCAGATTTGTGGAGGATCAACAGGGTTCCCACAAGACCGATAGGGGTAACAGTGAAGACTCTTTGGATGCAGAACCTGATTCTTCTGATGTTTCCTCTTCTGACCATGGGGAGATGGATGTGTTCGAAGAGGGAGAAATCGGAAACTTGGACGACAATGACAACCCTTGGAGGAAAGTGGGTACTTCAGGTACTAGGGGCAAGGGCCCTAAAATTTAAATACCCCATGAGTATGGATATCTTTTGTTGGAATGTTAGAGGTTTTAATATATATAGTCATCGGAATGCTTTTAATAAATGGTTTAAAGGAAAGAGACCTCGTTTTGGCGGTCTCATTGAGACGCATGTGAAACAGCCTAAGGATGCGAAGTTCTTGAACAACATTTTCCCGGGCTGGTCTTTCGCAGAAAACTACGATTTCTCGGAGTTGGGTAAGATATGGGTGATGTGGCATCCTAGTGTCAACGCAACGGTTATTTCTAAGTCTTTGCAAATGGTTTCTTGCTTGGTCCATTGGCCTGATCCTGATATTGAAATGATCATATCTATTGTGTATGCTTCAAATTGTAGTACTATGAGGAAGGAGTTGTGGCTTGAACTGGTAGATCTTGCTGAGCGTACGATTAATTCACGCCCCTGGATTATCTTAGGCGATTTCAACCAAATCCTGCACCCTGATGAACATTCCTTGGGTCCCTCAATGAATGTTGACGCAAGTACTAGACATTTCAGAGAATGCCTCCTCAATGCGGATTTGACGGACCTAAATTACAGAGGGACAACCTTTACTTGGTGGAATAAGAATTCTTCTACGCCGGTGGCGAAAAAGCTAGATCGTGTCATGGTAAATGAGGAATGGTCCTCTGTGTTGCCTACTTCTGTGGCAACTTTTGGCTGTCCAGATTTCTCAGACCACGCCTCAATGACAGTGACCTTGGATCCTACCTCGGAGAGGATAAGAAAGCCTTTCAAGTTCTTCAACTTCCTGCTGCAAAATAAGGAATTCAAGACGTTAGTCACTGCCCATTGGTACTCTACCAGTACTCCTGGCTCGTCGATGTTCAGAGTGTCACAAAAGCTGAAGATGCTAAAACAACCGATAAAGGAATTCAGCAAAGACAATTATTCAAACTTGGAGAAAAGAGTAAATGAAGCGCATCAATTATTGCTCCGTGCTCAGAACAAAATGTTAACCAACCCTACAAATAGAAATGCGCTCTCGGAAATGGCGGCTCAACAGAAATGGAGTATGCTTGCCCGAGCTGAGGAGTCTTTTTTCAGTCAGCGCTCTAGCATTGCTTGGCTGGGACTAGGGGATAGCAATACGGCTTACTTTCACCGCATGGTAAAAACCAGAAACTCTTCTAATCGCATTCATTTCCTTAGGGATACAAATGGGAACAGAATTGATACGCACTCAGGGATTCTTGACCATTGTGTGGCGTATTTTGCTAATCTTCTTGGTGGTGAAGTGGAACCTTTGTTGTTTCAGCAAAGCGACCTGGATCTTCTGTTACCATTCTCTTGTTCTCGTGGGCAGCAGGATGATATGATCAAACCTTTCTCTAGAGAAGAGATTAAATCTGCGTTCCTCGCTCTCCCTAAGAACAAAACATCCGGTCCGGATGGCTACCCGGTTGAGTTCTTCACGACAAATTGGGACACGGTGGGGATTGAGGTAACTGATGCGATTCTAGAATTTTTTGAATCTGGACAGCTTCTAAAACAGTGGAATACTACCACATTGGTCCTTCTCCCGAAAATCAGCAATGCGGAAACAACAACAGATTTCAGGCCAATCTCTTGCTTGAATACTCTTTATAAGGTGATCTCCACGTTACTTGCGAACCGGCTTAAGAGCATCCTAAATCAAGTGGTCTCTTGGAACCAAACAGCGTTTATGAAAGGGAGACTTCTCGCCGAAAATGTCTTGTTGGCTACAGATTTGGTTAAGGGTTATAACCACAAAGGTATTAAGCCTAGAGGGATGTTGAAAGTCGACCTCAGGAAGGCTTTTGACTCGATCCGATGGGATTTCATTATTGGTACTTTGAGGGCACTAAATGTTCCTTCGAAGTTCGTGGATTGGATCTATCAATGCATCTCAACGGCTTCGTTTACGGTCTGCATTAACGGTACAACAGGGGGGCTGTTCAAGAGTACGAAGGGGGTAAGACAGGGGGACCCCTTGTCCCCTTTCTTGTTTGTCATGGCCATGGAGGTATTCTCCCAGTTACTCTCATCTAGATTTGATTTGGGTGACATCGGTTATCATCCCGGAACCTTTGAACTGAAAATATCACATCTTATGTTCGCTGATGATGTAATGGTTTTCTTTGATGGGAGTTCGTCTTCACTACATGGCATCTCTGAGTGTTTGGATGTCTTTGCAAGCTGGTCGGGTCTGAGAATGAATATGGGTAAAACAGAGCTCTTCTTAGCTGGTCAAAATCATACGGAATCGTTGGTTATAAATAACTATGGATTCAATATTGGTTCTCTTCCGATACGATATCTGGGGTTGCCCCTTATGTCTAGGAAGCTGCGGATAAATGAATATGAACCGCTTCTCCAAAAGATGCGTACTAAATTCAAGATGTGGGCGGTGAAAAAATTGTCTTTCTCAGGTAGAGTACAACTGTTGAAATCCGTCATTTCAGGCGCTGTTCTTTTCTGGGTTTCGGCGTTCATCCTGCCCCGTGGATGCATCAGGAAAATTGAATCCTTATGTTCACGATTTCTTTGGTCTGGCAACGTGGAGTTATGCAAGGCTGCAAAAGTCTCTTGGGAAACAATCTGTCTTCCTAGGTCAGAGGGAGGTCTTGGTTTGCGGCGTTTTTCCACTTGGAATAAAGCTCTCTGCCTTAGATTCATTTGGCTTCTTTTTGCAAACTCAGGTTCTTTATGGGTCGCCTGGCACAAGCTCCATCATCTTCGATCGAAATCTTTCTGGGATATTGATGAAACACAAGCTGATTCTTGGACTTGGAAACAAATCTTGCACCTAAGACCTTTGGCTTTGAACTATGTTAATGGAATCTTAGGGAATGGAAGAAGTCTCAGTTTCTGGTTCGATAAATGGACCCCGTTCGGGCAACTTATCACATACTTCGGACCAGATGGACCGAGAAACCTGCGTGTCCCTAGGAATGCAGCGATCGCGTATATCATTGACGATTGTGGGTGGAAGCTTCCCTCACCAAGATCTGACCAAGCGCTGAACCTTCAGGTACACCTCACCACGATCACGAAGCCAGATATATATGCACCCGAGGATTGCTATGAATGGGTTATCGATGGCACGGGAGGAAAACAATTCTCTTCGGTTTCTACATGGGAAAGCTTGAGGCCAAGGGCAGACAAGAAAGGTTGGTCGAATCTTATTTGGTTCAAGGGCCACATTCCTAAGTTTGCCTTTACGATGTGGGTAGCAAACTATAATAGACTTCCAACCCGGGATAGATTGACCAGTTGGGGATTGAATGTTCCAAATCACTGCTGTTTTTGCGCCACCCTAGACGAGACTCGTGATCACTTGCTCCTATCTTGTGATTTTTCTGTGGATGTTTGGAGAACAACCTTGTTGCCAATTTTCCCTCGTTTCCACAGGTTTGAGACTTGGGAGGAGGTTCTTTCATGGATCAGGGGAAACTCTAGCTCGGCTCCATCCATCCTCCGGAGACTGGTCATTCATGCCACTATCTTTCACTTATGGAGACAACGTAATAATGTCTTACACAACCAAATCTCAATACCCCCTATTATGGTCTTCAAGGCAATCTACAGGGATGTGAAGAACTCTATTTCAGCTAGACGAAAAAGTAAAAAATATCAGCGTCTCATGGAGCTTTGGCTGAGATGAGGTGCGGAATCTCCGTATACCTTTCCTATATCTTACCTTGTTTTTTATCTTTTTTTGACAAGGTTTTATAAACAATAGATGTAGCTTTTGTAACCTCTAAACATTTCATTTCAAAATGATATTTACCCTTTATCAAAAAAACAATATTTTTTTTTGTGTTCATGAATATTAACACATTCATACAAAAGTAAATGACTACTAGATAATAAACACCAGATAATAAATATGTTGCTCTTACAAAAGTCTAGGGCTTCGGTTTCAAAGTTTTCAACATTCGATGGTTTAAATTTATTGTGTGGACTCCACTGTCACTATGCATGCACAGTAACTTACTTTTATACTTCTATATAAACGATCGAATGATCGTTGTTTCGATGACAATTTAGAAAATAAGAAATCTTCACAATACAATAAACTCTCTCTCGCCTCTCTCTAATAGTCTCAGTATACTATTCCCATCGGGTATAAAAATTTCTTCTTCTTTTATATTTATTGAGATAATAAATGATCTCTTTTTATTTTATAACACGTTATCAGCACGATCACTCTAAAATTTCAACCTTCATATGTATACTTATTATACCCTATAGTGTGAGACTATTGTCTCTATAATAATTTATTTATTTATGTGGTTGTTTTACGCACCATAATTTATTTACTGCTTTATTTATGGTCGGTTAAACCACCTGCTATTTTATTTCTTTCTATGGCTGCTTATGCACCATAATTTATTTATTTACAGTTTTTAATTATTTATGGACGGTTGAACCGCCTGATTATTTATTTATTTATGTGGTTGTTTCACACACCATAATTTATTTATTTACTGTTTTAATTATTTATGCTCGGTTTAACCGCCTGAAATTTTAGCTTTTGTTTTAATTATTTATTTAATATTATCCCATGGATGACTTTGTCACCATAACCTTATTATTAATTCTCTGTTTATTTTATGTGCAGTATATATAATATTTAACAATCTTTTCTAAAATTAATATTTGAACTGGTAAATTTATCTGATTGATTATCAAATATTTTCAGATTAATTTTTCCTTAAAGATTTGACCCCCAACGGTCACAAAGAAATTTTTCACAAAATTTTCACAAAATTTCTAGAAGTTCGACGAATTATGCATTTACAAAGTATCGCAAACCAGCTACCTGATGCATTTGCAGATACTAAAACGGTAACGAAATCACATATACCGGCTGCAAATGCTCCTGCTCGAATTGAGATACCAAATGAACATGAAAGAGCAGATAATACACGTGAGTCTAGAACCCGCTTGAAGCGTGGTAGACCCGTTGGTTCTAAGGATAAAAATCCTAGAAAACGAAGAGAAGCTGATAAGCATAATGATCCCAAAATTACTGAAAGTATTTTGGATGAAACGAATCATGAGTCTAACGACAATACAGAGCTTCATGAAGGAAATCATGAGATCTCTATAAACTACATTCATAATGGAAAGATATGGAATCGTACTGAAATGAATGTAGTCGATGACGTTTTCGCATACCTTGTGGCAAAGGAAATAAATGAGGAAAACGATGATCCAGAACCAATGTCTGTATATGAATGTCAAAACAGACAAGATTGGATGAAATGGAAAGATGCTATACAAGTTGAATTTGATTCGCTTAATAAACGAAATGTATTCGGACCTATTACACTCACACCCAAAGATGTGAGACCGGTTGGATACAAATGGGTCTTCATTCGAAAACGAAATGAGAAAAATGAAATTATGAGATATAAAGCTCGCCTTGTGGCTCAAGGATTTTCTCAAAGACCTGGGATAGATTATGAGGAAACATATTCCCCCGTTATGGATGCAATCACGTTTAGATTCTTAATGAGTCTAGCGGCTAATGAAAATCTAGAGATGCGTCTCATGGATGTTGTTACAGCATATTTATATGGATCATTAGATACTGATATCTATATGAGAATTCCAGATGGGTTTAAAATGCCAGAAGCATTAAGTTCCAAACCTAAAGAGTTATGTGCAATAAAATTGCAAAGATCATTATATGGGTTAAAGCAATCTGGACGCATGTGGTACAACCGTCTCAGTGAGTATCTAACAAAAGAAGGATATGTAAATGATCCTTTATGCCCATGTGTTTTCATCAAGAAAACAACATCCGGATTTGTGATTATCGCGGTGTATGTTGATGATCTAAACATAATAGGAACTCAAGGGGAAATACAAAAGGCCTCAAATTATTTAAAAGGAGAATTTGAGATGAAAGATCTCGGGCATACGAAGTACTGTCTTGGCCTACAAATTGAGCATTCTCAAAAGGGTATATTTGTACACCAATCTACATATACCAAAAGAGTGCTAAAACGATTCAACATGGATAAGGCAAATCCATTGAGTACCCCTATGGTCGTTAGATCACTCCAAGTCGATAATGATCCATTTCGACCACATGAGGAAAATGAGGAGATACTTGGTCCTGAAGTACCGTATCTAAGTGCTATCGGAGCTCTCATGTATCTTGCAAATTGTACTCGACCTGATATATCATTTGCTGTTAATCTTTTGGCAAGATTTAGCTCGTCTCCTACACGAAGACATTGGAATGGAATTAAACATATTTTCCGATATCTTCAAGGAACGATTGATTTAGGACTGTTTTATCCTAAAAATTCAAAAGGTCAAATGGTCGGTTTTGCAGATGCAGGATATTTGTCAGATCCGCACAAAACGAGATCACAAACAGGATATGTTTTCACGGTCGGAGGCACTGCTATATCCTGGCGCTCCCAGAAACAGACACTTGTGGCTACTTCCTCAAATCATGCTGAGCTTATCGCACTCCATGAAGCAAGTAGAGAATGTGTATGGCTAAGGTCAATATGTCAACATATTCGATCCTGTAGTGGACTACTCGTAAATCTGGAGCCGACGATCTTATATGAAGATAATGCTGCATGCGTTGCGCAGACAAAGGAAGGGTATATCAAAAGTGATAGAACCAAACATATCCCTCCCAAGCTCTTCTCATACACCCAAGAGCTCGAGAAGAATAAAGACATTGAAGTGAGATATGTTCGGTCATGCGACAATGCTGCAGATCTCTTCACAAAATCACTACCTACCTCGGTGTTCAAGAAACATATCTATGACATTGGAATGCGCCATCAGCGAGATCTATAAACTTGATCACTCGAGGGGGAGCTTGCGTAGTTGCACTCTTTTTGTCCTTCTATGGTTTTTCCCACTGGGTTTTCCTAGAAAGGTTTTTAACGAGGCAACGGAACATACGACGCAAAGAACATAATGACATTGGTCTCCAAGGGGGAGTGTTACAAAAGTCTATGCCTTCGGTTTCAAAGTTTTCAACATTCGATGGTTTAAATTTATTGTGTGGACCCCACTGTCACTATGCATGCACAGTAACTTACTTTTATACTTCTATATAAACGATCGAATGATCGTTGTTTCGATGACAATTTAGAAAATAAGAAATCTTCATAATACAATAAACTCTCTCTCGCCTCTCTCTAATAGTCTCAGTATACTATTCCCATCGGGTATAAAAATCTCTTCTTCTTTTATATTTATTGAGATAATAAATAATCTCTTTTTATTTTATAACAGTTGCATCATTAAAACATTTTAATAATTTTAAAAGTGCATTACAATCATCCCCGTGAGTTGGCCACAAAGTTAAAGAACAACAATTTTGTTGAATAAAACTACACAATAAATTTTTATGACCAATTGAATCAACAAACATATCGTAAGTTGAATTCCAACGAGTAGGAATATCTCGAGAAAACCTTTTAGAACGTACGTTATGCATTTTACAAAATCGAAACCATCGTTTAATCAATTGTGGATGCCCCCATTAAATAATTCAAAGTTTTTTTAATCGGTGAAACAATATTATTTTGAGAATTTAATAATCCATCCTGGACACATAAATTTAAAACATGACAAACACATCGAACATGAAAAGATTTTCCACCTAAAATAGGACTACAATTATTTATTAATTCATAAATCAAACAAGTATTAGCATATGCATTATCAAATGAAATAGAAAATATTTTGGTGGTTAAATTATATTCTTCTAAAATAAAATGTATTAGTTTAAAAAAATTATCAGCGGTATTTTTTTCATCAAAAACTCGAAAAGTAATAACTCTTTTTTGGATAATCCAATCACTATCAATCCAATGACATGTAGTACCCATATAATGATGAATTTGCCAATGATCACTCCAAATATCACAAAATATTGAAACTTTATTATCAAAATCAGAAAACAAATTCTTTGCAATAATTTTTTAAAGCAAATATTGAAACAAATTTGCCAATGATCACTCCACGTAGTAAATCATTTTTTGTTTTTCGATAAAATATTTTTAAAGTACGAGGAAGAGTAGTTCGTGCTGCTTTTCGGAGTTGATGTTAGGTTGTTCTTGAGTTGCACTTTCTTGAGTGTTGATGGTTGGTATATGAGCATCTTCTCTTTCGGTACCCATGTTTGAAAAAACGAGCTGGAAGATATTATCAAACAAAATAAAATAAAAAATGGAAATTATAATAAAGATGCAAAATCATAGAAGAAGAATAAATGATAATATTAGTTCTTGTCTGTGTTGAGAATCGAGAACACTATTTATAGAAGACTTGGTTACAAAAAATATTGCAACAAATCATTGAAATTTTCTGAAATAATTTTAAAAACAAACGGCTATTTATCGTGACTAACGAAGTAAAAATCAATTATTCTTTCTAATCTCGTTGCTTAACGGCTATACTTTATTTGAAATTTAATTGAACGTTTTGAGTTTAACTAAAATGTAGCATAAATACATGATTTTCCCACAAAATTAGTTAGAGGCCGTGAAATTTTTTTCCATCCACTTTGACTTTAGTTGCATCCACCCATCCACGACTTATTAATAAAAACATTATTAATCACTTAATCACACATAAGTTAACTAACTTGTAAGTGTAAGTTATGGGTACGTTTAATTTTAAATTTAAATACAGTTACGGATAAAATTTTAAGATTTTAACCTTACGATTAACCGACGATTTTATACGGTTACGGTGAACAAATGGTTACGATTTAAAAAAATGTTAACCATAACTAATATATTTTTATGGTTAACCATTACGGGTTTTAACCTTTTTATACGGTTATGGGTCTGGTTACAAATTAAATGGTATGGTTATGATCTACAACATGGTTATGGTTACGGTTAGGGTTGTGTTTTGGTCATGCCTAACCAAAACCTTTTGTCTTAAGTCAACCAAAACCTTTCTTAAGTCAGCAGGTTTTCCTTAATAAGTCACAATATTCTAAATTATCGTTTAAAAACGTTTAGGTCTTATGATTTGCCAACAAAAGAAAGATCAAATAAAGGTTTAATATGTCATGAAATAAAATTTCCTAGATGAGTTGACCAAAACAAAAAAAGAAAGAAATTTTCCCAAGTGTTGATGTGCTTATGGGTTTTATGGTGGATACGCACAAGGAAGAAGGAGTTTGTGTCCGTTCATGGAGAAATTTAGTGAGAAGGAAACACGTCGACCCTGCAAATGGCGAAGCCAAGACCCATCACCAGCAGCTCGCAAAAGCCTTGACATTTCTTCACTTGATTGCAATTGGTACTTTGATTTTATTAGGGAATCTGAATCTGAATCTGGGTTTCTTTCTTCTTGTCAATGAATTTCTTATCATATCGCTGTTAATCTGATATTTGCGTCTGTAGTATCTGGATTTGTAGATGATTTTTCAAGTTTAAAGCTTTTTTCTAAGCCCTTTATCACATTCGTATTCTAGTCTTGAATACACAATTGGTGTATGATTTCTTCTGAATAATGAATTTGTTTTGGTTGTGTTCTTCACTAAGCCTAAGAGTTTTGTTGTATGATTTTAGGTGTTGGATCAACAATTGGAGCAGGGGTTTATATTCTTGTGGGAACAGTGGCTAGAGAGCATTCAGGACCTGCTCTCGCCTTTTCATTCCTTATAGCTGGAATTTCAGCTGCACTTTCCGCTTTTTGCTACGCCGAACTCTCTAGTCGTTTTCCCTCAGCTGGAAGTGCCTACCACTATTCTTACATTTGCATTGGTGAAGGGTAACATTTCATGATTTCTCGGGCTTTCATTCGATGCTGGTTTTATCTGTGGTTTCATCTTAGTTGATGGCTTTTGAGCTTTTGCCTTTCCTTATGGATTCTGGGTATTGCAGTGTTGCGTGGTTGATTGGTTGGGCACTGATGCTGGAATACACAATTGGTGGTTCAGCAGTCGCACGTGGCATATCTCCAAATCTGGTTTTTGCCCCCCTTCAACTGAGATCTTCTCTTGCTTGCATTTCACACTGAAGTTCCAGTTGGTTTCCACTTTTTATTTGGACAAGAGTACAAGACTGATGGCTTTAGGCTGCCACCGCGTGCATTCATAGTTTTGTCTCTTGAAAAGTGGTTATAGATGAGTTTTGCTAAACTGAAGTTTAGAAGTGTTGCATGCTGACCTATTCTTGTCATCAAGTTATTACGAGGGATTTCCATACGGACTATAAAGTTCTACAAGATCCTTATCTTTGTGTTTGTGTGTTGTTTGAGCTACGGACCTTAAGCGAATGAATTTTTCTCAAGGATTCTTGTGAAATTTAGAGTGGCAGCAAGAGATTAAAAGACAAAGGGAATAAGTTCTTTTTACAAAGTTTTAGATGTTTTTGTGTTCGTCAATTTGTTTTGGTTTCTCTGTTTTTTTTTTTTTTATCATGTGATGCCATTCTTATCTCGTGAATAATCTTAGCTCATCATCATATTCTATGTGATAGGCATTGATTTTCGGTGGTGAAGATTGTCTTCCTACAATTTTAGCTCGTCATCAAATCCCGGGCCTGGATATTGTTGTTGACCCATGTGCTGCGGTACTAGTCTTCGTTGTAACAGGGCTCTTGTGCATTGGAGTAAAGGAGGTATAAAATTTGAATGATTTAGGTAATATGGCTAGGACAAAGTAAACACCGCAGAACCGGGGGTTTTAAAGTGAGATATCTCTTCTGTGCAGAGCACATTTGCTCAGGGAATTGTGACAACAGCAAATGTCTTTGTCATGCTATTTGTCATAGTAGCTGGTAGTTTTCTGTGTTTCAAGACAGGTTGGGCTGGTTATCAACTTCCAACGGGGTAAATTGAGCATTCGTTATGCTGCCACCATCGTATTTTAAGGTAGAAGCTATATGAAATGTATTGTTTTCTTGTTCCTTAGGTATTTTCCATACGGGGTTGATGGAATGCTTGCTGGATCTGCTACAGTCTTCTTTGCCTACATCGGATTTGATTCAGTTGCAAGTATGGCAGAGGAGGTCAGTTTGTCCCCAAAAAAATTGAATCTAATATATTGTTGCAGTATCATCTTTCTAACGCTTTTAAGCACTGGTATAATGGCATATACTTACATTGCTATTTTATATGCAGGTGAAAAATCCCCAGCGGGATTTACCGCTGGGTATTGGTCTTTCACTCCTGATTTGTTGTTTCCTATACATGATGGTTTCTATTGTTATTGTTGGTTTAGTGCCCTATTATAATATGGACCCTGACACCCCGATATCCTCTGCATTTGCTAGTCATGGAATTCAATGGGCTGCGTAAGTCTATGAATCGATTAAGATGTAATATTGTTCATTGACAAGGCTTGTATAGAGATTTTGATTTTCCCTGCTTTTTTCTTTTGTAGATATTTGATAACTCTAGGTGCTGTCATGGCTCTGTGTTCTGCTTTAATGGGCTCCATTCTCCCTCAGGTAAAGTAGAAATATAATTCAAATGTCAATGTCATATTTGTATAATTAAAGATTTAACGATCAGATGTTTGAAGAAAATAAAGATGCTATGTGGATTTCTTTTGTACCGTGCTTCTGTTAAGTAACTGGTTCTTAAAATGGCGAAAGACCACTTCACAAAAGATGTTATTTATTTTCCAGCCACGGATTCTGATGGCAATGGCTAGAGATGGTCTGTTGCCTTCATTTTTCTCAGACGTCAACCAACGCACGCAGGTTCCTATTAAAGGGACCATAACAACTGGTTTTTGTGCAGCAATCTTAGCATTCTTTATGGATGTTTCACAACTGGCGGGCATGGTAATTAAGACACACTATGATTCACTATAATTGCCTGGCCCTTAAAACAATCGCACCATTTAGCCTGTAACTACTATTTGACAAGCTCTATTTGGTGTAGGTGAGTGTCGGGACACTTGTTGCATTTACAATGGTTGCAGTATCGGTGTTGATACTCAGATATGTTCCCCCAGATGAGGTATTAATGAGATTGGCACCGGTTAACTTATTCGTTTCACCAAAGAACTACATTATATAAGAGACGTGATGAAAGAGAGAAGTCTCCTTGTCGACACAGCTACAATCGATTCCAACCCACGTAGGGTAATTACAATGCTCCTGCACTAGACTAACAAGGCTTTTATCAGGTACCTCTTCCGTCATCTCTTCAAGAGAGGATTCGTTCTGTTCCCTTTGTATATGTTGAAGAAAACTCATCCAGTGACGTTGGGACTTCTGTTAGTAGCAGCCAACCTTTACTTTGCAAAACTGATGTTCCAGTTATGGAGAAGCAAGAAGCTCAAGGAGGTTGTAAGTTACTATTCATTCTTGTAGACAAGCTACATTTTGCTTATCACACTAAGAGAATCGGAGTGTGATAAGCAAAATTTTCACATGCGTGATTGATTCTGTAGGGGTTCTTACTAAAGAAAACAGAAGGAAAATCACTGGTTGGAGCATTATGTTTACTTGTACAGGGAATTTCTTATTAACCTATGCAGCATCAAGCTTGCGCTTACCAGGGTTAGTTCATCATGTACCTGAGGCTATGTCTTTGACTGAGTTTGAAAAGTTGGGCGTTTTCTAGAATACTTAGTTCCATTTTATCCAAACTAATTACAGACTCCTCCGGTATTCTCTATGTGGTGTTGGTGGATTGCTCCTTCTTGTCGGTTTAATTGTGCTGAGTTGTGTAGATCAGGATGATGCCAGACACAGTTTTGGGCACTCTGGAGGTACTGATTTCCTAGATTTTCCTAAAAAATCAGCCTAATGTTTTGTTAGAAGCACTTTATTTGGCTACAAACCGGGAACTATGAAGTTTTGTATTGTGACACATAACTCTCTCGTTTTACAGGCTTCATTTGCCCATTTGTTCCACTTTTGCCTATTGTCTGCATTCTGATAAACATGTATCTCTTGGTAAACCTTGGGTGAGTAGGGCTCGTGACAGCAGATTTGTGAATGCTAGGCGATGAGTTTACTTGAAATGTAACATCTTTCTCTTGCTAATAATGTGATAGAGCTGCGACATGGGCTCGTGTTTCGGTGTGGCTTCTCATCGGAGTACTTGTTTACCTGTTCTACGGGCGAAGACACAGCTCTCTTGTGGATGCAGTTTACGTCCCAACTGCTCGTGCCCAGGAGATTCGTCGCGCTTGTGGACATTCTTTGTCTTAATCTTCATGATATCATCAATGGGGACTCAATACATTATGTACATAGGGATTTTCCTTGGAAAAATCTGTAACAAAATCTGTAAATTGTATTATTTGGGATTGTTGTATAGATATAGTCATGTTGTAATTAAAAGTCGATGTCATTGCTCTGTTTAGAGCTATCTATAACTATTAAATCTTGGGTGGAAATTTTTTTTTTACGGAGTTCCCTTGGTAAATACATTATTACCGAATTTCGGCTCGTATCGACCCGATTCACATGTCCGAGTTTAAATCTGGTCCCGTCTCTTTTGGCGTCTGTAAAAAGAATGTTTCAATGACTTTTTAGAAAAAAATTCGGAGGTTTGGTGACGTAGGGGATGGCATGGATCATGAGCTAACTTATCAAGCGCCAAAACATGAGTGCTTACATTGTTAAGGAGTGACTTAGGGGTCAAGTCTATGATGGCTCATACCGGTTTAAGCAGTTGGGAGATTGGAGACCTCGTCTATGATACTCAATGTATTGGAAAAAAAAACAAGAAAAATCACAAATCTATCTTATATAAGAGCGAAGCGCACGATGAGAACGAAACATGTAGGCATTATAATTGTTAACTAGATTTTGACCCGCATTTTGTGCGGGAACATACGTTTTTTATGTTGTAAGCTAAAATTTCGGATTGTGTCTTATATAATATGTTCAAAGTGTGATATGTATTGTTTTAGTTTGTAAGTAGAATCGATTATATTGAAAAAGTATGATTAGTTTTTTTAGTTTGAAGGTAGAGAATAAGTATGTTAAGTACTGAATTTTATAATGAATAATCATTGTAGTTGGTATACATAAATTATAATATTTAGTTTTGTGCATGTACGAATGTCTGTCGTATCAATTATTTAGTTTTGTACATATACGTATATCTGTTGTATTTACTTATGGAATAAGAATGGATTATAATATGGCAAACGTACTGAATCTCTATGTAATAAAACAAATCTAAAATAAGTAAAAAAAACCAAAACATAAATTGTAGGTGTAACTCCGAAGATTTGATCGAAAACGCAAAACAATAATACTTGAGAGTCTCCATCGCCAAAGATTGATCAAACTCTTTAATCAAGTTGAGAAAATAATCTGTAAAAAAAAATATATATATATTTAAAAAATGAAGCACTTGTAAGAGACGAATTTGAAAGAAGTTGAATAGATGAATATCCATACCTTCATCACACAACAATTGCGAGTCAATATTTTGGAAAACCTCTTTGAAAACAACGTTCGTAGCCTTCTTCTGAGTTTTACTATCGCTATCTACAATAAGAACTTTCAAACCTTTCTTGGAAGTCACTCTAGAAATAGCCACATATAGCTGACCATGCGAAAACACTGGCCGAGGCAAATACAACCCAACTTCTCTAAGAGACTATCCTTGACTTTTGTTGATGGTTATCGCAAAGGCATTTTGAAAGGTAATCTTGTGTCTGAAGGAGTAATCAATAACCTAGGAATCAAAACCTTTCGACCAATATTGTCTCCTGTAACAACACTTGCTTCAATCATAAACTCGTACATTTGTGTCACTTGAAGCCTAGTACCATTCATCAAGCCTTCTTTCGGATCGTAATTCCTAAGTAACATGACTGGACAACCAACCTTTAGTCGTAACTCATGATTCGGTAACCCAGGAACCTTAATGCTATTAAGAAAATCTGGAGTGAAACCATAATCCTTTAACGAAATCTCATCAGAAGGATCGATACTATCAGCACTTAGGTACACCTTCTCTTCACTTGTTTTCCAAATACCGCAAAATGTTATTAATAAATTTAGTTAAGCCAATGAATATTTAGTAAATTGTACCGAAAATTCTAATGTAGACTAACCTTGCAATTGAGAAAGCATATATTCATTTATCTGATTCACATCATCATTTGTAGGACACAAAATTGCTCTCTCTTGCCAGAATTCTGGTTTTTTATCTTCTTCCAAAGCTTGCAAATCTCCATAAACAGTTTTGGTGATAGTTTCAATTGGGTCATTTGAATCTGTAATAAGAAACTCATCTGGAATATCAATAAGTGATTCCCCATCATTAGAATCACCAATCTTACCATCACCAACATCTAAAATCCACTCTGAAAATTCCTTAAGATCTTTTGCTTCATCAAATGTCAAATTATTTGAAAGCAGACGCATGTTCTTCGTAAGTTTCAACACTTTACAATGCTTCCAAATATAAGACGCATTTAAAGCAGCCAATACGATCTATGCTCGACTACCACCATTAATAACAGGAAGCACTTGCCTGAAATCTCCTCCAAAAACAACCACTTTGCCTCCAAAAGGCTTGTTATCTTCATTTCCAATGATATCCGATAAACTTCTATCCAAAAACTCGAAACAATATTTGTTCATGATTGGAGCTTCATCCCATATTATAAGAGATGCTTCCTTAACTAAAGCAGCAAGATCCGATCCACGACTCATTTTACAAGTAGAAAACTCATCAGGATTAATTGGTATTCCAAATCTTGAGTGAGCTGTTCTACCACCTTGTAAAAGTAGAGAAGCAATTCCGCTAGAAGCAACATTTAGGACTATTTCACCTTTGCGTCTAATAGCAGAAGAAAGAAGAGTCCATAGAAACGTTTTCCCAGTACCTCCAAATCCATAAACAAAGTAAACACCACCTACTTTGTTTGAGACTGCTCCAATAATCTCATCGTAAATTTTCTTTTGCTCAGCTGTTACCTTTTGGATGTCCTTATCATGACTGATTTTCAATTCGTCTTTGTTGTACCTTTGTTCATCAATAATCAGAACATTAGTATCATCTTTACCATCTCTTGGATGTTGTGGCATAGAAGTAAAGTACATCAATGAGCTTCCACTGCTTCTCAAAATATTCTCTAAATCTTCAAGTGCATATCTCTTTTTGTCATCATCACTTAAGCAGAGATCTACAAACAAATATGAAGGAATAAAGTTTGAATCAATGATATAATTAACAATGTAAAAGCTTGTGTGAAGGTAATTAGCTAGCAAACCTGGTCTGTTAAAATATCGTCTCTTTGAACTCTCAATATCGTCTGACAAAATATCCCAAGTATGTTCCCAAACTCTTTCTGGCTGAGATAAACTACCAGATAAAAGCATAACCGCAAAAATTGATTTTAAAAATTTCCCTGTTCCAGCAAAGCTTGCCCTTTTAAGATCATCAATATATTCCTGGTCGTCCTCGAGTAAACCTCTAGCAAAGCACACATCCTTGAACGTTGGGTAAACAATGCCGTTATAAGTTCTTATATCCTCAAAACACGTAGGACCCCTTACAATGTTCAAAAGAATCCTAAAATAATAAGTTTCTTCTAGTCTATGTGGAACGTAATTTATCCTTCCGATGGAAAACCCCCTTTGACGTTTCTTGAACATTTTGAACGTAGAATCCCATGTGAAGTGATTAGGAATCTCAGCAAAAGTCAGCTTTTTCGCAAGATCATCAACTTTACAAAGATCAAACCAAGCTAACAACTTTGTCTTTTTCATTGTTTCTCTGTCCAAAACTATTTCAACTTCATCATCGTCTTTAAAATAAACCATTTGTTTACCTGGAAGATGGAAAGCAAGCTTTTCGACGGGAGTAGAACGATAATGTATAGGAAATTTCAGAATTTGCCATGCAGCTTCGCAAGCAGATACGTATCTGAAAATTTTAAACTCGATAAGATATATATCATAGAATTAAGCAATGAAGGTACTCAATAAAAACATAGTATTTACCTGCAATAAAAAAAGTCTTTGATCTCATTCACTATTTTTCGAGAAGAGATCGTGTTTTTTTCTCCTTCAACACTGCCACTGGCAGTTACCTTCTACGATGGTTCAACAACAACAGATACACGATCTGGACCTTTATTAATATACTTGAATAAGTATTTAATAGAACCTGATTGATTGCACAATTCCACATTGATGTGAGCTCGATAACGAAGAGACAATGTCCTGTTATACGGAATGACGTATCAGACATCACATTGAATACCATTCTTGTCAACAACATTCTTATTCTTTTTACTTATTCCGTATACTGGGAAACCATCTTTGTCGATTTTGGTTTTTTCAACATGCTGCTTTGGATAAAATTTTGAACATTTTCCATCAACCATACATGGTGACTTAGGGTTTGCAACACCACAAGGACCATGAATCATCATTTCACTAACAACGCTATAAAGATCAGGATCTTTGATAGGATCAGGGATCTCAGCAGATATCATCTTATCAATATTTTCTGGTTTTGACATTTTATGCTTTGGATCCATCCATAATAATATGTGAGCATGTGGAAGACCTCTTTTTTGAAACTCAATCATGTACATCAATGGAACATTAAAAATTTTAAAAACGTTAGTCATCACTATAAACAAACATATAATACAAGAAATAGTAATTTTAAACTTACATGAAATAGTATCACCCAATATGTTGGACACGGTTAGATCGTGCATCAATGAATCCAGCTTCATCTTGAAAACTCTACAAATGATATCTGGCCTATCATCATTATTAAGATTTCATTTCTCCAAATATCTTGTGATTTCCGGCCACTTTGGGTTGCATGTGAACGTAATGAAAAGATCTGGAAAACCAAACTGTTTGCATATAGCCGTAGCATCTAAATAATTTTGCATCATGTATCGAGGACCACCAGTAAAAGATGCAGGTAGTAATGTGCGTGTTCTTTTATCACGAAGATTTTTTTTCCTTTACTTGCAGATCGTTCAATACTATCAAAACTTTCTGACCGTAGAGTCGACTGATTCATGCTCAAGTAAGAAATCTTATTACTCTCTATCATAGTGAAACCATCAACCAAAAACTGTTGGAATAAACGTTTAGACTGAAGAAGGGTATGACACTCATCTGGGCGATCTTGAATTCGGAATGCAAAATATTGGTGCATACTGATATGTTCCCGAACCTTCTTCTTTCCAAGTTCCTGTAAAGATTTTTTAATACCAAGTTGGAACCCATCCTATCCGTAAGGAAATATTAGAGGATATTGAAGAGCCAAATACGATGGATGAGTTTCCCTTATACGTTTTAGTTTCCCACTCGCTCTTTCTAGAATGATATCCTGAGTATGATGTTCAGGACGGAAGTCTCCAGGTATTAAGGCAGCTACTTCGGATACAGTCGGGATATTGTACCTTCTAGCATCTTGTTTCCGATCATTGATAATCCTCATATGAAAAACTTCATCAGGATCAGTATCAAATCTGTCTCTTGCAGCTCTAAAATACTTCACGTATGGGTTCACCGCATCTAACATTTTGATCAAAGCTTGTATGATTTCCGTTCTAAATTTGTTTCTTTTAGAAACAGTATGGACAACCTTCCCTTTACTAAAAAAAAGCAAAATAGTAAATGTTAGAAATAATTAATATGTTTATATAAATTAAAGTCTATATATTCAAAAAAACGTACCTCATGACAGTTTTTCGATTCTCAATCTCATTATGAGTGTCAACAATATATAGTTGGGAGAATTTAGCGTAGTCATCAGGTTTTGGTTTCAAACCACCAATTCTATGATAATTTTGACCATGTAGCTGAAACATCTGAGGACCTCTTCCTTTTGGAACACACTTGTCGACCTCTCCCCCTAGCGAAGTACAACATGTTGTAAGCTCGGATATTATCACGATAATGTTTGCTGAGATCATCGTCTCTTGTAAACAAATCATTGATACATTCGGGTGACTCCCGTAAATAAGGCAGCTTCACTTCTCCTTTAGCACAACAAAGAGTGAACACCGGATTTAAAACTTTTCTTCTTTTATTTATGCGTTCGCCATACCAAAATTTTGCTCCACAATATTTACACAAATAGTCTGGATCTCCGTCATCTATATAGTCTGCATTATTTTAAGTGTAACAAAATAAATCTAAAATGAACAACAATTAGTATAGATGACGTAAAATATTTTAAATAAATACCTTTATATGTCTTGGCTATTTTTAAAGTAGTAGAACATTTCCTACCCAAATTTCTTTTCGATACCAGCTTTGACATAGAATCCCGATTTACATGTCTGAATATCGTTTGAGGAGAGTCCGCATAATCTAATTCAACAGAAGAGTCATCCAAATCATCATCTTCAGATTCATCTTGACTACTACAATCAAAATGGTGTCGAACATCCTCTTCATCTGAGATAGTATAAAAAAAATATTAATTTTTAACACTATGTGATGGTTTTAAACTATATACATATTATAGATTAATGAATGATTGAGATTAACACTCACCATCGGTTGATTCTTCTAACAAATCTTGGCAAAAATTTGAATCATTCAGTTTATTGGCTGAGCTTTGAAGATTCTGATTTTTTCTAAAACCTATTAAAAACCATAAAATAAGAAATACAGTAAAAGATTAATCTGCAACATGAATGACAGAATCTCTGAATTGTAAACAAAGTTACCAAAACCAGAAGTTTGATCCATTGTAAAGGAATAATGTATATGTTTATCTTGAATAACTCGATTAGTCTTGCATTTCGAGAGAAAGCTGTTTTGAGAAGTTTGACCCACAAACTTCTTTGATCTAAAGTCTGTATATATTCAAATAAGTTTAGCCCAATTAAAAACAAAGACTAAGTTATCAAGAATAGGGAAAAAATACTAAATATAAATAAACCAAATAACGTACTTGGTGAGTTATGGACCGAATCTTGAATATAAGAAATTGGAGTATTGAACATTGGAGTACTTGAAGGTTGCCTAAACTGAGTGATGCAAGAGTCCATCACTTTTTCTTAATAAAAGAAAAGATAAACCAAAAGAAAGCCAATCGTTAACAAATTTATAAAAAATAGAGTATAACAACGAAGGAAATATATTTCATCGTAATTGAGTAATAACTTACTCGATGGTTTATGTTGAAAGTGTTCGATATAAGATACTGGAATATTGATCATTGGAGTACTGCGAGAGATCGGAATCTGAGTGATGGAGGATTCCATGACATTTTCTTATAAGAAGAAACAAAAGAAAAATAAATAATATACAAATGTTGCATCATTTAATAAGTAAATAAACTCAATTAAAAGAAGAAATAAATACGTGTAATATAGCAAACGTACGTGATAAAGTGCGGTTTGATTCTTGGAAAACACCAATAGGAACATCGAACATTGAAGTACTTGCAGTACCAAGGGTTTGAGTAATGCAAGATTGCAAAACATTTTCTTATGAGAAGGTGAAAAAAATGAAAAAACAACAATCAACAACTATAACCAAGAATTTGACTAAGTAAATAAACTCAATTAAAAGAACAAATAAGCACTTGTTATATAGCACACATAGGTGATAAAGTGCGATTTGATTCTTGCAAAACACCAATGGGAACATCGAAAATTGAAGTACTTGCATTACTAGGAGTTTGAGTAATGCAAGATTGCAAAACATTTTCTTATCAGAAGATGACACAAAAAAAGAAAAAACAACAATCAAAAACTATAAGTACGAATTTTTCTAAGTATATAAAGAAATGAGATAATCAAATAGAAGCTACATGTGTAATAAAAAGTACTTATGTGATGAAATGCTCGATGATTTTTGCATATTCGAAATAGGAATGTTGACCATCGAAGAACTTGGAGAATCATTGATTTCAGGATTGGTTGATCTGATATCATTTTCTTTATACTTTTTCTTGATTGGTGATTCCAAACACTCTCTATACGGTCTTGTTGGTTGTACCGTAGTTCCACCATTTGTAATATCTCCAAAAACTCTTCTGAAAACAGAAGAAACATTAACAGATGATGTCTTACTAATACTATCACACTTTGAAGTTATATTCATCAGCGAATTTTCGGTATGACGGCTTTTCTTCGATTCTTGTGTACCATGTTTAAGACTTGTTCCATCATCATCTTTCCTCTTTCTCATATTGAGAAACACCTTTTTTCGCTGCAAGACCACAAAAGAAGAAGAATTTCGAGGAATTGGACTACTTTGGATGTGAAAACGGGTCGACCAAAGAAATAGATCTAGTATATATGTAATAGTATGTGTTTTGGTCTTGGCAAATAAGAAGGCGTCTGCAATGAAAACTTCAAGAAGAAAATCAATAGTGTTTTTATAAAATTATAGGTCGAATAAAATAATTTGATAAGATAAAAATTCTCCAAAACTATGAGGACTATATAACTCCAAGACCATACAATACACTAAACTAGTCGATAAACCCCATCATTACATCATGTAATTCACATACTACATTATCCATTTTAACAAAGTTATTAAACTATACTAATTAAAGGAACAATATAAGAAGCGTTATTGTGAACTGACTACCGAGTTCGTTTCCTCGACTTCACTATGAAGGATATTCGTGCCTCATCAGATGATCTGCCTCTCTAAATCTAAAGACTGCGAAACTTACTGCTATGGGGTCGAAAGAAACTTACTTGTAAAGTGAGAGCTCTAACCGAAGCACAAGTTGAGGGAAGTTAGCTCACGGATATGAGAGCTTTTGTACCAGTGCTCTCTGTTTCCTTAGTTCCTTGGTTTGTTTGTGGGCTATGGGGTCGAAAGAAAATAGGTAAAGACCTTATGTGCGTAAAGAAATAGATCTAAATCTAAAGGGAAGAAAGGCACTGCGATGGAGGCTTGCACATCTTCTAACACGTTTTTTTTTTGGTGAAAAAGCTTGTAAAATGTTAATGAAAATCTCGACCTTTGCTGTAAATGTTTTCCTTTACAAAAAACTACTCCACAAAAAAAGGGTAGATATTTCGCAGGAACCAAATATATTAGATTCCATAACTGATTTATATTTAAACCATTGATTAACAATTATTTTGCTATAACGCAAGAAAATATTGCATTTAAGATTTTGGCATCAAACAAATTTCGTGATATTTAGGAAGATAATATTTAGTTACTAACAAATAGATAAGATAGTTAATATTCTCTTAATTACACTTATAAATTCTACAAAAATTTCGGCAAAACATTTTAATTTCGGTAAACATAAAGCATTTTAAAAACAGAATACGTTAATTTTGGTAAACATTTTAATTTTTGTAAACAAAAAGCTTTTAAAAACAGAGTATGAGTAACATAATTTCGGTAAAAAATTGTGATTTTTTAGGTTAGGAATGAAAATATTTGTGGTTAAGATATTATGAGTATAAATCTTTCTTTCATTTATGTTGACTTGATACCAAAGTTGTAGATTTCGGTATAAGACAATAATATTTCTTTTACATATTATCTCCCCAAATTTCGGTGTAGAGAATATGGTTATAAGGCAACATCAAACAAATTTAATTAGATTTGGGGAGAGAATACGTAGATACTAAGAGTTAGATAAGGTAGTTACATAATTTGCATTCTTCTATAGTTTCACCATGTAAGGTTAATTCAATATGGGGAAAACAAATCATTAAAAGAATCAATGGAATACTTCAAATGGAATAAGTTAGGTAAACCAAGCAATCTAATTTCAAACTTAGACCACAAGCAACAAACATCTGAAATCTTTGTCAATGGTAATGACCGTCGAGTTCATCGGAGAATGACTATTGCTTGGACTTTGAGTACGGAGGAGCCATTTTACGAATTAGGTAACTACCAAAGGATTAGAGAAAGACTTTTCTTGGTTGCTTGTGGTCTAAGTTTTTTCTTCAAATCGATCCGTAATTTGGAGATTCACCTCTTCTTATTATAAATTTTTCTATTTCTCTCTCTCCCCACACTTTCCCTTTTATCAAAATCAAATCTATGTTTCTTAAACTTTCTCTGAAAATGTAAGATGTCTCATAAGAGAGCAACAGATCTCTGTATATCTCTATGTGACAAAGAATCTCCGATTCCCTAATTGCAAGTAAATTATAAAAGGGGAACATAATAAAAGCCTCGAGACCAAATGAATTGTACCGTCATTGCAAGCTTCAAGAACAACTTTTTTTGTGGAGATTTCAGTAAAGCTCTTAATAGAGACCCAAAAATTTCCACCAGAATGTTCCAACTACTACCTAGATTATCGCATTAATCGTAGCCATCAGGAATCTTGATTACATAAAGAGAGGAAATAATTACGTTTCTATAACTAATTTAGAGTAAATGTAATATCAGAATATAATACGTTGCTCTGTTTTGATCTATTAATTTTCAAAATATAAAGAGAGGAAAAAATATGTTTCTCTTTACGAAATTAATAAAAAAACCTGATTTTATTTCAATAAATAAAAAAAGCAAAATAATATCCCAAAAACACCAGTTGAATTACAGAAAACTTATTAAAAATACCAAAATCCATAAGTTGAAAACAAAAGGAAAAACGAATCCCTTAAAACCAACATTGTTAAGATTTCTCGATCTTCACTTGAACCAATCCTCCAGCCAATTTCGGTTTGTTTTCACCAACTGCCTCATTCGAAGGAGACTTCCCACCAGTGATAACACAATCAAATCCTGGACACCATCATCAACCCCATCAATCCGCTTAGATAAATCCACATTCGAATCGTTCTTCGGAGAATCCCCATTGGATGCAACCATTGCAACTTTAGAGACGTTATTGCATGAATCAATATTATCAATTCTAGTACAATGTTTCTTTGTGGTAGAAGATTCAGCTCCGGACTCGACAGCCAAAATCCGGTCACGTTTGGAAGAAGGAGTACCTAAACTTGAAGATAAGTCCTCTGATTGTTCTTGACTAAAAGTCAACATCATAGGAAGCTACAAATACAAAAACATCATTGACCAGTGCTGGAAAATTATAAAAAAAATATTTTTATACCATTCAAAGATCATACCTGGTCACCGGAGACAATTGAATTGGGGTTGATATGATCATCAGATAAAGCTAAAGCATCCGAATCAACATTAACAATATGTTCTCCAGACAAAACTTTTATAACTTTGAATGTATCATTCCCTTGCCACAGGTTTTCTTTCTCAATAGAAATGAGAAACTGAAATGTTTTCCCAATAACATTTTTCAGAGCTAGAGGAATATCATTTTGGATCTTCAATCTGAAAAATGCGAGATCAATTAGTAATAAATATTTGTAGTAATCAAGTACAAATATAATTGAATGAATATAAAAAGTTAGAATCAAACAAACCTCAGTGTACACTCCGTTTAAAAGGCTATCTGCAGAACAACTGACAACTTTTTCAGCAGGTGTATCAAATAGCAAGCATTTGGATTGACTAGAAGAATCCATCACAATAAGGTGCAACTTGTACCTATTCTCCAATGTATATGATGTCAAAAGTATTACATTTTAAAAAAAATAAGACTGATGAATGTAATAAACCACAAATACCTTGAAATGACGGATGTAACATTGGCGTTATTACAATTCTCACAATGGAATGATTGCTTCTTCTCCAACTTACCTATGTCCTTCTCCTTTGTCTTATTCTTGTAAACCCTAAGCTTACATTTCTTGCAAGTAACATGATACCACGCCCAGTCAGAATCAATACCACAAATGGTGCACAAGATTTTGTACCTGCCAACCTGTTAGAAAATATCCTATCAAAAACCATTCGACAATAAAAGGTAACTTAAATGGTATAACGTCAATACCTCAGTAGTACTAATCAATTCACTAATTGTGACCAAAGGAAACTCGTCAAATGATTCTTCTTTGCCAACTAATGCTAATTCTTCCTTTTTGGGCCTTTTGTGCACAATTCTCAAAACCATACCATCATCTGGCAAACTGGAAATATAAACATTAATATGTTATGGTTTTGTTTAAGAAATAAAAAAGTTTAATAATATTATAGAGATATGAACAAACCTCTTCTTAAATTCAACCAACTCAGAGCATTGCGGATTAATAATTACTTGAGACGCATCAAAAGCATTAGTGATTTGTGGCTGACCTGAAATGTGTAGAGAATAACATAAGAATATAAACAATATGAGTATTTCGTATCAAAATATAAAGACAAGGTATATGATGGCATAACATAAACACCTCGAAATACGTTAATCTTCGTAAATCAAATTAGACAAATCACAAATCCATCCTCAGTATTTTGACAAGCAGTGTTAACACATTTGGCAAACTTTCCCCACAAGGTACATGCCAAACGATCATCCCTATATGTGAATGGAGAGTTATTTTAGATACTACCAAAAAATTTTAAAAGTAAAAAAATCACTCTGATTTTAACTTACGTGGCGTTCCGAAGTTCAAACTCAAGTTTATGAGTGTCTTTGTTGTTAACTTGTAAAGCTTCCATATCTCTCACACTAACAATTTGGCCTATAACATCTGAAATAAATGAATGAAAATTAAATTAAAATTTAACCTTTAAATAAATGATTTCAAATAAACAAAACTAATGGATCATAATGTTTGGATTGAGCTCTTCGTTATTAACTTGAGTAAAGTTGGCAAGATCAAGAAAAATACTTTCTGATCGAGAACCACATCATTGGACAGTAGTAGAAGTCAAGAACGCCATCTTGTAACGATGACTACATGGTCTATACTGACCCATAGCTTGTGAGAGGTTGAAGTTTTCAATTAGTATCCATTCACCAACAACCAATGACCTCTCAAAACGTACGACTAATGGCCTACGTACTGTAGAATGAATCTTAGAACCCTGTAAGAAATGATCTATACTTAAGTATTTTAAATCAAAAGAAAGGCATATGATCGTATGACCATAATAAGCTAAGATAAGTGCGAGAGAATGATCTTCAAAGATCACAAAAAATCAGTAAGAGAGGAATAATCAAAGTAAACGAAAAGTTAGTTGTGTTGTTAACTACGTTTTAAAATGATTGCGAGAGGAAATCAGTGCATGAGTATACATCTATGAGTTTACGTTCATACTTTTTTTCTACACGGAAATATATAAATCTGAAACAACCCGACCCGTTTTTTTTTTTTTTTAACATTGGAATCAAATTAACATTCCCATAAATGCTAACTCTCAATAACCCAATCAACCAAATAATCAAACAGCGGAAAACAAGACAAATAACCCAGTAAACCATTCAATAATTCCATCCATAACAATAATCAAAAACCAATATCAAATCCATGACACAATTCAATATCTAAACCAGTTCACTCTCCACACCAGAATCACTAACATCCTAGCGGTGCTAACAACCTACTTCACTCAATCGAGACACTAGATCATCTCCTCTTCCTTGCCCGATCCCACGATCACACTTTCTCTTTACCTGCAACACATGGCAAAAAGAGTTGCGTGAGTATTATCACAAATACTCAGCGAGACGGTCATCCCATCTACAGATTATATGATCAGGCATAAAAAAATACAATACCAGGGTGAAACAAGCGGCACACACAAAACAAGCAAACAGAACAACAAACAGGCCAGCAGCCTCCGTGTCGATCGACACAGCCTCTAGGCGTCGATCGACACACGACAGTCTGCTGCGTCGATCGACACAACCCACGTGTGTCGATCGACACGGCACCTGCTGATCGAAGGATCGAGCCTATCCTCTCATGGCTCCGATCCAATCGACCCCAGTCGATCACCTGAAACATATCAACACATAGCACACCACATACATACAAAATAACAGCAATCAATCGCATCCTATTCAACCTACACCTGATAATCTATGGTCACGCACTCACCTTGACAACGGTTTGAACAAGGGAATCCGACGCGAACAAAGGAGAATATCTCACGACTCGCTTCACCAAATCGAAATCCGAGACCTGATCTGGAAACTAGACACCGAGATCTTTCCAACGGTGTATCGTGAGACTCCTAACTCCAAGCCGATCGTCGGGAAAACGTCTCCGAAAACTGCTACTCCGAACAAAAACTGCAGAAAACTGCACGAACTACCCAAGTTCCAAAGGCCATAACTCAGCGACTACTCGACCAAAAGACAAGCGGTTTCTTCACAAATCAAGAGCAAAGATCAGAGAACCTACCCCGAAAGTCTCGATCCAAACCGACTTGATCTTCACCGCCGTTCGCCCACTCCAGAACTCGCCAGAAACACCCTCAAAAGCCCTCAAGGAAACCCTAGCTCTCTCTCAACTCTCTCTGACGGAAAAGTGGCTAAAAAGCCTAAGGACCACGTTTCCTTCTCTTATATACGAAGCCCTACAACCCCTAAAACCAAACCGCGACCAAACCGAACCAAAACCAACTCCCAATTCTCACTTCGAAACCTTGTCGGTCGACACTCACTCTGTGTCGATCGACACAGACCTCCCTGGTCGATACCAACACGCGAACAAACACCCGTGTCGATCGACACCACCTGTTGCGTCGATCGACACCCAACCAAAAATCCTATTTTTGGATCACGGGCGTTACAATTCTCCCCCACTGACAAGGATTCGTCCTCGAATCACAAGCCAATAACCACTCAGATCCATGCTAATGTCACCACTTAAGCTCAGAAACCCGACCCAACCTTCCCGGAGATACACCACAATGTATCGCTGTAGTCCCGGCCCAGTCTGCCCGATCGATCGAACAACAATCAGACAAGAACATGTCCGACCCACCGTAGACCCGGCATAAAGGACTAACTGATCGTGCAACAATCAGACAAGAACATGCAAGACCAAGACGCTACATTTCTCTCCGAAATTGCCCGAATCGAGGTTCCAGCACAAATACTAACCCTAGCCCAGACCCTACCATCCAACCCACACACCTGACCCCACCGGTCAACCCACCTGAGATCCTTCTCGATCCCCGATGGCCATTCGGTCGCCCACTTGCAACCTACCCAGACGCTATTGCTCATACTCATACTCATGACTCGTACACATATACACCACACCTACTCGCAGGATCGTCACCCTTTGAGCTACGGTGTGCAGAGAACCCACTATTCTCTGGAAAGACCCACTATCCCTCAAAGTACATGTAGGAGACCCACCGTCCCCAGAGGCCCACTACCCCTCGAGTGCGTGCAGGGAATCCACTATCCCCTGGAGAGATCCACTATCCCTCAAGTATACAGGAACCCACCGTCCCTAGAGAGGCCCACTATCCCCTCGAATGCATGCAGGGAAACCACTATCCCCTGGGGAGATCCACTATCCCTCATATCTACAGGAACCCACCGTTCCTAGAGAGCAATACTCTGCAGCGTGCCGTCATAGACATCTACCGACCAACACACTCCCATGGCTCTCCATGACATTTCCCCACTGAAAATGTTAACTATCGCTGTAACCCCACTAGTTTACCGTAACCCCCACTAGGTTACAACACACGAACTCGCATCTTACGATCCAACAATAATAAGAAAACATATCTTATTAATACTCAAAACGTACAATCGTACAACAAAACGAAAATACAACAACTGTAGCCACACGCTACTACAAAACCAAAACCAGCAAAGAAAGAACTCAAGCCTCCGCTTGCTTCTCGAACCACTTCGGAAACTTGGCCTTCATCTTAACCTCCGGCTCCCAAGTCTCCTCCTCGACACCATCACAGTCCCACACGACTCTCACCAATGGTATCCTCTTACGACGCAGAACCTTGACTCTCCTCTCGAGAATCCTCACAGGTCTCGCCTCTAATGTCATGTTGGGCTGAAGATCCTCCGGGATCCTAGCCAACACCTCCTCAGACTCATGTAGACACTTCCGCAGCATCGAAACATGAAAGACATCGTGAAAAGCCCTCATACTCTGTTGCAACTCCAACCTGTAAGCTACCGTCCCAACCCGCTCAACCACTCTGAACGGACCCATAAAACTCGGACTCAACTTGTTCTCTGCAATGGATCTGTTAGGACCCCTCAACATGGCTGCCTTGAGATACACCATATCTCCCATCACGAACTCCAACTCCCTCCTCCGCTTATCGGCAAAACTCTTCTGCCGATCCTGAGCCTCCTTCATGTTCAGCTTCAAGACACGGATCTTCTCCGTCGTCTCCTGAACGAAATCTGCACCAAACATGCTCCTCTCCCCCACCTGAGTCCAGCACAATGGTGTCCTACATGGCCTCCCATACAGAGCCTCATACGGAGCCATCCCGATACTCGCCTGATAACTGTTGTTGTACGCAAACTCTACCAAGCTCAGATGATCTGCCCAATGACCACCGTAGTCTAACACACACATCCTCAGCAAGTCCTCCAATGTCTGAATCGTCCTCTCCGACTGCCCATCCGTCTGAGGATGATATGCCGTACTCATATGCACCTTCGTGCCCATCTCGGCCTGAAATGCTCCCTAGAACTCCGAAGCAAATCTCGGATCTCGGTCTGACACAATGCTCGCAGGCACCCCATGCAACCTCACAATCTCCCGCACATACTTCCTAGCCAACACTGTAGCCCCATCAGTCTTCTTAATGGCCAGAAAATGTGCTGTCTTGGTCAGACGATCCATAATCACCCAGATCGCATCATAAGTCCGCGAGATCGGCAAACCTGTCACAAAGTCCATAGTCACCATGTCCCACTTCCACTCCGGCATAGGTAGACTCTGCAATAACCCGCTCGGAACCTGATGCTCAGCCTTCACCAGCTGACACACGTGGCACCTCGAAACCCAACTCGCAACATCCTTCTCTTCCCGACCCAGTGGTAGTACCTCTTCAAGTCCCGGTACATCTTGGTCGCTCCAGGATGAATCGACAGCATGCTCGAATGAGCCTCACTCAGAATCTCCTGCCTGAGACTCTCATCCTTGGGTACACAGACCCGACCGTTCACCAGTATCATCCCATTCCCGGAGACCTGATACTCTGAACCCGCCTGCTGAGAAGCATCAATCAAACCCTGATCCTTCTCCTGAGCTACCCGAACTCTGCTCAGCAAGTCCGCTCGGTTAGCTGCCTCTAACCCCAACGGCTCCTGCGAGATAACACACAGGTTCAACGCGCCAATCTCGCTCGCCAGCTCCTCTAAATCCCGCTCCTGAACGGAAACAACCCTCTTCCGACTCAACGCATCTGCCACCAGATTAGCCTTCCCCGGATGGTACTCAATCTCTAGATCGTAATCTGCTACCAACTCCATCCAACGCCTCTGCCTCAGGTTCAGCTCTGGCTGAGTGAAGAAGTACCTCAAGCTCTTATGATCCGTGAACACCTGGACCTTCCCACCATAAAGGTAAGATCGCCAGATCTTCAGGGCGAAGATCACTGCAGCCAACTCCAAGTCATGCGTAGGGTAATTGTACTCATGCTTCCTCAACTGCCTCGAAGCATAAGCAATCACCTTCCCCTGCTGCATCAGAACACATCCCAGCCCCACTCCAGATGCATCTGTATACACAACATATGGCTCGCCCGCATCAGGCAACGCCAATACTGGAGTACTAGTCAGCATCTCCTTCAGCTTCCCGAAGCTCTCCTCACACTCCGCAGACCACACAAACTGAACATCCTTACCCGTCAACTTCGTCAACGCCTGCGCCATACTCGCAAAACCCTTGACGAACCTCCGGTAATACCCAGCTAATCCAAGGAAACTCCTGATCTCCGTCGCATTCCTCGGTCTCGGCCAATCCCTAATAGCCTCGATCTTAGCTGGATCCACTGAAACTCCCTCGGCAGACACGACATGCCCCAGAAAACCCATCTCCCGCTGCCAGAAACTGCATTTACTAAGCTTCGCATACAACTTCTGTTCCCGCAGCTTCTCCAGAACCAACCTCAGATGAACCTCATGTTCCTCCGGAGTCCTCGAGTACACCAAGATATCGTCGATAAAGATAATAACGAACTCATCCAAGTACTCCTGGAACACCCCGTTCATCAGCCTCATGAATGCCGCTGGCGCATTCGTCAACCCAAATGGCATCACCACGAACTCGTAGTGTCCATACCTCGTCCTGAAAGCCGTCTTCCTCACATCGGCCTCATCTATCGGAATCTGATGGTATCCCGAAGCCAAATCGATCTTGGAAAAACAAGTAGCCCCCCGCAACTGATCCAACAACTCATCAATCCGCGGCAGAGGATACCTGTTCTTCACTGTAACCCGGTTAAGGCCCCGGTAGTCGATGCATAACCGAAAACTACCATCCTTCTTCTTCACAAACAACACCGGCGCTCCCCACGGTGAACTACTCGGTCGGATGAAACCCTTACCCAGCAAATCATCCAACTGCTTCTTCAGCTCTGCCATCTCCGCTGGAGCCATGCGGTAAGGTGCCTTAGATATCGGAGTAGTCTCAGGTTCCAACTCAATCGTGAAAGGATCAGACCTAGACGGCGGCAATCCCTGCAACGACTGAAACACATCCTGGAAATCCCGGACAACCCGAATATCAACCAAAGCAACCTCCCCAACAGACTCTGGCATCACAATCGTCAGCAAGTACGCCTCACAGCCCTTATCAATCAACTGCGCGGCCTGAATCGCCGAAATCATCAAACTTCCGAAAGTCGGCCTGATGCCCTGATAAACCAACCTCCTCGACTCACGCTCAAACACCACTCGACCTCGATGACAATCCAAATGAACCTTGTAACGATCCAGCCAATCCATCCCCAAAATGACATCGTACAATTCCACTGGACTGATAACCAAATCTGCCGGCATGACCTCTCCTGCCACCAGAACATCTACTCCACAAGCACGCCCGAAAGTAGCCAAGGCCTTCCCTCCAGCCACTCAAACCACTCCCGGCTGCTCCCCGGAATCGCTCCGGATCCCACTGCACTCCGCACACTCTGGTGTAATGAAGCTATTCGAAGCTCCAGAATCGAACAAGACATGGGAATCACGCCCGCCTACTACTAAGGTCCCTACACCATTCATGTGTCACAGAGCCTAAAGTATTATCACAGATACAAGACTCCCAAAACAAGCAATTCACCACGTTAAAAATTGAAAATTCACCAAGTTAAGGTTTAAGTACCTGTGATCGGCCTGGCGCTAGGACCCCCCGTCTCCGCCAAAGTGAACACACGCGGAGCAGCAAGCTGCCTCAACGGCTGCACATACACTGCCGCCCCCTGCACCGGCTGCACCACTGCCACTGCCATCTGCAACTTGGGACACCTCACCCTAATGTGCCCCGTCTCTCCGCAATGGAAACACGCCTGTGTAGTCCGAACCTCTCTCCTCTTCGGACAAGCTGCCACCCGGTGCTCCGTGCTCCCACAGCCATAGCACCCCGTACCACTCTGACCCCTCTGGGCCCTCTGACCGGAACCCGAAGAGCCCTCCCACTTCCTCTTATGTCCCTGAGCCGGCTTACCGCCCCGGCTCGCACCTGCCTGCTGCTGATGCGGCCTCCTCTGCTGCTGCTGCTGCACCGGTGGACTAAGCGCTGCAGCCAGCTCTGTCCCCATATCAACCTCAATGGCTGCCGCAGTCTCAACCAACTCCGCCCTCGTGGCGTACTTACGAGCTCTGCGCAGCGTCCTCAGCACCGGTCGAAGTCCCTGCATGAACCTCCTGATCTGGGACTCCTCGCTCCCAAACTCTCTACCAGCATACACTAATAGCCGACCGAACTGCTCATCATAACCCCGAACCGAACTCACTCCCTGAGTCAGCGCCAAAAACTGCGCCTGTATCCGGTCCACCGCCTCCTGCGGAAAAATACATGGCGTCAAACTCTGCCAAGAAATCCGCCCAGGTCATCCCCGCCTGAGGCCTCCTGCTCGTCACACCTCTCCACCACAGATGTGCATCACCCTCCAAATAGTGAACCGCAAGGTCCACTCTGTATCCCTCGGGACACCTTAGCGCCTGGAAATTACGCTCCAGACGACTCCTCCACGCAGCGGCCTCCTCAGGCTTAGCACCGCCCGAGAAATACCCAGTAGTAATCCTATGCATCTGCTTCAAAATCCTCAGGTAGGAAGGAGCCTCCTCTGCAGCCGCCACACCTGGCTGCCCCCGGACCACTGCTGGCTGAACACCCGCCGCTAACGGCTCAACACCAGCCACCCCTGGCTGTACACCCGGAGCATACCCCTGAGCCGGTGCCCCACCTGGCAACCGCTCAAGAACCTGAAGCATCATCGCTTCCAAACGGTCTAACCGACCCTGAGCATCGCCCCCGCCAGGACCCCCACCTGGGCCCTGCACCACACTAGCTAACTCTGTACCACTCACTGGCTCTGGAGGTATCTGCGACTCTGCAACCTCCTCCTGCGTGGCCTCCTGAGTCCCACTCGACTCAACAGGATCAACCGCCGGTCCCCGACCACGGCCGCGACCACGCCCTTTAGCCCCACGGGCACCACGACCTCTGCCTCTAGCCATCTCTCACTGACTAATCACAGAAGACTAAGCATTAGAAACGGAAATCATAAAACGAAAACACATACCGTGGAATCATATTGAAGGCTCGGAGAAGATGATCCAGGACTCCAAACCCAAGCAACAATCAACTGACTAACTCACATAATCAATTAACACTATTCTACACAGTCAGCAATACATGCAGTTACTAAGTTCTCCCGCCCTAGAACCGTAAGAGCTCTGATACCAAATTGAAACAACCCGACCCGTTTTTTTTTTTTTTTTAACATTGGATTCGAATTAACATTCCCATAAATGCTAACTCTCAATAACCCAATCAACCAAATAATCAAACAGCGGAAAATAAGACAAATAACCCAATAAACCATTCAATAATTCCATCCATAACAATAATCAAAAACCAATATCAAATCCATGACACAATTCAATATCTAAACCAGTTCACTCTCCACACCAGAATCACTAACATCCTAGCGGTGCTAACAACCTACTTCACTCAATCGAGACACTAGATCATCTCCTCTTCCTTGCCCGATCCCACGATCACACTTTCTCTTTACCTGCAACACATGGCAAAAAGAGTTGCGTGAGTATTATCACAAATACTCAGCGAGACGGTCATCCCATCTACAGATTATATGATCAGGCATAAAAAGAATACAATACCAGGGTGAAACAAGCGGCACACACAAAACAAGCAAACAGAACAACAAACAGGCCAGCAGCCTCTGTGTCGATCGACACAGCCTCTAGGCGTCGATCGACACACGAATGTCTGCTGCGTCGATCGACACAATCCACGTGTGTCGATCGACACGGCACCTGCTGATCGAAGGATCGAGCCTATCCTCTCATGGCTCCGATCCAATCGACCCCAGTCGATCACCTGAAACATATCAACACATAGCACACCACATACATACAAAATAACAGCAATCAATCGCATCCTATTCAACCTACACCTGATAATCTATGGTCACGCACTCACCTTGACAACGGTTTGAACAAGGGAATCCGACGCGAACAAAGGAGAATATCTCACGACTCGCTTCACCAAATCGAAATCCGAGACCTGATCTGGAAACTAGACACCGAGATCTTTCCAACGGTGTATTGTGAGACTCCTAACTCCAAGCCGATCGTCGGGAAAACGTCTCCGAAAACTGCTACTCTGAACAAAAACTGCAGAAAACTGCACGAACTACCCAAGTTCCAAAGGCCATAACTCAGTGACTACTCGACCAAAAGACAAGCGGTTTCTTCACAAATCAAGAGCAAAGATCAGAGAACATACCCCCAAAGTCTCGATCCAAACCGACTTGATCTTCACCGCCGTTCGCCCACTCCAGAACTCGCCAGAAACACCCTCAAAAGCCCTCAAGGAAACCCTAGCTCTCTCTCAACTCTCTCTGACGGAAAAGTGGCTAAAAAGCCTAAGGACCACGTTTCCTTCTCTTATATACGAAGCCCTACAACCCCTAAAACCAAACCGCGACCAAACCGAACCAAAACCAACTCCCAATTCTCACTTCGAAACCGTGTCGGTCGACACTCACTCTGTGTCGATCGACACAGACCTTCCTGGTCGATACCAACACGCGAACAAACACCCGTGTCGATCGACACCACCTGTTGCGTCGATCGACACCCAACCAAAAATCCTATTTTTGGATCACGGGCGTTACAAATCAGTGCATGAGTATATGTCTATGAGTTTAAAAATTGCGAGAGGAAATCAGTGCATCTCTCTCTCAGAAGGATTGAAAGTAAAAAAAATTTAAATAGACTATGTGATTGACTTAATTTTAAACCAAAATTAAACTGTCCAAGTAATTTTGGCTACTTGGTCGGGGGTCTAGGCAACTAATTTTTAGAACAGTGACAAAAGTTAACACATACTTCACGGATTAAACGAAAATCTCACAGACATTTAACACATAGTTCGTAGTCTATGACTTAAATATCACGGAGAGGAAATCGGGCCATGCATATAAGTGAAGCATGTGTAAAAAAATCAGTCAATGCACGGATTAAACCATTTAAGTATATTTGTTTTAGTTGTGTTTATAGAATCTCTATTAGAATAAAAAGTAAACCGGAATTTGCTTTTATAAGTAAAAAAACATACCACTTCATCAACCAAAATGATCTCCAAAGTTTCACCATACGATGTTTGGAATTGCTTCCAAACATGGAGAATCTTAACACGAATCTTCCATGACGCCTTGAATGGCTTGACATCTCGAAGTTGAGTGATAGATGTTTGTAAAGCCATTGCAAAGAAAAAAAATGTATTTTCGGAGAGGTTTGAGAATGAGTAAAAGAGAAGAAACTCACGGTATTTATAATATGGGTGAAGGTATTTAATCGTGAGTTCTATTTGATAGAGGAAAATATCTCGTCAAATATTTTAGTTATACAAAAGGAATTAAAAATAACTATATTGTTAAGAGTGAATCAAGGAAAAGATTTAGGAAGAATCGATAGATCTCTTAAGAAGGTAAGATTCTTTAATTTCAATGATTTAAATTTTGATATTTGTAAATATAGTTATTTGATTAGTTACCTTCGATTTATTGTAATTGTATGATGAATAAAATAATACTAAAAATTGAAATATTATAGGAAGACTAAATTAACTATAAGATTTGATTAAGATTGTGAGTAAAGATATTTAGGTTAAGAATGAAAATTTTTGTGGTTAAGATATTATGAGTATAAATCTTTCTTTCATTTATGTTGACTTGATACCAAAGTTGTAGATTTCGGTATAAGGCAATAATATTTCTTTTACATATTATCTCCCCAAATTTCGGTGTAGAGAATATGGTTATAAGGCAACATCAAACAAATTTAATTAGATTTGGGGAGAGAATACGTAGATACTAAGAGCTAGATAAGGTAGTTACATAATTTGCATTCTTCTATAGTTTCACCATGTGAGGGTAATTCAATATGGGGAAAACAAATCATTAAAAGAATCAATGGAATACTTCAAATGGAATAAGTTAGGTAAACCGAGCAATCTAATTTCAAACTTAGACCACTAGCAACAAACGTCTGAAATCTTTGTCAATGGTAATGACCGTCGAGTTCATCGGAGAATGACTATTGCTTGGACTTTGAGTACGGAGGAGCCATTTTACGAATTAGGTAACTACCAAAGGATTAGAGAAAGACTTTTCTTGGTTTCTTGTGGTCTAAGTTTTTTCTTCAAATCGATCCGTAATTTGGAGATTCACCTCTTTTTATTATAAATTTTTCTATTTCTCTCTCTCCTCACACTTTCCCTTTTATCAAAATCAAATCTATGTTTCTTAAACTTTCTCTGAAAATGTAAGATGTTTCATAAGAGAGCACCAGATCTCTGTATATCTCTATGTGACAAAGAATCTCCGATTCCCTAATTGCAAGTAAATTATAAAAGGGGAACATAATAAAAGCCTCGAAACCAAATGAATCGTATCGTCATTGCAAGCTTCAAGAACAACTTTTTATTGTGGAGATTTCAATAAAGCTCTTAATCCAAATCAAAAGAAATCAATGCAAACTAATTGTTCAAAACCAAAAAACAACAGTAGGTAAAATCGAACTATCTTTTCATATCACTAATTTCGTCATCCCCCTTGTTGTTGAGATCGTAAATCATGGCATGGACTTCAGGCACATCTTTGTTCAACCAAACTTGCGTACAATTAAACACATTAGTGACTAACCAATCACCTACAGCCGATAATGACCAAGTAGAGTATTAGTAATAGATTCAAACTAATTGACATTGTAAAGAGAATAATTAAATTGGTTTATAAACTACTCACCTTGGTTGACAACAATTCTACCAAACCTAATGATGCATATGATCATGTCATCATCAGAATCTGTGAATTGCTGGTAGAAATCATGGGCATATTGCTTTGTTAAGCGACATGGTAAATTGCAGTTTCTGGAATCATAAACAAAGATTAGAATGTGCATAATGTCAAAAGCAGATATTAAAATTAAGTTTTGAAAACTTAGTTTCCATTGTCGAGCTCGAAGTTAATCTCATCCCATTTTTCGTCTGAGACGCTAGATTTGCACTCGACGATACTGTTGACTTTGACAACCCTTCCAATAATATCTGACAAAGACATAAGCATATGTTTTGTTAGAAGTAGAGTTAATTCTAGATGAATAAAATTATACTAAAAGAAACTGGTTAATAATCATACCCACACAATATTCTGGATGCATGGACCCTTGTTTTATCTTTTCAAAATCTGCAAATTTAAAAGAATCTCCGTCGCCTCTTGATGGCACGCATCTTGCATAAGTGGTTGACAACCACTCAATCTCAAATCGGTGAGTAGTAGGATGGAACAGGCCGTTTATCCATGCTAGTTGAAAATTATGAATAATCATCCATTTACCTTCGACCAACATATGATCCCAGCATTGAATGAATTCTTCAGGCATTGTGACTTGTATCCTGTCTCCCTAAATTAGTATCAAAATATCGAGAAATTAGTAGATTCAAACAACTTTTAAAAACCTATAAGTAAAGATGAATCTATACTCTGAAATCCAAAATCCGATCTAAAATATAATTAATAGAAACCTATAAGTAAAGATGAATCTATACTCTGAAATCCAAAATCCGATCTAAAATAAAATAAACACACAGACCAACTCTTCTTGCAGAATCCATACTTAGCAAATCGAGTAAAAAAAGTTTATTTCTAAATATATAGTACTGACATCATGCAAATCAAAACAAAGAAAACTATGCTTAAACCTATGATCACTTTGATCTATGTTTAATCATGTGCATATTGACAAGTTTCTGTGTTTTATCAGTTTATACAAAACCAACTAATATAAAGTAGAGACTATGATCACTTTCCAATCGGATGTAAAGCAATGAAATCTATGTTTATCAGTTTTATCAATTTAAGATAGCACTTATTCTACAGTTTAAGAGATATATGTCTCATAGTTATATCAGTTTGAAGTAAAAAGCAATGAGAACTAATCTTTTCATCAACCAGGATGAGATCAAGCATATTAGCTCCTCCTATCGATAGTTTGAATTTGCGGAGCAATTTGAGTCTAGTTCTCCACTCATTGACAAGGAGATTCAACATCGAAACTTTGTGCAATTTGTCCATGATATGTTTTTTGGTGGAGAAAAGGTTTATTGTCTAATTTTAGTTTGTGATGAAGAAGCAAATCGCGTGCCTTCTTATATAGATGATAAGAATATTTTTTTTTGTAAAAAAAATATTTAGAGAAGATCTTAACAATAAAAAAATAAGGAAAGATTCATTGAAATCAAAATATTTTCGAACTGACATTAAATTTTCTTTAAATTTTTACAATTTTCATTAAAGGTTACTTATTTTATAAGAGTAAATCTTTTATAGAAGATCTTAACAATAAAGAAATAAGGAAAGATTCATTAAAATTTAATTATTTTCAAACTAACATTTACTTTTTTTTTAATTTTTTTTTACAATTTTAGTGTTTTGATAGAAACTTGAAAGCGGGAATGAGTTTGTGAGTTATTCTTAACGATACATGTGATAGATTCAAAACATCGTATGGTTTTTAATATCAGCAATCCTCACTTATCATAAATCTCGGGTTATCATCTAGAAAAAGAGACTGTTATGGTTTGGTTCCACTTACCGCCATGGGAACTCGCTTGTGTCTATTACAGCTTGGTGAAGCTCATCGACATATTATAATGCTTCCCGGCATTCTTCTCGGTCATCATAAAACTCTTTCTTATCACCTTCAAGCTGATATTCTTCATGGCCTTTCCCTGCTACAACCTGCAAAAAACAGAGCAATGTCAAGCAAAGCTAAGCTTAGATTATTTTATGTTGAAGCTGAGAATGCTCTTAGAGGATTTAAATCCAAAAACTTTGGAAAGACACTTAGGAATAAAATTGAAGGGGTTTATACTGTCACCTTCTTCACCATACGCACTGATCGAGACAGTACCGCGATGACCTGAACTCACAAGGTTCGATCTGATATTCTCCAAAGCAAGACCAGCATTGAAATGATCTAGCGCCATTTGGTCTTTAGTCACACAAAACTTGTTGAAACAAAATACACTGCCTACGAAATGGAATCCACATAGGACTTTAGAATCGAGCTTTCAGTTAATAAACAATCATCCAAACAACATAAGAACATCAACACAAACAAAAAGGATAGGCAAAGACCCAACAAATACATATCGGATTCAATTGCTAGAACAAAGCTAAAGCATTCAACTTTTCCACAACTAACAATACCCACGAAAAAATCAAGCCAATAAAACATCATCAGAGCAAAATTAACTTAATTCCATGTACACACTAAACCTCATTAAACCATCTCCAATTCCTTCTCACAAAGTCAAGAACCTCTCATAAACCAGACCTTTGGTAGGTGACAAAGGAGAAACAGAGAAAGATTTGGAAGAAGACAAAAGGAAGTAAGTAGTGAGACAATCAAGCAATAGTCACAATCATCTACTTGATACTTCTTTCTCTTTATCAAACACCTCAAATTTTACTACATGTATTCTTTTAGGTCACGTGAGTTTTAGTTTATACAATATAAAAGTTCAAGAGACCAAATCAGCGTCTTTGAGAAAGACGATTACACACTAACCTTGAATACGTTTCTGCAAACACTTTCCTTCTCCGTCCATTCTATCTCCTCTTCCTCTCTTTCTCTCTCCTATCGATTTCTCCGTCGTCAACACCGTCTTCACCAACAACGCCGGAGCTCTGTAAATCCCTCCTCCCGCCGTGAAACAGAACTTCGCCGTAAACTCGAGTTCCACCTTTTTCCAATCAAATCAAAACCCAAAATTCATGATTCTCGAAGATCCATGATTCAAAATTCATCAAAACCCAAATTTCAGAGTTGAGATCGAGAGAGAGAAATATTGTGAGAGAGAGAAATCAAAGAATAAAACAATAGAGACCGAGAGGAACAACAACAACACAATAATACTTACATTATCACAAACAAAAAACCTAAACCATCAGATTGTAACAAATCGTTTCTCGTACCCCTAAAAGACCTTGACGGATTCCGATTCCCCGATTCAGAAGGATCGGCGAGAGCTTTTGCAATCGAGAGAGAAAATGAAAACCCTGAGAATCGTTTCAGAGAAAAAAGAGCATAAAATAGAGAAAAAAGAGAGGTCGAGACCTTTGGGAGGTGAACGGAAAAAAAAATATCTCAACGAAGAATAAGAAGAAGAACACGCGCATTTTTTTTTTCTCCTTTCAGATTTGTTTACACCGAAAATTACCAATGTGCCATTAATGAAACGAGTATTCTCACCGGGTCATCAATTAGATCTGCGTGTCTACCCGATTTCGGTCCAAAAAAATGTTTAAAATTATACAGATAATTACTGAAATTGTCACTGAAAAATTCTAAAATTATCCATTTCAATTGAATTTCTATAGTTTAAAACCAATGGCAATTTCAGTAATATTAGATAGGATTTTGGACATTTACTCTAAATGACTTCTCTTTTAATAGTATAGAGATTTAGATGGTGACATGTGTCAATATTAACAAAAACTTGAAAAATGAATATAAGAAATATATATTATAAACAAGGATTATGAAACACATACCAAAAAGGTAATACTTCTAAATTGTCATATTATAAAACACATTATTTCCATTTCAAATTATCTAAACTTTCAACCAAAACAAAATCTTTTATCAAATTGCCGAACAAAAAAATAGTTAAAGACAAAAAAAGATGTCATATTGCAAGTTTCATGTTGATAATATAGTAACGCGTATGAGACAATTTAGTATGAGATAAATATAGCAAATTGACGATTTAATAATAATATTAATTTTAAATATTTTTGTGGATCATAATTTATAATATAATTACATTACTCAAACTATTGGAGTTATCAATTCCAAAATCAAAAATATTTACCGCAATACATTTTTATATGAGCTTGACACGTAAACAAAATTATAACTCACAAGATCGCGATACGTATCTAATACTGATAAGATGATGACATGTGTTAACACTTAATATTAATTAAGAAAAATTAAAATTACTAATAATCCATACTAATTAAGAAAAAATAATTAAGATGAAATATGGAGAGGGCATGAGCTTAAAATAAAGAAATAATACATACCGAATAAAAAAATAATTTAAAATATATAAAAGATGAATAATAAACAAAAAAAGTATATAAATTGGGAAAAGTTAGAAATTTTATAGAAACCTCGATACATAACCATGCAAAAATACCACTTTTAGTGTGCACATTTGCAAAAATGCCACTTAGAGATGTCCATTATAAACCCTAAAAAATATTTTGACCCCTAAACAATGACATTAATTAAATAAAATTATCAATCATATATTTATGTGATGGTTCACAACATTATTTATAGGTTTTATGAGGTTACTAACATAAAATTTACTCTTTTCTGAACTAATTATATTGTATTTTAATTATTGTTTTGTTTCTATCACATAGTTCATAAATATTCATTAATAAGTAAAAAAAGATATTTTATTTAAATTCCAATTATATATATTTTTGGATCAACATGATATAGATTAGGACATGAGAATTATGATATAAATTGACTTCTACTAGTTAGGATCCAGATTTCAATGGTATTTCAAAATTCAGCAGGTACTGATTAAAATTTAAATATTAATCTCATTAATTTTTAATGTATTCACCCGCGTATTATAATCTTACCTATGTGTTGCATTCTCATCGCGCACATTCTCTTTTATATATAAGACTATATTACGACATATGTAATTGTTAATTTATCTTGTGAAATGTGTCAATATTAACAAAAATTTGAAAAATAAAAATTGGAAATATATATTCTAAACAAGGATTATTGAAGAAATAACAAAAAAAAAATTGTCATACCAAAAAAGGTAATACTTCTAAATTGTCATATTACAAATACATTATTTCATTGCAAAACTTTAAACAACAAAAAAAGTCTTTCATCAAATTGTCGAACAAAGATATAATCAAAGACAAAAGAGAAATTTTGAGAATTGCCACTTTTGAAGTGCCACTTTTCAAAAATGCCACCTTTTCAAATATTTGTAAAAATGACAATTCTTAAAAAATATATATTTATTATAAAATTTATGTTTGGGTTAACAATGTTGTATTAGAGTTTAGTTTTCATGGTTTAGGGTTTGCTAGGGGTCAAAATATTTTTTAGGATTTAGAATTTTAACTTTTAGGTTTTAAAAATGAGAAATTTTAAAAAATACCACTTTTCAAGTGCCACTTTTTAAGAAATACCACTTTTCAAATATGCCACATTTTCAAAATCTTTGTAAAAATACCACTTTTTCAAAATTATCATTTATGTGTCGTTTAACTATGTTGTATTAAGGTTTAGTTTTGAGGGTTGGTTCTAGGGGTCAAAACATTTTTTAGGTTTTATAGTTTTAAGATTTAGGCTTTAAAAATTAATAATTAGTGGCATTTTTGCAAATGGACACACCTAACTGGCATTCTTGCAATTGTACACACCAAAAGTGGCATTTTTGCAATTGTCGCTTTAAAATCTATAATTTGTGGCGTTTTTGCAAATGGATAACTCTATGTGATATTTTTGAAATATGGAGAGGACATGAGCATAAAAAAAAAGAAATAATACATACATAATAAAATAATCATTTAAATAAATAAAAGATGAATAATAAACCAAAAAAACGTATATAAATTGGAAAAAGATAGAAAAATTATGAAAACCTCAATTTAAAAGTTTAAGATATACATAACCATGCAAAAATAGAATAAAAACAAAAATCTGTAAGCATACCTATTTTATAAATATAGAGTTATAGAATATCACAAAGAAAATAGAAATCTTCGACCTATGACGCCATTAGTACTTTCCAGTGTTATTTTTAACACTGTTTTATTTATTATTATTCTATTACAAATTATGAAAATTGTCACATCGACGATTCTACAACGGATAAGCCGTCCGTCTTTATCCACGCCAGGCGATTTTATTTTAGCCCACGCTGAAGATCTTTTGTAAGTTTGTCTCCATTAATCTGCATCAATAATAAGAAATCGTATCATCCTCTGGGGTTCGAACCCTAGACCTCCTCGTGTAGAAGCATCAATGAACCCTTGATTAAACTGTAGGCAAAGGGGCTTCCACATACTTTCTAGTGTTAGAAACAAGAAAATTGTATATATTGAAAATTTATATAAGATAAAAAATTAATAATAAAATAAATATATAAACAAGAAAATTGTAAATACTGAAAATTATTGAGCATTAATGAATATACTTTCCTGGTGTATAAGCATTAATGAACCCTTAATCAAACTATTGGGCCAAAGGGGCTTCCACGTACTTTCTAGTGTCAGAAACAAGAAAATTGTATATATTGAAAATTTATAGAAGATAAAAATTAATAATAAATTAAATATAGAAACAAAAACCCATAAGCATACCTAATCTTATTATATAAAGGAGGATGCACACGATGAGAACGCGATACGTAAGCAAAATTCTTATTCACGAGATCATGACATGTGTAACTGTTAATTTAGATTGTCACATATGTTAATATTAACAAGTTTTTAAAAAAGAAAATAAGAAATATATTCTAAACAAGAATTATGGACTAATTAAGAAAAAAGGAAAAAAAACAGTTCGACTAAAATATGTAATATCTCCAATATTAACAAAAATATCAAAAAGGAAATAAGTAATATATTCTAAACAAGGATTATGGACTAGTTAAGAAAAAGAAAAAAAAAACCGTTTTACTAAAATATGTATTATTGGTAAATTTTCGTATTACAAAATACATTCTTTCCATTATAAATTATCTAAATAGTTAAAAACAAAATGAAATGTCATATTTATAAGTGTGATTTTGATTTTGATAAAATAATAACGTGTATGAGATAATTTTAGTATGAGATAAATATAATAAATTGACTATTTAATAAAATATAATAATAAAATAAATATTAAATGGCGAGTTGTAATTTAGAATCTAATTACATTTGTCAAATTTTAAAATCAAAAATATTTACCGCAATGCGTTTTTATATTTGCATGACACGTAGTAAAATTATAACTCATGAGATCGCGATATGTATCTAATATTGATCAGATGAAGAGTGTGTTAAAACTTAAAATTAATTAAGAAAAATAAAATTTAAAATATGAAGTAGTTGTCAAGTTACTAATCAAAAAATAAAAAAAAATAAAATTTCTAGTATTATAAATAATAATTCAGAAACAAAGTTTAAGATGAAATATGGACATGACATAAGCCATAAAGAAACAATCAATACATAGAGAATAAAATCTCAATTAAAATAAATAAAAAGACGAATGATAAAAAAATATATAAATTAGAAAAACAAAATATACATAACCATGCAAAAATAAAATAAAAATAAAATCTATAAGAATACTTATTTTATCAATATATAGTTACAAAATATCATGAAAATTTTTGACCTATCACGTCATTGGTACTCTTCAAGTGTATATACTGAAAACTACATAAGTTAAAAAACAGTAATATTATATTTACTATTAAGTTGACATTCAATTGTATAAAATTTGGCGAGTATAAATCTTTATAAAAATAAAACGATGACATTCAATTGAAAAAAATGTCACTTTTGGTGTGTACATTTGCAAGAATGCCATTTAGGGATGTCTATTTGCAAAAATACTATTAATTATGGATTTCTAAAGCCTAAATCTTAAAATTGTAAACCCTAAAAAATGGTTTGACCCCTAAACCTTTTAAACCCTCAAAACTAAACCCTAATATAACATAGTTAACCCAAACATAAATGATATAATGAATTTTTTTTTGAAAAAGTGGCATTTTTGCAAAGATTTTGAAAATGTGGCATTTATGAAAAGTGACATTTGAAAAGTGGTATTTTAAAAAACTTCTCTTAATAAAATACAATTATCAATCATGTACCTATGTGATGGTTCACAACATTATTTATTGTTTTTATGAGGTTACTAGCATAAATTTGGGACAATTTCAAAAATACCACTTTTGTTATGTATATTTGCAAGAATACCATTTAGAGATGTCTATTTGCAAAAATACCACTAATTATGAATTTTTGAAACTTAAATCTTAAAATTATAAATCCTAAAAAATGTTTTGACCCCTAAAACCCCTTAACCCTCAAAACTAAACCCTAATAGAACATAGTTAATCCAAATATAAATGATATAATGAAAAGATAATTTTGAAAAAGTAGTATTTTTGCAATGAGTTTGAAAAAGTGGCATTTTGGAAAAGTGGCACTTGAAAAGTGACATTTCTTAAAATTTTTCCATAAATTTTACTATTTTCTAATTTAACTATATAGTATTTTAGTTTTTTTTTTTATTTTCTATCACATAATCATAAATATTCATAATGGGTTAATATATATTTTCTCTAGTTTTAAGAATATAATTTAAATTCTGATAATATATATTTTTGAATTTGCATGATATATATTAGAACATGAGAATTATGATATAAATTGACTTATACTGGTTTTAAGATCCAAGTTAAATAGTATTTTTAATTTTAATGGGTTACTAATTAAAATTTAAATAATTATTTTATTAATTTTTATTGTATTTACCTATGTATCAACGCGGATTCTATTCTAGTATATATATATATATATAAGGCTTTACTTTCAAGGTGTTAAATTCGGTTCGAATTTGGTTTGGTATGGTTTTCTTTCATATTGTGATTCTAATTTGATTTTTGATCAAAAGACAAAAGTTTTTAGTCTAATATCGACGAACTTTGCCTCTTTTTTTTCCTCTATCTGTTTATTCTCTTAATGGGCCTAATATCTGAGATAAATGGAAGTAAGTTTGTACTCAACTCCTGTTTTTTTTTTGTTTTTCCCCTATTTCTTCTCTATCATGCATTCGTTTCTAAATCTTGAGAATTTTCAAATTACACTGAAGAAGCAATACTCTCAGCTTTCTAATAATGAGAAACGACCGTTGGAAACATTAAAGAGATAATTGTAACTCCCCCTCTCATCTTCCAATCTCTGTATTTTTTGTTTTTGTTTTGGTGAGTAAAATTTCATGTTTGATTCTTGTAGTTTACTTAACTGCTTGACGCAACGGAATTTTCACAAGTATGAGATTGTTCAGACAATAAAAGCATCTCCTTCCTCTTCTATTCTCAAGGTTCTGTTTTTTTGTACCCATATCTCAAATAGATTTTCTTAAAACTTTTTCTAATGGTTTGACTTTGATGACCCCCAATTGTTGCAGTCTCTAGTGTGTTGCATTTTTGATATGGCAATGGTGGACAATGCCTGTGTCTTATTCTCTCGTCTATGCGTTGAGATTTTTCACGCGCTTCGCCTTTTTCGGTCATCTGAAACTCTTCTGAGAGACACTTCTTGTCCAAATGCCGATTCGAGCTCGAAAACTCATCTCCACCACTTGTTTATGTTGAGGAATCAAATTGCTGTAAATTCGTTAATACCGTTCGGATTCTGGCTGAAGTGTTCAAGAATAAGATGGTCACTGACCCAACTCGGCAAAGCATAATTCAGGTTTTTCTCTTTATTAGATCTGCTAATTAAAAAAGCAAAGGTACCTACTTACATGTAAATTGTGGTGTAGGTGCTTATGATTCCTATCTTCCCACCTGAGAGGAATACCGTTGCAATGAATCTTTTTCTATCCTCCATTGGGAAACTCGCTGAAAGTTTCAAGCAACAGCTAGTGCATAGCTCGCAGGTAAAACCACCAACCATTGATCCAAACAAATGATGTTTTAGTTTGGTGTGAGTATATCATCTCTCTAGCCCTAGCTTGATATACAGGCTACACAAATCGAGAGCAAAAACAATGAAGAAGTCAGGCTTAGGAAAGAAGCAGTGGATCCACTTGCTAGAAAAAATGAAGAGCTAGAGATGTTGAAACGGCAACTTGAGTCTTACAAGGAAGAGCAAGGTAAATTGCAATTCCAAACTCAAGCTTTGGAGCAAAATCACCAAGAGGGGTTGCGTCTAAGGAAAGAAACAGAATATGCCCTTGCTATAGAACGGGAGAGGATAGAGCAGGTAAAGCTTCTACTCCAAAATCTTGGTGATGGAGTTGATAGTGTGTGTTTGATGAATGAGGAGCTCGAGAGCAAGTACAAGGGAGAGGTCATTCTCAGGAAAGAATCAGAAATTGCGCTGGAGAGAAAACGGAAAGAGTTGGAAGAGATGAAGCAACTACTTGAAACCTACAAAATAGAACAAGAGAACATGACTTCACAGGTCAGAACTTTGCAGGACAAGCACAATTCTATGAGAGAAGAGAGGGACATTGCTCTCAAATCAGTGCAAGAGCTCACAATGAAGCAATCGAAAAAGCGTGAACTTCCATCATCGTTTTACTGCCCTATCACACAGGCAAGTCGATATCTTTTACAGGAAGATAACTTGCATCACACTCAATCTCTTAGACTAGTAATAATATGTTTAGTTTTTGGTTTATACATTCGCAGAAGGTCATGAAAGAGCCACACGTTACAGCCGATCGATATACGTACGAAGCAGAAGCTATCAGGACATGGTTTAGCAGAGGTCACGATACGTCGCCCATGACAAATCTCAAGCTTCCTCACGGCAACCTTGTCCCTAACCGAGCTCTCCGGTCTGCGATTCAGGAGTTGGTTTGATTCTTCTCGATTTTCGACCCGGTTTAGTCTTAGTTGATTGATTTAGGGCCTATAATAATAATGTCCTTATAACCTTGCATAATTTCATGAAAACCTTTAATGTAACTAGGTTTTATACCCACGTCGTGGGTTTGTTTTAACGATGAATTTAATATATATATATATATTTGGACTTGCTAAATATGAAATTAGTTAGACGTTGACATATATATATATAAAAAAAGTATAATTGTAAAAAAGTGAAGCAATAGAGAGTTAAATAATTAATTTAACATAAATAGTAATCTGTATCATAATGCAAATTATAATTGTTAGAATTTCGTCAAAACAACTTGGTTCTTTTAGTTTCTTGATTAGTATTCTTAAATAATATAAGTGTGATGGATGGATATTGACTATTCTTTCTATCACTTTTCCTCGCTTTCGTTTAGTCTACACTTTATTGTCGTTGTTCTAGGTAAATTCTTTTATAAGTGAAACTAATATAACATGTTTATAGATAAGAGCTTGAGTGGGTGTACATACCATAAATTCAATATTTTGTACAACATCGTTGTCGAAGAAAATTTGAATGACGTGGAAGAAAGACTTAACATATCTATAATAATTCATATTAATATTGGTGGTAGACGTGTATGAGTAAATTGCAGAGACGAAAAAGTAATTATAGGTTTGAGATCACGAACCGTCTTTAATTTTCCTTAATCTTTTATTTTCCATCTTCAACCGAGGATTGCGGCTAACGCGTATCAAGTTAATTTAATCCGGGGAGCTGGAAAAATTCATTCCCGCTTTGCTTTCCTTAATTTGAAAACTCAAAATATCTTGCACAGCACAGTTCCCAAGATAGTGCAATTTTCGAGAGCCTATAAATTATACTCCCTCTATATTATTTTAAATGATTTTTAAGGTTTCTACACACAAATTAAGAAACTATATAATTTTCTATTTTTCAACATAAAACCACCAATTCCAATACAATTTAACCAATAGAAAACTAATTTGCAGAATTTAAAGAGTCAAAAACAACAAAAACATAATTAAATTTACTTTGAAAACTTAAAATATTATATAATTTGAGACAAAAAAATCTCTCTAAAAAATCATTTAATATGATACGGAGGGAGTAGGACAAAGACAACTCTCCATCTACCCCCACGACTTTGCTTTTCACGTTTTTGTGTATTTGTCATGGATTTTGCGTAGTTGAAATCGAATTTATAGGTTTCTTTCCCTCTTTTTCGTGTTCATGCTCGGTTTTGTGGATCTACATCATGATTTTGCTTTGATTTTGTTTGATGTTCTTGGTTGTTCTTGAGAGTTTTTGAGTGTTCTTCATGCCTTTTGGCTAGTGAGTTTGTGTTTATTTGTTCTTAAAAGAAAAACAAATCACTTTCCCTAGATCTGTTTGGCTTGTTTTTGGATTGCTTGTTGTGTTTGTGCTATCGTCCACCTCACACCTTGCTTGAATTGATTACTTGAACTCGTAAGTTCACTCGCATCCTGTCATCTTGGCATCTCGACAACGCGAACCTCGCACCTTGGAGCCGAAACTTCTCAAGTCAACGCGATATCTCGTTAACAAGGGAGTCTACGAAGTAACTTCTCGACGGATCGTCTTTCCTCATGGAGAGCTTCGGACCTTTCCCCTTAAGCCATATGGAGACCAAGGACTTGACCGCTCTTCGTGCCCGCTGTGGAATACTGGCGAAGATTGAGCTTGTTCTCCCCGTGGTCGGTGAATCCCCCGAACTCGTTAAGCCCGGGTTTTATTGCGGCTACGAGGTTTACTTCAAGGAATGTGGGCTTTGTTTTCCAATTCCCAATATTCTCACTCATTTGATGAGCGAACTTGGTGTAGCGCTTCCTCAATTGTGTCCAAACATCATTCGGGAAGTCGTAGGCTTACAAACCTTAGCCGAAGAGCACGGGTTGCCACTTGACATTCCCACCTTAGCTCGCATATACATGATTCACAAGAGTTCCGGACGCAAAGAAAACTTCTATATCACGGTGAAGGAGGAGCGTCGTGTTTTATGTGACCGTCCTCCTAAGGACGAAAAATGGCAAAAGCGATTCTTTTTCTTTTTCGTGAACAAGTTTTCCTTTGGGAACCTTACTTCTCTAGTCAAAACTGCTTGGTCATCTCGTATTGGTACAACTAGGATCACGATTTTTTTCCTTTATATTGTTTTGGAATGCTAACTTCTCGTTGTTTTCTATATTTTTTGCAACACCTTTTCCGAAGGTTCCGGATACACTCGAGGTCGATATCTTTCTAGACTTTTTACGTCTTGGCCTTCATTCACTCGTTCCCGAATTTCCAAAGCCACAGCGCGGCTTCGAGCTCATGGTTCGTATAATCCCAATTGTAAAGGTTAGCCGAAGGCATTACCTAAGAATTTTTTTAACTCGTTCATATCTCTATTGCGTGATGCCAGCTTACCTTTTTTTTATTATGTTGCGTTATAGTTAGGACAACTAGACGTCTCTCCTCTGCTGTACATGCTTGCTACTTATTATATTTCTTTCGTTTTGAGTTTGTATTGGTGAATTCATATTTTCTTGTGATCTTCCCCTTTTATTGGAAAAAGCATCCCCGTGATTGTTTTGATCGTCACTAATTAACTCTCGCTTCAAACTTTCTATGTCAAGTCCCGCGTTTGTTAGTTCTCCTGATGCGAATTTCGCGGCAAGAAATTTCTTTCATTTAAAGCAATCTTGTGTGGCATGTCTTTCGCACATGTGGATCTCGCAAAACGTGTTCTCATCTTGGCCCACGGTTCGTGGTCATTTTTTGTCAGAATCGCGAGTTAAGGCATATGCGTGGTGTCCGTACCATGGTTTCGAGAGTCCTTGTTGTCTCTCCTTTCGAACTTTTTTGGATTTGCGGATGTCTCCTGAACCAATTTATGGGTTTTAAAATTTTTATATAGAACAACCTTTTATTCTCTGCGTCGATCCAGTTTGTGGAACGAGGGAGGGCATCTTCTATTGTTTCCGCTTTATTGATCGTCAGATCAAAACGAAGTTTCGAATCGTGCCACAGACCATTCTTCGAAGCTTGCAATGCGGTGGGGTCATCGACCCCGGCTATTCTAGCCTTCACTTTTTTAAAACGCTCAATGAAACTGCGCAAATGTTTGTTTGCTCCTTGTGACAGATTCCATAGATCGACAGTGGACGTTCCTTTATTCATGAAGATCGAATAGTGCTCAAGGAATGCTGTTGATAGATGATTGAAATTGTCAATGGACCCTTTTTCTATCCGTGAGAACGACTCCAAGGCAGAACCCTCGACGTTTTCTACGAATAGTAGCCAAAAGCCAATATCTTTTTCGTCTTCATGGAAATGAGCACGAGCTGCCGCAATGCGAAATGCAGTCATAAAAGCCTTTGGATCCGAGTTTCCTTCATATGTTGGGTGCCTTAATTTTCCTATATCCCGGATCCGTGCATTGCAATTCTTGAAGTAAACAGAGTTCTTCTGTTTCTTCAATAACTCGAACTATCTCTGGAGCTGCGCTAGCCACTCTATGAACCTTGGAGGTCACAGCTAGGAGCTTTGCGTTGGTTCTCTCAAGGTCATTTCGCAAGCTCTCATACTCGGATCCACCTTGGCCAACTGGAATTCCTCCAGATAAAGTATGCCGTCTGCCTGAACTCGGAGTGTGAAGATCGTGAGCCTGATCGCTTTCTGACCCACTACGAATCTGGTTGTGCTGACCATTCCTTCCTTGAATCTCGGGAGGAGGAGGAAGGTCTCGTGGGGTGACCTTCCCCGATTCATCCCTCTGAGTCATCACGCCGAATATAACACCCGTTCCCCGATCACTTTGAGCCCTAGGTCTCGCGCCCTAACTTACAACACAATAAATACACATGCACACCCTGAAAAGGGGAAAAAGAGGGGGGAGCAATTCCGGTAAGAATTACTCAGTGAGGGAGATCGCATCTGCCCACATGACCCATATTAAACAATATTATAATTTAATAAACAAATATACTAAGCCTAGAAATAGTCATACAACACCCAACCTCTAACTATCATAACATCATCATAACACACATCACAACACATATCAACATGACTCGGTAATATATTCATAACGTTTGACACTTGACACTTGACACACTTAGGCTGGTCGTCACCTCGAAAGGTCGTACGCCACCTTGGGTTCGTTAGCCGGTTTACGGGTTTAGCGGGATCGCCATGTCCTCGCCCTCAGTCCGACACTACACACCTCACACATCATATACCACATATACAACATAACATAACATTACTATCATTCTTTACCATATTACTTCACAACATAATCTCATTTTATCATTTCATTCAACACATCAATCACTATCCCTAGATCAAGCATACATGCTTGCATAACATGAATCCACAAATCCCAACCCTCACTTTAGAAATTACGTCCAAAAACTGAGTTTGGAAGAAAAACGGTTGAAACGTTACTCCTGGCGGACTGAAATAAAAAAAAAATAGCGATTCCAATCTGCGTCTACGTTTTAGGCCAAGTTAGGGTTTTTGGGTTTTGACAGAATAAACATTACTTGTCTAGAAAGCAACACCAATAACTCTCTGGTTTTATAACGGATCTGGAAACGGAGACTTGTTCTGGAAATCTTGCAACAACACCTTTCCAGTGAAATCAAAACCGTGATCAGAACTCTCCGAGTCGACGGGAAATATCTTCCAAAAATAGCTCTTCGAAACTGGAAAACAGATAATTTTAAGACAGTTTTTCTGAAGCAAAAACAGTAATGCATGGTCAACTTCAAATACGATTTGTGGACTCGTCTTACCTCGGAATCGAGATCTGAAAGGTGTCCCAGAAACTAGAAAACGAGGCCTATCCAACGAGACCTAAATATCATCATAATTCCTTCCGATCGTACCGGAAACGTCCCCGTAAAACATCACGACGAAGCTATTCTCCTTCTTCTTCCTCCTCCTTTCCTTCATCTTTCACCGGTGGTTTCGTTCCCACCGATCCGATCTGCTCCTTCCTTGATCACGCTGCCACCATCACAGCCGAAGCTCACCTCCAGCTCTCGTCTCCGTTCGTCATCTCGACAACACTTTCCTCATGTTCTCTCCTTGATCTCACGAGATCTCCCTATCTTTCTTCTCCTCTTCTCCTTCTTCTCCACTCACGATCTCTCTGTTTCTCTCTCTTTCTCTTGCTGTTTTCTTCTTTTCTTTCACCAACAAAACAAAAAGGCTAGGGTTTCTCTTAAAATTATAGGTTGACTTAATTTGGGTTTATTGGCTTTACTCTTTCAACAACAAAACCCAATAACATTTATTGCTTATGTCATAACTAACCCATTAAGCTTACAACTGAAGTTAGGTTTTCAATAAAAAAAATTTGGGATAGGGCTGTGACAATTCTTCCCTACTTGGATAGGATTCGTCCACGAATCCAAAACGTGAGCCAACCCAGCTCAAGTCCTTGCAGAGCTAGGAGAAATTCCTATATTCTGACTCTCTTTCATGTCACATTATCCCCAAAAATTTTTCTATTTCGATTTAGCATTTATGTCGTTCTTTAAATTCTTCTTTCCTCCTGCGATATCTCTTTACCCCACTTCTATGCAATACCAATATAGAACCAAACAACTCACGAGGTCAGACCAAACTATTGGCTAAGGTTCCATCTCATTAGCCATTGAATTGGTTGATCTATTTTCTCCTACTTTATCTTACATTTCCTCTTTAAACGTCCTCTTCGTTTATAATGTAGTGAAAAATTGCAATACCTTATTTTCCTATCGTCTTTGCAACCATAATTACTTGAGCTTTTTAAACAAAACTGATTTACAAAGTAGACTTCGGTTAGCGTTAGACCATTGCAAAAGAGGTTCCCTGCAAGACTTGTCGCTTATCCATTTTACTCTGACATTCATGGCAAAAAAAGTCATTCTTAATCCTCAAATCTGTACACAGTCGTCAACCTTTTCTCACCTAACCAAAATGAATCATATCGCTTACTAATGTCCGAACTTTATCATCTCTTTAGTTGGAACGTTCTCGTGGGTTGACGCATTCCCATTTTTACTAACCAAGACCTTTCTCCTTGCATCCTTTCGCTCTTAGGACGTCCGTTGGTCAAAAAAAAATATCCATAACACAGCATACACAAATCATGGAGCTTGCACCAAGTTCTCGAACACGTTTGAAATCAATATCGCATTACCAAGTAACCAAAGGCTTAACTCCACTCTAGCTTCTCTTTTGACACAATCTCCTATGATAAGTCCATAAGATTCCCGCTAATTCCAGCTCATTTCGAGTTCGTTTATCCAACTAACCAATACAACTCATCGCACTTGATCCCCCAGTAAAACTGCACTTAACATACCTAGAAGGACGTGAATAATTACCAAACCAACCATCTGTTCGAGAATCTGAACGTTGATTCTGAATTCAATACTTCCATTAACTGATTCACAAAATTACAGCGTAATCTGTCCACTTATGATTCTCCAAATGAACCATTGTAGTTATGCCCTGAAACTGTTTCTGAACCAACTTGCAATGCAAATTTCGGTTTGCACATAACTTCAATTGGCAATCTTTCAAATCCAATTGCTTCCTTGCATCAAGATCTTTCCACAGACATCTTAAACACAATCTAGCTCTCTCTCTTATTCGCTGGGAAATGGACACGCAAAACCCCTACTCGCTTTTGTTGAATTTATGGATTTTGGATAAAGTAAACTCTGCTGATTCTTGTGCAATAAGCAAACATCATCACACGCAAATTATGAACCCAATGGTAAAGATGATCAAAACTTCTATGACATATCAGACATGCCCTCTCCTCAAAGCAACGATCTTTATGACCATAAGTTCTCTGATGTGAACGGAATCGTCCTCCAAAAACCTCATCTTGAAACTGGAAATAGATCACTATAATTGAAAAAATTCTGGTTCAGAAAAGAGACTTTTGCCCAACTTCGAGATTGCTTTTCCAGCGGATCTTACCTCTAATTTAAGATTGGAGAACTATTCTAGAAGCTTCACAACGAAATCTTTCCAACAACATCTAGATAGTACTCTAGTTCCGTTGGATTTAGCCGGAAACCTTCCGCAAAATCAACTGGTCACAGACTCGCTATGCACATATTAGTCCTAATAAAACATTCATAACTTTTCTTCCATAACTCCGAATGACAAAATTCTTTCAAATATCATAACATCATCATCACACACATCACAACACATATCAACATGACTCGGTAATATATTCATAACGTTTGACACTTGACACACTTAGGCTGGCCGTCACCTCGAAAGGTCGTATGCCACCTTGGGCTCGTCAGCCGGTTTACGGGCTTTAGCGGGATCGCCATGTCCTCGCCCTCAGTCCGACACTACACACCTCACACATCATATACCACATATACAACATAACATAACATTACTATCATTCTTTACCATATTACTTCACAACATAATCTCATTTTATCATTTCATTCAACACATCAATCACTATCCCTAGATCAAGCATACATGCTTGCATAACATGAATCCACAAATCCCAACCCTCACTTTAGAAATTACGTCCAAAAACTGAGTTTGGAAGAAAAACGGTTGAAACGTTACTCCTGGCGGACTGAAATAAAAAAAAAATAGCGATTCCAATCTGCGTCTGCATTTTAGGCCAAGTTAGGGTTTTTGGGTTTTGACAGAATAAACATTACTTGTCCAGAAAGCAACACCAATAACTCTCTGGTTTTATAACGGATCTAGAAACGGAGACTTGTTCTGGAAACCTTGAAACAACACCTTTCCAGTGAAATCAAAACCGTGATCAGAAACTCTCTGAGTCGACGGGAAATGTCTTCCAAAAACAGCTTTTCGAAACTCGAAAACAGATAATTTTAAGACAGTTTTTCTGAAGCATAAATAGTAACGCAGGGTCAACTTCAAATACGATTTGTGGACTCGTCTTACCTCATAATCGAGATCTGAAAGGTGTCCCATAAACTATAAAACGAGGCCTATCCAACGAGACCTAAATCTCATCATAATTCCTTCCGATCGTACCGGAAACGTCCCCGAAAAACATCATGACGAAGCTGTTCTTCCTTTTTCTTCCTCCTCATTTCCTTCCTCTTTCACCGGTGGTTCCGTTCCCACCGATCCTATCTGCTCCTTCCTTGATCACGCTGCAACCATCACAGCCGGAGCTCACCTCCAGCTCTCGTCTCCGTTCGTCATCTCGACAACACTTTCCTCACGTTCTCTCCTTGATCTCACGAGATCTCCCTATCTTTCTTCTCCTCTTCTCCTTCTTCTCCACTCAGGATCTCTCTGTTTCTCTCTCTTTCTCTTGTCGTTTTCTTCTTTTCTTTCACCAACAAAACAAAAAGGCTAGGGTTTCTCTTAAAATTATAGGTTGACTTAATTTGGGTTTATTGGCTTTACTCTTTCAACAACGAAACCCAATAAAATTTATTTCTTATGTCATAACTAACCCATCAAGCTTACAACTGAAGTTAGGTTTTCAATAGGAAATTTTGGGATAGAGTTGTGACACCGATGTTCCTCCTCTTCCACCTCCGAATCCCCCCGTCGTTGTTGCGCCGGTTGTTGCTCCTCCCGTCTTTCGACGTGGCTTATCTACATGGTTGGAGATATACACAAATGAGCAGCTTGATGCTGTCTATACCAAGATTAACTTATTGCTTTTCAATGTGGTTACTCTTATGGTTATTTATGGAGTTCGCATCACGAAGAAAAAGAAAGTCAAATGGCTTGAAGCGTGCACCATCATCCCGTTTGCAATCTTTTAAGTCTACGGAATAGTCATCGATGCTTTTTGTTGAGCTTTGGATCCAGGCCTTCGAACCTTCGGTGAATTCGCCATAACAGGATGTTGATGTGTTGTCTGGTATATCTAGGTTGCTTAGTGAACATCAGTGGCTATATGGGTTAAAGGTCGCGATAGGATTTTGCGTCATGGTGGGACTTCCTTTGAAGTTGACAATCAGTAAACTACGTGGACCTCCACATGGTTTGGCCTAGTTTTAATTAGAAACAAAAATCTATAAGCATACCTAATCTTATATATAAAATAGAATGCACGCAATGAGAATGCGACACGTAGGTAAAATTATAATTCAACAGATTATGTAATTGTTAATTTAGATTATGACATGTGTCAATATGTAATTGTGATATAAATTAGGACATAAGAATTATTATATAAATTGACTTATACTGATTTTAGGATCTAGGTTTAAATAATATTTTGAATTCAGCAGATACTAATTCAAATTTAAATATTTATTTCATTAATTTTTAATATATTTATCCGCGTATTAAAGCGGGTCCTAATCTAGTTTGAAACAAAAGTTATGGTATGTAAGTTATGTATAATAAGTTAGGATCTGGTAAAAGAATTAGAAATTATTGATATAAATATTTAATTTAGTTAGTGATATGTTTAATTATTGAAATATTTTAAGATACTATCTAAATATAAATTAGATATCAATCTTATATTAATTTTCTATCCTAATCCATATCATGCGGATCCAAAAATATATAAAATCAGAATTCACTAATATTTTTGGGCTCTGAATGGTGATAGTACGGTGCAAGACGGTCTGGAAAAATGATACATATGCATATATAAGTATTTTTGTTCGATACACATATATAAATAGGGATTGTTGTTATTGTTTATTGTGGGATGGGACAGTGCGGAACGTCGTCATTTGAAGTCTTAATAACAAATAAAAAACATATTCTTATCCGTTACGAATATTTATTAATTATGTGATAAAATAATAAAAATAATTCAGTTAAATCATAAAAGAGTAAATTTCATGTTCATAACTTCATAAGAAAACTATAAAAATATTTATAAATAATGTTATCAAATATCATATAGGTACATGATTGATAATTGTGTACCATTGATGTCAATCATTTATTTTTCATAAAGATATATACTTGTCAAACTTAATACATTCTTGAATCTTAATAGTATATAAAGTATTATTATTTTTTAACTTATATAAATTCCATTTTCATATAATTTTTTTTTAACAATGGATCAATGCCATTATGGGTTGAAAAATTTTGTATATTTTTTTGAACAATGGAAAGTATCAATGCCATTATGAGTTATGAAGAGCCTGATTGGTAAGGATTGTGACTATATGTTGTGACTGTATAGAAAAAAACTGTAAGAAATGTTGCTATTAGTTTTAATTTTATAATTTTTTATGAAAATGTAAATTATGCAAAATTTGTATCCGGTTATGATATAAAAAAGATCCACACAAATAAATATTTTATTATTGTGGTCAACACTAATTTAGTACAAAACTATTTTTTTTTTTTAAAGTAATGACCACAAAACTGATTAATTAATTTTTAATAAATATACTAATAAAATGGATCTTAAAAGAAAGAGAAAAAAAGTTAATAATTAATTAACTAAAATTTTGTTTTGATAAATTGTACATAAATTGATATATGAATTTTAGTTATCTTTCGGAGAAGAAAAAAGAAAAAAGAAGAATAAAAGAAAATTTATTTGTACATTCCAATTCAGTGATAAAACTACGGTAAAAATTATCTAATATATTATATATTGTTCTGCTTTGTGTATATGATATATTTGTGTCATTATGTGATATTGTTGTATATAGAAAACGAGAGCACGTAATAGTGAGAACCGAAGCAAACTAAAGCAGAACAATAACTTTAGCAAGAAAAGCTTACGATATTGTGAGTTTAGTTATAATAACTCGTCTTTTGGTATCATTCCTTGGATCTGTATGAAATTGATGTATTCGAGGAGTTATGTTAACTATGTACACATTTTTTTAGCTAGAAGAGACGGGCATAGAACCGAGTCGGGGTGAGCTTTTTATTGCATCACGCACAAGACCAGATGGAAGTTTTGTTTACAATGAAGCAAAAATTTGTGCGGTTAGATCTTTGTTTCTCCTTAAACTATTTTGACATATTATCTGTCTAAATCTTCTTACATGGTAATCATTAAAATTGTAGGATAAACTTACACAGGTCATGAATCAAAATATTCAGAACGAAGCATTTGAACAAGTATTATTTGGTCCCGAACATTCTGGAAGAGTTCGATGTGTAGGACAAGGCCGGACTATTGATCAAGTGAATAAACATATTTGTACAGAAAAAGGGGTGTGTCCTTATACACCAAATCAGATTAATGGTTAAAATAAACAAAGGAGACAAGAGGATCAGATTATGGACCAAGCTTTATTATAATGGAGGAGACATCTGATTATGGGCACCAAGCTTTATTATAATGGAGGAGACATCTGATTATGGATACCAACCTTTAAAACGGCTATATGCAGCGTTCTCTATCCCTATATAAACGTTGTAATCTCTGATTTGTGAAATAATAAGATGTGAACTTAATCTTCTCTCAATCTTGTTCACTCTCTTCAATACTCTAATCTTCAATCTTTATTCTCTATTTCCGCTAATAAATCTTACATGGTATCAGAACGTGATCCTCACTAAGCTCTATTACTCTTCATAATCTCTAATCGATTCTCCATTCTCTAATCGATTCTATAGTTTCCGGTTTCTTTGTATTCGATTCAATCTCTTTTCTTTCTCTCCAATCTGTCTCATCTCCACCTTAAAAGCTTAAAGCTTCAATCTGGTTTTGGTTTCTGGTTTCTACAATCTGTTTGTCAGAAAACCTTCAATCTTTAGTATTCTCGTGTTCATTTAATCAAAGGGAGAAGCTTTATCATGGAAAACTCAAAGGTTGTGTTGATTCCAGTTGTTCTCAAAGGGGAAAACTACATGCTTTGGTCAAGAACCACAAAGACAGCTTTGTGTGGTCGTGGTCTTTGGGGACATATTGATGGCTCCCAAACGTTTGAAGAAGACTCAAGTAGTGATGAGGAAGAGGAGACCAACCAGAAGGAATTCGAAGTTGAGAAGGCTAAGTGGTTCCAAGAAGATCAAACTGTTCTTGCCCTTCTCCAAAACTCCCTTGAAGCTCCCATTCCTGAAGCCTATTCCTATTGTGAAACTGCTGCTGAGCTATGGGAAACTCTAAAAAATGTGTATGGTAACACATCCAATCTGACCCGAGTGTTTGAGGTAAGAAGGTCATCAACGAGCTAAGCCAAGAGAACTTGGAGTTCACTAAGCACTTTGAGAAGTTTCGGTCACTTTGGGCTGAACTTGAGATGTTTAGGCCAAACTCCATTAATTCAAACACCATCAATAAAAGGAGAGAACAAGACAAGGTCTTTGGTCTTCTACTCACCTTGAATCCGGCTTTCAACAACCTCATCAAGCATATCTTAAGGGCAAACAAGTTACCAAGTCTCGACGAAGTATGTTCTCAAATCCAACAAGGATCGCTTGGCTTGTTTGGCGGTAAGGGGGAGCTTCCAACAACCAATAAGGGTGTGTACAAGCTTGAAGAAAGGAAGCCCAAGGTGTGCGAGCATTACAAGAGGAAGGGACACACCAAGGACCAGTGTTGGATCCTCCACCCACATGTAACATCCCTGAACCGCGGTAAGATCACGGAGACCAGGCCATGGTCGAGAATGGGGGCAAGATTACTCAAAGAATCTTAAGGGAACTCGTTCCATGGTCCGTTGCACGACTAAGATAGTTTTAGGGAGACTTAGTCGGATTTAAGGAAAAAGTGAGTTGCGGTGAGCTGGAAGACTGAACTGGGTCAGCTGGGCCAGTTGCCAGGAAGCTCATCTCAGCTGGAAAGAGTGATCAACAGTTGAGGTAGCTGACTGGTGGTTACGACGGTTATGGGCAGTTGAGCAATTATGGCCGAACGGGTGCCTTTGGGCAACTTGCGACCATTTGGTAAACGCCTATAAAAGAGGGCCTTTGGGTTGGTTTTAGGCATCACGATTAGAAGGGAAAATTCCCAAGAAACACTAAGGAAGAACTTGAAAGAGAGAAACATCGAGAGGATCGAGAAGGGAGAATCTAGCGGAGACTAAGGATCGACGTGCTTGATCGGGAGAGATCTCACCGGGAGATCTAGTCGCTGGGAATAGGAGATGCAGTAAAGCACCCCTTCGGTAAGCGTGTAGCTAAGGTGGGTGCAGATCCTTGGCTTGATGCTCGGAGTCGAGACCACCGGTGATTCGGTGAAGTTGGCTCGGGCTAGGGCTCTCTTAGGACAGACTCGGGGATAACCTTAGATCTTAGTGAGTTCGGGCTTAGGCTTGAGGATGATCCGCGGTCAGGCGAGTCACTAGGGGATCTTAACGGATTCGGTGACTCAGCTCGAACCAGAGGCGGTGAACCAAGCCTTGGATTCTACTAAGTCATTAGACCGCATGATATAGGTATTTCGGCATTTGCATGGATCCGATCGCTTAGTGAACGATGGGTTACTTATGTTCCTTTGGTTTCAGGAAATGATGGTGATCGTGAGAAGGATCGTACTTAGGCGCGTGAAGACTCGTGGTTGGGATCGTTGTAATAGCATAATGCAAACTGATCAATGTATTCGAATCTTATGATATTATCTAATAAAGATACCGTTATTGCTTGATTCTATCTAATTGTCGCATTATATATGAAAGAATCATAGAATGAACCTCGAAAATGAACTGTTTAAGGAATCGGCCCTAAAACGAACTAAGTGGCTCGGAATCACTTAGTGATTCGAGCGGGAACGGCCGTCGCGGACTTAGTGTCCGAGTCGGGGTCTTCCACACATCTTAAGCCTAACAATCTCAATGCTCCTAGGAATCCGAGAGCCAACATCACTTATGCCAAGGATGAACAAGGTCAAGCCGGTTCATCAAGAAAAGGAGAAGAAATGGCATATGGATAATATGTAAGGAAATCGGACTTAGAGGCAATCATCAAATCCATTGCCTCACCAAAAGAATCCGGTAAAACCTTATTTACCCATAAACCGAATAGTTTTTTCATTGTTGATTCGGGTGCTTCACACCATATGATTAGTAATCCAATCTTACTCAACAGTATTGAACCGGCTAGGGGTAATGTGATGATAGCAAATGGTGATAGAGTACCCATACATGGAACTGGAAATTTAAGATTATTTGATAAAGATTCTAAAACACTTTACATGCCTGAATTCACATCTAATCTATTATCGGTTAAAAGGGCTACTAAGGACCTTAACTGTTATGCTATATTTGGGCCTAATGACGTTTATTTTCAAGATATTGAGACTGGTAGAGTGATTGGAGAATGTGGTACTAAAGGTGAACTCTATGTTATAGGAGATACTTCACCGAATTCTCCAAAATATTTTACTTTCAATTCGTGTTTAGACGTTTCCTCAAATAAAATGTGGCATGCTACACTAGTACACCCTCATTATCGTGCACTTAAGCTTATGTTACCAAATGTTTCTTTTGATCACTCTAGTTGTGAGGCTTGTATTCTTGGTAAACATTGCAAATCTGTTTTTCCTAAATCATCTACACTTTACTATAATTGTTTTGATTTGGTTCAGTCGGATGTTTGGACATCACCTTGCCTATCTAGAGATAATAAGTATTTCGTAATATTCATAGATGAGAAATCGAAATACACATGGGTTACTCTTCTTCCATCTAAAGATCGGGTGTTTGATGCATTTCTTAACTTCTAAATTACATTGTTAACCATTTCAATGCCAAAATTAAAGTGTTTAGAACAGATAATGGAGGAGAATACACAAGCCATCGGTTCAAAGAACATCTTTCAAAACATGGCATAGTACACCAAACGAGCTGTCCATACACTCCACAACAAAATGGGGTAGCCGAGAGGAAGAATCGGCACCTAATGGAAGTATCAAGATCGATGATGTTCCATACCAACGTCCCCAAGAGATTTTGGGGTGATGCGGTTATGATGGCATGCTACCTTATCAACCGGACACCAACTCAAGTCTTAGAGGACATCTCACCATTCGAGGTACTTAACAAAACTAAGCCATCACTTGGACATCTAAGAGTTTTTGGGTGTCGTTGTTTTGTATTAGGGCCCGGAGACCTAAGGAACAAGCTGGATGCAAGAAGCACCAAGTGTATGTTCCTCAGATACTCAACAACACAAAATGGGTATAAATGCTATGCTCTCATCAACAACCGGACATATGTCTCTCGTGATGTGAAGTTCCTTGAAGATCACGGTTATTATGAGAAGAAGGATTAGGAAAGCTTGAAAGACCTAACCTCATCATCCGACCGGACAACAAGTCTACAAATCCTATTGGACCATCTCGGAAACTCCCCATCACCAAGGGCATCCACCAATCATGCACCAATCCCACCGACCAATGTGCATCCCTCGGAGGCAACCTCACCAAATGAACAAGTACTGGAAAGGACTTCACCAAGTGCACTAGGGCATAGACAACACCAAGACCATCCGATACTAGAAGAAGAAGAATCGGTTTCATTGCCCGAAGGTGTCAAGAAGGAGAATCAATTCCATTGGCCAAAGATGCTCAAGAACAGAGTCAACTACCTCTTCGAAGAAGTAAAAGTCTCAAAAGTGATCCCTCTACTTTGAAAGAGAAGAGAGTCTATTTCAATTGCCAAGCCGTGGCTCATACGATTCAAGCCGTGTGTTCTCTTGCCTTTTTTGCCTATGAGTATCAAGCGTTTCTTGGAATGATTAAGAAAGATTGTATTCCACAGTCCTATGAGGAAGCAACGGAAATCAAGGAATGGAAGGATGCGGTAGATGATGAAGTGGGAGCTATGATTCGTACTCATACTTGGGATGAAGCTGATCTTCCTCCTAGGATGAAGGCGGTTAGCTCCAAATAGGTGTTTACCATTAAACACTTGAGTAATGGAGACATAGAACGCTACAAGGCCCGTCTAGTTGCCCGCGGATTCACTCAAACTTATGGAGAAGACTACATGACTCCACCTCTCGGTCTTGAAAACGCAATTGCACCCGGGATGGTCATTAGGCTACGGAAAGCCATCTATGGTCTTAAACAATATCCCCGGGCATGGTAAAACAAGTTGAGCTCCACACTTAAGGAAAGAGGCTTCAAAAAGTCAGAATCAGATCATACCCTTTTTACTCTTCATGGACCACAAGGTATCATTGTGGTTCTCATCTATGTTGATGACTTAATCATCACCGGAGACAACAAGGAAGGTATCCGAGACACTAAATCTTTTCTTAAAACTGTTTTTGATTTTCTTAAAACTGTGTTTGATATTAAAGATCTTGGAGAGCTTAAGTACTTCCTTGGGATTGAGATTTGCCTACTTCCGGAAGGCCTCTTTCTTTCGCAAAGAAAGTACACCCTTAATTTGTTGAATGAGACAAGGACATTAAAAGCTTAAGTCACCGCTTGAAGATGGCTACAAGGTTAATCGAAAGGGGGAGGAAGGAGATTAACCGTATGAAGATGTTGCAAGGTATCAGAGATTTGTTGGAAAATTGATATACCTAACACTCACAAGACCGGATCTATGCTTTGCAGTGAATCAAGTGAGTCAACATATGAAAGCTCCTACGGCATACCATTGGAGCATGGTGGAACGGATCCTTAGATACCTAAAAGAAAGTGTTGACCAAGGTATTTGGATGGGAAAGAACAACAACACCAAGATTATGAGATATTGTGACGCGAATTGGGCTGGAGATAGAATTGATAAGAAGTCTACAACCGGCTATTGCACTTTCATCGGAGGCAACTTGGTGACATGGAAGACCAAGAACCAAAAAGTTGTGTCATGTTCAAGTGCGAAAGCCGAGTATAGGGCGATGAAGAAGCTCACCAACGAGCTTACATGGCTCAAAGGACTTCCCAAATGTTTAGGCATCGTACAAGTCACACCGACCAGTATGCATTGTGATAACCAAGTGGTAATTCACATTGCAACCAACTCGGTATTTCATGAAAGGACCAAACACATCGAGGTTGATTGTCACAAGGTTCGTGAGAAGATCGAGCAAGGAGTAACCCTTCCATGCTTTACAAGAAGTGAAGACCAATTGGCGAATATCTTCACTAAGGCCATAAGTCTCAAAGTTTGCAATCATATATATGGCAAGTTTGGACTTGTGAACCTTACACGCCCTTGATCTCAAGTCTTCTATCCGTGGACATCACACTCTTTTTCCCTTTGCATAGTTTTGTCCTATGAGGCTTTCTATGCTAAGGTTTTTAATGAGGTGATGCTTCACGGATTTCCAAGTTTAGCCATGGTTCCCATATAGCTAAACTTGAGAGGGAGTTTTGATCAAGTGAATAAACATTTTCGTACAGAAGAAGGGGTGTGTCCTTACACACCAAATCATATTAATGGTTAAAATAAACAAAGGAGATAAGAGGAGACATCAGATTATGGACCAATCTTTATTAGAATGGAGGAGACATCCGATTATGGGCACCAAGCTTTATTATAATGGAGGAGACATCTGATTATGGACATCAACCTTTAAAACGGCTATATGCAGCGTTTTCTATCGCTATATAAACGTTGTAATCTCTGATTTATGAAATAATAAGACGTGAACCTAATCTTCTCTCAATCTTGTTCACTCTCTTCAATACTCTAATCTTCAATCTTTATTCTCTATTTCTGCTAATAAATCTTACACCGACACCATCCAAATACTTTCAGAGATTGGAATCGCAAACACAAAGTACTGCTGAGATTGTTAAGATTAAGTGTTGTTGGAGTGGGTTTTCACCCGCTCAACATTAACGTTCAAAGTCAGACAACTGAAAAAGTGACCCTTCGGACTCTCAGCAAACAAGGCGGAATAGCACCTGAGTCTTCCCGCGAAGCAAAGCGAGTGATCATGAAATAAGCCTAGGCGAAGCAGGAAGCGCCGGGACAAGGCAGGAGACCACGTCCTCGGGTCGACAGAGGATCCGATCACGTCCTCGGATCCTCGACGGTCCGACCGCGTCCTCGGATCCAGCAGGCCAATAACATGAAGGCGACCCGATGACACAAAGACAATCCAAAGCCCGGTCCAGATGCGAAGCCCACTTCGATGCAACCGACCTTGGCAAAGAAGGAATCCGCGAAGACTTAGGAGGCTTGGCCACCTTAGAGACAGTATATATGCTTGATGTAAAAGCCCTTACAAAAGGCATTGGGAATCTTGTTCACAAAATTTTACAGAGCAATAACAAAAAACTTTTTCATACCTTGGTGATCTTAGCTAACCCTATAAATCTCTACCTCTTCACGAAACCCTAACAAATCTAATTGTGCTAGTTTCGACTCCCCCACAATTTGGTGCCGTCTAAGGGGAACCAGAGAATTTCTGACACAACAAACTAAGTTCCTACAAAGATTTAAGAAGATGTCTAGGAACAACAGCGGAAGCAGCGAAGGATCCTCGTCTCACAGGAACGACGAGGAGAATGAGAACTCCGTGGAAAACCCTGCACCTAACGCCGCTAACAACCCAGCGGACATAACGGAGATAAAGCAGATGCTCGAGACGCTCGTCAAGGGAGCACAGGAGCAACAGAAGTTCAATGAAGCAACTACGACTGAGCTGCGGTCGCTCTCACGTAAGCGCAAGAGGTCCCAGATCAACCCACATCGCCTCTTCAACACGCCTTGGACCGGTCAGAGAGAGCGGCCCAACACGTTGCCACCTCGGACCGCTCGCACGGATCCGGAAGGCTTGCCTCCACCGCCGCTGCGTCGGGACATCGATAGAACCCCCGAACGTGCTATGGAGGTATCGGACAACGATCAACCTCCTCATCGAAGACGTGTCCGAATGGACGCTGCTGACAGAGCTACGGCTGATGGAGAAGGAGCTCCCACCATAGCAGAACCTTAGAAGAGGGAGCATGAGCGCAGGGCTCCACAAAGTTCCCGCGACGAAGAGGTCGCTGCGCTAAAAGCACAGTTGGACCAGGTTATCTCTGACCTGAGGACTACTAAGCTACAGATGTACCGGAGCACGGGGAAGGCTCCTGGGGTTGCTTACGTGCTGGAGAAGGCACGAAACACACCCTTCGCTGAAAACATCTCGGGGGCTAAAATCTCTGATCCCGGAAGGGTCAAGCTTCCGAGCTACGAAGGAACCTCAGACCCTGCTGATCATCTAATGGAGTTCGAGGTAGCCCTAGGGAGGGCAAACTTCAAAGAAGCCGAGAAGGACATCGGCTACTGCAAGTTGTTCGTGGAAAGCCTCAAAAGGCCTGCCCTCCAGTGGTTCTACAAACTAGAGAAGAATTCGATTCACAACTTCCACCAACTTTCTGAGATGTTTGTCCAACATTACAACATCTTTGCTGAACAAAAAATTTATGATGCAGAGCTGTGGACCAACAAGCAGGGTGAGAATGAGAGCCTGCGGTCTTTTCATGACAAGGTTTAAGCACACTCTCACAAAGGTAGACGGAATCAGCAACACGTCTGCACTGGAGGCATTGAGAGGAGCACTTCGATGCCCGTCTCCATTCTGGCAAGAACTCACCATCAACCCTCCAACGGCAATTCAAGATGCTCTTCACCGTGCAGCTGATTTTGCTCGAAGCGAAGAAGAAGTTCGAGCCAAGAGAGGCGGAAAGGCTAAGCAGACGAGTGAACCTACTCAGGTTCCAACCCCTGCTGCGCCAAAGAGAGGCAGTCCCGCCTTCATCCAGTTCGAAGGAGGAGCAGCTGGAGCTCATAACTACCAGGTCGAGTCACCAGGTTACGGCCGAGGTCGAGGCCGCGGTCGTGGACGCGGCAGAGGAAGCTTTACATGGGTTAGAGACCCAAAGGAGTACGACGAGAAGTTGTACTATGAGTTCCACAAAGCAGCTGGGCATTCGACTGCGAAGTGCCGCGAGTTGGGACGACAACTGATAGCTAAATTAACAAGTGGCACTCTTAAAAGCGACATCAACCTGACTGACTTCGAGCCGGAAGAAAAGGCTCAGGACACGACTGAAACTCAAGCGGAGAACCCTAGGCGTCAACGCCGTAATGACAACTCAGAGAACGAGAACCCGCAAGACACCATCTACATGATCATGGGAGGACCGCAATACTGTGCTGACAATGTTCCTGCGATCGAAGCCTACCAGAGACGCGCCGAAGTCTGCGCCAACATCTTCACGCCCGCAAAGCCAACTCTTTCCAGCGATCCTGTTACCTTCGACGAGCACGACGCCGAGGGTCTTGACCAGCCACATAATGATCCTTTGGTGATCAACCTGACTGTCTTCGATTTCAACGTTGCTCCCGTCCTCATTGATACTGGAAGCTCGGTAGACGTCATCTATAAAAACACATTGCAGCGAAAGAAGATCGACCTGTCAACAATCAAGGGACAGCCTAAGCCCATAACAGGCTTCTCTGGAGAAATAACCATGACGATGGGAACGATTCACCTGCCTGTACAAGCTGGCAACGTCAAGAAGATGATCGACTTCACAGTATCTGATCATCCCGCAATCTACAACATAATTATGGGAACACCCTGGCTCAATCAGATGCGAGCTGTGCCTTCAACATACCACATGTGCCTTAAATTTCTGACGAATCTAGGCATGAAAACAATATGGGGAAATCAGAAAGATTCTCGTATATGTTTCATGGCTGAGCACAAGCGGCGCAGCCTCCCAAGCAGGGATGACAATGCTACATCTCAAGGACAGCAAAAGAGAGCAAGGACAAGCCCCCAACATGTTAAGGACCTGTCTGATCTCTTATAGCAATTTCAAATTACGGATGGCCGCGTAGAAGAAGAGCGACCCACCTGCGAACCTATAGTATCTGTGTATATTGACGAAGAGCACCTCGAACGGTGTGTGGAAATCGGAGCTGCCCTTGATGAAGAGCTCAGAACGAAACTAGTGGCGTTTCTCCAGAAGAACATCAACACCTTTGCTTGGGCCACTGAAGACATGCCCGGGATAGACATCAACATTGCCAGCCATGAACTTAACGTTGATCCGACATTCAAACCAGTGAAGCAGAAGAGAAGGAAGTTGGGTTCTGAACGGGCGAAGGTTGTTAATGACGAGGTCGAAAGACTTCTACGAGTTGGGTCTATAACAGAGGTCAAGTATCCCGACTGGCTCGCCAATCCAGTCGTGCTGAAAAAGAAGAATGGAAGGTGGCGCGTCTGCGTCGACTTCATAGACCTTAACAAAGCCTGCCCAAAGGACAGCTTCCCTCTACCTCATATTGACCGCCTAGTGGAAGCAACAGCGGGTAACAAGCTTTTGAGCTTCATGGATGCCTTCTCCGGCTACAACCAGATTCTGATGCACCCGGAGGACCGAGAGAAGACAGCATTCATCACAGACCGTGGTATTTACTGCTACAAGGTAATGCCCTTCGGTCTGAAGAACGCCGGTGCAACGTACCAAAGGCTGGTGAACAAGATGTACCAGCACCAGCTTGGGAAGACTATGGAGGTCTACATAGATGACATGCTCGTAAAGTCACTTGAAGAGGAGGACCACATCTCCCACCTGGAAGAGTGCTTCAACCAGCCGAACCTCCATAACATGAAGCTAAACCCAGCAAAGTGTAGATTTGCTGTGACTTTTGGCGAGTTCCTTGGGCATTGAAGCTAACCCGAAGCAGATCGACGCATTGATCCAGATGGCTTCACCAAGGAATAAATGAGAAGTACAGAGATTAACCAGAAGAGTGGCTGCACTCAATCGGTTCATCTCGCGTTCAACTGATAAGTGTCTTCCCTTTTACAATACTTTGCGAGGAAACAAACAGTTCGAATGGACAGAGAAGTGTGAAGACGCCTTCAAGCATCTTAAGGAGTACCTGGCAATGCCACCCATCCTTGGCAAACCAGTAACGGGAGAACCTCTCTTCCTCTACATTGCTGTTTCGGAAACAGCAGTCAGCGATGTCCTTGTATGTGAGGAAAAGGGCGAACAGAGGCCCATCTTCTATGTGAACAAGACGCTCACAGATGCTGAGACAAGATACCCCCAGCTAGAGAAGCTAGCACTGTCCGTCCTCATGGCATCAAGAAAGCTAAGGCCTTACTTCCAATCTCATTCTATTATCATCCTTAGTACTTTCCTGCTACGTTCAGATTTACATAGCCCAAGTCAATCAGGCAGGATGGCCAAGTGGGCTGTGGAACTTAGTGAGTACGATATAGAATACAAGGGACGAATGTGCAATAAGTCTCAGGTGCTAGCAGACTTCCTCATCGAACACCCAGAAGACAAAGAGTCTAAGGAGGTGCAGCCCGAGATTTGGCAGCTATATGTGGATGGGTCATCCTCAAAGAATGGCTCTGGAATTGGAATACGCTTAGTATCGCCAACTGGAGAGATCCTTGAGCAATCATTTCGACTTGGATTCAAGGCTTCGAACAATGAAGCGGAGTATGAAGCCATTGTCGCCGGCATGCGGCTCACTAAAGGCCTTCGGATTTCACACATTCATGCGTTTTGTGATTCTCAACTGGTAACTAGTCAATACAGCGGTGAGTATGCGGCAAAGGACGACCGCATGGAGGCTTATCTAAAGATTGTAAAGGACCTTGCCTCCACATTCCAAGAGTTCACTCTTACAAGGATCCCCAGAGGTGAGAACATGGACGCCGACGCATTGGCAAACCTTGCATCCGCCTCCGCAACACCAGCAGATCCGGCTTTGAAGCGGGTCATTCTGGTTGAGTTCGTTGAATTCCCCAGCATTCAACAAGACGCGACATTAGCTATCTTAACACGCTCTCAAGCAGCAAAACAAGCAAGTGCCTTTGCTGAGGCAACCAACAAAGACATTGAGATGGCAGAAGCTACCGAAGTTCCAGACGTAGACATTCCCAACGATGACATCCTCGGCAATGATACCGCTGCAGCTAGCAGCTCTCATCAACCCGAGGCAGCCCCAATGGAGGAAGATGCTGCAGAACCTGAGTATGGTTGCGACAAGTTATGGATGGGCGAGATACGTGAATACATTGCTGATGGGAAGCTTCCGAGTAGCAAGTGGGCAGCCCGCAAGCTACAGAAACAAGCTGCTCGTTACGTCCTACTCGATGGCAACATCTTCAGATGGGGATTCTCCGGCCCTCTCCTCACTTGTATGGAAGGAAAGGAAGCAAGACAGATAATGGAAGAAGTTCATGGCAGATCTTGCGGTAATCATTCAGGAGGCAAAGCATTGGCAATCAAGATCAAGCGACATGGCCACTTCTGGCCTACTATTGTAGGCGATTGCACAAAGTTTTCAGCTAAGTGTGAAAAGTATCAGCGACACGCTCCAAACATTCATCAGCCAACTGAGATGCTCTCTTCAGTCACTTCGCCTTACCCTTTCATGAGATGGACCATGGATATCGTCAGGCCGTTGCACCCCTCAAAGCAGAAACGCTTCTTACTAGTCCTAACAGACTATTTTTTTCAAAATGGGTGGAAGCTGAAGCTTATGCAAGCATCAAAGACGTTCAAGTGGAGAGCTTTGTCTGGAGAAACATCATATGTCGTCATAGAGTTCCATATGAGATTGTTACAGACAATGGTTCACAGTTCATATCCACCCGGTTCGAGACCTTCTGTTCAAAATGGAATATCCGACTTAGCAAGTCTACGCCTCCCTACCATCAAGGCAATGGTCAAGCAGAAGCAATCAACAAGACAATTCTGGATGGCCTTAAGAATCGCTTAGAGGCAAAAAAGGGTCGCTGGGCCGACGAGCTTGAATGAGTCTTATGGTCCCACCGCACCACTCCCCGCCGAGCAACAGGCGAGACTCCTTTCGCCCTTGTCTATGGAACCGAATGCGTTATCCCATCGGAGATCTGTTCTCCCGGAGTGCGTCGTCGTCTCTTACCTGGCAACGAAGCAATCAACCAATCAATGCTCCTCGATGAGTTAGACTTCATCAATGAACGGCGTGATCAAGCCCTCGTCAGGATCGCTAACTATCAAAACGCAGCCTCAAGGTACTACAACTCCAAAGTCAGAGAACGACGATTCTGCGAAGGCGACTTAGTCCTGCGTGAAGTGTTCCCGAACACCGCAGAGCCGAACGCAGGCAAGCTTGGAGCCAACTGGGAAGGTCCATACAAGATCACAACCATCATCCGTCCCGGCGTCTACGAACTCGCCACCATGACTGGCACTCCAATCCTCCATTATTGGAACGCTAAGCACTTGAAGAAGTACTATGACTAGTCTTCTCTCATAACGAACTACGGGGCGACTTGATCCCTGCAAAGGGTACGTAGGCAGCTTGTCTCCAGACAAGTTCATTTGCCCCCCATCAATAGGGGGGGATTCCGCGTTACACAAGCCTCGTTTCCCGGACGAGCTCACTTGCTATCCTCCTCCTTAATGGGGAGAGTGAGTGGTTTCTCTAAGCCTTGTCTCCGGATGAGCCCCAGTGATCTCCTCCCCCTTCAGGGGGGGAGTCCGTAATTTCAACAGCCTCATCTACGGAGGAGCTCACTTTACCTCTTCCATCTTCAGGGGGGGAGTGGGGTACCCGTACTCCACTCTTTGGCAACATCATCACTAGAAATGTCAAACACTTAAACAAGTTTCGGCATAGGAACAGCTATGTCCTTCATGGGCTACTCAAAACTTCAATCTAGTAAAGTCGTTCCGCACTCATTGCTGCTGGCCACAGTGGTGATGCAGGAATACGAACGCAATGACATCCAGCATCGGATCCAAAGCGCGCTATATAAGTATTAATGTTCAGTATTGGGGCGGATGAACCCAACTGATCATTCAAAAACCCAACAAGCATCGTTGGTAAAAAGCAGCTGCCAATGATTGTTTGGTTTGTACACTGAACAATCATTCAGAAAACCCAGGATCGCGCTGGTAAAATTTAAGGTGTACTCGTTCTCGGACAGACGTGTCTAGAGAACGGCACCAGTCTGCAAAAGCCCAACAGCAGCGTTGGCAATACATTTTCCAAATACAGCATGAAGCACTCCTAAGTGTAGAGGAGAGCCTTCAGCGAGTATGCTACTCCAAAACCCTCAAAAGTTCATCATAAGACAGAACAAACTAGGCTCAGCAAAGGGTATGAGAAACAAAAGCTGTAATCATAGTTATCCTGCATTTGTCACAATGCAAGGATCCAAAATGATAACAGGGATACGAACTATCCAATGCTGTCAAGTCATCATATCCGATAAAGTCATAAAAAGACTAATAATAAACTAAGTCATAAGCAAAGAGAGATGATCAGCCATCAAGCCTCATCATCTTCATCGACCTCGTCGCCGTCATCATCCTCTGGGATCTCTAAAGCTCGCCTCACGCCAGAGACAAGCTCACCAAACACATCACGAGCATCGTAAATCAGGACCTGCCTCTCAAGTAAGTCCTGCTCCGCGGCATCCAAGGTTGGTCCGTCAGGCCTGCGGAGACGCCCGATGAACTCCAGGTTCGCATCAACTTCAGCAAGATCCAGCATGTTGGTCTTCGCCGTCCCCTCAATCTCCACGAGCAACCTAGTAACCTCTCTAGCTCGTCCGGCGAAGCCACGAGCTGGTTCATCTTTGGTCTCGATAACGGCCTCTTCAACCCTAGCATCTCGGAGGTGGTCAACAGCCCTCAGCTGACTCTTCAGCAGAGCAATCTCCCCCTTATCCTTAGCATGCCTCGAAGACGCCTTCGCCAGTTTGCTACTCCATTCTTCGTCTTTCTTCTTCACAGAAGCAGCGTCAGCCTCAAGAACCTGATTCCTCTCAGCAAGATCGTTCAGCTCCGACTGCAGGGCGACGTTGGCCCTCCTGACTTCACTAAGCTCCCTGTCTCGGGAGCGAACGTCCTCATCAAAACCGGAAGCCAACTGGTCTAGGAGAGCGGAAAGCTGCTTACGGAGAAAGAAGAAGGGTAAGACGTCAAATTAAAAGAAGTTAAGCAAGAAAAGGCATGAGGAGAGAAGGAAAACAAACCTCAGAAGCCTTGGTCTTTGCTGACGCGAAAGCCTTCCGCGAATCGACCCGCCGACTGGCGACGAAAGGGCACCACGGGCTGAAGAACCAGCGATCAGAGAAGATGAAGCTGCGATGCCCTGGCTCGCCAACAAACCAGCCACGACTGCATGAGAGGAACCGTCTTCTGTCGCTTCGGAAGAGTTCCATCGAGACCACTTCTCTCTTTGCTCTCTGAAAGAAGAGCCCTCTTCCGCGGTAGCTCATGTCGGCTCTCGAGCTCGTCGGGAGTAAGGTCAAGAGCGTGCGAATGCTAAACCGGTGCAGCCGGAGTCTTCGGCGCCGTGTTTGACGGAGCCCGTTTTCGCGAGGACATCTTCACCGGCGCCGTAGCACTTGCCACCGCCGCCTTCGCCTGCTCCGCTTGCTGGTGAGCCGAGAGCCTAGGCGCACCCCGTCCGAGAACCTTCCCTGTGGATGGCTGCTGCGACACTCCGGCCAATAGCCAGAAACGCTTGCTTCACTCCAAAAGCAACAATCTGAAAGTCAGTATATGAAACAAGAATACGCTAAGAAATATGTTTCTAGGTAAAGAATTACCTCTCTTCTCCCAGCTCGTCCTAACAAGGGAGATGCAATCTGCCTCAACAGTGTTCTCCGAAACCTCGACGAAGAAGAACCGGTCCTCGAAATGGTCGTCTTTACTCGGGAACCCGTCGATGAGTGTACGGCCCTGAACAGGGGAAACAAGGTACCTAAGCTCCTCCGTACGACCACGGGGCCGGAAATCCAGCAGGCAGGACAGCTGCTCGGTGCTGATCTCCACATTGCACTTCCTGCTCAGCACATAGGTACCAATGATATGCCTCAATCCCCTGGGGTTGATCTGAGCAAGGGAGATGTCATTCGCCTCTAAGAAACGAAGGAGGAAGCCGGGCACCGGAAACCACAGCAGGCATTGCTCAAAGAAATTCTCATACAAGGTGAAGTACCCCGGAGGCGGAGCATCAGCTCGCTGAGTAGAGTCAGGGAGAACCAGCGTAATCTCATCCAAAATCTCACACCTCTCTCGGAGAAGATGTAACGACTCCGCATCCGAAAGGGTAGATCCCGGAGGGTCCAGACGCTTCTTTTTCTTCTTCTTAGCCACCACAGGCTGGTCAACCTCAGCAAGAGAGTCGTCATCACCGACCTCAGCGTCAGAAGGAAGTGACCTAAATGTGGAGGAAAAATCTGATGACAGAACGGCGTCGGCCTCACCAGCTGGAAGCCGCGTGTCCTCATCAGTGAAAGGAAAAGAGAGTCTAACACCCCCACCTCTATCCATAGGGTCCTCATCACCGCTAAATCTCCTCTCCAACTCAATGTCTGCCAAGTCGTCAAAAACGTCATCGCCGCTATCGTCGGGTCCGCCAAGACAACGCCGTGATACAGTAAGCTTGCTGCGGTGACGAGTCCCCTCGTCAATGCTCTCATGATGCGTCGTCGCACCCTTCGTTGCCGTTGGAGATGCCGAACTTGCCAACAGATCCACTTGCGAAGGACGCTGCGAGAACGCGGTCGGATCCACCGGCGAAAGAGGTCGCGAGCACGTCCTCGGCTCCACTGGCGAAGACGTGGTCGTATCGTGGAGTGAAGACGTGGTCGGATCGACCCGAGCCGAAGGGTCACCAAAATCCTCGAGTTGGACCTCCTTGACCGAACCAAATGCTTGTTCATCCATAATCAAAAATTCACCTACACACAAGTCAACAAAAAAGATCAAAAGTCAAGAATTTTCATCTTCCATCAAGAACAACACTTAGAGTGCCCATCTCTAATCAACAAAAAGCAAAATCAATCTCAAACATGAACATCAAACCCCCCTCCATCAACACTTCAATACCTAGAAGCTAAGAATCAAAGGATTCCTACTAGCAAATCCATAGCTAACACTAGCAATCATACAAAGCTAAGGATAATTGGCTATGGGAATTCTAGATCTAAGAGAGGGAGTTTTGCTAAAAAAAGCCATGGAAGTTTTGGAGGATTGAGATGCTTACCAAAGAGAAGTAAAAAAGGAGATAGGGTTGAATGAAGAAGGCGGCGGTGCTCGGTGCTCGCGTTTTCGATGGCGGGCTCGCATCCGGAGAGGGTGATCGGTGGCGGCGGAAGTTTGGAAGAGAAAAAGGGATAAAAATAAAACCTAGAAGGGGAATGAAAAAGAAAAAGAAAAAAAAAAAACTTATCTCTTCAAAGCAAGGGGAATCTTTCTAGCGGGTCCCGAACCAATTACTTGCTTCCTCCAGAAATCATTTCTCATCGCCAAAGACGTTATTCACGTCGGCACGGAGTCTTAAAACCTCCATAGGAAACACGAAGTCTTAAAACCTTCCAAACAAAAAAAAAAAAATCCTTTTTCTGCAGTAATGCAGTAGCTTCAGCAAACGAAACAGAGAGTCTTAAAACCTCGAGCATGGAATTACCCTCTACGGCTGTAAGAGAGGTTAGGCTAACACCTTGACTTTGAACGGTAACGCTGATATCCCGTACATCTTTAATTCGGAACTATTATCTCTAACACTACCAAGCTGGAGGGCTAACTGTTGGGGTGGGTTTTCACCCGCTCAACATTAACGTTCAAAGTCAGACAACTGAAAAGGTGACCCTCCGGACTCTCAGCAAACAAGGCGGAATAGCACCTGAGTCTTCCCGCGAAGCAAAGCGAGTGATCATGAAATAAGCCTAGGCGAATCAGGAAGCGCCGGGACAAGGCGAGAGACCACGTCCTCGGGTCGACAGAGGATCCGATCACGTCCTCGGATCCTCGACGGTCCGACTGCGTCCTCGGATCCAGCAGCCCAATGTGGGGGTCGGATTCCAGCACGGTAAGATCAAACCGGGAAAACGACCAAGTATGAAACAGATGAGAATCGACTGCTCGGCCTGGTTATCCAATACCCGACGAGGTGGCTGACCGGATAAGTCAGCGACATGACAATGCCATCGGAGCGGCGAAGCTGTGGTGTTAAGCCCATCAAGTCTGGAAATATCACTTGGAGGAAAAGACAAGTTCGAAATGAAGTCCATTAGCAGAGTCAATAACGAGACAAGCCAAGCCCAAGACATGGCAAGATGGGCCGAGCAGGTTGGCGCAGCCCACTCCGCGCAGCCGACTTTGAAGATAAGGAAGACTTCCTTATTTTTCTAGGGTGACTTCATTGACCTAGGACTATATAAGCAAATGTAAACCCTCTTAGAAGGGGATCCGAAATTCTCGACACAAAACTCTTGTATTCCTAAGCTTTACGAAAACAGCAATAAAAACCTAACTTCAATCTCTTGTTCTGTGATTTCGCACTTTGAAGACTCCACCCCTCTTGAACCCTAAACAAATCTAACTGTGCGATTGCACCTTCCACAGTTTGGCGCCGTCTAAGGGGACAAGACAAAAGAGATCTTCTTACTCAAGGAAATCACCACACAAACGAACCAAAGATGACTAACGAACGCACCGACAATTCCGACCTCAACCACATCGACCAGACCGCCGACGGTTCCGGCAACAAGGAGGGCGACGCCAACATCGCTACAGATATGACGCAAAACCCCAACCAGGCCGCAACGGACGCAGCGCTTGCACTGGAAGTGCTGAACCAGATCAAGGCATCGATGGACGCGATGCTCAAAAGGCAATAAGATCAAGAGAAGGTGAACGCTTCGGTCAACAACAGACTGGACACCCTCGCTTCGGCGGGCCGAGGCCGAGGCCAAACCATGCTTAGGCGGCTCGGAGAGCAACTTATCCCAACCAACCTCTTCTCAACACCAGAGGGCGCGCCAAGAACTCAGACTTTCCTGCCGCTATACAACAGCTCAGAGACAGGCGAAGAAAGCAATGAAGGGCGTACAACCCGACCGCTCGAGAAGAATACGCGTCCCGCTGATGGACCACCACAGGTCGTCAACCTAGACGAGGAGCAGCCAACCGAGGCCGATCCAGGAAGACGAACCGACATGAGACGCACTGCACCAGCCGATCCCCACTCGGTGGAGCGTACTGAGGCGCGCCGAGGTGCGTCGATCCGCGGCGGTGAGCAGGGTGACCTCGATGGCATCAGCGACGAGGATCTCTACTGGATCCAGCAGCTCGACAACCGACGCGACGAGGCATTGCGTGCCCAGAAAGCTGAGATAGCCGAGATGCGCGCCAGGATGGAGCGAACGGCCGAAGATATGAAGGCGGTTCAATCTCAGATGCACAGGGCTACGAGCAAAGTACCCCAGCTCGATCTGGTGCTGGAAGAGGCGCAGAACACTCCTTTCACAGCGACAATCACTAAGGTTCGGGTGTCAGATCCAGGAAAGATAAAACTGCCAACCTACGAAGGGAAAACCGACCCGTCAGACCACATCACTGCCTTTGCCATAGCTATGGGCCGAGCTAACTTCCGGGCAGAGGAGAAGGACGCAGGACAGTGCCTTTTGTTCGTCGAACACCTGAAGGGGCCTGCTCAACATTGGTTCTCTCGGCTAGAGCCAAACTCCATCGATAATTTCAAGCAATTAACGGAGGCGTTCATGAAGCAGTACGCCATGTTCATGGAACGCAAAACCGAAGACGCCGACCTTTGGTCTCTAAACCAAGGACAAAACGAGTCCTTAAAGAGTTTCATTGACCGTTTCAAAGCGGTACTGTCAAAGGTCCGAGGACTAAGTGACAACGGTGCCATCCAAGCCCTGAAGAAGTCGTTATGGTACGAGTCTGATTTCAGAAGAGAGATCGCGGTAAACCGCCCTCTCACGATACAAGACGCCATGCACCGCGCTACTGAGTTTGCAGCAAACGAAGAGGAGGTGAGAATCCTAGCTCAAAAGCATGCGAAGACCAAGCCTGCAAGCCAGCCCAACGCGGCGCAAACGCAAGGGCAAACTGGAAGCAAGAAAGCAGCTCAAAATCCTACCTTCGTACAGCACGAAGGAGGCTTCCGAGGAGCTCATAACTACCAGATCGAGTCATCGGGATTTGGTAGAGGCCAAGGACGCGGCCGCGGCCGAGGAAGAAGTAACACTTGGGTGCGAGGCCAAAGCAACTACGATGAAATGGCATACTGCGAATTTCACAACATCGCAGGTCACTCTACCGCCAACTGCCGCAGTCTCGGCTTAAAGCTCGCAGCGAAGCTAGCAGAATGAAAACTTGGCGGCAACGTAAGCATAAAGGATTTCGAGATAGACGCCGGTAATGACAACCCTGATCGAACGGATGGTGATAACCAAAAACGAGGAAGGGGAACCGACGAGCAACCGCCACGCGAACCAAGACAGCGGATCAACATGATCATGGGCGGGTCTCGCTACTGCTCGGATTCGGTGTCGTCTATCAAGGCTTTCCAGAGACGGGCCGAAGTCAGCATCAACTTCTCAGCACCTTCTTCCCTCCCAAACGACGTGATCACCTTCGAGGAGAAGGAAACAGCGGGTATCGACCGCCCACACGACGATCCACTCGTCGTCGAATTAATTATCGACAATCGCGACGTTGCAAGGATCTTGGTGGACACTGGCAGCACGGTGGACGTCATTTTTCGCGATACTTTGAGAAGGATGAATATCAATCTGTCTTCAATAAAAGCATTTCCTAAGCCCCTAACGGGTTTCTCCGGAGACACAACAATGACAATGGGTACTATCAAGTTGCCGGTGCTGGCCGGCGGGGTAATGAAAATAGTAGATTTTTCCGTAGCAGATCAGCCAGCAATTTATAACGTTATAATGGGAACTCCATGGCTGAATTCCATGCGCGCCGTGGCATCAACTTACCACCTCTGCCTTAAGTTCCCCACCCCGCAAGGAATGAAGACTATTCTCGGCAGCCAGAAGGAGTCCCGCATGTGCATTATGGTGGAGCACAAGCACCGACACCCCGTCACCATAATGACTGCCGAGGAGAAGCATAAGAAGATAAAGACTAATCGAGAACCGGTGAAGAAGCTCTCTAAGCTTCTATAGCAATTACAGATCGACAGGGATCGCATGGCAACAGAACGACCAACGTGCGACCCCGTCGTATCGGTCTGTATTGACGATGCTAATCCAGAGCGGTGTGTCGAAGTCGGGGCTGGACTTGACCATGACCTCAAGCAAGAACTCGTCTCTTTCTTGAAAAACAATACCAACACATTCGCATGGACGGCAGAGGACATGCCTAGAATTGACATCACGATAACGAGTCACGAGCTGAACGTCGACCCCACTTTTAAACCAGTAAAGCAGAAGCACCAAAAACTCGGGACCGAAAGGGCGAAGGCTGTCAACGATGAGGTAGCACGCCTCTTAAAGGTCGGCTCAATCCAAGAAGTGAAGTATCCCGACTGGCTCGCCAACCCAGTTGTCGTCAAGAAGAAAAACGGAAAATGGCGAATTTGCGTTGATTTCACTGACCTCAACAAGGCATGCCCGAAAGATAGCTTCCCACTCCCTCACATTGACAGACTGGTCGAAGCAACGGCGGGGAACAAACTCTTATCGTTCATGGACGCCTTCTCGGGATACAATCAAATTATGATGAATCCAGACGACTGCGAGAAAACCGCCTTCATCACAGATCGCGGCATTTACGGTTATAGGGTCATGCCCTTCGGCCTCAAGAATGCCGGCGCCACTTACCAGCGTCTGGTCAACAAAATGTTCGCTAGCCAACTCGGAAAGACAATGGAAGTCTACATCGATGACATGCTAGTAAAGTCTCTGGAGACGAAAGATCATATTTCAGACTTGGCAGAATGCTTCGAACAGCTCAACTTACATAACATGAAACTTAATCCGACAAAGTGCCGGTTTGCAGTCACTTCAGGCGAATTTCTTGGCTACTTAGTTACCCACCGCGGCATCGAGGCGAATCCAAAGCAGATTGACGCCCTCATCGAGATGGCCTCGCCAAAAAATAAACGAGAGGTGCAGCGACTTGCAGGAAGAGTGGCCGCCCTCAATAGGTTCATTTCCCGCTCTACGGACAAGTGTTACCTTTCTACGATGCCCTCCGAAAGATAAAACATTTCGAGTGGACTGACAAGTGTGAGGCGGCGTTCCAGCAACTGAAGAAGTATCTAGCCACACCTCCTGTCCTTGCTAAACCAGTCGAAGGGGAGCCATTGTTCCTATAAATCGCGGTATCTCCGACAGCAGTAAGCGGCGTACTGGTTCGCGAAGAACTCGGCGAGCAGAAGCCCATCTTTTATGTCAGTAAAACCCTTACTGATGCTGAAACACGGTATCCACAAATGGAGAAGCTAGCACTGTCCGTTCTCATGTCCTCTCGGAAGCTACGACCATATTTTCAATCCCATTCGATAGTTGTCCTAAGCACGTTCCCACTGCGATCAATCCTTCACAGTCCAAGTCAGTCTAGCAGACTTGCCAAGTGGGCCGTCGAGTTAAGCGAGTACAACATCGAGTATCGCGGTCGGTCCTGTGCAAAGTCTCAGGTGTTGGCCGATTTTTTAATTGAGCTTCCGGAGGAACGCGGTACCGACGAGAAACAAGACTCGCCTTGGGACCTCCACGTCGATGGTTCGTCCTGCAAGAGTGGCTCCGGAGTGGGGATACGCCTGACATCACCATCCGGTGAAATACTAGAGCAGTCATTTCGTCTAAACTTTCCTGCGTCAAACAATGAAGCCGAATATGAGGCCCTCATTGCCGGTATAAAACTTGCCCACGGACTTCGTATCGAATGAGTAAACGCTTTCTGCGACTCGCAGTTAGTCGCCAACCAGTTCAACTGATCGTACGCAACAAAGGACGACCGCATGGAAGCCTACTTGAAACTGGTTAAGGAGATGGCCTCGCAATTCACACACTTTTCATTGACTCAAATTCCGAGAGGCGAAAACACTAATGCTGACGTCCTGGCAGCCCTTGCGTCTACATCTGACAAGGGTTTGCGGCGCTTCATTCCGGTGGAGTTCATAGAGCACCCGAGCATCACTACACCACAACCGGTTAACGTCCTTACTCGTTCCCAGAAGGCGCAACACGCAGGGGAGTTAGCAAGGCGAATCGCAAACGGGGAAGACATCGAGTTAGACCCCTGAACTACCGCCGACTCGACCAAGGAAACGGCCGCATCACTTAGCCGGTTCCTCTGACGCTGACGGCGAGGCCCCTCTAGGGAAAAAGCTGACCATACAACAAGCACCTAGACCTCCCGAAAATGATTCTGCTTTTACGCCAGACGGGACGAATTTTGCAACAGAGGCTGCCCCTTCGCCAGCCGAGGTACCTGCGCCAGCCGAGGTACCCTCGCCAGCCGAGTCGACTCTGCCAGCCGAAGCGGCTGCCACAACCGACGTAGCACCTACCCCTGCCAACCAGTACGACCTTCCAGCAATGGCTACTTCCCCGGTGGTAAGCCTCGAAGAGAACAGTATTGACCGAAATCTCGCACCCCTCTCCAACACGACAACTATCAACGACATGCCACCTCCGGTTTCTGAAGCTGCTCCCACGGAGGTGGATACCCAAGACACAACGTACGGGTGTGACACAAGTTGGCTCGGCACAATACGCGACTACATCGACAAAGGAGAAGCCCCTCCTAACAAGTGGGCAGCTCGCAAGCTTAAGGTCCAAGCCGCTTGCTTTGTTCTTCTGCACGGCAAGGTTTACAAGTGGGGTTTCTCGGGACCTTTACTCCTCTGCGTTGAAGGACAGACCGCTCGAAATATCATGCACGAAGTACATAGTGGCTCTTGTGGCAATCATTCTGGAGGACGGGCGCTAGCTATTAAGATTAAGCTCCACGGTTACTACTGGCCGACGATGATCAGCGATTGCGAGTTATTTTCAGCTAAGTGCGAAAAATATCAGCGCCACGCCCCGAAAATTCACCAGCCTACGGAGCTGCTGTCCTCGGTCACGTCGCCATATCCGTTCATGAGGTGGTCCATGGACATCGTCGGACCCCTCCGTCCGTCACGACAGAAGCGTTTTCTGTTAGTCTTGACAGACTATTTCACCAAGTGGGTGGAGGCAGAAGCCTATGCTTACATCAGGGATACCCAGGTCGAGCGGTTCATCTGGAAGCATATTATCTGCAGACATGGTATCCCGTACGAAATCATCACTGACAACGGCTCTCAATTTATTTCTGCCAAATTGGAAGCTTTCTGCGACAAGTGGAAGATCAGACTCAACAAGTCCACTCCACGGTGCCCACAAGGAAACGGCCAGGCCGAGTCAATCAACAAATCCATCATCCTTGGTCTTAGAAAGCGTCTGGATGAAAAGAAGGGCCGCTGGGCGGACGAATTGGACGGCGTATTGTGGTCACATCGAACTACTCCACGAAGGGCAACCGGCGAAACACCCTTCGCCCTCGTGTATGGTACCGAGTGTGTCATCGCCACCGAAGTCCAATTCCCCACCATCCGTCGACAGCTCCTGCCAGAACACGAAGCGCTCAACAACGTCCTCCTCCTCGATCGGTAAGACACTGCCGACGAAATCCGCGACAAGGCATTGGTCCGGATTACTAACTACCAAAACGCTGCTGCCAGATATTATAACTCACATGTCAAGGAACGACGTTTCCACGAAGGCGGTTTGGTACTACGTGAGGTCTTCCAGAACAAAGCTGAGAGGAATGCAAGCAAGCTCGGTGCCAACTGGGAGGGCCCTTACAAAGTCACAAAGGTGGTCAGACCGGGAGTCTATGAACTCGCCCAACATGGACGCCACTCCGATACCACGCTCCTGGAATGCTAGACACTTGAAGAAATACTACCACTAACACATCCAACATACTTGACATGAAGTACGGACGGCTTGATCCCTGCAAAGGGTACGTAGGCAGCCCGTCTTCGGATGGGTTCAGCTGTCCCTCCTCCAAAAAAGGGGGGGTGCGTATACTCATATACTCCCATTTTTTGTAGCATATTCTATGATGAATAAAACTCATAAGTTCTTTACACACTCTCGTTTCCATCCTTTACATAACAAGTCTTATCAAAACAGACGCTTCACCTCTTTCGTTACTACTGGCCACAGTAATGAGTCATAACACTCATCTCAGATCTGACTATAACATCCTCAGGAGGATTCCAAAGCGCGCTATACAAATGATTATGTTCATTACCGGAGCGGATGCGTTTATGGAAACAAGTCTGTAAACCGGAATGTCTATCAACAAACCCAACAAACAGGTCGTTGGTCCTATCAGGAATGGTCTTTTCGGAGCGGGCGTGTCAATGGAGACTCGCCTGTAAACCGAATCGACTATTCAAAATCCAAGTAACAGATCGTTGGTCTCATCAAAGGGCATGTTCATTTTTAGAATGGATGCATCGATAACAACCCGCATGAAAATCAAACTACTGAGAACTCTAAGGCATGTTCATCTTTAGATGCGATTAGCTAACTTGGACAGTAAATCGCCACTAACAAAACAAGGTGGTCTCTTGGAGTGGATACGCAACCCCGACAATGCGTCGTTACACAAAGAAAATAATCGTACTAACCGATGAAGTTATAATAGCACTTCGTGTCACTGCAATAAATCCGAAACAAAGAAATACAACCATCCAGGTGCAACACCCAATCCAAAATCTATAAGCGAAAAGGAAAAATAGCAACACGCTGTAAATCCGAGAAACAACAAAGCAACAAACACTAAACGGTCTCGTCGCCTCCATCCCCGCCGTGCTCTGCGGCCTCATCCGTCGCGCTCCCCACGGCTACCTTCTAAGGCACGTCGACCTCCCTCTCAGATACCCGCTCAGCCGCCTCCTCGGGTGTCTCCTCGGATACCCGCTTGGTCACCTCCTCGGGCACCTTCTCCAGCGTCTCGCCGTCCTCACATACACCTCCTGAAAAAAAACCAAAGACATAAGGAAGCAAACTTACATTATGTTGTGTTATGTTCCGATCAGAGAACATACGTTTGGGAGTATAGTTCTTTACCTCCTGAAAGAGGGACAGCTACCTCAGTCCCCAGCTCCACAGACACCACCGTCGGATCAGCAGCAACAGTAGCAAGCGCTTCCGGAACAGGAAGCGATGATCCCGTGGTATTAAGGACCGGTGCGGCCTTCATAGCGTGAAGATCGTGCAAACCCGAGGTCCCGCCATTGGTCCCCGAGAAATTGCACACGCCTAGCGACGTAGCCGCAACCTCGACATGCTCACTGTTATCCAACTCAACCGGTGGGGCACTGAGGATCTTCCTGAGGATCTCTACCTCGTCCGTAAGCCTTTGATGGGCTCCCACCGATCCAGCCACTACCGCAGCAAGTTCTGCCTCCTCATTCACAAAGTCTGGAGGACTATCGCTCTGAGCCTCCTGGACAAGTTGTAGGTTGCTCTCCGCCTGAGCCAGGTCGAAACTCTCCCCTCTAGCCTCCTCAACGACATCTAACTGCCTCCGAATCCGATCCAGAGTCTCCCGAAACTTGATCGCCATCTCGACCCTCGCTCCGTGAACCGCTTGCTGCACACTTTCCTCCCGTTTCTCGTGCAGCCTCAACTTGGTGTAACAATCCTGTAGCCTCTGGAAGCAACGGTCGTTAGACGCGGTCAGATCATCGTTCTTTTTCTGCACCCTGCTGAGCTGGTCGCGAAGTCGCGTCGTCTCAGACTCCGAATCAGCAAACCGCTTCTTTGCCGCACTCGCTTCGTCTTTGTACCTCTCAGCATCCCGCTGCACATTCTCGAGATGACACTTACCTGCCCTGGACTGCGCCTCGTAGTCCAAAACCATCTTGTTAAGATGGGCGATGAACTGCCAACGACAACAAAGCACGTAAACCTTAAACAAAATCCTTAAGACGAGAGAGGATCCACTTTTTTAGTATTGAAGGCGTGGAGGAAGGATGCAACATACCTGGATCCCATGACGAGCAGTTGCGGCGTAGTTCCCGTCGCCCTCCAAGGTATCGGGCGGAGGAAAGCGAGTACCAGAGAGAGTAATCTTGGACAGCACGTTGGGGGCGGTTTGATCCAGCTCAGAAGCAGCCGCCCCGCGATCACTGGAGTAGCGTCTCGGTTTCTTGAAAACCCTCTCTTCAGAATGCGATTCTCTCCTGCTATCCGGTCCGCGTTTGCGGCTCTCATTCCTGTGACTCGTCCCCTCGTGACGAACCATGGAGGAGGTGATCGGGCAAGAAGCGCGAGCCAACTCGTATCTAGTCAAAGCTGCACGAACTGGAGAGGAAGAGTGAGCAGTCTGGTCAGCAATAGGATCATCTGCAATCGATATGGGTGACTCGATGTGTGTCCCCGCCGTGGAACCCGGTTGGATCTCGGTGCGGATATCCACGGAGCACCGCTCCTCGGAATGCTGCTCCTCGGCACGTCGGGCAGCGTCGGCTTTCTCTTTCTTGGCTAACCTCAGCTTATCACGAATAGTAAGCCTGGTCGACATGGGTACAGTGGATCCGGTGTGAGTCGAAGACGGCGATGGTCCCGGAAGTGTGGAAACAACGTGCAAGGCTCTAGCTCTTTCAACTCGACGAAAAGAGAAGTGCTTCCTCCAACGACACCGTCGAGCGATCAGGGCGTCGTGTAAACTATTCGTGTCCTTCAGGGACTCTACCAACCGCTTCGGCGCTGCAAAACAAACAAGGAACATGAAAGTGTCAGGGAAACTTTCTACAACCAAACGGAGCCCAATGATTAGCCTAACAGCTGATGACTCTAAAAACTACAAAAAACCGCTACCACAAGTCCGCCATTCGGTCACGATCTTATCAACCCAGTTAGAGCCAACCGAAGCCCCGTCTATCTTCACAAAGAAGAACTTTTCAAACCAGAAGTTGTCCTTGCTGGGGAAGTCTTTGATGACCTGATAAAAAGCGCTGCCTGAAGTGAAATAGTTAATCTTGCTTTTACTACCCGTCTTTCGAACCTCCAGAAGATTCATCAAGTGAAGCACGGTGAGCTTGCGGTTACACTCGTAGCTGAGCACCAGGAGTCCAATCAAATGGCGTAGTCCACGAGGCGTGATCTGAGCCAGGGCAATGCGGTACTCCCACACATACTCAAGTAAGACCTCCGGGATGGGGAACCAAAGGAAGCACAGATCGAAGTAAGCCTCATATACAGTAAAATAGCCTTCTGGAGGGTCGTCAGCTCGGTCTGACGACGACAGAAGAGCAAACTTAATTTCTTTTGGGATCTTGAAGCGAGCACGAAGATCACGTAGAGACTGACGAGTGGAAAGCGTAGAACCCAGCGGGTCAGGCTTAGTCCGCGGTTTCTTCTTCTTCATGAAAATCTGCGTAGCCGGCAAGTTAACATCGCTTTCCACTTCGACTTCCTGCTCTGACTTGACAACGTCATCCTCTTCATAGACCTCGGCAACTGCGATATCAGGGGAGACTAGGTGGGTTGCACTACCTGCATCAGAGCCAGGTGTACGGATGACTCTTCTTCTGGGAAATGAAAGACCATCTCTGAAGCCATCCAAGTCTTCTAAGCACGGAGACACGTGCGAAGAACCGGCCTCGAAGGAAGGATTCCTTAGACTCCAAGGAGACAGGTTCTCTGCCATCACAATCCACCTCGGCGTCTCTGTCACCTCGGCTCAACCCACGACAACGCAAGCGAATCGATCTTGTTATCAAGCTTGGAGAACGATCTTCCCTCGGTCCAAGCAGGCGGACCAATACGCTCCGCCTCGGTTCGCCTTACTACGTCACCTCGGTTGGGAAGCCGAACAAGACAACAACGCTCGTCGACGGGGACCGAGGTCACGATCTTTCAACCCGTCGCCAAACTCGCGATTAATCGCGACGTCGGAATCAACCGCCTCGGTCAGATCCCCTCGGCGTGGATAGGGCAGATTCGTCAGCCCAATTGACCGAGACCCCCTCGCTGTCGCCGGAACACTTCACCTCGGTGTCGGACTTCAACCCATCGCTAAGCTCGCGTCTACTCACGTCGCCGAAATTAACCACCTCGGCTTTCCAAGACGGCGTCGGAATTAACCGCCTCGGTCAGATCCGCCTCGGTCAAGTTGAATCCGCCTCGGTCGAACCACCTCGGCGTGGATAGCGCAGATCCGTCAAACCAAACGACCGTCGGCAATTCGGTCGAACCACCTCGGCGTGGATAGAGCAGATTCGGTCAATTCCGCCGACTCGGAACTCAGCGGCAGAATGAATAAAAAAAAAACAACAAAAAAATTCTTCACATAAATAAAGGAGAGAGAGAGAGTACCTTTTGGAGAGTTGAGAGAGAAGGGAGATTGTGAGGGGAATGAGGAAGAGAAGTGGTATTTATAGATGTTGGGGGAGTGAAGACATCATTTTGCCTCGGTAGCCGCGACAGAAACCCTAACGGGCCTCATAAGCCCATTACTACCACAGGTCACGAAAAAAAAAAAAAAAAAAAAAATTCAGAACGTCATGACAAGGCAAGATCAAAACATACATTTCAGAGTACACCGTTCAGCCTAGGTTCGGTTTACGAAATCATTGGAGCTTAGGTCGACATGGTTGTCTGATGCTTACTACAAAGTGGGTACGGACGGACTTTGATCTTATACTCGCTGTACTTCTCACCTCGGTACCATCATACTAGATACTACCGAGCTGGGGGGCTAACTGTGGGGGTCGGATTCCACCACGGTAAGATCAAATCGGGAAAACGACCAAGTATGAAACTAGATGAGAAACGACTGCTAGGCCTGGTTATCCAATACCCGACGAGGTGGCTTACCGGATGAGTCAGCGACATGACAATGCCATCGGAGCGACGAAGCTGTGGTGTTAAGCCCGTCAAGTCTGGAAATATCACTTGGAGGGAAAGACAAGTTCGAAATGAAGTCCATTAGCAGAGTCAATAACGAGACAAGCCAAGCCCAAGACATGGCAAGATGGGCCGAGCAGGTTGGCGCAGCCCACTCCGCGCAGCCGACTTTGAAGATAAGGAAGACTTCCTTATTTTTCTAGGGTGACTTCATTGACCTAGGACTATATAAGAAAATGTAAACCCTCTTAGAAGGGGATCCAAAATTCTCGACACAAAACTCTTGTATTCCTAAGCTTTACGAAAACAGCAATAAAAACCTAACTTCAATCTCTTGTTCTGTGATTTCGCACTTTGAAGACTCCACCCCTCTTGAACCCTAAACAAATCTAACTGTGCGATTCCACCTTCCACACCCAATAACATGAAGGCGACCCGATGACACAAAGACAATCCAAACCCCGGTCCAGACGCGAAGCCCACTTCGATACAACCGACCTTGGCAAGGAAGGAATCCGCGAAGACTTAGGAGGCTTGGCCGCCTTAGAGACAGTATATATGCTTGATGTAAAAGCCCTTAAAAAAGAGCATTAGGAATCTTGTTCACAAAATCTTACAGAGCAATAACAAACAACTTTTTCATACCTTGGTGATCTTAGCTAACCCTAGAAATCTCTACCTCTTCACGAAATCCTAACAAGTCTAATTGTGCTAGTTTCGACTCCCACAAGTGTTACGTGAAAAGACTTGAAGATAAATTTGATATAATGGCTTTTGCTCTTGAGGCGCTGATTTTAAAGACTCAAATCCAAGTAAGTGCACATTTCTTATGGTCAGTATATTAATTTGTTAGTAGATAACATGTATTTATCACTTCTATATTGGGGAGCACAAAATTTAATGGCCTTCATCAAACATCCAGTAACTCTAGTGATCATGTAACATCAATTGTCAATATATCTAGTTTTTTACTTGCTAAATAATCTATATAGTTAACACGTATCTATGATTTCAGACAAGTACCATGACAAACAATGCAAATTGACCAAGTAACTTGATCTGAATTTCGATAAAGAATGGTATGTTCATCAAATGCTTTAGTATATAATTACTTTATAGTTTCTTTGTTTCTTTTAAAAGTGATCATTTTTTTGAAAATTGTGTAATTGCAATTAGTAATCTAGTAATGTATTTTCCTTTTGCTGCATTCGGTCCTAGAAATCTTATGTTTTTGTAGTATTTGTGACACAATGCAGGAACATAATCATAATTTTGGAAATTTGATCAAGAGGAAGGGTAGGAGAAGAGAAAGCAATGAAAATATAGTCTATTGAGCTTAAAATCTGATTCAATGATTGTAAAAGGTGGATTATGAGATTTTTATATGATATGGCTATAATTTGATTCTTATGCATTGTGTCTATATGATTCAGTGATTTTGAAAGTATAGTATATTAAGCTCTTACCAATTCAATTTAATATTAAAATAGTGTGCTATTGTGCATGCATAGATCACATATGTCGGTTTCATAATGACTTAAATATAATGTTTCGAGTCTCTTTGTAATTGACATTAAAGAACAAAATAAACGACGTTAACATTCGATGTTTAAACTAACGTCTGTTCTTTAATTGAAGTGAAAATTATTTACGTCGACCCTTGGTAAGTCGGTTTCGTAAGTGACGCTTTGTTCTTAAAGTCAGTGACGTCATCCTCTAGAATAATCGACATTAACCGGCGCTTTTTTGTAGTGCTTTATGATGTTTTATACCTTTATTGATAAAATATAGATAAAATTAGGTAAATAACCATAATGTAGTACATAATGAAGAATATAGCCATCATAATTTAGAATATCTATAAATATAGCTAAGTGCTGAAAAAATCGTCCATTCTACCTTTAAAGATAGAGAGTCCACATTAGAATATTATGTTGATGTGATCATGTGAGTTTCTACCGGCTTAGTGGGTTTATCTTCCCTTTTATTTTTGTTTCAATTTGAAAACATTTTTCTATTGAAAGCATAAGAGTAAAGCGTCAAGGATCTAATGGCTAAGTAGCCTTTAACAGTCAAAACAAAAAACTAATTTGAATCAAGTTGTTGAAGCCCATACGAGCCCAGTGGTAGAAGTTTCTCTTGTTCATCCAAGGAGTCACGAGTTGAGAGGGGGAGAGTCAGAGACATACAAAATCAAGAAGAAATTAAGATGAGATTAACGATTTGAGAGATGTTTTGAGAGTTGTTATTCCGTAGAAAACCAGTGTTGGATCATGGATGAGCAGTGGGATAGATTTGTAGAATGTAAGCTTGAAATGCGATTCCTCTCACTAGTCGATCAATCTCCTTTTTAATCGCATCCGACGATTTAAACGATTGATGATGTAGACTAAAACAACCTGACCTATTTTTTTTTTATTAAATACATTGGATTCGAATTAATGTTCTCATAGATATTAGTTCTTAACATCTAATCAATTCACATCAACAATCAAACATCCAGCATAAATCAACTCAAACCAATTCAAAAGAATAATCAATTAAATCAATTAACCAACAATCCAATTCAAAAGAAACAGCAATGATTCAATCCAACTATCTAGAACAGCCAGCAACCTAGCAATTCTAACAGTACATGCAACAATAAACTGAGACACTAGATCATCTTCTCTTCATAGCCGCGATTCCACGATCACATCTTTTCTTTACCTGCATCACATGGTTAAAAGAGATGTGTGAGGATTATCACAAATACTCAGTGAGACAGTCATTCCATCTACTTGGCTATACACACATGCATAAGAAAAATATACAATACCAGGATGAACAATCAACAATGCATAACACAAACAATCAAACGAGAAACCGCGCGACAGAGCATGCGTCGATCGACACACCACTTGTGTCGATCGATGCAACATCAATGTGTCGATCGACACGCCACCCCGGTGTCGATCGACGCAGACTGTGTCGATCAACACCAAGCAATGGTGTCGATCGACGCACGACACAGAATCCTGGAATCGAACATATCCTCTCATGGATTGATTTCCGAACGCATCACATCGATCTCCCGCAATTCACCAATACAAACATGAAATCCAACCAAACAACACAAACAATTGCATCCTATCAATCCATTTACCCAGATAAGCCATGGTCACGCACTCACCTTAGTTTTGGAAAGGAAAAAGGAACGGAACTATGAAGAACACGAAGAACACAGATCTCCAAATCCGAAATCCTCTCCTCCTTCGCGAAGAATAAGCACCAGATTCGATTCCAATAGCCTCACAATCACACTAACGAGCTTTTAGGATCAAGAACAGGAAAAAATCAACAATGGTTCTTCTTTTCTCTTAAATCTTCTCTCAAAACTCTCTGGAAACTCTCGGGAAGTTTCTGGAAACTCTAAAACTCGACCAAAACGCGCTCACCCACTTTTTATACTAAAACCCTAGGGTTTCCTTAACCAGTCCGCAAACCGAGCAGACTAAAATAGAACCAACCGGTTTAATCCGTACCTGTGTAGATCGATGCACCTACCCTGCGTCGATTGACGCACGACCAAAATCTCACCATTTCGGTTTGTAGGCTTTACAATTCTCCCCCACTAACACGGATTCGACCTCGAATCACGCTACAACGTCTCACTATGGTTAACATTCCTGACCAACCCGGCTAGCACCACCTGAGATCAACACTTCTGATCTCTGATGCTCATCCAATCTCATATTTTTAATTACGTTTCAGACATCAATTGCTCTTAACTCATATGTACACCAGCCACACTCTCAGGATCGTCACCCTTTGAGCTCTCGGTGCACCATACCACTCCCAACCTCAGGACCACAGTCCGTCAGGTTCTCGGTATGCTCCATGCCACTCACTCTCAGGACACATAGTCCGTCAAACTCTCGGCATGCATGGAAACTCACATCCCCTGGAGAGAACTGACATCCCTCAAAGAATATGCAGGGAAACTTATATCCCCTAGAGAGAACTCACATCTCTCAAGAAAATACACCTGGAGAAATCAACTCTTTAATGTGCATCATAAGCATCTGTCGACCAGAATTAACTCTCGTGGTTCCATCATGACATTCCACTATCCTGGAATATCATCACATCCATGACCAATCCCCAGGTCATCTAAAACAACTCCATCACACAGGGTGTTTCCACTAGAGTCTTCGGGAAATAGACAAGTTCTAACTCACATAAAACTTCTATTCCTAGACTCTCTGAAATAGATAGGTTCTAACTCACATAAAAACCTCTATTTCCATCCCATAAACACATAACTCATGACACACCAGTCATACCATAAGAACTCACATCTTAAAAATCATTAATAAGAAATACTCATCTTATTAATCTCAAAATGTAATAATCGTTACATCTCCAAACGAAAATACATAAGACCAAACTCATATCGACATGCTATCTCTGAGACTGAAAATCTGAAAGACAATTCAAGCCTCAACTTGCTTCTCGAAACACTTCGAAAACTTTGCCTTCATCTTCGTCTCTAGTTCCCAAGTCTCCTCCTCAACACCGTCACAATCCCACAAGACTCTAAACAACGATATCTTCTTCCAGCGCAGAACCTTGACTCTCCTCTCGAGAATCCTCACAAGTCTCGCTGCAAATGTCATGTTGGCCGGAAGATCCTTCGGAATCCTAGCCAACACCTCCTCAGACTTATGCAGACACTTCCTCAGCATCGATACATGGAAGACCTTATGAAATGCCTTCATACTCTGAGGTAACTCCAACCGGTAAGCTACTGGGCTCACCCGTTCCACAACCTTGAACGGACCCATAAAACTCAAACTTAGCTTATTCTCTGAAATAGATCTGTTAGGACCCCACAACATCGCCATTTTGAGATATGCCTGATCTCCAATCTCAAACTCAAACTCAAACTCTTTCCTTCTCTTATCAGCATAACTCCTCTACCAATCATGAGCCTCCTTCATGTTCAGCTTCAAAACACAGATCTTCTCTGTCGTTTTTTGACCAAAATCTGCACCAAATTTGCTCCTCTCCCCCACTTGAGTCCATCATAATGGTGTATGACATGGCCTCCCATACAAAGCCTCGTACGGAGCCATACCAATACTCGCCTAGTATCTGTTGTTATACACAAACTCTACTAAGTTCGGGTGAACAGCCCAATGACCACCATAATCCAACACATACATCCTCAACAAATCTTCGAGTGTCTGAATTGTCCTCTTAGATTGCCCATCTGTCTGAGGATAATAAGCAGTACTCATTTGCACCTTAGTGCCCATCTCAGCCTGAAATGCTCCCAAAACTCAGAAACAAACCTAGGATCTCTGCCTGACATGATACTCGCTGGCATCCCGTGTAGCCTCACTATCTCCCACACATACTTCTTAGCCAAAACCGTTGTTCCATTTGTCTTCTTAATGGTAAAAAAATGTGCTGACTTAGTCAGACGATCCACAATCACCCAAATAGCATCATAGGTCCGAGAAACCGGTAACCCTACCACGAAATCCATGGTAATCATATCCCACTTCCACTCCGGAATGGGTAAACTCTGTAGCAAACCACTCAAAACCCGATGCTTAGCCTTCACTAACTAGCACACATTGCACGCTGCAATCCAGTTAGCGACATCCTTCTTCATCCCGACCTAATGATAATTGTTGGATTTATGGTAGGAAAAGAAGAACACTAAATTGTTCTCAGAAGAAGAAAAGAACATTAAAGTAAAAAGGTAAGAATTGATGAAAGCTCTGAATATTATTATAGCTCTAAGAGCTTACATACTTATAGCTAAAACCCTTAACATTATTGTTTAAAGCAAATTTTCTTATCCTTAACTAAAAATATAAATAATTAATTTCTAAAATAGAAAAGCCAATTTTCCATTTGCTTTGTCTTGTACGAGAATTTGTTTGCACATGTTACTCATGTGATATCTTCTTCTTCTTCTCAATCTCATTTGTTTGTCTCTAACGATTACTTTCAGAGACTTGTGAATGTGATTTCTCTAATTTAACCAAAGTGTTTGGTGAGACTCCAACAATAATACCGTTTTAGATCCCGGTACATCTTAGTCGCTCCCAGATGAATAGACAACATACTCGCATGAGCCTCTCTTAGAATCACCTGCCTCAGATCCTCATCCTTAGGCACACAAACTCGTCCGTTTACAAGTATCGTCCCATTCACCGAGACTTGATCCTTCTCCTGAGCTGCTCGAATTCTACTCAGCAAGTCTGCATGATTAGCTGCCTCCAGCCCCAAAGGCTCCTGTGAGATAACACATAACCTCAAGTGCTAATCTCACTCACCAAGGCCTCCATATCCTGCTCCTGAGCCGAAGCAACCCTCTTCCGACTCAACGCATCTGCAACCAGATTAGCCTTACTAGGGTGGTAACCAATCTCCAGATCATAATCTGCTATCAACTCCATCCAACGCCTCTGCCTCTAGTTCAGCTCTGGCTGAGTAAAGAAATACTTCATGCTCTTGTGGTCTGTGAACACCTAAATCTTCCTACCATAAATATAAGATCTCCAAATATTTAAAGCGAAAATCACTGCAGTCAACTCCAAATCATGGGTAGGGTAGTTGCTCTCGTGCTTCCTCAACTGCCTCGACGCATAAGCAATTACCTTTCCCTGTTGCATCAGCACACAATCCAGATCAACTCCCGAAATATCTGTATATACCACGTAAGGCTCGCTCAGATCTGGCAATGCCAACACTGGTGTACTAGTCAACATCTCTTTCACCTTAGCGAAACTCTCCTCGCAAGCCAAATACCATACAAAAGGAATATCCTTCCCCGTAAACTTTGTCATCGACTACGCCATACTCGCAAAACCTTTGACGAACCTCCTGTAGTAACCCGCCAAACAGAGAAAACTCTTAATCTCTGTTGCATTCCTCGGTCTAGGCCACCCTCTGGTAGCCTCTATCTTCGCCGGATCCACAAAAACCATGTGACCAAGAAAATTCATATCTCGTTGCCAGAAACTGCACTTGCTCAGCTTAGCATATAGCTTCTACTCTCACAACTTCTCTAGAACCACTCTCAGATGAACCTCATGCTCCTTTGGACTCCTCGAATACACCAGAATATCATCAATAAAGATGATCACAAACTCATTCAGATACTCCTGAAATACCCCGTTCATCAGCCTCATGAACGCCGCTGGTGCGTTAGTCAAACCAAATGACATCAACACAAACTCATAATGTCCATATCTCATCTTGAAAGCAGTCTTCCTGACATCTGCCTCATCGATAAAATTTTGATGGTAACCCGAAACCAAATCGATCTTGGAAAACCAAGTAACCCCTCCCAACTGATCCAACAACTTATCATTCTGCGGAAGAGGATACATGTTCTTCACAGTGATTGGCTTAAGTCCCCGGTAATCGATACATAACCGCAAACTCCCACCCTTCTTCTTCATAAACGACACTAGCGCTCCCCACGGTGAACTACTAGGCCGGATGAAACCCTTATCTAGAAGATCATCCAGCTGCTTCTTCAGCTATACCATCTCTGCTAGAGCCATACGGTAAGGCGCCTTAGATATCAGAGTCGTTGTGGGCTCCAATTCAATTGTGAAAGGATCAGACCGAGACGGCAGTAATCTTTGCAACGACCGAAAAATATCCTCGAAGTCTTGAACAATCCAAATACCTCCAAAAACAACCTCTCCAACAGACTCTGGCATCACAATCGTCGCCAAATATGCCTCGCAGCCCTTCTGAATCAGCTGCTCAGCCTAAATCACCGAAATCACGAAACTCCTCGAAGTCGGCTTCACTCCCTCATACCAACCTCCCTATCCCTCACTCAAAACATGACTCGTCCTCGATGATAATCCACATGAACTCTGTACCGATTTAGCCAATCCATACCCAGAATGACATCATACAGCTCCACCGGACTAATAATCAGATCTGCCGGCATAGACTCTCCAGCAACCTAAATATCCACACCACCAGCCCGCCCAAAATAGCCAAAAACTTTCTTCCAGAAACTCTAACTACTCCCGGCTGGTCACCGGAATCGCTCCGGATACTGGTGCTCTCCGCACACCCTAGAGTACTGAAGCAATTCGTCGCTCCAGAATCAAACAATACATGGGACTCACACCCGCCCACTACTAAGGTCCCTACACAAATCTCATGTGCCTAAGAACCCTAACATTCTATCACAGACTCACAAATTCCAAAACAGACAAAATTTCACAACACCAGAATTTACTAAGTCAAGTTCTAAAATTTACATGTGATCGGCCTGGCGTTGGAGCCACCCGCCTCCACCAAAGTGAATGTCCGCGGTGCTGCTGTAATCTACGCCACCGGCTGCACTACTGCCACTGCCATCTGCTATAGCTTAGAACATTTTGGCTTGATATGTCATGTCTCTCTGCAGTGGAAACACACACGAGTATCCCGAGAGACGTCCTTCCTAGGACAACTCGCCAGCTTGTGATCCAAGCTCCCACACCCGAAGCATCTCGGACCCCCTGACCTCTCCTACTTCCTCTTCTATCTTTGCGCAGGCTTGCCGCTCTTGCGCAGACCCACCTACTACTCGATCTCCTCTACAGCTGAACAAGTGGACTAACCACCACAGCCTGCTCCCTGAGATCCTCCTCAATCGCTGCAGCTGTCTCAACCGACTCTGCCTCATAGCGTACTTGCTCACTCTACAGCGAGTCCTCAAATCAGCTCGAAGTCCCCTCATGAACCTCTTCACTTGGGCTTACTCGCCGTCCATGTCCCTACTAGTATGAACCAGAAGTCGACAAAACTCCTCATTGAACTCTCGGACCGACCGGTCACCCTGAGTCAGCTCCAAAAACTTCAACTCCAAACGATCCACCACCTCTTGCGGGAAGAACTTGGCGTTGAACTCAGCCAAAAAGTCCTCCTAGGGCATCTCCGCTTGAGCTCTCCTAGCCACCACACCTCTCCACCAGAGATGTGCATCACCATCTAGGTAATGTATTGTCAGGTCCACCCGGTATCCCTCTGAACACCTGAGAGATCTGAAATTACGCTCCAATCTCCTCCACCACTCATCGGCCTCCTCAGGCTTGGCACCTCCCGAGAAAAATCACGTGCCAATCCTTTGCATCCGCTCCCTCATTATAAGGTAAGATGGAATCTCCTCAGTAACCGCAACCCTTGGCTGCACATCCGCCCTGGTGGCACTACCGGAGCCTGAGCCGAAGCCGGTACCGTTCTCGGTAACCACTCCAATAATAACAGCGCAAATCGGCCAGACGATCATCTCGACCCTGGGCAACACCTGAGGTAGCACCCGCTGTTGGGCCCGCCGCACCGCCCGCCACACTGAGACCCACACCAGCCCCATCAGTCCTCACACTGGTACTCGCAGAGGCTACATCCACGGATCCCTCCTAAAATGTCTACGAATCCGCCACGTGATCCCCCTCGGAACCCTGGGCACACTTGCGCCAGTAGACTAACTCACAAGTCCAACTTCCACGACCACCACGGCCTCCACGACCACCACGGCCTCTCTCTCTAGCAACTCTAGCCATCTCACTCTCTACTACCAATAGCAGAAAACTAAGCATACTAAAAAGCCAGAAAAATCAAACAACACTTACTGTGGAATCTCATTGAAGGCTCGAAGAAGATGATTTAGGATTCCAAATCCACACAAAAATTTATTAACTACTCATAATCAATTCAATTGACACAACAATTGACTAACTCATGTAATCAATTTTCACTTTACTAGCCCAAAAACCGTAAGGGCTCTGATACCAAACTGAAACAATCTGACCCATTTAAAAAAAAAAAATACATTGGATTCGAATTAATGTTTTCATAAACATTAGTTCTCAACATCCAATCAATTCACATCAACAATCAAACATCCAGCGGAAATCAAGTCAAACCAATTCAAACGAATAATCCATTTAATTAATTAACCAACAATCCAATTCAAAGGAAACAACAACGATTCAATCCAACTATCTAGAACAGCCAGCAACCTAACAATTCTAACAACACATGCAACAATAAACCAAGACACTAGATCATCTTCTCTTCATAGCCACGATTCCACGATCACATTTTTTCTTTACATGCATCACATGGTTAAAAGAGATGCGTGAGTATTATCACAAATACTCAGTGAGATGGTCATTTCATCTACTTGACTATACACACATGCATAAGAGAAAAATACAATACCAGGATGAGCAATCAACAATGCAAAACACGAACAATCAAACGAGAAACCGTACGACAGAGCATGAGTCGATCGACAAACCACTTGTGTCGATCGATGCAACATCAGTGTGTCAAGACACGCCACCCCACTGTCGATTGAATCATGCCTAAATCTTGTCAAATACCGTTAATTTGTTTTTAATTAATTGCAGATGGATATAGCAAAGAGTCGTTAATCGAAACCATAGCAATGCACGAAGAAGCTTCTTTTCCCAATTCCGAAATTTGGGAAGAGTTTGCCTCTTGCTTCTGTTGTTTCTTTGAGAATCTTGATGAGGATCGACAGTCTGTATGCCTCAATGGATATGGAAAAAACCCGAATCAACATCAAACATATCCTGTTCGTTACAACCCGACACCAAGAATGTTCAACGATACATCATGGACTCTTCGGGCTAAGTGGTGGCTAAACCGCCATTTCTTCCCGTAAATGCTTGAGACAGAAATAAAGAAGACAGAAAAGGGTATATACCACAACATTATATAAAACAGAAATCAAAATATTTCTCAAAAACTCTGTTTTTTATATTCTCAATATTCATTTGTTTTTGTTTTTATGATCCGTCTTTGTAAATGTTGATCTTGACAGGAGATTTGGAGATGAGGAAGATGATGAGTTGCAAAGCGGTGTGTGCAAGTCATTTCTATGGACGAGAGTTTGGCTGTTACAAAAGTTTACGATATGTTGGAGGATAAAAGTAACTACAGAAATTTACCCATTTTTTGTTTTACTGCATTTGACTTGTAATTGTTTTCTTTCTAAGGGAGTATCATTATCATGGCATTTCATTTAATATAAAAATGCAACCACGATACTTTATTATTCAGTTAATGATTCTAAATTATTTTTAAAATTTTAGTGTTACTAGTTTTATATTTATAAATCATGTATAAAAAGTTTCAAATTTTTGTATATTCATTTAAAATGTCATATACTTTATTAACATCCATTGTTGTTCAAAACAATATAATTTTGAAAAACTTTGTATACTGAATCATTTTCAAATGAATTTTAATAAGGTCTCGTGACTTAAGTATTTAAAAAGCCCCTAAAATAACAAGAGAAAATTACTAGAAAAACCATTTATTGTTTTTAATTATTTTCAAAATCTACAATCTTTTTTAATAGTTTTAAAAAAATTCACCACAATACTTTTGTCAATTGATAAATTTAACCTTCTACGCATCCTCCTACATCTTTGGTTCGTCGGATCTCTCTCTGTTGATGGTGATGAAGATGGTGGATGGTGATGACGAAGAAGATTGGTGGACGAAAACGAAGGCGGCAATAGACAGTGGTGGATAGTGGTTGCGGAGACGGTGGTGAATGGTGATGGAGAAAGACAAAAACGGTGGTTGTGGACGAAACCAGAGATTGTAGTGGCTGGTGGACAAAAACTTTTGTCCTTGTAGACGAAAATGGAGATGGTGATGGACGGTGGTTGTAGAGAGAGACGGTGGTGGACAGAGACGAAAATGGTGATCGTGAATGGAAACGGAGATAGTGGTGGATGGGGACACAAACCAATGTTTTGAAAATCGGATCGGACACAGACTCGGCATTGTCATTGGTTGACTAGTCAGGCTAGTCAACCGATTTTTGAAATATTTATATTTTTAATATGTATGATGTTTTAGAAATTGCACATATTAAGAAAATATATTAATTTTGATATACTAATACATTTTTTTGCACTAAACAATTTTCCATAAATTTAAGCTAATAATAGTTCAATAAAATCAATTATTGTGTCTTGAAGTTTACAGTTCATCATCATTAGTTCTTAAAAACTGCATTGAAAATTAAAAATATTATACATTTTGAAACAATTTTTTTTTCTAAAACATCATACATAATTAAACGGAGGGAGTATATATTAAAATTAATAAAAATAGACAATGTACTAATTTTTCAAATACAAAATATTTTAATTTTGTTTTTTATATAACTTCTTCTCTTAACAAAATAAATTATAGAAAAATAATATACTAGACCATTTAAAACTATAATAATAAAACATTAAATATGATTTACCATGTCCTAATAATCATTAAAACATGTACATAACAAGATTTTAATCTATTTTGTATATGAAACATAGTTTTTTATTTAAAGTACAAACTAACAATACATTTAAAAGTAAATAAGCAGTCATTATAATTTCTAGTTTAAATTTTTGACTACAAAACTCAAAATTTTGACTTAAAATTTTGTGAACTCGATTTTGGCATGGAATTTGGTCACCGGTTTTGTCGATTTTGGTCGGTTTTACCGGTTTGACTCAAATCTAAGTTTTGACTCAACCGGACTCGGTCAAGTAGCCGAATTTTTTGTTGGACCGGTCAGACCAGCTGGTCCGCTCCGGTTTTCAAAACATTGACAATATTCAGATATAGTACCGGATGGTGGTGGACAAAAACTCACCATCCACACCATAAGTAGGATTATCCTTTTCCAATCTGTGATAGATAGTGGTTGTGGACAAAGATGGAGACGGAGACGATAGCGCATGTTGGATGGCGACGACAATAGAGCATGCTGGACAAAGCTTAGGTTGGATGGAAACTTCGACCAATGTCCATTTCCCATTTTAAAAACATTTCGAAAATGGAAATGCGATGAAAATGCGGGGAAACGCGATAAAAACACGTTTCTTAAAATTCTTAATTTGGAAACGCGATGGAAACGTCGTTCCAATTTTGAAAACGCGATAGGAACGTCGTTTCCATATTAGGTTTTATTTGGAAACAAAATATGTAAATTCTTTGAAAAATTACAGATCTATTGGTTATTATTAATAAATTTTAAAATCTAATTATAAAATACTCATATTTTGTTTTTTCTAAATATTTGATTTTGAGTGTTGTTTTTTTATCTTTTATTCTTTTAGTTAAACTTTTTAATATTTATGTACTGGATTTGTGTTTTTTCAATTATTTTTCTTTAAAATAGTTTTAACTTTTGATATTTTATGTTTCATGATATATATTTTACTAGGTGACTCTCCCGCGTACACGCGGATAACTTATTTATAAATTTTTATTTTTAATTCTATATTTTGAAAATTTAAAAATATGCATTTGTTTTAGTTTTTATTATAGACATTGTTGTTAACAATTTTTTGTTAATAATATATTTTTTTGAAAGTTTAGTTCCACCATTTTATTATTTTCTATACGTAAACATGTCAAATCCAATGTATAATAATTTAATACATTAGAATACACAATCTATTATAAAATTTTGAGATTCTTCTCATAAAAAGTTGGACACCCTATTTGATTGTCTTTTAAAAAATTAATTTTCTTCACATTGTATCTTAAATAAAAATTGAATTCGACATCAATATATTAAAGATTAATATGAGCAACTTTTCGTAAACAATAAAAAAAAAACTATTTGTATGTAGACAGACCGGTTTTGTGGAGATATTATTAACGATTTACATAGTTTAATATTCTTTCAATATCGAAAATTTAGTTATAACTAATCATTTAGTTAGAATGAAATAAAAGGACTATTTGTATATATGGTAGTGATATTTTAAAAATACGGATCTGATACATTTCTTCATTATAATTTGCTTATATTTCTAAAGAATGATGTTATGGAGAATTTATTAAAGATTTCCATCTTTTAAATTTTGAATTGAAGATTTCCAGACTTAAAATTTTATAATTGATGATGCATAAATTTCGAAAATTTAGTAATAACTATTCATTTAATTATAATAAAATAAAAGAACTAGTTGTATATATGGTAATGATATTTTTAAAATATGGATCTGACACATTTATTTATTATTATTTGCTTATATTTCCAAAGATTAAAGTTTTCCGAAAGATTCATTTGCACACATTTTATTAAAGATTTCAATCTTTTAAAATTTGAATTGAAGATTTTCGAAAGATTCATTTGCACACATTTTAATATATAAGCATTTTCTCACAAATATTTGCACACAATTTCTTGATTCAAAATTTTCATGTCACACTTTTGTTAGCCATGTCATAATTATTTTGGTGAGAATGATTATAGAGATGACACATAAGCATTTTCTCACAAATAACGTATGTGGGGATAAATAATTGAAATTAAGATTATCTCCACAAAATATATAATTTATTTTAATACATTTCCATAGAAATATTTCTGAGACTTTACTACCTTAACGATTTTGTGGATATACTCTTAACGATTTCTCTAGTTTTTCAATTATAAATAATTGTACTAAAATTTCGGATGTTGTTAACGTCAATCAATTAATCAGAATATGGTAATTCTTATTTAATTGGAATATTTCCCCAAGATTGTTTTTGTGTAGATTTTATTAAAGATTTTCATATTTTTAAATTTGGAGTTGATGATACATAAATTATGGACCATAATAAGTCCATTATTAATTAAATATCGAAAAATGTTAATTTTTTTATTGAAAGCTTTCAATATTTCTAATTATTAAAGACTTTCATATTTTGAAAATTAGAATTGATGATATATAAATTTCAGAGTAGCCAAATTCTATACTTTTAAATTTATAGTTGCTCATACATTTTATTTCTAAGATATTTTAAATTTCGGATAGGCAAATTTGTGGAGATAGCGGCTCTAAATGGTGACCATTAGGAATGAAAGGAATGAGGAGGAATATCACATTCCTATTCATTCCTAATAATTTTTTACCATTTATATGTAATAAGGATTCCATATAATTTCTTTTCATTCCTTATAGTATTAGGGAATATAGAATAAATTTGTTCCCCATCTTATTTGATAAGGAACCAAAGGGAATACAAAAAATATTGTGAAAAAATATTAACGTCAAATATCTTCACTAAACTTATGGAAATTTGACATTTTAACTTTACATATACGGTCACTTCTTCTTTTTATATTAGGAGAGATCTTTCTTGTCTTCTTTTAATCCCATACATCAGTTAAAACCCATGTTCGAAAATACGGCCGCATAAACAGTTCATGTGCGTGCGATTTTGGCTTATTCGGATGAAAATTCAGATTGCGTGAAAAAACTTCTTTTTTGTGTGTTATCAAGCTAAAAATTGAAATATAGGTGATGGATCTACAAGAATTAAGTACAAATTACACGAATCATGAATAATATTGATGAATAATGTGAAAAAGATGGGATGTCGAGATCTAGGGTTTGCAGATATGGTTGTCGAGAGAGATTAAAAGTCTTACAAACTCATGTTGACTAAGTCAATGTCTGGGAAGGTTCAGTTGTACCATGTGGTTTTTTTGCTTTAGTTGTACCATGTCTCTACAGTTGTACCAAGTAATACCTAGTTGTAGGCGTGGACATTCGGGTATCCAATCGGGTATCGGGTCGGTTAGTTCGGGTATCGGATTTTCGGATATATTAATATAATACACATTCGGGTTATTAGAAATTTTGGATCGGGTTCGGGTCGGTTATTTTCGGGTTCGGATCAATTTCGGTTACCCGAAATATTCAAAAGTTACCCAAAATATTTAAAAATTATCTAAAATATTCATAATTACCCGATTTTTTTGGATTTCGCTCGATTTTATTATTTTTAACTCGAGTTATCCGAAAATAACAAAAATTGTAAAGTTTATATATAACTAAATTAGTTTATTTTTTATCCAAATATATTCATGATATCCCAAATTGACTGAAAAATAAAACGGAATTGCCTAACCTATATGAACATATCCGACCTTATATGTTTAGGTTAATTTATGTTTCGGATAATTCGGATATCCGTTCGATTTTCGGTTTGGTTCGGTTCGGGTTCGGATTGGATTTTTCGGTTTTAGATGTTTAGAACCCATTCGGATATTTTAGAAAATCGGTTCGGGTAATTTTAAGTCGGGTTCGGATCGGTTTTTCGGTTTCGGATATTTTGCCCACTCCTACCTAGTTGTACTACAATCTTAATAATAGTTGTACCAAGTAATACCTAGTTGTACAAGTAATATCGAGTATTACTACGCAAGTTGTACCATGGTACAACTACTTGTACCTAGTTGTACCAAATCGGAGAGGAGTACGCCAGACAAGAGTACAAGCAAATTGAAGTAAATCAGACATTTGCCCTCGAGAGGACGAAGATGAAGAGAAAAAGACTTTTATGCTTTTCATTTAATTAAAACGAAAAAAAATCCTAAAATTTTTACAAAATTTGGTCTCGAACCCACGACCTCACGTTAATATCTCCAACCGAACCACTAAGCCACAATTATCTTTTAGGAAATAGATAACATTAGTAGTATATAAATGCATATATTACGAAAAATACTTTAAACTAGTCTTCGACTAATCCCGAATAATTCCGAATAATTGATTTGGCGCTAGGTCCACCCGATTAGCGCCTAACGAATTATTGAACGTTGGTTAAAACAATAGCACAAGGTACACAGTTCTCTTTCTTTTATAACTATTCTAATTCGTGAAATAAAAGAGTAGTATTTGTATTATAACACATATATCAAGTCGTGGACGTAAGTCACGTCGTAGAATTTTACATTGAATTTATGTTCTAGTATGTTTTCTAATAGTGCTATATTGGATTATTTTATCGTGAATCATTGATGCAAATTTTTATTGTGTAGTTAAGAGATTATACGAAGAATGGAGATGCTAAAGTTTGGAGATGGAGACGTAAAAACTCGTGAACAAAACTCAAGACTCGTGGACAATTAAATCATCATTTATTTTTTAAGTATTAACCTTTAAAAGTTTTATTATTAAAAATACGTATTCTTTTATTTTGTTACCATTTACTAAGACAATTTATTCCATTCTCTTTCTATATTTTTTCCTTAAATTTTGTTCATTTTTATTCTTTTCATTCTTTTTCCTCTTCATTCATATTATTCTTTAAGTGGTCACCAGTTAGAGACAACGATTTCCATAATCTTGTAAACATCAGAATAATCTTGTGTAGATTTTACTAAAGATTATCATACTTTTAACTTTAGAGTTGATGATGATACATAAATTTACATTTGGACCGAAACGAAATTTAATCGATATATTTATTTGATATTTGGGGAAATTGCAAAAATGCCACTTTTTATGTTCACATTTGCAAAAAGACCACTTATGGGTGTTCATTTGGAAAAATACCACTAATTATAGATTTTTAAACCCTATATCTTAAAATTCCAAACACTAAAAAATGTTTTGACCCTTAACCCCCCCCATAAACCCTCATAACTAAACCCTAATATAACATAGTTAACCCAAACATAAATAATATAAAGAAAAAATAATTTTGAAAAATTGGCATTTTTGTAAAGTGACAATTGGAAAGTGGCATTTTTTGAAATTTCTCTTAATATTTTTGGTTGAACATACTTTTTGGAAATAAAGTAAGATCCATTAAAATAAAAAAAAAGAAATTATTTTTAAAAGTAACAATAACTGAAATCTCTAATCAAATAATCGAAAGAAAACATGTAAAAATAATCTTCTATTCTGAGAGATTATTTTTGATAATCACTTCTTAACTTTACCAATGGAGCCATCATTCCCATCCTCCGTTTGAATTTGGACTAATTTTAATTATTGAGTTTGAGCTAATTTTAATTAGGGATTAATGGGTAAAATTAGAGAGAATGACATGTCATATTTTAAGAGATGTCATGTCACATTAAAATTAGAATAGTGATTTTGGTGAAGACACCTAAGGGATGTATTCAATCTAACATTTCAAGTGATTTGTTATGGTGTGTCATATCCTATGTTATTGGATCATGAATTTAAAAAACTCTATTAAAATCTAGTGTTACTCACTACAAGAAAACATATCAAATTTTGACCAATTTTTTTGTGGTCAGAAACTATTTTGACCATTTTTGACCAATTTTAGACGAATATTCATTTTCGTTATAAATTGGTCAAAAAAATATGACGAAATATAAGAGTCGAAAACTGGTCAAAATTTTTCGACCAATTTTTAAGAGATTCTTAAATTTGTCAAAAATGGTTGAAAAAATGCGACAAAAAGGATTGGTTGAAAATTGGTCAAGAAAACATGTTAATTTTTTATCATATTTTTTATCAGTAAAATGGTCAAAAAGTTTATTGACAAAATTTTGACCAAAAAAATATGAAAATTTAAACTCGTCGAAATATGATCAATTTTTTTACTAATACAAGTGCTCAGTAACTACTCAAAATATTCTTACCATTTATCGACTAAAACAAAATTTGGTCAAAAATTCGTGAGTAATTTTTTATGAACAAATACTTAGCAGAAATTGGTCACAACATTATAGACTAAATATTGATCATTTATAGCCTTTTGTATTTGTCCCACATCGACAATATGGGAGGGATGAATATTTGACTTTCTCTATAAAATAACACTTACTCCATTCTGGAAACGTAAATGGGCTGACCATAGCCCACATAGTTGAATTTTGAAATATTTTAATCCATGATATCCTTGAGTGGATAACATTAATATTTATTTGTGTTTTATTTTATATTTTAATTTTAAAAAATATTTAATTTAAATTTAATTATTATTAATCAAGTATTTTAAATTTGAATTTCAATATTTTCGAATACAATTTTTTTTAAAAACTAAATATTTAAGTTGGTCAAAATTTGGTTGGAATATATAGTCGAAAATTGGTCAAAATATATAGTTTCGACCATTTTGATTGATCAAAAAATTTCGACCACTTTTATAGTCAGAACCAAATTTTTGACCAATCAACTTCCGATGGTCAGAACCAAATTTTTTATCACTTTTATTCGTCAAAACATTTTGACTATTTTTTTACCAAAATCCATTTGCGACCACCGATTTTTTACGAATCGATTTTGGTCAAATACGAGTCAGGAATGACTTTTTTGACCAATTTTAGACTAATTTGATGTTTAAAATTGGAGTGGTTTTTTGTAGTGATTGAACGAGTGATTTGGAAAAATACTTTCAAATACATTATTATTGAAAACGTTTAAAGGATTTGGCTTTTAATGATTTCATAGGATTGAAAAGGAATTTGATAGGAATTTTTTTTTATAACAAAGAGCCAAATCACATGGTTTTATGTGGGATTGTAGAGAGTTTTATATTAAATTCTCTAAAATCACACAAAATCACTAAAATCATCTAAAATCTCATTAAAACTCAAATCCCTTTAAATACAACTTTAAATACACCCCCAACTTTGTTTGAAAATTGATTCTCCAATTAATATATAAGGGATTAATATATAAATACATATAAGTATATATATTAATATACGTTTATAAAACGTTTCCGTTTCTTTTTTTTCTTAAAAGCTCGTTTTCGCGTTTCCTAACCTTTTACTTATGCGTACCCGTTTCCGATTCCATGCAGTTTAGGAACAAAGACAGAGGCGGTGCGGAGACGACGGTAGTCAAAGACAAATATGGAAACGGTGGACAAAAACGACAATATTGTGGACAAAAATATATACCATAGACTGATAAATAAGAGTATAAATGTTTTTTTTTAATTTAGTAAACAGTGTCATTTGTAGTAGTTTTAAAAAAAAAAAATTTAATTTATGGTATATTTTGAACATTGTTTTGGAAGAATATTATTTTTGACAAAAATTTCGAATATTAATACGAAAATTTTAGAATCGAGATACATAATTTTAAATGGAATATCAAATTTCACATTTTAAAGATTGAAAATCCTAGAAAATTTCAAATCTGTTATTGAACAACACCATCTAAATTATATTTTAACGGAACAGAGCAATTTGAGGTCTTAAAAATTTTTGATCTGCCTTTACTATACACAACAACGTTAGATGATATATACATTTATCGACCATATCGCCACCATTTATAAGTAAGCCCTCCACAAACCCACTCTTCCTCTTCCTCTTCCTCTTCCTCTTCCTCTTCACTAGTCTCTCCTCAAACCCTAAAATTTCCGATCTCGATTCGCCTCTCTCTCTCTCTCTCTCGCTCTGTTTTCTTCTCTGCTACTCACTCTGTGAAAGTTCCGATGGCAAAGAAAGCTTTGGAAGATCCACCGAGTGCTTCCTCAAGCGACGTAGAGGAGATGTCGTCCGAAGAAGAAGATGATGATGAACAGATCTCTCCCAAGGATCCCGTCACGGTTAACGCCACCGGGAAGAAACTGGATTTCGATTCAGATTCAGATTCAGAAGACGAACCCGAGGTGCCTCTAAATCGGAGATCTGGAAAGGCCATTGGAGTGACCCCCGCGAAGCGACGCAGTGAAGGGACCTCAAGAAATGTAACTGCGAAAAGAGCTAAGACGGGGAGTAAGACTTGGTGGAGATTTAGCTGGAGTGAAGATGATGGAACCACTTTGTTACAAGGCATGCTTGATTTCCACGCTGTTACAGGTACGAACCCTTACGATGATAGGAACGGGTTCTTCGATTTCGTCAAGAAAGAAATCAGTTGTGAGTCTAGTCAGAGACGAGCCTTTGAGAAGATTAGGAGTTTGAGGAGAAAGTATATTGGTGAGGGGCGAAAAAGAGTAAACCCATCATCTTTCTCGAAAACTCATGATAAGGAGTGTATGCGATTGGCTAAGTGTATCTGGAGATCAGATGGTATGGTTCTTTTGACATCTGTAAAGTCTAAGAATGGGAAAACGAAGGCAAATGAGAAGAAAAAGAAGAAGAAGGTGGAATCTGTGGAACCGGTTGAACAAGAAGAAGATGAGGTCTTGGCTCTTGTTGGAGAAAGTTCGGGGAAAAACGTAGTAGATGAAGATAATGAGGTCTTAGTAGATTCCGGTAAACTGGTAGTAGAAGAAGATAATGAGATCCTAGCTCATAATGGTGTAGATAAGGCAGTAGAAGAAGGTGAGAAAGGGGTCCTTACTAATGGAGGTGAAAGTTTGGGTAAAAAGGCAGTAGAAGAAGGTGATATTACTAATGGAGGTGGAGATTTGGGTGAAAAGGCAGTAGGAGAAGGTCATAAAGAGGGTCTTACTAATGGAGGTGGAAATTTGGGTAAAAAGGCAGTAGAAGAAGGTGATATTACTAATGGAGGTGGAAATTTGGGTACAAAGGCAGTAGAAGAAGGTGATAGAGAGGGTCTTACTCATGGTGGTGGACAACAATCAGAGTCGCTTTGTGTAGGAGAAGTTGACTGGTTTGAAAAATCAGTTCTGGTCCAATCCATGGTGCGTTTTGGTGTTGAAGAACATTATGTCAAAGAAAGATGGAGGTCGTTCCCTGCGGAGACTAAGAAGAAGCTTGAAGACGGGTGGAACTCATTGGTATCAAAGGATTTCGAAGTTGTATCGCTCAAGAGCAAATTTATGAGTGATATGGCTTCTATGTTTATATAATACCGTTTCTGTTATCTAGGATTAACCCTCTTTTGTATCTCCATCTAACTTTCGGGTTTCATCTTATGACTGTTTTTCGGATCGTTGCTCGCTTTTGCATGTAAGCATTTCTGGTTGTTCTTGTGAAATAGTTTCCGGATGGTTGCTTGGTTGCACGCAAACTTGTCTGGTTGATCATGAGTCATTTTTGGATCGCTGCTTGCTTGTAAGCATTTCTGGTTGATCTTGTGAATATTTTTCGGATTGTTTCTTGCTTGCATGTAAGCATTTCTGGTTGATCTTGTGAATATCTTTCGGATTGCATGCAAAGTTTTCTGGTTGATCTTGTAAGTTGTTTTTTGGATTGTTGCTTGCTTGCTTGTTAACTACATGGAAGTAAATGGGTCAAAGATACTTGGTGATATATCTCTGTGTAAATAAGTTGCAGAGCTCTGAGGTTTCGTTTGAAATAATGAAAACAAAACATCAATACAAAGATCTCTATTAGTGAAAGATAGCCGCATCTCAACACTCTCGTTCGTCACAAGTATATGTGCTTTAGTCTTTCAGATTAATAAAAATATAGGAACACATTTGACTAGAATAAACTTAATACATAGTGTGTACCATCCTTAACTCTTCTAAAAGAAAATTCGTTAACATTCATGATCTTTCAGTACTCACTCATCAACCATAAAATAAAATTTATGACAAATTAATTTCTCTTTTTAGAGAAAACTTGAAATTAATAAATCCTGACATAACATACCATAATACCATACTGATACGTTTAAACATTTTAATCCTAAAAACCATTGATAATATTATCGGAAAAGTTCAAAATCAGAGAACAATGTAGTTTAGAAATTGTCTTTGACAAGTTCTATTACATGTATCGATAAAAAGCACCACCCTTGACGAGCATCTCTTAAAAAGAAATGCAGCTCAGTTAACACAAGTCTATAGTGTCTTATATAACACAAGTAAATCAGACATTTGCCCTCGAGAGGACGAAGATGAAGAGAAAACGACTTTTATGCTTTTCATTTAATTAAAACGAAAAAAATCCTAATATTTTTATAAAATTTGGTCTTGAACCCACGCCCTCACGTTAATATCTCCCACTAAGCCACAATTATCTTTTGGTAAATAGATAACATTAGTAATATATAAAGGCATATATTACGAAAAACACTTTAAACTAGTCTTCGATTAATCCTCAAATAATTGATTTGGCGCTAGGCCCAACTTCACCGCCCGATTAGCGCCTAATGAATTTTTGAACGTTGGTTAAAACAATAGCACAAGGTACACAATTCTCTTTCTTTTATAACTATTCTAATTCGTGAAATAAAAGAATAGTATTTGTATTATAACACATACATCATGTCGTGGACGTAAGTCACGTCGTAGAATTTTACATTGAATTTATGTTCTAGTATGTTTTCTAATAGTGCTATATTGGATTATTTTATCATGAATCATTTATGCAAATTTTTATTGTGTAGTTATGAGATTGTACGAAGAATGGAGATTCTAAAGTTTGGAGATGGAGACGTAAAAACTCGTGAACAAGACTCAAGACTCGTGGACAATTAAATCATCATTTTTTTTTAAGTATTAACCTTTAAAAGTTTTATTATTAAAAATACGTATTCCTTTATTTTGTTACCATTTACTAAGACAATTTATTCCATTCTCTTTCTACATTTTTTCCTCAAATTTTGTTCATTTTTATTGTTTTCATTCTTTTTCCTCTTCATTCATATTATTCTTTAAGTGGTCACCAGTTAGAGGCAACGATTTCCATAATCTTATTTTTTTGGCGGGAAAATATAATTCCGCTATTTTGAAGGGAAAATCTATTTTTTGGTGGGAAAATATAATTCCGCTATTTTCTCGCCAAAATCGTGATTTAAAGTTTTGGCGAGAAAATCCAATTTAATAATTTTGCGGTTTTGATGAAAAATATGTTTTTGGCAGAAAAATATAATTTCGTCTGTTAACCTGCCAAAACCGTGATTTACTGTTTTGGCGGAAAAATAGAATTTTACGGTTTTGATCAAATTTTTTCTTTGGCGGAAAAATATATCGTCCGTTTCCCCGCCAAAACCGTTATTTACTGTTTTGGTGAAAAAAAATTATGGTTTTGACGGAATTTTTTTTGGCGGAAAAATATAATTTTGTCCTTTTTAGCGCCAAAATCGTGATTTTACTGTTTTGGCGGAAAAACAAGTTTTTACGGTTTTGACGGATTTTTTTTTGCTGGAAAATATAATTTCGTCCGACTTCCCGCCTAAACCGTGAATTACTGTTTGGGTCAAAAAATAAATTTTTACGGTTTTGCGTTTTTGAAGGAAATTTTCTTTTGGGAGGAAAATGGAATTCCACCAATTTTCTGTCAAAATCGTGATTTATAGTTTAGACGGAAAACATAATTTTAAGATTTTGCTAGGAAATTGTAACTGTAATTTGCTGTTTGGACGGAAAAATATCATTTTTTGTAGGGAAAATATATATTCTGCAATTTTTCCGTCAAATTGTGATTTTACAGTTTTAAGATTTTGGCGGAGAAATGATAATTCATTATTGTACGATTTTTAAAAGAAAAATGTTGGTGTAAATCTATGATTTTTACATATAAAACGAAAATCTATAAAAATTAAATATTATTTTGGTTATAATTGTAAATGAAGGAACTTTAGACATTTACAATTTTTAGATGCACCATCTACATCTAGATGCACTATTTAAAGTCATCTAGATGCACCATATACATTTACAATTTTTGTGAAGAGATTTTCAACTACACCTAGATGCTCTATCTGGATGATGTATTTAGTAACACTTAAACGAACATCATCTGGCATATACATCCAGATGGACAAACGAGTGTCTTATATACCGTTGACCACCATCAAGAAATGCATAAACATTAAAAGCATAATGTAATCACATATGCAACAGTTAACCTAATTCCTAAATCACTGACTAATACTATGACTACTCTATTTAAATTATTGGCAACAGTTCTTTGGTTCATCTGGTTGGGTTGTGTGACTGCTGTATATAAATTGTTGGATTTGCAGGATATCAATAAAACTGGTTTAGTCGGAAAGGAGACTGTATGTTAGTCGGAAAATAAATTAAATTATGGGCTTCATCCAACTTTATAGTGTTCACAGCCCATTCTGATTTTTCATTTTAAATGGGAAAAAAAAAAAGTATATTATACTTGAACGAAATTAATATCAATCAGTCGCTTGAAATGTAATTTCAAAATTCACGAATCGTCAGCGAAGCGGGAGAATTTCAAGCTTCTTTGGCACACAGACAGACACACAGAATCTCATCGAATCGAACAAAACGCCAATTTCCTCTCCAGAATCCCTAATTCCTTCCTAGTCATGATTTCAATTGAGCCACCATCGTTTTCTCTAGGGTTTGATCTTGATCTTGATCCCCAGTCGGGTTTCGAACCGGACCCGGGACTTACGGTCTCGGATTCTGATCTGGAGCTAGAATCAATCCGAAATACGATAGAGACAACAAGGAGCAAGATCCAGATGATGAAGACATCCTGGGATTTTCCCTCCGCTGGTACAATTCTCAAATTAATTGCTTTCGGTTTGTCATCGATTGAATATACGACGGTGATGCAAAGTTGCAAACTTTCCGTATCCTTAGCTCTCTGAATCAGGCTCAAAGTTGACAACTTGATGACTGCATTTGTTAGATAGAGTGGGTTTCGAGTTTCTTTGGACTCGAGTCCTTGTAATATTCTTCCATATTTTGTTGGTTTCGTCATGATTTACCAATTGGTTTTGCTAACTGCAGATGCACTTACCTCAACAAGAAGTCGTTTTTCTAGTTGCAGCAGTTCAAGGCTCTCACTTCATGGTTCTGGAGTTTTAACTAATCAGTCTTCTTCTATCTCTCCGAGTCGTCCGGAAAAAAGAAAGCGGTTGGATGTTCCAACTACATCTGGGATTACTTCTGTTTCAAAGATCAACTTGTAGTCCTCTACGAAGGTTCCAACTACTTGATTCTGATTCTGAAGATACTGACTACCCATCCACCACCAGAGTAACTAAAACAAATGATTCTTTCTCAATGGATCAACCATCTGTTGCGAGTAAACCACAGAGAAAGGAATCAAGATCTAGTGAAGATCTGTGGAAAGACTTTTCCCCGGCAGCAATGTCGAAGATCCAAACACCAGCTCTAGATAATGTTTCTCAGGACTATTTTAGCTCAATCAAGACCAGTAGCACAACTCAGAAACAAACCAGTGTTGTTGCAACTAGTAGCAGTAGTGGATTTTGTCAGCAAACTCGGCAATCCTTGGATTTTTGTCCTCCATCTCATCGTTTCTTTATGCATAGTGATCCAAGGATACAGAAGTTAGCTCGACAACGGTTACCAAACTTTTTGCCTCTGGGAATTTTCAGTGACACAGAGGTGTCCCTTGTTGATTATATGTGGGTTAGACTCCGAATCCCTTTCTTTATGTTGGTCCTTACAACCTTCTGTTTCCAGGGGATTGACATATATTTTCCAATGCCATTTTAGGAACCAATTTGGCAGTAAAGAGAGCTCTAAAACTGGAGATTCTAGCAGCAAAATCTGCAGAAGAGTGCAAACAGAGTCAAAGGGCCGAGAGAGCTCCAAAGGATGCTGGCAAAAGATGTTCTGCAGGTCATTGGTTCACATCCCCTGAAGGAAGGAAGGTTTGTTACTCTTTCCATAATAAGAAATTTTAAGACAAACCGCGCACACGTTTTTAAGCATCTGAAGTATTTGTTACCAAACACATTAAGATAATGGACGTCTGAAACTCATGTTTTTCTTGCTCTTGTAGGTTTATATCTCTAAAAGCGGACAAGAGTTCTCAGGTCAAAGTGCATATAGATGTTACAGAAAGGTCAGCATATTTTGAAGCTGGTTAGTATTATCTTATTATATTTATATACTCAATACAATTGTATTGTTCATAGGAGACCGGAGGCGGGTTTAACAAGTCCAAAAAGAAACGACAGCCAAAGAAGAAGGCGAAGAATTGAATAGAGGAAGGAGCCACAAACTCAAGCTCTCTTTCAGAAAGAACTTTTAACATATTTAGTTTGTTTTAGTTTTAAAGTTGTCTGCAACAAGCAAGTTCATTAGCTGTTTCACAAAGAACTCCTCTGGATCTCTAGATTACATATGAGATGGCCTTGCTTGTGTTCTACCAAGCTCCAAGACCCCTGACACTTGAAAAGGGTTTAATGCATCTACCTGAAGCTTTATGTCTAGTTGTTTATAATCGTTTCCTTTCGATATTTTGTTTTTGTTCTCATGTTAAATGTCAACATTGGCCAACACCAAAGCCCTTCTCCTCAACCGAAGGTCTAAACTCACTGAAACTGTCGAATCTGATTCCTTCAATTGTTGTAATATATGAGATCAACAAGTCTGACACACAACGAAACTAACTAGATTTTTGGGTGACCAAAAACTAAGCTGAATCAGTTTGACAATCCCAACAACAATAAAAACAAGAAGCAGCCACAATCCAAGTTGAAAACAACAGGTAGGTCCAAAACATATTCTACATCAAGCTACTTATTAAAACCAAAAGCTTCACCATCTTCCAAAGGTTGCAAGCATTGCTTATATATCCTTACTCCAAGGCTTGAAAGCACCAGGACGAGAACAATTTCTCAAGTAAAAGAAAAACCCACGCAGCAACTTCAAAGCTTTTGCCTTATCAACACCATCCACAAGCTTGTATTCTTTATCGAAATCAGAGAACCTCTGGAGATAAGATGGTCCCAGCTTATCAGTCTTATAAATCTTTTCCCTTCCCTTTCGGAATTCTCTACATCGAGTCACTGGTTTTTGCATTGATGCCTGATTAGAGAGCTCCAACAACTCTTGTTCATCGTATGGTTTTTTCAGAACATCCATTAGCTCTTTTGTAAACAAACAAGACCTACTTTCATCCTCTTTACTTTCATTATCGAGATCAACCACGCTCTTGGACACCACAAATGGTGTGTCTTCTCCATCCCAAAACGGGGAATCACTAACGGCAATTATATCAGAATCATCAGACCAAGACTCAAGATCTTGCTCAACCTTCACATTTACTAATGTATCCTTTACAGGGACAGCTACTGTGGATTCTTCTAGAGCAGCCAGAACCGGAGGATCGAAATCAGACGGATCATTTTGTAGATTTGCCACATGCGTTGTTGTCAAATCTTTAAGAGAATCCACAAGCCATGTGAGGTAGCTCATGTAACCCTTTTCCACAACCGCAACACTCTTTTCTTCCTCATTCTTCTTCCTTCTCCCAACAAAATTTCCTTTGTTCCTTTGGGTCACCTGAACAATCCTTGAAGTCTCAGTCACAGCCTTTGAATTCCCTGCAGCCATAGTTTCAACAGTTTCCCTCTTTCTTCGTTCAGCAATCACATTGTTGTCTCGTTGAACGTCTTCTTCGGCTCTAAACAATGGAACATCGCTTCTTAAAGCCTCCGACTCCAACTCGGATAACCTCCTCTTTCTCCCTTCACAAACTTTGTGATCTCGTTGAACGTCTTCTCGGTCTCTAACCAACGGAAGATGGCTTAAAGTGTTAACCTTTACATTGTTGTCTCGGTGAATGTCTTGTTCCGCTCTGACCAACGGAACAGCTCTTCTTAAAGTCTCAGGCTCCAACTCGGATAACCTCTTCTTTTTCCCTGCAGAATCTTTGTGATCTCGTCGAATATCTTCATGGCCTCTAACCAACGGAACAGCCCTTCTTCCTAAAGTCTCAACCTTTATATCAGCAAGGTTCCTAACTCTGTTGTCCCGTTGAATGCTTTCTTGGGCTATAACCAATGGAACATCCCTTGAACTCTCAACCTTTGACTTTGACATTTTCTTGTCTCGTTGAATGTTGTCTTGTTCTCCAACTAAGAGCCCAATCCTCTTTTTTCTTCTCTCAGCGGCTCGATTGTCACGTTGAATGCTTTCTCGGGCTCTTGAAATCTCAGCCTTAAACCCAACAGTTTTCCTCTTTCTCTGCTGAGAAACTCTATTATTGTTCACTGGATTCTCGTTCTTAACCTCTGATCTCTTTGATTCACCAGAAAACATTTCGAATTTACGAGTTTCAGATCCTCCATTGTCAACTTCATACCTAATAGGACGATCTAAGCCGCTTGAATTCAATTCAAAGAGAGGGCCTATACTGTTATCATCTATAATATGATCCAAGAACATCTTATAGTTCTTATCACTCTTAAGATAATCATCATCATCATCATCATCATCATCATCAAGACAGATAATTGGAACATCAACTTCTTCATACATTGTTAAAGCATGCTTGCTAATTGCATTCACCATAAACCTTCTTCTCCCGTTATCATCATCATGATCCATAACAAAGCCTGCATTAGCAACATTACTAATCATATATAATGGCTTTCTTTTTAATCGTAATCAGTACACTTATTTTTTTCGAAAATCCAATACACTCTTCAATCCAACACATAAAAGAGAAACCCTAAAACGATCGATCAGTTGTCGTAAAAAAACCCGTAAATTCCTTTCAAAGTTAGAAAACTGCATAAAAAAACCTAAAGAACAAAAAAAAAAAAAAAAAAAAAAAAAAAGGGAAGAAAATTGTGCATACCGTTTGGAGCGACTCTGCTTAATGCTTATTCACACAAACTCAAAAACAAAATATTCTTGAAAAAGAGAGAGAATTCAGAACAGGAAAGAAGAAGAAATTTTAAGTTTTTAGGATTTCATTGCAGATAAATTTTTGCTTAGGCTAATAAGGAAATGTTGGAGAGAACGAAAATATGAAGAGACAAGAGTTATAGACTTAAATGAGAGAGAGAGAGAGAGGCTCTGAAGGCTATAATTTATAAGTCAGAGTTAAAGAGACCTAATAATGAAAATCTGACTTCAGATATCAGAATCCACATCAAATATTTGTTTAGAAATAAAAATCCAATAAATAGTTTTAAAAACCCAATAGTAGTAGTAGTATTATTTTCTACTTTTTGGGAGCGTGGAAAATAACATAGAGCCATGCATTGGGTTGTGGACAATGACAATGAATGATGTACCACGCAAACAAAAGAAAAAGAAAAGTCATGCATTGGGTAATTTACTGAATAGTGCCTACCCGAGTAATAAATAGAGGTTGGTGTGTAAGAAACTAAGAGCATGTACACGGGACGACTCAAAAAAGACCAAAAATTTTTTGGGTTCTGTGCAAAAATTTTAATTTTTTTTAAAAATAGTCAATATTTACTAAAATCTAAAATTTTGGACCTTTTTATATATAATTTTAATAATTTTTAGACCCTAAATTACAATAAAAATTAACTAAAAAAATGGATCATGTGCGGTTGCACACTTTGCACATCCTCAGAACCTCCCCTGCATGTACAATGCAAGATATATATTTTGTGTTCTTAAATAATATTTTATTATTAATTTAGGATTATGATTGGTTAAAAACCAATTTTGTGTTCTTAAGTTTCAATGGTGGAACATGTTTTGTGTTCTTAAAAAAATTAAAAAATTAAAAAAAATTAAAAATTTAGAAATAAATTTTATTTTAGATAGAAACATATATTATATAAAAACATTTAAACCATAGATTTCCAAATCATTAACAAAAAGGAACGGTGAATTCTAATCTTGACGTTGACAATGTTGTCATACATGCTCAACCAAATCATTTTTCAATTGTTGATGCATCTTTTTATCACGAAGTCGAGTTCGAGCGCCTAGCATAGCAGGTACATTTGTCGGCATATCTGTAGAAAACGAGAAATCGACATGTGAACTTCTTTCTCCTTGTTGGAACTCTGATACATCATGGTAAGTGTTAGCAGCTCGTTCGTCTTCCACTATCATATTATGGAGTATGATACACGCTCTCATAATCTTTTCTATTTGTTCCGTATCCCAAAAAAGAACAGGGTTTTTAACAATAGCAAACCAAGCTTGCAAGATGCCAAAATCACACTCGACATCTTTTCGAACAGCTTCTTGACGTTGAGCAAATAAAGATGCTTTTGGACCTTGTGGAAGTGAAATAGATTGGATAAAAGTGGCCCATTTCGGATAAATACCATCTGTGAGATAATAAGCTAAATTATAATCCCTTCCATTGATAGAGAAATGCACTTGCGGAGCTTTACCTTCAATGATATTATCAAAAACTGGGGAATGATCAAGAATATTGAGATCGTTTAAGGTACCTGGACTGCCAAAAAAAGCGTGCCATATCCAGAGATCATATGAAGCTACAACCTCTAACACGATTGTTGGTTTTCCTGATCCACGTGCGTATTGTCCTTTCCAAGCGGTAGGGAAATTCTTCCACTCCCAATGCATACAATCGATGCTTCCTATCATACCGGGAAATCCCCGTTCCTCCCCAACATTAAGTAATCGTTGAAGATCATTTGCTGTGGGTCTTCTTAGGTACTCATCTTCGAACAATGTTATTATTCCGTCCACGAAATTTCTCAAGCATGAAAGAGCAGTACTTGCACCGAGCCGGAGGTATTCGTCCACTTGATCAGCCGCAGCACCATATGCCAGGAGACGAATTGCCGTTGTACATTTTTGATACGGAGAGAGACCAAGCCTTCCAATAGCATCTGTCTTTTGTTGAAAGAATCGAAACTCATTTGAGAGTCGGTCAACGATATGCATGAACAAGGGCTTGTTCATTCTAAAACGACGTCGGAATAAAGAAGGCGGATAAGTTGGTTGGTCACTAAAATAATCGTCTTATAACTGCACGTGCCCTTCTTCGCTATCTCTGTTGATCCATCTTCGTTTTTGTTTTGTCTTGGTTGTTTCTTCACTATTGAATTCTTCTTGGAACATATTGTCGAATTCTTCTTGGAACTTATTGTTGAATTCTTGTTGTAAACTTTTTGAGCCTCCGGAAGGACTATGGGAAGAAGATGCCATATTTGATAAATATTTCATTTGATATGTGAAACAGATTTGTAAATAAGTAGAATGAGAAAGAGATTTGATTTGGAGTAGAAAGAAATTTGAATTGCAATACAAAGAGAATTGAAATCTAATTTAAAGAAAGAGAAGAGGTGAAGAAGAATAATATCAAAAGAGAGAAATGTTTGTATAATATCAAAAGAGAAAATTGTTGAATGATTCGGTTAAATAACAAAACTCAAAGTAGACATATATACAAAACTCAAACTGATTTCATTGGCTACAAATTAAAGCTACAAATACAATACAAAGACACTTGGTTCCACTTGTGCAGATGAAGCCAAGACTTGTGAAAAAAAATTGTTTGGTTGTGCCGACATGGTAACATTGAAGCCAAGACTTGTGAAAAAAATTGTTTGGTTGTGCCGACATGGTAACATAATCACCTGCAACATGAAACCCAACTTATTTGCCACATCCATATGAAACAAATTGTGAATATCATTTGCAGTCCTGAGAGATAAGACGTGAGCTTAATAATGCTTACATTGTCAAGCACAGCTCCTGGATCTCTCTGTGTCCATGTAAGCCACTTTTCCATTCCCTCCTTTCATGTTTGTAGGCACTTGCATAACATAAATACAGAAATGAATACCACTTGCAATGACAGACAGAGAACCTCAATGTTTATATGATGAAAGAAAGAAACCAACCTGCGTAGTAACACAAAGGGTATGTGCTAGTTGAGTTTTCCCAGACCTAAAGTGAAAACAAACTCAATTAGTTGGAAGACAGTTTGTAGGTTTCAGTATCCAAAATGAAATGTTAAATAAGCCATCAAAATTTCACAAATCTGTTTGCGGAAACAAGCAATAGGACTTAGTTAAATCTTCACAAATCTGTTTGCGGAAAATTAACATGCAGATTTATAACAAAATTTAACAAGTGAAAAGATACAACAGATTCACATTAAATCTTCTTAAAACACACAACATTGAACATTCCGAATTGAAATTGAAATATGATACAAACACAGAAATCTTCTTAAAACACACAACATAGAATATTCCGAATTGAAATTGAAATATGATACAAACACAGAAATCACTTCTTAAAGCACACATGAAATCACTTCCTCTTAGACAACATTTCTGTGAGAAGAATGTCCTTGAAAGCTTCTTTTTTCTCTGAAAGTTCTTTCTTTGCAAGGAGATTGTCTAGTAGTCATATCATGGACAGCTCTTTTTGCATATTCATGTCCTTCTCTTTTAAAAAGAATATACTCTGAAATCGCTCCATCTTCTTGCTATCATCCATTATCATCTTACCTTTCCCCTTGGCTGCCTTAACACCAGGAGGACGACCTTCTACAGGGCTTGGAGGCTCAGAAGAACCATCCTCACACTTTTTCTTTTTACTTCCAGCAGGTTTACTACTAGCAAAGTCACACCATTTCTGGTTATCCCTAAGCTCTACCCATGCATGCTCAAGATTAAACTTCTTTTGGTAATCAATGTGCGGCTGACAGCTGTCTCAGAAGAACACTCAAGAAATGATCTTAATTAAGATCAGTTTTTAGTTCTTCTTACTGATGCACATAAACTTTGATGCGTGCAGGGTTTATATGCATATGCAAGTTTTAAATTTATAATCCTATGAAACTGCAAGTGCACAGTATACAATTGTAGTACTTAGGGGTCGATCCACAAGGACTAGGTAATGAATGCACTAGAAACCTATATGATTCGAATTAAGCTAAGGAAAAATATTATTTGGTTTTTAGGATTTTTATTGAAGCAAATAAGAAGAAATAATTAAAGGGATAGAGAGATCAATTAAGATGAAATTCAAGCAATTCACAAAACATATGCAAAACACAAGCAATCGAATTAGGGTTTTAGACTAGTTGTTCTAGAACTCATATCACTAATGTAAGGTCATCCCACTGTCGTGACGTCACTAACCATCTACGTTTTTCACCCAAATAGACTCAACTATCACAGGTTATTACAAGGGTGAAAACATGCTTTATGATTAAGATTGATTGTTCACTAGACTCCTTAACTAACATATCGAATTGTTAAGATGCCTAGCTCATCGAATACTAGGTCTGGAGATATAGGAAGCTTTTGGAGGGTATATCAACCTAAGATCAATCCCTGGGTAGCTAAGCCAGTTCGTGCTTTGAGAGCAAATAAAGATGAAGAATCAATTCTAGAATGAAACTCTAATCGATTAAGTATGTAAAAGTATAGAATTAAGAAAGTGCATAGAAATCAAATCAAAGCAAATACTCTAACATGTTTTGCAACACGTAGCAGCAAGAGTAAAGCACACAAACATAAAGATAAATCGTTGATCTACAAAGCATAAGGAGTTAGATTTCATCTCTTCGCAATAGGCAAAGTCAATCTATCCTTAAAAGCTTTTAGAATCAAATATGCATTAAGAACAAGAGAAAAATGAAATACATGTTTAGGTATTGATTTAGGCTATTATAGCCGGCTACTTAAGTTCCTAGAGAGGCTAAAAGCAAGTATATATAGGGGTTTAAGGAGGCTTAAGTCGGCTAGGGCTTCTTCGGGCAAAAACGTCTTTTTAGTCGAAACTGAGGCAATACCGGTCACAATAACGGTCGGGCTTCGTAACCAGTATTAGAGGCTTCGTTGGTGCTTCTAGAAGGTCGGCAAAGGTCTGGATCATCGGCCCATGGGCGGCCCGGTGCTTGGCTCCTTTGTGCACTCACTTCACTTCGAAGACAGTTTAACATGTTCTCAGTGTTTCCAGTTTATCTTCTAAAGTACAGCTCCAATTGATGAAATTCTAACTCAATTGAAAATGTAACTCAAAGGGCTATCTCTATATCAAGTTTCATTAAATTCACAATTGATTTGATCATCCGTTCATCAGCGAACTTCTGAAATATACGTTCTGTCCAGTTTGAGAATATGCATTATCTTCAAGATAAAATGATTTGGCTTGGTTCCTTTGACTTGAATGAGTAGCTGTATCATAGATAACACTCTTTTTGCTCCATTTTACATATTTTTGATGATAAAACCTGTTAAGACCTTAAAATCTACAAATACGAGAAAACTACCTCTTTTGGTTGAAAAGCTTTATTAATATATGTAAAAATCATAGTAAAAGTGGTAAAATATAGGATATATCACTTACCATTTATCAATTATATTTAATCAAAAATATACTAAAAACATATACTAAAAATTGCCATTGTAGATGCTCTAATAAGAACCAAACTTCAACATCTTTTCAAAGTATTCTCTACAACTAGAACACTATTTGTACATCGATGTACGTCTCGTGATGGTATTAACAAAGAAAGTCGTTTTTTGAAATATATATATATATAAGTCATTTTTTGAAAAATATATATATATATACATTTTTTTTTTAATAAAAATATTGATGGATCTAGGTTAATAACAAAACTGATTCATAATGGTATTTTCTATCTATTTAAAGTATCCCTTTTAGAATATATATGAAACAAAGAACAAAAAAGTTGATAGGTATCTTCTCTTTGTTGTCTAGTGCATATTGAACTTGAATGATTTGTGACTCCACATAACTTTCTTTTTTAAATGGAGCTTGTTGTAAAAGACGACAAAATTATATTTAGAGATATTGACAAGTATATTTCGTGCATTTCTTAATTTATAGTTTAAAGGCTGTGGCATACTTGTTTCGTTTGTTGTGTTATTGCAGCCTATAAATTTATTTCGTTTGTTTGAGTAATGCCTTGCCTTATCCTTATGGTAGTGTATATTGTCGTATGGATGTTGTTATATCAAACTTTTGTACTGTGATTAGAGATTGTTTTGTTCCAAACTGATATTTTATTATATTTTTGTAGATATGGATCATCTAATGAGAAGAAGGTGCGAAGAATGTCTCACATCTGAAGTGGAAAAGAATCTGATCCAATATATAAGGGACCTGGCCAATCCACTCATTGCCAACTGGTATTGTGTTGGAAACTCATGAAACTTAACATGGTATCAGATCCCACATACGCCGACCCATTAATCTCGACATAATCCATCACGTCCCTCAAGATAATGATGCTCTCTTCTAGCTATCTCGACGAATTGAGCCTCTTTTTGGGCCATCAATTAGTGGGTCATGATCAGGCCTCTGTCTTGGTCGGATTAATGGGTCGCCGTATGTGGGCTCTGATACCATGTTAAGTTTCATGGGCTTCCAACTCAATACCAATTGGCGATGAGTGTATTGGCCCATGTCCCTTATATATTTGATCAAATTCTTCCCACTTCAGATGTGGGACATTCTTCACACGTCCCTTCGCGATAATGGCCCATCTAGCCATTAATCTCGACAATTTCCATTATAAGATTAATTTCGGGTTTGATCGGTCTGGCCATCTTCGGACCAGATCGATTTCGCTTCGAGCGGGGTAGCGTGTGTTCGTACTCTAATACCATGACAAAATCGATTCTGAATATTTGTGTTATTGATTAATGAGCGGCTGCCCCTCTATGTATACAAGTGAGGGATCACCCTTAACCTAGCTGGAGCTTCCTAGGTATGATACAACGGAATAGGAAACTAAGTTAATTACAGAGATATGCATATATACGAGTATATTCGCTAATACCCCTTCAATTTGGCGCATGAAGATCTGTAATGCCCAACTTGCCTCGAAATTCGTCAAACTCCCACCGACCCAGAACCTTTATGAAAATGTCAGCGAGTTGAACCGTTGTTGAGACATGTCTCGTAACCATGTTCCCAGCTTGAATCTCATTACGTATAAAATGGCAATCCACTTCGATATGTTTAGTTCTTTCATGAAATATCGGGTTGGCTGCAATGTGGATTGCAGCCATGTTATCGCAATGAGGAGTTATCGGCTGTGTTAAATGTACAGTAAGATCACCAAGTAATCCTTTAATCCATATCAGTTCTTGTGTGGTAAGTGCCATAGCTCAATATTCAGCTTCGGCGGAGGATCGACTAACCACTTCTTGTTTCTTGGTCTTCCACGAGACCGGAGACTTTCCGAGTTGGATGAACCACCCTGTTAGAGATCGACGGGCCAATGGGCATCCTGCCCAGTCGGAGTCGCACCAAGCATAGACTTGGAGATCACAGTCTGCTCGTAACAAGATCCCTTGTCCTGGACTGCCTTTAAGGTATCTAAAAACTCTAAGAGCTCCATTCCAATGCTCTTCACGTGGTTGATTCATAAATTGAGGAAAAACATGTACCAAATAAGCAAGGTCTGGATGCGTTACTGCAAGGTAGATTAGACGTCCTACCAATCTTCGATAAGGACTCGGATATAGGGAGAAAAAGACCTTCGACCAACGCAAGTTTCTGATTTTGTTCAATCGGAAAACCAGAGGGTTTTGTTTCAAGCAAACCAGTTTCTTTAAGAATGTCTAGAGTGTACTTTTGTTGGCATAAATAGATCCCAGCAGGGCTGCGTCTACCTCTATTTCCAAAAAATACTTTAAATGACCAAGATCTTTCATATGGAAGCAAGTCCCAAGATATTCTTTGAATTCAGAAATCGCTGTTGAAGAGCTACCGGTAATAACTATATCATCCACGTAGATGATAACATATATAGACACACCATCACGTGTGTAAGCAAACAAGCAGTAATCCTAAACAGATTGACAAAAGCCATACTCTATAAGAGCCGAATGTAATTTCTTGAACGAACACCGAGGTGCTTGTTTCAAACCGTATAATGACTTATGGAGACGATAAACCTTGCCCTTCGAGTTAGAGAAGAACCTGGGAGGTAGTTTCATGTATACTTATTCTTTAAGATCTACATGTAAGAAGGCATTATGTACGTCCATCTGCTGTACTTCCCAATTCCTTGCTGCCACCACTTGTAAAAAATTTTGAATTGAAGTCATTTTTGCAATCGGAGCGAACGTTTCATCATAATCAACACCTTCTTTTTGTCGATTTCCTTGCACCACTAACTGTGCTTTGTATCTTTCAATTGCTCCGTTCGAATGATGTTTGACTTTAAACACCCATTGACAACCTAGAGCTGTCTTTCCAGGTGGTAAATCAACTATCAAAAACGTCTCGTTGAGTTTCTGAGCATCTATCTCAAGCGTCATAGCCCCTTTCCATTTCTCATCTTGAAATGCTTCTTTATAACTTGTCGGCTCTTTTACAAAGGTAATGGCAGTGAGAAAAGCCTTGTGCGATGTAGAAAATCTGTTACTTGTGAGAACATCACTGATTGGATAATGAGCACCAGTTGATGCACACAAGAAAGTGGTTTCGTAATCTGCAAGATAAGCTGGAGGTCATCGTACTCTACCTAAAGCAGGAGCAAAAATCGGTTCTAAGGGTGGTTTAAATGAGGTCGAGATCGGAGGATCAAAAGACGAGATCGGGGAGCCCCCTATCGTTGGGAATCATCTCACCAAACGATGTATCTGATGTTGAAATCGGGCCAGCAACAAGCGTCAGAGTAGCCATAAGGATTCATTCGGAGATGTCGAGTCCAAAGTGTCACCTCTGGAGATAACACTTCACATATCGATGATGACGCAGTCATCGGAATCGGATTCATCACCCTAGGAGGTACGAAAGGGTCATCTTCTACAACCATTAAATCAACCATTACTCCATTTTCAGTCGATTGAGCTTCCGGTTGAGAAACAGCGGCTGCGTAAAATGGTAAATTTTCTTCATCAAACACAACATCTCGAGATACACAAAACATTTCATTCTCAAGATCGAATACGAGATCCATCATTTCTTAGCGTGTGGATATCCCACAAATACATATTTTCATCCACGGCTCACAAACTTATCTCCTTGGTGATTCTGATTGTGTATATAACATAGATATCCGAGTACTCTAAGATGATCGTACATTGGTCGCCTTCCGTGGAGAATTTTCATATGGTGTCTTTCCGTTAAGTAGCTTCGACGGAGTTCTATTAATGAGATAACCTGCATTAAGAACACATTCCCCCAGAATTTCATAATGAGATGTCCTTCAAACATGATCGCGCGAGCAACATTCAATATAGAGGTGTCAAACGGGCCTTGAACCCGTGGGCCAGGCCCGACTAGGCCCACCATGGGGCGGGTTCGGACATGATATTTTTTTCCGCAAAGAAGCGGGTCTCGCAGGTCGACCCGGTGCGGTCTGCGGGTTAAACGAGCTAACCCGTTATGGGTTTTTGGGTTTGCGGGTTACCCGCTATTAAACAAACCGTCTAAGAAAAGTTGGTTTAATGTTGGTTTCCATGTTGGTTTGTCGAGTTTCCACATTGGTTTAGTAATTATTTTTCATAAAGAGAATTTTTTTGAAAGTTTGAAACCTTAGTTACGACAAAAAATAAAGGAAGATTGAAACCTTTTACCCCAACTAGAAGGTTTTATTAGTTACTAAAATTCCATTAAAAACCCTAAACGCCGTTTCTATTATTTCCTCTCTCTACAAGGAAACTCAAGAGTCATTTACAAACTCTCAAAACCAGAGAAAGCATCGTTAGAGTCTCAGAGACATAATCGGAACTAAGAATTGTAATGGTAAGTTGATGATTTAATATTCAGTCATGTTTGATGTTTGAGGATCTTGAGGTTGTCTTCGATGCATAATGACTATGTTATATACTGTTTTATTTTCAGTCAAACTATCCTTTATTTGAGGATCTTGAGGTTATCTAGTCTCTTTTCTTAAAAGCAGTTTGTTTATTTACATAATAACTTAATATTAGTATGTTTTGTTGTTGATATTTTGACAGGACTCACGTGATTCTAACGAGAAAAGATCGGTCGACTTAGAAACTCAAAGAATTATTGATGCTATGAACACCGAAAATGAAAATGAGCGAAAAAAGATTGACAAAACATAATCATCCAAGCCTCCTAAAAGACCAACATCTAAGTGAAAGAGCACAATGTGTTCATTGTAAGATTGATTATGCTTACAATTCACACATGATTGGTACGACCACTTACAGAAGACATATAAAGAAGTGCAAGGTGAAACCTAAAAATGGAGACGTTGGAAAAATGATGATCAATGCAGAAGGAAAATTGCAAGCCAGGAAGATTGATCATTCTGTTTTTCGTGAAATGGTAGCTAAGTGTATTATTCAGCATGATCTTCCATTTGCGTATGTGGAATACGAGAGAGTTAGATCAGTTTGGAAGTATTTAAATGCGGATGTGAAGTTCATCAGCCGGAACACAACCGCATCAGATGTTTACAAATTCTATGAGAATGAGACGGAGAAGCTAAAGAGAGAATTAGCTGATCTTCCTGGAAGGATTTCCTTTACTTATGATTTGTGGTCTGCTATCACTCATGAGGGCTACATGTGTTTGACAGCACATTACATTGACATAGACTGGAAATTGAACAACAAGATTCTTGCATTTTGTGCTTCACTGCCTCCGCATACAGGTATGCACTTAGCTATCCAGCTTCTTGAGACGTGGAAAGAATGGGGAATTGAAACACCTTAGACACTGCTACTAACAATGATACCATGCAAGATTTTTTGAAAAATCAGCTTGTGTTGCGGAATGATTTATTGTGTGGAGGAGATTTTTTTCATGTAAGATGCTCAACTTCTTAATCTCATTGTTCAAGATGGACTGAAAGTGATTGGGGATTCACTGCATAAGATCAGGGAGAGTGTAAAGTATGTCCAAGCCTCTGAATCTCTTGAAATATTATTTGCAAAATGTGTGCAATTAGTTTGTGTAAAACTAAAGGCTGGCTTGCTCTTGGTGTGCCAACTCGGTGGAATTCTACATATAAAAATGCTTGATAGGGCCATGAAATACCGAGTTGCTTTTGTGATATAATGCGTTTTTGGCGCATTCTAACCATTGTTTTGTAGGTTTTTATCGAGTCTTTTGCTTTACTTTGAGTCATTTTAGGTCAAAAAGAGGCTGGAATGGAGGATTGGAATGGAGGATTGGAAGTCACAATGGGACTTAGCGAAAAAGGAGGGAAATTGGATCTTTTTGAAGATTATGAAGAAAAGGAGCACCCGCTCCCGATCACTAGACCTACTCCGCAGAAGATCCAGTTTTTGAAATTTTCATTAAACCTATTTTTGCCACCTAGGGTTTCCCTAATCAACCCCAGACACACACAGACCCGAGAACAAAAGGTAGAAAATAATAGAGAGAGAACACGTGAGAGAGAAATTTGATACATTGTTTTTGAATTTTGTGAGATTTGAAGATTGTCTTCCATCCTTTGGAGAAGATTTCTAAACTCTTTATCTTTTTCATTAATTTATCTAAAATTCTCTTATCTCACTTGCTGTATTTCGATCTATCATGTGCGAGTAATCTCCCAAGTTAGGTTAAGGGTTCGATGGGATTAGGGATTCTCGAACTAAGCATAGATCGTGATATCTCCATCTATTGTTGATCATAATGCCTAGACTAGCTTGATCACCTAACCTTTGATTTTAGGTTTAATTTACTCATCAAAAGCGTTGTGAATTGCTTGAATTAACTTAGACGGGCGATTCGTCCTTAGCCAACGACAATTGAAGTTAAGGCGACTTGTGAACAAATCAATCATATCCTTTTTAATGCTCATCATTCTTTGTAGTCTCAAACGACAGTTTAGGGTGCTAGATTGATTGATGAAGTAGTTGATACCACGACAGTGGGTCCTCTTGATTTTATGATTGAGTTCTAGATTGGTTCTTTATTGATAACCTGAATAATTGTTTGGTTCTTGATAATCTAATCCTTGAGATATTTTCCCTTGATCTAACTCTTTTAATATCATTTGTTTACACCGAATTTACTTTAATTGCTTGATTAATCGTGACAACTTAAACCACTTTGATCACTTAGCTGAATTTGTATCCCATAGGATTAGAGTGTAATGCTGGTCCCTTTGAACAAACCTACCTATTCTACATCGGATTAGTTATTCTTGGTTTGACTCATAAACCGGACAAATATTCCTTCAATCAAATTGGCGCCGTTGCCGGGGACCAACTCGATACCTCTAATTTTCATATACGTTTTCAGACTAAGTACTAAACTCGTTCTTTTTGTTTCTCTTGCGTGTGTTTCAGGTGCATGAACTCAAGGCCAACAAGGAGAAATCTTCAAACTCCCCTCGTAACTTTGAGTAACCCTTAACTTGCGAGACTAGAACGAACCAAGAGACGAACAAGGCCTAATCTCGTCGACATGGGCGAACAAGGCAATGAGGGTATAGCAGCTAAGTTGCAAAGGTTGCAAGAGCAGATGGCTCAGATGCAGCAGCAACATGCCCGCGAACAACAGCAGCAATGTGCGCGTGAACAGCAGCGTGCCATTGGAGATATGGACAATCCTCATGCTTTCTACCGGAACCGAGCAGCTATTGTTCCTCCTGCTATTGAGAGGAAAGACTATGAGATAAAGCCTCAGTTGATATCGCTGGTCAAGTAGCATTTGTTCCACGGACTTTCTACAGAAATTCCGATGGACCATATAGAAAACTTCGAGGAGATCTGCTCCACGACGAGTTCTAATGGGATGAACCCGGATTTCTTAAAGTGCAAACTTTTCCCTTTTTCCCTTGCGGAAAAGCTTCTCGTTGGCTCAAGTCTCTACCAGCTGGATCCATCACGACTTAGACACAATGTAGAGCAACGTTCTTGGACCATTTCTACACAAAAACCAAGACCGCGACCCTAAGGAACAAGATCTCCACGTTTCAACAACATTCAGGAGAGTCCTTTTGTGAGGCATGGGAACGGTTCAAAGAGTACAAGAGAGAGTGTCCACCCCATGGGTTTATCGATGAGAACTTGCTGGGTATCTTCTATGATGGTGTTGATTGGGATTACAGAAATGCATTGAATGCTGCGAGTGATGGTGATTTTATGACTAAGACCAGAGAGGGTGCGTATAAGCTTATTGAGAACCTGGCTGTGAGTTCTTGCAATAAGTCTCCAGAGTATGATAGAACCAAGAAGACTAGTGGGATGGATTCTCAAAAGATTGATGACCTTACGGCTAAGGTTAAATTGTTGCTCAAAGGGAACCAAAGGACGGTTCTTTTTGTTGATGAGAATGGTGAACCACTTTCTGAGGAGATGAGTGAAGAAGAAGATTGTGATCAGCAAGAGGGCTGCTATGTGAATGGCAAAGGGTTTTTACGAAACCATGGGTTCAACCAGAATTATAAGAGTCACCCGAACTTCTCCTATAGGAGTACAAACGTTGAGAACCCACAGGACCAGGTTTATCCGCAGCAAATTGGTTTTCAAACCCTGAAACCTCAGGATCAAAGTTTCCAGAAGACTTTCCCTCAGGGTTTCCAAGGCAAAACGTTCCTCCCTTTCCAAGGTCAGAAACCGCAGTTTACTAATTTTCAGGCTCCTGTGAGCTCTGGAAGTACTTCTCAGGATGAATTGAAGGGTATGATGCAGCAGCTAATGGCTAATCAACAGAATTCTGCCACTGAAATCAACACGAAGGTAGACGCCATATACTCGGATCTCAATGGTATATTTGAAGCTCTCTCTACTCATGTGAAGAAGCTTGACACTCAGGTAGCTCAGACCTCGGCATCAGCTAAGCGACCACCAGGGATTCCTCCAGGAAAAATTGAAACAAATCCCAGAGAACACTGCAATGTGATATTAGTTCAGAGTGAGGTGGAAATTATCTCAGCATTGCTTACACCAGCGAAAGCAGAAGAAGCTGTCGAATCATTACCATACATTCCTAGGATCCCATACCCTCAAAGACTGGAATATGAGATTGATGAAAAGAAGCTGGCTGGGTTTAATAAGATGGTGAGTGAGCTTCCTCCTGATATCTCCTTTGAAGAGGTATTTAGAATTGATCCTACATATCGTGAGTTTTCCAAGGATACTAAAAAGAGTCTCACAGTAGTCAAGGCTCTCTTTACTAAAGCAAGGAATGCATTATCTCAAATGAAACAGTTGCCAAAGCTAGAAGACACTGGGAAGTTTATTGTTCCATACTCCATTGCAGGAGTTGAATTTAAAGAATCTCTCTGCGATTATGGGTCTTCTACCAATCACATGTCTAAGGCTATTGCAGAGAAGCTTGGGATTACTACAATGAGAGCTGCTAATATATCTCTTAAGTTTGCAGACTCTTCCACCAAGGTTCCACATGGTACTATTCATGATTTACATGTTCAAGTAGGAAATTCTCGTGTTCCTACTGACTTTCAAGTGGTGGAGATGAGTGAAGATCCTGGTATACCTTTGATTCTTGGAAGACCATTTCTGGCGACAGTGGGTGCAGTTGTAGATTTGCCTTATAGAAGAGTCTCATTCTCTAATATTGACAAGCAGGTCTTCTACAAAGCTATACCCACTAATGAAGCAGCCAAACTTGCATCCTGTGTTACCGTTATCAATGGAGATAAGCTGCAAATGGTGACAAAGAGAGATTCAAATGACAAGAGTGAGGTCAAGGATGTCCTGGAGGGAGACCCTCTTATCATAACAAAGCAGACCAGTAAAAAGAGCAGGGTAAAAGAGAAGGTGATGAGCCAAAGAATCAAGGGCGATTCTCATATGATTTTAGTACCTCAGAGACATGTTGGTGACACGATTGAGTACAAGGTGAAGTCCAAAGGGATTTCGAAACCTTTCTCCAAGGTTAGAGCTATTCTCACATCTGAGCTGAAAGAAAAAGGTGAAGAAGCTGTGAAAGCTATGTTAAGCAAGGTTCTGAGGCTGAAGTTTACTGATTGGAGAGCTTGTTTTGGAGAAAGTTCTCATGCTCATCTTCCTGACTGACACATGATATCCGAGTCAAGCTAAAGACTTTAACCAAGCGCTTGGTGGGAGGCAACCCACCGGTACGTTTTCTAACTTTTTGAATTTGATTTCTTTTATTACTAACTTTGAATTTAAGTGTTAAGTTTTCAGGTTTTTCAAAAAAAAAAAATGTTTGTGGAATATACAAGGTAGATCGATCGGTTCTTTCTATCATATCGATCGATCCGTGATGATAAGATCAAAAGCCATTTCAGCGGTCAACCTCATGATCGATCTGCACATCGATCCACTACACAGATAAAATCGAGGAAAGGAGCACCTGCTCCAACATACAGAGCACCTGCTCTCCAGGGTAAAATTTCGAAATTCGGATTTAGGCCCACCAAGAGGTTAGTCCAATGTGTATTCATCACAAACAATTTTATTTTATGCTTTCCTTTATGCTTTTATTTCTTTCTTTTCACTCTCTCTTGATTTATTCTCACACTGAGACAGTGTGAAGTAAGTATGGGGGGAGTTGCTACTAATATCGTTTATTTTGGTTGTTTTCTTTTTCTTATTATGTCCTATTGAGTTTAGTTTTCTTTTGTTTTATTGAGTCAAGAATTTGTTGGGAATTAGGACCTTATCTTATGATGATGTTTGAACTATTTGTGTTTACACTACAAGAAAACAAGCATTATTCCGACGGAAGTCAATCCGTCGGAAATCCATCGGTTTATTGTGACGGATTTCCGACGAACACGGAAACCGTCAGTATTCCGTCGGAAATCCGTTGCCTTGTCCCGACGGATTTTCGACGGAAATAAGCTGTCGTAATTTTCCAACAACTTTCCGACGGAATAACGACGGAAATACGACTTTCCGATGTCGGCAAAGTTTGAGTGGTCAGCTCATACCGACGGAACTAATTCCGTCGGAATTCCGATGTCGACAAAGTTTGAGTGGTTATCATTTCGTTAGCGGTGGCCAATGGGATTGGTGGGGTGTTATGTCAGAGGTTTTTGACGATTTCCGGTTCTATATAAGTTCCTACATTTCTTCATTCCTTCATATCACAATTTTAAAAAGCCAAAAAATTTATTAGCGATGAGTTCATATTTCCGGTCTTGGATGGACGAGCCAATGATGGATATGGGCTCGAACTTATTAACATCCGCATACGCTGAAGGTATATGCGAGTTCATGAATATACCCAGAAACCAAGATGCAGCCAAAAAAGGTCAGGATATCAAATGTCCATGTTCTAATTGCTGTAATAGAATTAGTGTTGTGGTTCATACTGTTTGGAATCACTTATATAGATATGGATTCAGGCCGGGATATAAGGTTTGGTTTTTACATGGAGAAAGCAATTATGAATATGGTAGTACTAGTAGTAATGCACCTTATTTTCTGGATAGCGTAGGAGAACGTACAACGGAAGTAGATGTTGGGGTAAGTACGGTTGCGATGGTTAACGATGCGTTTAGAGAGAATTTGCAGTCGGGTGGTTATGAGGGTGATAGGGTTGAAGAACCTAATTTAGAATCTCGAAGGTTTTTTGATATGTTAGACGCATCAAAACAACCACTATACATCGGTTATAGGGAAGGTCATTCACCATTATCTTCTGCTAGTAGGATGATGAACATGAAGACTGATTACAATTTGTCCGAAGAATGTGTTGATGCATTCGCCGAGTTTGTGAAAGATGTTTTGCCAGAGGATAATCTTTGTCCAGCATCATACTACGAGGTCCAGAAACTTGTTGCCGGTCTTGGTTTGCCCTACCAGATAATAGATATGTGCATCGACAACTGTATGCTATACTGGAGAGAAGATGAGAACAGAAACAAATGTAAATTTTGACGTAAACCACGGTTCCAGGACACAAGTGGCAGAGTGAAGATTCCATTCAAACGGATGTGGTATTTAACATTAACAGAGAGGTTGAAGAGGCTGTATCAATCAGAACGCACAGCTAAGGCTACGAGATGGCATGCAGAGCATAGTTAAGATGGAGATATTACGCATCCTTCTGACGCGGAAGCGTGGAAACACTTTCAATCCGTATATCCAGATTTTGCATATGAACGACGGAATGTATACATCGGCTTATCCATTGATGGTTTCAACCCATTTGGAAAGCATGGAAGAAAATATTCATTGTGGCCGGTCATCGTAACACCTTACAATTTGCCTCCTTCTATGTGCATGCGGCGAGTGTTCCTGTTTCTCTCAGTTCTAGTTCCCGGGCCAGATCATCCAAGACGGTCACTCGATATATTCCTCCAACCATTGATCTATGAGTTGCAGATGTTGTGGGAGCATGGTGTTGAGGCATTTGATGTTTCAATCCAGCAGAATTTCAACATGCGTGCGGTTCTTATGTGGACCATAAGCGATTTTCCGGCATACAGTGTGTTATCTGGATGGACAATGCATGGAAGATTAGCATGTCCTTATTGCCAAGACAATACTTCAGCATTCCAATTGCAGCACGGAAGGAAGACTTCATGGTTTGATTGCCATAGGTGTTTTTTACCGGCAAATCATCCATATCGTCGGTCTAGAAGACATTTCAGAAAGAATTTACAAGTGTTACATGGTCCACCTCCTGAGATCCTTGGTCCCAGCATATTGGAACAGTTACAAGATTTTGGTGCAGAGCGAACTCCTGAATGTGGGGGTAATGGCCATCACCCCGTCGACGGTTGTGGGAAATATCACAATTGGCACAAGAAAAGTATTTTCTGGGATTTGCCTTATTGGAAAGACCATCTATTGCGGCATAATCTAGATGTCATGCATGTTGAAAATAATTTCTTTGACAACATCATGAACACCATTTTAAATGTGCCAGGAAAGACAAAAGACAACTGGAAGTCTAGATTAGACTTGCCATTGATTTGTTCAAGGGCATCTCTTCATGTTTTGCCTAATGGTAGATTGCCGATGCCTGCGTACCGGTTAGACGCGGGTCAGAAAGAAGTTTTTTTTTAATGGATAAAAAATTTGTTAAATTTTCTGACGGCTACGCATCTAATCTGCGTAATTGCGTGGATTCGACGGAAGGGAAGTTTATTGGAATGAAGAGTCATGATTGTCATGTTGTGAAGTAGCGTCTTCTTCCATTTGCATTTGCTTATCTTCTTCCAAAAGACATCCATCAAACAATTGGAGGTATATTTCGTACTCCCGTGAGTTTCTTACTAATATAATGTTACTATATATGTACTAACTTGTTTAGTTTTCATTTCTAGGAGTTGGGGCTTTCTTTCGAGATTTATGTTCACGGACACTAACAGTGGACGGGATCCGTAATTTAGAGGCCAACATCCCGGTACTCCTTTGTAATCTTGAGAAGATATTTCCACCGTCTTTTTTTGATGTTATGGAACATCTTCCTATTCACCTCCCACGAGAAGCAGCATTAGGAGACCCTGTTCAATACCGATGGATGTATCCGTTCGAGCGTTACATGTTCCACCTGAAGAAAAAGGTTAAAAATTTGAGCATGGTTGAGGGATCTATTGTTGCACAAAGTCTAAATGAAGAAGTATCACACTTTGCCGAGTATTACTTTCCTTCGGATGTTCGGACTAAGGGTAGACGGCCGGCGCGACATGATGATAGAGGTGAGAAAGCAGTTTATCCCGTGGTTGTACCTAAGTTGTTTGCCCAAGTTGGTCGTGTAAGTGGAAAAGGGAAGAAACGAATACTATCACCACAAGAGGTCACACATTTGCATACATATATCCTAAGAAATTGTGACGAACTTGGAGAGTATGAAAGGTACACCATTTGTCATACTAAATTTGTGGAATTATTTGTCTTCATCTAATAACAATTGTTATGTTACAGGATTTACATGTCCCTAGTACAAACTTACCATGCTGATAAGACAGATTCCGAACTTGCTGTCTTAAAAGATGAAGAATTCCCGGAGTGGTTGAAATTTTATGTACGTTTAATATAATTCCTTACTCTTACTTTTTAAGGTTTTCACGTTCATATGTTACTGATTTCTTACTTATATTGTTTTTAGGCTTCCGAAGGTTTCGCAATTGGTCAAACCCTCCCGACATGGTTAGTGGAGTTTGCTCATGGTTTACGCAGCACCGCGACTTCATATCCCAGATTTTTCACTAGGGGATATTCGTCCAGGATTCGTGAGGAAGGACGTCAAAGGCCAACTTCGGACAATGGTATTTCGGCGCAATCAGGTGATACTATGTACTATGGCATTTTAAAAGAAATCTTGGAAATCCACTATCCAGAAATGTTGGACTTGAGGTGCGTTGTGTTTATGTGCGATTGGTATGATCCATCCAATGGTCGTGGGGTTCGAATTGACCCTCTTGGTGTTATTTCGATAAATTCAAGCCGGAAACTACAGCATTACGATCCATTTATCCTTGCATCTCAAGCAGACCAGGTATCAATACAATAATAGGTTTTCCTACATACTCATACGTTAGGTTTTGTTATTCCTGTATATTAACAATATCCACTATTTATTAATAGGTTTGCTACATTCCATATCCTCGAGATACCTATCGGACAGATCCTTGGATCATAGTATCTCCAATTAATCCGAGAGGGAAAATATATGGAGTTCCAGAACATGATGCTCTACAAGTATCGACAAGTATACAAATGTCACATGTTGAGGAGATGGATAACATTGACCTTGTCATTGATGTCACACATATCGGCGATGATCTAGTTCATTCGGACGAAGATGAAACACGTGATGAATTTGACGACGATTCAGACTCCATCCCTTCCGAAGGTTCATCAGGAGATTCAGATTAATAATTTATGAATAAATGTTTGTTTATGAATGTTGTACTCTAACAATTTAAATTTCGTTTTGTAATTCTTTTATTAAATCCCCACGGATTTCCGACGGAAATAAGCTGTCGTAATTTTCCGAGGACTTTCTGACGGAATAACGATGGAAATCCGACTTTTCGATGTCGGCAAAGTTTGAGTGGTCAGCTCATACCGACGAAACTAATTCCGTCGGAATTCCGATGTCGGCAAAGTTTGAGTGGTTACCATTTCGTTAGCGGTGGCCGATGGGATTGGTGGGCTGTTATGTCAGAGGTTTTCCGACGGAATTCCGACGGAAATCCGTTCTATATAAGTTTCCACATTTCTTCATTCCTTCATAACACAATTTTAAAAAGCCAAATAATGTCTTCCAGCTCTACTAATGAAGACTATACATCAAAAATCGTGGCAAACCACCTAGAAATTCCAAAATACTCGTGGGAAACCAAAACTCAATGCGACGAGTTCACTCAAGAGATACCCACTTACTCGTGGAAATTTGATACGTGCTCACCAATCCATATTGAAGATTCTTCATCAACAATAGTGCCAGACAGCCAGTGCTTGCCAACCATCCAACACATTCCAAAATTCTCGTGGGAAACTCATTCTCAGTGCGACGAATATACTAAAGAAATACCCACATACTCGTGGGAAGCTGATTCATGCTCTCCTCCCAATGTTTTGAGTCCCAAATATGATAAGCAGGCATAATGTCCTGACCAGAAGCGTTTTCTCGAAGACGTACAACCATCTCAATTGATTGAAAAGTCAGATACTTACGGTGGAAGTACTTCAAATGAATGTAAGGATCACTACTATGATTATGAATTTGCCCAAAGACCAGAAAGCCCCAACTTAAATGTAGATGTTGATGCAATCAAAAGGGAATTTTGCGACGGATATTTAGATTCTCCACCAAAGAAACAAAAGGGAAAGAAAATTTTATGGTTCTAACAAATGGTAAGTTTGGAGTGGATACAGAGACATGTTTTTAAAATTAGGAGTGTATTATGACCTTGTACCATAACCGTTGTATGTTTAATATGTTCAAGGCTCTAATGTACAGAGAATTTATTTGCGAAATGAGATCCAAATTTCGTTTTTATCTGTTATTATCAGTTAATAAATTTTGTTTTGTAAATCTTTATTAAATTTCCGCAGAAATATAATAAAAAAATTAAAATCCCTCGGAAATCCGTCATAAATTCCGACGGATTTTAATTTTTTGATTATTATACAAATCATTATTAAATTTCCGCAGAAATATAAAAAAACAAATTAAAATCTGCCGGAAATCCATCATAAATTCCGACGGATTTCCGTTGGACTTTATTTTTTTAATTATAAAAATATCTTTATTAAATTTCCGCAGAAATATAATAAAAAAATTAAAATCCGTCGGAAATCCGTCATAAATTCCGACCGATTTCCGTCGGATTTTATTTTTTTAATTATAAAAAAATCTTTATTAAATTTCTGCAGAATTATAATAAAAAAAACTAAAATCCCTCAGAAATCCGTCATAAATTCCGACGGATTTCCGTCGGATTTTATTTTTTTAATTATAAAAAAATCTTTATTAAATTTCCGCAGAATTATAATAACAAAATAAAAATCTCTCGGAAATCCGTCGGAATTTATGACGGATTTCCGACGGATTTTAATTTTTTTTATTATAAAAAAATCTTTATTAAATTTCCGCAGAATTATAATAAAAAAATTAAATCCGTCGGTATTTCCGACGGACAACCTTAATTTCTCCCGCCCAAACAACTTTGATCTCATCGAAAAAGCGGGAAAATCCGTCGGAATTCCGTCGGAAACCTGTAATAAAACCAAACTCATCTCCTTCGCGGAGACAGACAGATTTTCGGAGAAACAAAAAAACCAATCGCCGGAAAAGCATAACCAACATCAAATTTAACCGCATCCTCAATCTCTATCACCAAATCATGAATCCAATGTAAGTTTTTGTTCATTTTAGGCTTGTTTTGAAAATTAGAAATTATGAATTTTAGAGATGTATTTTTAGAATTTGATAGATTTAGGATGTTATAAATTCAGGGATGTAAGGATTTAGGATGATAGAAATGTAGAAATGTACGGATTTAGGATGTTCGAAATTTAGGGATTTAGGGATTTAGGGATTTAGGGAGTTAGGAATTTTGGAATTTTGGAATTTAGGAATTTTGTAATTTATGAATTATTGAAATTAGAGAGTAAGAAAAAATTTGAATTTTGGAAATTTTGTGATTTAGTGACTTTTCGGGTTTATAAAATAATTTTCCATTTTAATAAGTATTTGTGGTTTTTAGGAATTTATAAAGATTTATAATATGAATAAATTATAAAATTCTAAATTGTTGAAATTTTACTAATTCTTTAATTTGTTTAAATTACAAAATCCGAAATTCCCGAAAATTCCTAAATATCTAAAACTTTAAATTACCAAATCCAAAATTCCTGAAAATTCCTAAATTTCTAAATCCCTAAATCTCGATATATGAAAATCCAAAAATCCAAATATCCGTAAATACATATATTCCAAAATTCCAATTTCCCACAATCCCTAACTCCCTAAATTCTTAATTTATGAAATCCGAAATTCCATAAATTAATCCCTAAATTACAAAATCCCAAATTCCCAAAATCTGTAAATACATAAATTCCAAAATCCCTAATTCCCAAAATCTCAATATCCCAAAATCTCAAAGTCCCTAATTCCCATAAATTCCTAAATTCCAAAATCTCAAAATTTCGAAATCACAAATTCCCAAAAACTCAAAATCTCTAAATCCGTAATGTAGATTATAAATTTTAAATTTATATTTAAAATTTAAGATTTAAATTTACAAGTATATATATGTAAATCCGTAATATAGATTATTAATTTTAAATTTATATTTAAAATTCAAAATTTATATTTATATATGTAAGAAAATTTCAACGGTATGTAAAAATTTTGGCAATCGTAGGGACTATGGGCGATTTCATCACTCTAATGGATCCGGTACTTCCACTAGGGGAGGTCGGAGTGGGAGTCAGTCGCATATCCCCGACACTAGCGGTTTGGATCCCCCCACACCCGTCTCCTCCTATGGGTACATCGCCCTCAGCTTCCACGGCCATGAGCATTGAGGAGTTTGTTTCGCAACCCGGACGGGATAGGTTGACTCACCTAGATCCTGAGTTGCCACCTAACACGACCTGGTAAGTTTTATTTAAAAATGTATTTGATTATATTAAGTTAATAAAATATTTAACTAAATATTGTTTAGGTTTCAATATTCGGGAAACGGGATTACGAGTTCTATCAACGCAATGATCAATTGCTTGATAACTAAACCGTATCCCACATACAGTTCGATGCCGGTGGCAGACCAGGACACCTGGTTTCGGCAATTTGCGGTATGATTTTTTTTTCTAAATTAAGAATGTAGATTTTATTTTCCATTCAAATTGTCAATACTAATTTGGGTACGTTTTTTTTCAGCAAGAATTTACTTGGGACCCACAGTTGACTGCTTCGGTCCGACGGCATTTCGACAAAAAGGCCAGTCGAAAGTACTCGTTGAAGATGAACGAGTGGAAGGACATGTGGTTCAAAGAAGGAAAGGTGCCTCGGGTTATGCAAAATAACCCAACATTATGGGCTGGACTACTTGCCCATTGGGAACGGGAGGACACTAAAGCGAACTCAGGAAAAAACTCGACTAACCGGAAGAGCGACCGGAAGGGGAAGGGACCGGCGACCCATAACCTCGGAGCAACGAGCAATTTTATAAATTTTCCTAAATTTTTTTTATAACCCCTCTCATATTTCCTTCCTTATCTATGCCAACAGTTTGAGAAGACCGGTATGCGTCCGTCACATCTTGATTTGATCAAAGATGCGCACACCAACAGAAAGACTGGTGAAATTCAAGATGCAATTGCTCGTGAAATCGTGGAAAGCGTGGAGAGGCTCGGTGAGGAGTACCTCCAATCCCAACCGATCGTCGAAGGAACTCCACCGGCCACCGAAGTTCCACTCGAGAAGATCAACGAGTTCACCTATGAGGTTAGTAACACTGTCAAATTTAAACAAATTTAAAATAAATTTTAATACAAATAAGTTAGAACATTGATTGATTTATTTTTTATCGTAGGTTACGCCTAAGAACAAAGGTCGTGTCTTTGGCCTCCCGGAAGACAATTCCTCCACATCCGTTAATTCATACCGCTTTCACGCAGATAGTAGGTTGAGGGCACAAAACGCCGAGCTTCTCGAGCGCATGAGCGTGATGGAGGCACAACGCGCAGAAGATGCAGAACGCTTTCGGGCAATGGAAGAAAAGATGAATGAGTTCTTCCGTAACCAGTCCCAGTAGACTTTACTTTATGTAATATTTAAATGTTTAAATCACTTTTAAAAATATTGAAATTTAATTTTAAATTTTTTTTATTTTAATTTTATTTTAATTTAATTTTAATTTAATTTAATATATTTAATTAGAAATCTTTTTTTTTTTTTAAATAATTAATCCGTCGGAAATCCGTCGGTCACCACCGTCGTCGGAAATCCATCGGTAAAAGCTGCCGTCGGAAATCCGTCGGTCACCGCCGTCGTCGGAAATCCGTCGGTAAAAGGGATAACCGGAATCCGTCGGAAGTCCGTCGGTAATTGTAATCCGACGGACTTCCGACGGATTCCGGTTATCCCTTTTCCGTCGGAAATCCGTTAGGTTTGTCCGACGGATTTCCGACGAGATAGAACCGACGGACCAAAACCGTCGGAATAGGGGTTATTCCGACAGATTTCCGACGGTTTTGGCCGTCGGAAACGACCCTATTTTCTTGTAGTGTTAACCTTCTCTCTAGTGACCATTTCTACAGAGTACGGGTACAAGGAACAGTTGGAACACTTCAATACACTATCTTCCAGGTTTCACATTGACCGAAAATCCTTCTCGCTACTGGCACTAGATTAGGGAAACGAATCATATTCAGGATTCCTTATTCTTTTTATCACTCTTGTTGTTCCTGAATAGCTAGCTCATTTTTAGTTAGTACCCTCCTTAACCCTTACCTCTTTTTAAGCCTCTTGCATTCTTGTTACTTCATTATCATATGTGCAGCATATGCGCAAACGGGCCGGAGAGAATTGGGTCGACACTGCCTCTAAATCACTCTTTCTGAAGAACAAGAGCACCTGCTCCCGAAGAAGAGCACCTACTCTGCCTATTTTCGGAAGATGGTTTTATAGTGAGTTGGAATAAAAATCCACAGGAAGGAACGACAATGATGAGCTCCTCTTGGGTATGTACAACAACTCTGATTTTCTTCGTGTTTGAGAGATGTAATTGAAACCCTCTTCATCATCATCTACTCTATCTCAAAAAAAAAAAAAAGCAGATGATGAAGAGTGGTAAATCTGTAAAATAGGAAGTGTCTCTCTGCACAGCGAGTATACCAAAGGTGGATGCGTTGAGTTTGTGTTTGGGAAATGAGACTTGGTTGAGAATGTGTTGAGGAGTTTTGGTAAAGCTTTGCTATTCGTAATCTGGATTATGTGGTCTGCAGATTAAAAGTTATTAACCCGGTTCACTGAGGATTAAAGAGTTCCCGCGTTTTCAAACCTTTCTCCTTCACTTGGTCTTGAATTTGTTTGAGGACAAACAAAGATCTAAGTATGGAGAAATTGATATAATGCGTTTTTGGCGCATTCTAACCTTTGTTTTGTAGGTTTTTATCGAGTTTTTTGCTTTACTTTAAGTCATTTTAGGTCAAAAAGAGGATGGAATGGAAGATTGGAATGGAGGATTGGAAATCACAATGGCACTTGGCGAAAAAAGAGGGAAATTGGATCTTTTTGAAGATTCTGAAGAAAAAGAGCACCCGATCCCGATCACTAGACCTGCTCCGCAGAAGATCCAGTTTTGGAAATTTTCATTAAACCTATTTTTGCCACTTAGGGTTTCCCTAATCAATCCTAGACACACACAGACCTGAGAACAAAAGGCAAAAAACAACAGAGAGAGAACACGTGAGAGAGAGATTTGATACATTGTTTTTGAGTTTTGTGAGATTTGAATATTGTCTTCCATCCTTTGGAGAAATTTTCTAAACTCTTTGCCTTTTTCATTAATTTATCTCTGAATTCTCTTATCTCACTTGCTGTGTTTCGATCTATCATGTGCGAGTAATCTCCCAAGTTAGGTTAAGGGTTCGATGGGATTAGGGAATCTCGAACTAAGCATAGATAGGTTTTAAAACATGTTTGATATCTCCATCTATTGTTGATCATAACGTCTAGACTAGCTTGATCACCTAGCCTTTGATTTTAGGTTTAATTTACTCATCAAAAGTATTGTGAATTGCTTGAATTAACTTAGATGGGCAATTCGTCCTTAGCCAACGACAGTTGAAGTTAAGGCGACTTGTGAACAAATCAATCCTATCCTTTTTAATGCTCATCATTCTTTGTAGTCTCAAACGACTGTTTAGGGTGCTAGATTTATTGATGAATTAGTTGATACCACGACAGTGGGTCCTCTTGATTTTATGATTGAGTTCTAGATTGGTTTTTAAATGATAACCTGAATAATTGTTTAGTTCTTGATGATCTAATCCCTGAGATATTTTCCCATGATCTAACGCTTTTAATATCATTTGTTTAGACCGAATTTATTTTAATTGCTTGATTAATCGTGACAACTTAAACCACTTTGATCACTTAGCTGAATTTGTATCCCATAGGATTAGAGTGTATTGCTAGTCCCTTTGAACGAACCTACCTATTCTACATCGAATTAGTGATTCTAGGTTTGACTCATAAACCGGACAAAAAGTCTTCTCATCATTTTGCTAATCTGAAAGTCATCGATGCCAAAGGATACAAGTTTCACCCAACAGAAGATGAATGGATTCGAATGGAGGGGATTTGTGATTTTTTGGAGCCCTTTGATGAGATCACTCATCTTATGTCTGGTTCTACATATCCAACTTCAAATTTGTATTTCATGCAAGTTTGGAAGATCCAAAACTGGTTGAAAGAGAATGAGAATAATAGAGATGATATTATCATAAGAATGCTTATCCCGATGAAAAAGAAGTTTGAGAAGTATTGGGAAGAAGTTAGTGACATTTTTGCAATGGCTATGGTGTTTGATCCACGGTTGAAGCTAACACTTGTAGAGTATTGTTTCACAAAACTTGATAAGAGTTCTTGTAAGGGAAAGACGAAACATTTGCGTGATAAATTATGTACTCTTTTTGAAGCAGATGGGAACAAGTCCGAAGCAGCATCATCTTCTTCGAAGACGCATGATTTTTTTCAGCGGAAAGACGATGATGAAGAAGCAAGAGGAACTTTCAGAAATTACAATGTAAGTATACTTCTATGTTCTTTGTTGTAAAATAGTCACTGTGACATTGACTTAACCATGAAATATTGCCATATACGGTTAGAGTAGAGTGCTTGTGGAATATAGCCATATACGGACCATAGTATATATGATTGAATCTATGTAGTTGAACTTGGCTCGTTCATATTAGTTAGATTCAAAGGTTTAAAAAAATCATTTTTGTGAAAAAAAGAATAAGTGAGAGACGTGATCTTGATGGATTCACAAGTCTTGTATTGTTGGTTATTTGCTATTTTTTTACCGCCATTTGAAGATTTGATTGGAGGCTTGGAGCTTTTGTTATAATTTATGATTTGTTTTATTTCTATACAGTTTTCCACGTTTCATTTTTTAATTCTTTTGTATAATTACTTACATGTTTTTATTAATGTTATAGGATTTCTTCGCCTTTCGCAAAGAAACTGTTGTTGTTAGTGGAAAGTCTTCTTTGTATTTATATCTAGATGAACTGCCATTAGACGTGAGGAATTTTGAGAGTTTAGATATTCTGAAATATTGAAAAGATAACTCTCAACGCTATGGGCAATTAGCTTCTATGGCTTGTGACCTTCTTAGTATTCCTATTACAACGGTAGCTTCTGAATCATCTTTCAGCACTGGGGCTCGAGTTTTAAAAAAGTATAGAAGCCGACTTCTTCCAAAAAACGTTCAAGCACTGATCTGCAGTCGCAATTGGTTAAAGGGGTTTGAAGCATATATGAAAATGGTAAACCTCTTAGTTTTTTACAATTATACAATTATACTTTATATTCATTATGTTACTTCATTTGATTTATGTAGAGGTGGATGAAGAATTTGATGGTGAAGATGAAACACTACCTTCTTTCCAATCAATTGTGGATGGTGAAGATTGATTGAATTTCAGTTTCACTAATGCTCTAAAACATTTTGAATCTCTTCTTAGTTCCTATCTTGCTTCTTGAATTTATTGTTATTTTGATTTTGAAATACTATTGTTTTGTGTTTTCGTTAAACTCTTTGATAACTTTGTTTTCACTTTCAGTTAAACATTTGGATTATTTTATTTACAATTTAAGCTAAACACTTCAATTATTTTGATAGAAATGTATGTATTAATGTGTATTTAAGAGTAGACTTATGATGGCCTGCGGGTCGGTCCACTAACCCATAGAATATTGCGTGTCGGGTCTGGACATAGCATTTACGGACCGTGGTTCTAGCGGGCCGTCCGCTGCGGTCTTAAAAAAAACCCATCGTGGACCGGTCCGTTTGACACGTCTAATTCAATATATGTCGGTGCTTGCGTTCGACATGACCATTTTGCTCTGGAGTTCCAACACAGCTCGTTTCATGAGTGATTCCAGATGCAAGAAACCACGAGGTTAATGCCATGAACTCACGAGGTTAATGCCATGAACTCACTCCCATTATCGCTTCGAATGGTTCGAATTCGCTTCCCAAATTGTCTTTCGATAAGTGCAAAGAAGTTTCTCAAAATTGGTTGTGTCTCATTCTTGACTTTCATCAGATAAAGCCAAGTACATCAAAAAAAATCATCTACGATAGCAAAAAAATATCGTGCTCCAGAAGACGACGGAACACGGTAGGGTCCCCAAATATCACAATGAATCATTTCAAAAACCTTAGTAGTTTTATTAATACTCAATGGAAAGGGAGAATGAGTTTGCTTGGCGCGGATACAAACGTCACACGTTTTATTTTATTCAAAAAATCCTTATGACAAGAAAAAAACCCCGATAAACTCTCTACTATCTTCAAAGACAGGTGTCCTAAGCACCGATGCCACAGCTCCACAGATTGTTTTGGAGGAGCTTTTGCGGCTATAGCCACTTCTGCGTTCCGAAAATAGACCAAACCTCCAATAGGTTTACCCATTCTAATCAACGTCCTCGAAATGCGGTCCTGAAGAACACAAAACGGATATACAACTGTATCACACAATCATTCTCTTCCATCAACTGTGTAATAGAAATCAAATCAAAGCCGAAATTCTCAATGTAAAACACTTCTCGCAACTGCAAATTCTTATTCAAAGTCACAGAACCAACAACGTTTCCCGTCACTGTCCAATTATTAGCCAAGATGATTGGAGTTGTCGTCATATTTCTAACATTTTCAAGAATATCCCGTCGTCCAGTCAAATGATGAGTAGCTCTAGTATCCAAAACCCAAGAAGGAAAAGAAATCATACTAGAGAGATGCTCATCGGTGCTTGTACTAGCACTTGTAGCATTGATCGCATTTTGACGCTGAGCCATTGTTCATCCGTTAACCCAAAAACAGCCGCTCGGTCCGCATCGGTGATCGCAACGTTGGCATGAACAGGGGCTGCTGGAACTGCTCCTTGAGCCACATTGGCTCGTCCCATTCCTCCTCTTCCACGAGCATTGCCAACTGGTGCAGCTCCACGTCCACGTCCAGTACGATTGCGTAGTCTATCGCCCCACCATTCGGGAAAGCCAGGGATTTGAAAACAGCTCTCCGCTAGGTGGCCCAATCGAGGTCTTGCATTGTGTTGCACAACAAATGCCATTCCTTCGGTTTTGGACTCAACCACACTCCGACGGAGTCGAGAATCTTCATCTTGTGCAACCTTAAGGTAGACATGCTCAAGGCTTGGCAATGGTCCTTGCATCAACAATGAAGAACGCACTGTACCATACATCGCTTCGTCGAGACCCATGAGAAACTCATGGACTTTGTCTTGTTCACGTTGTGTCTCCAACAACGCCAAACAATCATACATACATAATTAATCCACATGTACAGCTGAGATACGGACGGAATGCATCCAAGCTATCCCAAAATTTCGTCAATTTCCCATAATACGCTTCAATAGAGAGACCATCTTGATGAAAGTTGGCCAATTTCTTTTGCAAGTGTTGAACCCTCGGCCCGCTCATCACTCTAAACCTCTTCCGAATATGTTCCCACAGATCTCGTGCCACTGGTTTGTGAGAAATATTCGAACGAAGCTTCGATTCGATAGTCATCTTTATCCATGAGACCAAGAGGGCATTGACTGATTTCCAGTCATCGTAGTCCGGAGAGTCTTCTGCTGGTTTTGGAAGTCTGATATATCATGGTTTTTACCTGTTTTTGACCATGATATAAATCCATTTTATAGAGACTTTTAGGTATTTTTCGAGTCTTTTGGAGTCTTTATAGGTTAAGAGACGATTGGAGCATAATGGGAGCTTTTGGAGCATTTTGGAGCATCAAGGAAAGAAGTGCCGAAGTGATCAAGTCGGAGTCAAGATATGGACCCTGCGTCGCTCGACGCAGACCCGTGGCGTCGATCGACGCGAACATGTCCGCGAACCGAGCTATGTGATGGCGTCGCCCGACGCAGCCCCATGGCGTCGTTCGACGCAATCCAACATTAAAGAATTTCCTCTTTTGCCCAAAAAGCCCAGAAGTTTGCAGAAGAAGCCCAATCCGATTTTAAGACTCTATATATAGTTTTTCTTTAGGTTTTCATGTATTTTTATCTTAGTTTTTATTTGAGACTTGGAGAGATTTGGAGAGCTTTGAGGGAGACAAGTCTGTGCTTGACATCCATCGATTTCGAACCCTTTGTATCTCTTTCTCTATCTTTCTATGCAATTCTATTCATCTATGATGTTTGTTTCAATCACCATGTCTGAGTAGTTTGCTTGTTAGGTTTAGGATTATCAAAGGAATATGAGAAATTGTTAGGCTTGTTAGATCTGTTAGGGAACGTCACTTGGTTCTTCATCTAGATTGTTGTTAATGCTAGTTCTAGTTTGATCACCTAGAACTTAGATCTTAGGTTAATTGTTAGATGCGAAAGTATTGATAATTACCTGAACTAATCTTAGATGAGCAAATTATCTATTCGCAAAGAAATTTGGCTTAGATAATTTGTGAACAATTGAATCTGAACATTAATGCTTGTCTTTATTCATTGAATTTGCAAAGAAATTTAGAATTTAGGGATTTAGTCGTAGATAGTTTTCATAACGAAAGTTGGTTAACTTTACCAGTGTTTTCATGTTCAAAAACGGATCTTAATTCCCCTAACGATCTAATTTGTCTACAATTTTGAGTTTTCTGCGATTTCCTGAAAACCTAGTTTTTGTCTCATTGAATTTTAAGAACACTGAATCACCGTTTATTGCTTGCTTTGTTGTTCGATTTACTTTCACATCTTGTTCCTTAGCATAATTCGAATTCATAATCGATTGTGTGATTTGATTCCCTGTGGATTCGACCCCTAAGTACTACTACGATCTCTTAATTTGAGAGAATAGCTCAGGGTAAATTTGAGCATATCAAATTTTGGCGCCGTTGCCGGGGACTCGATTTACCAATCGATTTTTGGTTTTAGAATTTTGTCTAAGTTTTAATTTTTTTTGTTTACTTACTTCCGTTTTCTTTTGTTTTTGTGTGTTTCAGGTGCATGCCTAATCGCAAGACCAGAAGCAACAAGAATCAAGAGTTAGTGGATTTTGTTTCTGAGTTAGGAGTTTTAGAGCGAGCCAACCGGGCAACGAGAAAGGCCGCCAAATATGTTAACCCAATTGTTCTTATCAGAGGTAACGATGGGTTTCTTCATGACCAAGAGGGTCAGAGAGTGGATGACCATGGAGCTGTGATTGAGGAGCAGGCTGAGCAGCAGGTTGCGCAGCGCCAAGAGCCTGTTGCGCGTGGGCGTACTCTGGGAGAGTACAACAGGCCTAACGAGTTCTATGCTAACAGGGCTGCGATTCGTCCTCCTACTTTCCAGAGGAATGATTTCGAGCTGAAGCCTGCGTACTTTGCGCTTGTAGCTCAGTATCCTTTCCATGGTCTGTCGTCTGAGTACCCCATAGATCACATAGAGAGGTTCGAGGATTTGGCATCTAGCATCAAGGCTAATGGAGTCTCCAGCGACTACCTCTACTGCAAGCTTTTCCCCTATTCACTTAGTGGAGAAGCAGCCTACTGGCTGAAACAGTTAGAGCCGGGCTCACTGACCACTTGGGAGGACACCAAGAATGCTTTCCTCAACAACTTCTTTGATGAGGCAAGGTCCGAAGATCTGAGGACAAAGATCTCTATGTTCAAACAGGGACCGACTGAAGCATTCAAGGCTTCTTGGGTGCGATTCAAAGCCTATCAGAGGGATTGTCCACATCACGGCTTTAGTGATGTTCAGTTATTGGGTATCTTCTTCAGAGGAGTCGACTGGCGCTATCAGATGGCGTTGGATGCTGCGTCTAATGGGAACTTCAACACTCGATACCCAGAGGATGCACTTGTGCTTATCGAGAACTTGGCTTCTAGCAATAGTACCAAGAATGCAGATTTCGAGAGGAAGAAGGTGGGTGGCAACATGGATGGAAGCCAGATTGCTGAGGTAAAAGCTAAGATTGACTCCGTGCATAACCTTCTGGTGGGGAAGAAGTTAGTTCAGTTTGCTCAAGAGGTGGAAACTTTCTGTCCAAGGGAAGAGCAGGATGAAGAAGACGTCAACTACATCAGTGAGAATGGTTTTCAGGGTCAGAGGTTTGGTAATCAGCAGGGGAACAGAGGCTTCAATGGAAACCAGAGAACCACGTTCACTGGGAATCCGGGTTCACCTAGTGATATGCTCAAATTTAACCCTGAGCTACTCTCTCAAATTAAGAGATCCTCGTAGTACTTAGGGATCGAATCCACAGGGAATCAATTTACACAATCAATTCAAGTATTCAGATTTTGCTAAGCAAGAAATATGTAATGAAAAGCAATTAATAAAATAAGCAAGAGATAGCGATTTTGGTTTCTAGTAATTCAAGGAGACAAAAGTTAGGCGATGGGTAATTCTTCGGGGATGAATCGAAATTGATGATAATCTACTGTCAGGGTTTGATTAAACACCGTTCTAGAACTCAAACACGAATATAAAGCCAATCAACTTCTGTTGCAGAGACTATCTATCCCTAGATCCCTAAATTCCAAATTCCTTTGCAAATCGAGTGAATCCAAGCAAGCATTAACGTTCAGGTTCAATTGTTCACAAAATCCCTAAGCCAAATTCCTTTGCGAATAGGTGATTTTGCTCATCTAAGATTAGTTCCAGTTGATAATAACACTTCCGCGTCTATTAAACAACCTAGGGTTTCCAATTTTAGTTGGCCAGTCCTAAAATCAAAGTTAAAACAATTTAGATGAAGAACCAAAAGATGAACCCTAACAGATCTATAATCCTAACAATTTCTCATCAAACCCTAGAATCTCCCACAACCTAACAAGCAAACTACTCAGACATAGATGATGAAAACATTATCATATATGAATAGAATTGCATAAATAAAATAGAGTTAGAGATACAGAGGGTTTGTATGCTGAAGATCTGTGAAATCTCTCTGAAAAGCTCCCTAAGCAATCTCTCTCCAGGTCTCAATGAAAAACAACCCATAATGAAAAAACCTAAGTTAAACTATATATACAAGGGTAAAAAATCGTCATGGGCCTTGAAAAGAATGTGTGGAAGTCTTCATTAAAGCCCGTGTCGATCGACAGTAGCAATTTGTGTCGATCGACAGGCTTCTCTCGGGTAAAATCTTCTGCTTCGTCAACTCACGTGTCGATCGACAGGCTTAGTCACTGTCGATCGACAGAGAAGCATCTGTCGGTTGATTCCAACTCGATCTTTACAGCTAAATTCTCCTCAAGACTCCAAAATGTTCCAAAAGCTTCCATTAAGCTCCAAACGACCAAATACTTGTAAAGACACTAAAAACACCAAAAAGACTCTACCAAAACGACTTATATCATGGTCGAAAACGGGTAAAAACCATGATATATCAACTTCCCCAGACTTAGTATTTGCTTGCCCTCAAGCAAAACATAAACCAAAACTGTGGAAGAGGTTTGAAAACACAGAACATACTTTCCCTTGATGCAGCGAATTGACCCTTCCACCTAGTGAACCACATAACCCAGAACCAGCCAAAATTAGACCGCCATGTACTTTTTGCGGACATTCGCAGCCTTCCAAATTCATCACCACTTCACAGCATAATCCGTTAGTCTTCATCGCTTGGTCTCAATGTTCTCAAAGCCAAGAACCTTCTCCCATTCAATACCATGACAAATCAATCTATACAACACTTGGTATTCTTCTTCTCCCCCAGACTTATTTGTTTCTCTATTCTCTTTTTTTTTTTTTATATGTTTGTTGAAACTCAAGCAGTGCATATTGCTATTGCTGTTCCTTCCCAGGAGACAGGGTCGCGACTCATTACCGTTGTTCCTTGTGAGGAGACAGTTTCATGAGAGTGCTCGTCTTCCTTATCCGTTTTACGGGACTTAGACTGCTGCTTTTGAGCTGGGTGATCACCTCTTGAGTACAGACTCACCGGATTTTATTCCTCGTCTTATACTCAGGAGCTATCATTTCACCCCAATCTTAACACAATTGATGATTTTTTTTTTTTTTTTTTTTAGAGAGAGAGGAGTACCATTACTTTCAACAGGAGTTGCACTTGTCAGGTACGAATGAGGAGTCAAGCCCCTAGACATCAATTCCAAGGAGAACCGTGCAATAGCTCTGACTTGGCGGATTATACCGGAAGTAGCAGACGTCTCCAGGCAACTGGTCAATCCTAGGATTTTCCATTAGTCTAACTCTGAAACTGATTCTGGAAGAATGGTCACATGCTGAAAAGACACTCCACTAAACCAAGGAAAAGTTTGTTCCTAACTAGTTTTGACTCTAAAAATTTTTGACTCTCAAAAACAAAAACTATGTTACCAACTACCTCCCCCAGACTTAAACAACACTGTCCCCAGTGTTATCAAGCCTGAAGTTGGCAAAGGAAATCAAATGAAATTTAACTTGATTGAAAAGGGACGAGATTTACCAAAGTGGGAACCCTGTCGATCGACAGAAACAAGTCATGTCGATCGACACAGGTTCTGAGAGATCCGAACCATTGTTTGGTTGAGAGAATCCAAAATTGAAGGCCATGTCGATCGACACAGAGAAACTCTGTCGATCGACAGAGACATCTCTGTCTCAGACTGCAAGTTTGCATCACTCAACAAACACGATCAAAGAAGACAACACCCAATGCAAATCATAAGATGATCAAGCTCAAGCTCATAAGAAATCCAAAGACTAACCGACTCAAAATTCTAAAATAAAAGATAAAGAAGAAAAACTTACAAATGGGTTGCCTCCCACTAAGCGCTTGTTTTCAGTCATTAGCTTGACTGTGGATGTCGTTTAGGCGTGAGGTGGATCTTTGAGGGGCTTTGGGTCTCCCTTATCCGTTGAGCAACTTGCAAATGGTGGCTTCTCTGCTCCAGACTTCCAAAGGACAGCGCCAGGAAGAAGCTTCATAGTGTTCTCCACCATCCTCTGGACAACTTCTTCTCCTTTCTCCCTTAGCTCCTCAGGAATGATGATCTTGAATTTGGAGAAAGGCTTTGAAGTCTTTTTGCACTTCACCTTGTGGGCAGTCAAAACTCCATCGGATTGCACAGGGGTGAGAGTCGAAGGAGGAGCGCATGGGATCTTCTTGCACTTGGACTTTGCTAGTTTGGTGGTTTCATGATGTGCAGCGGGAGGGGTCTTCTTGAGGACATCCTGGACCTTCTTCATGTCATCTCCAGGGTCTAAACCTAGCTTCCCCCCTTCAGTAACACTCATACAAGAGGTCTCCTTGTCATGGACTGCAGGGTAGAAGACCTCCTTGTTGATCTTGGAGAAAGAGATTCGCTCATTGGGAAAATCAACAAATGCTCCCACAGTGGCAAGGAAGGCTCGCCCAAGAATCAATGGTCTGTTGCTTCCCTTTCTTGACTCCATAACGTGAAAGTCTGTAGGAATAAGACAGTCTCCCACTTGCAGCATCAAATCAGCAATGAATCCTTTCGAAGTTGTGGGAGTCCCGTCAGCCAGAAGATAGACATCCTTGAAGGTTGTAGATCCACAATCCCTAGCTTCCTGGCAACATCTCCAGCAATAACATTCACATTAGCCCCAGTGTCACATAGAGAATTCTTTAACTCCATACCTTTGATTGCGCAGGGAACTACAAACATTCCAGGACTTTCTAGTTTTGTCAGCTCCCTCAATGGTGGTTTGGCAGGTCTCTTTAGTTTCATTTCTTGAACCACTGCATCGACCTCTTTAACAAGCATTGCATCACATTGCTCAGGACTCAAGTTCCGACTGTACATCCTCTCCACATAATTTCTGACAGCAGGAGAAAACCTCTCAGCATCAATCAATGGAAAGTCCTCAACGATCTTATCCATGACAGCTTTGTATCCAGCATCCTCCAGCTCTTGCTTAGACCTCTGTGTGCGCCTAGGAAATGGTGGTTTGGGCTTGTAAACCCTTTCCTCTGCAATTAGCGAATTCTGAGACGAAATTTCGCAGGTCTGGGCAGCGTGTCGATCGACAGAAGACTATCTGTCCGAAGCATCAACGATTGTATAACTTCCTGTCGATCGACAGGCTCTTGTGTCGATCGACACGACCTCTGCTGTCTCCAAATCAGCGCTTTCTTCCTCATTCCCCACAGTGATTGCATTAATATGCAACCTTGGGTTCATCTCAGTCTTAGCCGGTAGAAATCCTTCCTGCCTTTTCACCGACTCCGCCGTTTGAGCTACCTGAGTGTCCAGCTTCTTCATGTGGAGATTGATAGCCTCAATCTTGCCATTCAAATCAGTGTATGAGGCATCTATCTTGCCATTGAAGTTCACCGTCATCTGTTGCTGACCTTCCAAGAGCTGCTCTAGCATCAACTCCATCTTGCTATCTGAGGACTTAGGAGGAGGAGCCTGGTAAGAAGATGAGCCATAGTTTCTCTGATAAGGCTTCTGGAACTCGTTCTTCTGATACCCTTGCTGACTACCAAACCTCTGATAACCAGCTCCATTGATGTAGTTAACATCCTTTTCCTCTGGCTCAATGGTCTCCACTTCTGCAGAAAACTGGACTGACTTCTTCCCCATTAGCAAGTTGTGCACTGTGTCTAGCTTGGATTCCATCTTAGCCATCTGACCTTCATCCATGCTCCCACCAAGCTGCTTCCTCTCGAAGTCTATGTTCTTCGTGCTACTGCTGGAGGACATGTTCTCGATGAGTGCCAGCGCATCACTTGGAACATTGGTGTTGAAATTCCCCTTACTAGCAGAATCCAACGCACTCTGGTGCCTCCAATCAATCCCTCTGATGAAGATACCCAGTAGCTGCACGTCACTATAGCCATGGTGAGGACAGTCCCTCTGATAGGACTTGAATCTAGTCCAAGCTGCCTTGAATGCCTCTGTTGGTCCCTGCTTGAATGTAGAAATCTTCATCCTTAGATCCTCGGACCTCGCCTCATCAAAGAAGTTGATGAGGAAAGCATTCTTGGTCTCCTCCCAAGTAGTTAGAGACCCCGGTGCTAACTGCTTCAGCCAGTAAGCTGCATCTCCACTCAGAGAATAGGGGAAGAGCTTACAGAAAAGGTAGTCTTCCGGAACCCCATTGGCCTTGATGCTAGAAGCTAGGTCCTCGAACATCTCAATGTGGTCCATGGGATGCTCTGAGGGAAGACCATGGAAGGGGTGCTGAGCCACCAAGGAGAAGTAAGCTGGCTTCAGCTCGAAATCATTCCTAGGGAATGCGGGAGGCCTGATAGCTGCCCTGTTGGCATAAAACTGTTCTGGTCTGTAGTGCTCTCCCAAAGTACGCACATGCCCAGCTGGCTCGTGCTGCTGTACCAACTGACCCTGCTGCTCAATCTCCTCTGCAATCCCAGCTCCATTCTCATCTAGACGCTGACCATTAGCGTTGTACTTGTTACCATGGCGGTCTGTGATGGTCCCATCCACACCTTGGATCAAAATCACCCTGTTGCTGACCATTCTGGCTGCTTTCGTTGCTGCTCGGTTAGCTCGCTCTAAAGCTCCTAACTCAGAAATAAAATCTACTAACTCTTGATTCTTGTTGCTTCTGGTTTTGCGACTAAGCATGCACCTGAAACAGCAAAAACAAAAGAAAATATAAGTAAGTAAATAAATGAAAAAAAAAAACTTAGACAAAATCCTAGTAACTAAAATCGAATGGTAAATTGACTCCTCGGTAACGGCGCCAAAATTTGATATGCTCAAATTTAACCCTGAGCTACTCTCTCAAATTAAGAGATCCTCGTAGTACTTAGGGATCGAATCCACAGGGAATCAATTTACACAATCAATTCAAGTATTCAGATTTTGCTAAGCAAGAAATATGTAATGAAAAGCAATTAATAAAACAAGCAAGAGATAGCGATTTTGGTTTCTAGTAATTCAAGGAGACAAAAGCTAGGCGATGGGTAATTCTTCGGGAATGAATCGAAATTGATGATAATCTACTGTCAGGGTTTCATTAAACACCGTTCTAGAACTCAAACACGAATATAAAGCCAATCAACTTCTGTTGCAGAGACTATCTATCCCTAGATCCCTAAATTCCAAATTCCTTTGCAAATCGAGTGAATCCAAGCAAGCATTAGCGTTCAGGTTCAATTGTTCACAAAATCCCTAAGCCAAATTCCTTTGCGAATAGGTGATTTTGCTCATCTAAGATTAGTTCCAGTTGATAATAACAGTTCCGCGTCTATTAAACAACCTAGGGTTTCCAATTTTAGTTGGCCAGTCCTAAAATCAGAGTTAAAACAATCTAGATGAAGAACCAAAAGATGAACCCTAACAGATCTATAATCCTAACAATTTCTCATCAAACCCTAGAATCTCCCACAACCTAACAAGCAAACTACTCAGACATAGATGATGAAAACATTATCATATATGAATAGAATTGCATAAATAAAATAGAGTTAGAGATACAGAGGGTTTGTATGCTGAAGATCTGTGAAATCTCTCTGAAAAGCTCCCTAAGCAATCTCTCTCCAGGTCTCAATGAAAAACAACCCATAATGAAAAAACCTAAGTTAAACTATATATACAAGGGTAAAAAATTGTCATGGGCCTTGAAAAGAATGTGTGGAAGTCTTCATTAAAGCCCGTGTCGATCGACAGTAGCAATTTGTGTCGATCGACAAGCTTCTCTGGGTAAAATCTTCTGCTTCGTCAACTCACGTGTCGATCGACAGGCTTAGTCACTGTCGATCGACAGAGAAGCATCTGTCGGTTGATTCCAACTCGATCTTTACAGCTAAATTCTCCTCAAGACTCCAAAATGTTCCAAAAGCTTCCATTAAGCTCCAAACGACCAAATACTTGTAAAGACACTAAAAACACCAAAAAGACTCTACAAAAATGACTTATATCATGGTCGAAAATGGGTAAAAACCATGATATATCACCTAGCTACGCTCCTAAGCCGCAGTTTCAGAAGACCGAGTATCAGAAGCCTTTCTAGAGCAACTACACAAGAAACTATGGTTCATCTTCTTACCAGGCACCTCCTGCTAAATCAGCGGACAGCGAGATGAAGTCTATGCTAGAGCAAATCTTGGAAGGTCAACAGAAGATGACTGTTAGCTTTAATGGGAAGATGGATGCTATGTACCAAGATTTGAATGGGAAGTTTGAAGCTTTGAACACCAATGTCAAAAAGTTGGACACTCAGTTTGCTCAGACCGCAGAAAATTCAAGGAGGCAAGAAGGGTTTCTTCCTTCTAGAACGGATGCAAATCCAAAGCATAGTGTTGCTGCCATCACCACAAGGAGTGGAAAACTGCTTGGGGAACCAGTAGTGAAGAAAGGACTTAGTACCGAGCAGCTAGACAAACTGATAGAGATTAACGAAGAAGAGATTTTCGTTCCAGACCCTGCGTTGACCGACGCTGAGTCATTGCGTCGATCGACGCAAGTCGAAAATCTCGACTCTCCCAACTACGCAATCGGTGATGCGTCGATCAAGGTCGACGCAACCTTTGGGCGTCGAGCGACGCATTTCGCAAAACGGTCCAACTTCTTCGAAACCTTCGGATATTGCAGAGGAACAAGTTTATAGGCCTAAGATACCTTATCCTAGAGCCAATACGAAGTCTAAGAAATAACTAGAGGATGCTCGGTGCAAAGCTATCATGGATAAGCTAGTTGTGGAGCTTCCTTTGATTGATGCTATCAGGACAAATCCGGTGATCCAACGTTATGTGAAGAGGATGGTTACCAAGAATTTGGGTCTTGAGGAAGGAGTTGTAATGCTTTCGGAACAGGTAAGTGCAGTAATTCAGAATAGGATTCCAGAGAAGCTCACGGATCCAGGGAGCTTTGTGTTAGATTATTTGATCTTCAAAGAAAGATTTCCGAGATCTCTTTGCGATTTGGGTTCTGGTGTCAACCTTATGCCTCACTCCGTTGCTGTTAGTTTTGGCATGACTGATTTCCAGCCAACTAAGATCTCTCTTATCCTAGCCGACCGGTCAGTAAGAATCCCAGAGGGTATTTTGGAGGATGTTCCAATCAAGGTCGGAGAGTGCTTGATCCCTACTGACTTCATAGTTTTACGATATAGTGATATATCATGGTTTTTACCCATTTTCAACCATGATATAAGTCCTTTTTATAGAGTCTTTTTGGTGTTTCTTGAGTCTTTTAGAGTCTTTGTAGGTTGAATATTGATTGGAGCTTAATGGAAGCTTTTGGAGTGTTTTGAAGCATCGAGGAAAGAAGAGCTGAAGAGATCAAGTCGGAATCGAGCAGATGAGCTCGTGTCGATCGACACTACCTACTCCTGTCGATCGACACGGGGCTTCCTGACACAAGTAGAAATTCCAGAGAGGTCTATGTCGATCGACATGACCAACCTCTGTCGATCGACACGTGTTTGATGAGAAGAACAGTTCCGAACAGTCAGAAGTTTGGCACTCGTTGAAGCCCTTCCTACCGACGGATCGAGCTGAGATTTTGACACAAGCTAGAGCAGCGAGTTAGTTTTCATTTAAAAGAAATTTGAGGCAATTCCAACGGTGCGATCGAAAGTTATGAAGGTTTTAGTGAAGACATGTCGGTCTGGCTAGAAGATGTCAAGCTTGAAGAATTTCCTTTTTTTGCCCAAAAAGCCCAGAAGTTTACAGAAAAAGCCCAATCCGATTTTTACACATTATATATAGTTTTCCCTTAGGTTTTTATGATGATCTTGTTTTTAACTTAGACTTTGAGAGAGAGAGCTTTGAGGGAGATTTCTACAGGGTTTTCAAACCCCTTTTTCTGTATCTCTAACTCTATCTTTTATGCAATCTTATTCTCTCATTATGATTTCATCATCTATGTCTGAGTAGTTTGCTTGTTAGGTTGTGGGGAATTCTAGGGTTTTGATGAGAAATTGTTAGGATTGAAAATCTGTTAGGGTTTACCTTCTGGTTCTTCATCTAGATTGTTTTCAACGCTAGATCTAGCCTGTACACCTAGAATCTAGATCTTAGGTTGCTTTGTAGACACGGAAGTGTTATTAACAACTTGAACTAATCTTAGATGAGCAAAATCACCTATTCGCAAAGTAATTTGGCTTAGGGATTTTGTGAACAATTGAACCTGAACGTTAATGCTTGACTTGATTCTCTAGGTTTGCAAAGGAATTTGGAATTTAGGTTTCTAGTCATAGATAGTCTCTGCAACGGAAGTTGATTGGCTTTACCTTCGTGTTTGAGTTCTAGAACGGCACTTATTAAACCCTGCAGTAGTTTTATCCTCAGTTTCGATTCATACCCGAAGAATTACCCATCGCCTAGCTTTTTGTCTCATTGATTTACTTGAATTTGAACCATCTCTTACTTTGTTTTATTTCTTTTCTTTACATTTACTCATTTTGACATAGCATAATTTGAATTCACTAATTGATTGTGTGAATCTTTTCCCTGTGGATTCGATCCCTAAGTACTACATCGATCTCTTAATTTGAGAGAGTAGCTCAGGGTAAATTTGAGCATATCAAATTTTGGCGCCGTTGCCGGGGAATAGATTTCACCATTCGATTATTGTTAGTAGAATTTTGTCTAAGTTTTTAGTTTTTGTTTTACTTACTTGATCTTTTCTCTTTGTCTTGTGTGTTTCAGGTTTATGCCTAATCGCATTACCAGGAGCAACCAGAACGAAGAGCTAGTCAATCTCAACCTTGAGATTGGAAGGTTAGAACGAGCCAACAGAGCAGCGACAAGGACAGCCAGAATGAATCCATTAGTATTGATCAGAGGTGAAGATGGGCTCTTTCAGGATGCTGAGGGTCGCAGACACAACGCTCAGGGTCAGAGGCTGGATGAGAATGGGGTTGTGATTGTGGAGGAGCAGCATGTCGAGCAGCGACAAGAGCCAGCAGCTGCTGCGCGTGGGCGTACTCTGGGAGAGTACAACAGGCCCGATGAATTCTATGCTAACAGGACAGCAATCCGACCACCTGCGTTCCAGAGGAGCGATTTTGAGCTGAAGCCTGCTTTCTTCTCACTTGTCGCCCAGCACCCTTTTCATGGCCTGTCATCTGAGCACCCCATGGACCATATAGAGAGGTTCGAGGACCTAGCATCTAGCATCAAGGCTAATGGAGTGTCCAGCGACTATCTCTACTGCAAGTTGTTCCCATACTCCCTTAGTGGAGAAGCATCCTACTGGCTGAAGCAGTTGGAACCGGGATCGCTGACCACTTGGGAGGACACCAAGAATGCTTTCCTCAACAACTTCTTCGATGAGGCGAGATCAGAGGATCTGAGGACCAAGATCTCCACCTTCAAACAAGGACCGACTGAAGCATTCAAGGCTTCTTGGGTGCGATTCAAAGCCTATCAGAGGGATTGTCCACATCACGGCTTTAGTGATGTTCAGTTATTGGGTATCTTCTTCAGAGGAGTAGATTGGCGCTATCAGATGGCGTTGGATGCTGCATCAAATGGGAACTTCAACACTAGATATCCGGAGGATGCAATTGTGCTCATCGAGAACTTGGCTTCTAGCAATAGTACCAAGAATGCAGACTTCGAAAGGAAGAAGCTGGGTGGCAACATGGATGGAAGCCAGATTGCTGAAGTGAACGCTAAGTTAGATTCAGTGCATCACCTTCTAGTGGGGAAGAAGACAGTGCAGTTTGCTCAAGAAGTGGAGACTTTCGAGCCAGAGGAAAGGGATGTTAACTACATCAATGGAGCTGGTTATCAGGGTCAGAGGTTTGGTAGTCAGCAAGGGTATCAGAGGAATGATTTCCAGAAGCCGTTTCAGAGCAACAACTACCAAAGGAATTACAGTTCTTCTTCTTACCGGACGCCTCCTGTTCAATCTACGAATAGCGAGATGAAGTCTATGCTAGAACAAATCTTGGAGGGTCAACAGAGGATGACAGTGAGCTTCAATGGGAAGATGGATGCCATGTACACTGATCTGAATGGGAAGATTGAGGCAATCAATATCCACATGAAGAAGCTGGACACTCAGGTAGCTCAAACGGCGGAGTCGGTGAAAAGGCAGGAAGGATTTCTACCGGCTAAGACTGAGATGAACCCAAGGTTGCATATCAATGCAATCACTGTGGGGAATGAGGAAGAAAGCGCTGATTTGGAGACAGCAGAGGTCGTGTCGATCGACACAGGAGCCTGTCGATCGACAGGAAGTTACGCAATCGTTGATGCTTCGGACAGAAAGTCTCCTGTCGATCGACACAATGCTCATGTCGATCGACACGTTGCCCAGAACAGCCCACTTTCTTCAGAATCATCGAATAGCTCAGAAGAAAGGGTCTACAAGCCTAAGCTTCCATTCCCACGGGCTATTAGTATCAGATCACCAGAGGAAAAAGGGAGACATGCTCAACCACAGCTGAGGAAGTTGCAGAAGATAACAAATCCAGGGATGTTCATGGTTCCTTGCTCAATCAAAGGTATAGAATTTAAAAATTCTCTTTGTGACACTGGAGCTAATGTGAATGTCATGTCTGAGTCTGTGGCAAGGAAGCTAGGGATTAAGGATCTGCAACCTTCGAAGATGTCTATCACACTGCCTGATTCTTCTTCACCGTGTTCGAAAGGATTCATTCCTGACTTGATGCTTCAAGTAGGAGATTATCTGGTTCCGGTAGATTTTCACCTTATGGAAACGAAGAATGACAGGGAAAGACCATTGATTCTTGGGTCATCATTCCTTGCCACGGTGGGTGCAATTGTAGATTTTCCCAATCAGAGAATCTCTTTCTCCAAGATCAACAAGGATGTCTTCTACCCCTCAGCTCGGTTTGAGAAGAACTCTTGTCTGACTGTTACAAATGAAGAAGAGTCGAGTTCAAACCTTGGAGATGACACGAAGGAGATCCCGTATGCCCCACCCTTGACTTCACCACCCTTGACTTCACCACCCAGCCCAGCTAAGGCCAAACGCAAGAAGACTTCCAAGCCATTCTCCAAGTTCAGAATTATCATTCCTATGGAGTTAAGTGAGAAAGGAGAGGAAGTGATCCAGGAGATGATGTTAAACACCATGAAGCTGCTTCCCGGTGTTGTACCCTTCACCGACCCACCCGAAACCTGAGCCTGACACAGTCCAGCTAATGACTGAAAACAAGCGCTTAGTGGGAGGCAACCCACTTGTAAGTTTTTCTATTTTATATCTTATTTCCTTTTGAGTCAGTTAGTCTTTGGATTTCTTAGGAGCTTGAACTTGATCATCTTAAGGATTTGCATTGTGTGTTTTCTTCTTTGATCGTGTTTGTTGAGTGATGCAGACTTGCTGTCTAAGACAGTGAGGTATCTGTCGATCGACACGGACCTGTGTGTCGATCGACATGACCTTCAATTTTCAAAATTCTCGACATCACAATGATCTGATCCCTCAGACCTCGTGTCGATCGACATGACTTGCTTGTGTCGATCGACAGGGTCCCCACTTTGGTAAATCTCGTTCACTTAAATCAAGTTCAATTTTTCTTTGATTTCTTTTGCCAACTTCCGGCTTGACAACACTGGGGACAGTGTTGGTTAAGTCTGGGGGAGGAAACTACTAACGTGTTTCTTTTTGTTTTGGTTTATTTTGAGTCAAATTTTTGTTTTTATTGAGTCAAAACTAGTTAGGAACCCTTCTTTTGGTTCAGTGGATTGTCTTTGCCAGCATGTGACCATTCCTCCAGAATCAGTTTCAAAGTTAGACTAATGGGAAATCCTAGGATTGACCAGTTGACTGGAGACGTCTGCTACTTCCGGTATAATCCGCCAAGTCAGAGCTACTGCACGGTTCTCTTTGGGATCGATGTTCATAGAGCTTGACTCCTCATTCGTACCTGACAAGTGCAATCTCCTGTTGAAAGTAATGGTACTCCTCTCTCTCATAAAAAAAAAAAAAATTCATCAATTGTGTTAAGATTGGGGTGAAATGATAGTTCCTGAGTATAAGACGAGGAATAAAATCCGGTGAGTCTGTACTCAAGAGGTGATCACCCAGCTCAAAAGCAGCAGTCTGAGTCCCGTAAAACGGATAAGGAAGACGAGCACTCTCATGAAACTGTCTCCTCACAAGGGAACAACGGTAGTGAGTCGCGACCCTGTCTCCTGGGAAGGAACAGCAATAGCAATATGCACTGCTTGAGTTTCAACAAACATATAAAAAAAAAAAAAAAAAGAGAATAGAGGAACAAATAAGTCTGGGGGAGAGGAAGAATACCAAGTGTTGTATAGATTGATTTGTCATGGTATTGAATGGGAGAAGGTTCTTGGCTTTGAGAACATTGAGACCAAACGATGAATTTGGAAGGCTGCGAATGTCCGCAGAGAAGTACATGGCGGTCTAATTTTGGTTGGTTCAGGGTTATGTAGTTCACTAAGTTGGAAGGGTCAATTCGCTGCATCAAGGGAAGGTATGTTCTGTGTTTTCAAACCTCTTTCACATTCTTGGTTTTAGTTTTGCTTGAGGGCAAGCAAAGGCTAAGTCTGGGGGAGTTGATATATCATGGTTTTTACCCATTTTCAACCATGATATAAGTCCTTTTTATAGAGTCTTTTTGGTGTTTCTCGAGACTTTTAGAGTCTTTGTAGGTTGAAGATTGATTGGAGCTTAATGGAAGCTTTTGGAGTGTTTTGAAGCATCGAGGAAAGAAGAGCTGAAGAGATCAAGTCGGAATCGAGCAGATGAGCTCGTGTCGATCGACACTACCTACTCCTGTCGATCGACACGGGGCTTCCAACCTTATGGAAACGAAGAATGACAGGGAAAGACCATTGATTCTTGGGTCATCATTCCTTGCCACGGTGGGTGCAATTGTAGATTTTCCCAATCAGAGAATCTCTTTCTCCAAGATCAACAAGGATGTCTTCTACCCCTCAGCTCGGTTTGAGAAGAACTCTTGTCTGACTGTTACAAATGAAGAAGAGTCGAGTTCAAACCTTGGAGATGACACGAAGGAGATCCCGTATGCCCCACCCTTGACTTCACCACCCTTGACTTCACCACCCAGCCCAGCTAAGGCCAAACGCAAGAAGACTTCCAAGCCATTCTCCAAGTTCAGAATTATCATTCCTATGGAGTTAAGTGAGAAAGGAGAGGAAGTGATCCAGGAGATGATGTTAAACACCATGAAGCTGCTTCCCGGTGTTGTACCCTTCACCGACCCACCCGAAACCTGAGCCTGACACAGTCCAGCTAATGACTGAAAACAAGCGCTTAGTGGGAGGCAACCCACTTGTAAGTTTTTCTATTTTATATCTTATTTCCTTTTGAGTCAGTTAGTCTTTGGATTTCTTAGGAGCTTGAACTTGATCATCTTAAGGATTTGCATTGTGTGTTTTCTTCTTTGATCGTGTTTGTTGAGTGATGCAGACTTGCTGTCTAAGACAGTGAGGTATCTGTCGATCGACACGGACCTGTGTGTCGATCGACATGACCTTCAATTTTCAAAATTCTCGACATCACAATGATCTGATCCCTCAGACCTCGTGTCGATCGACATGACTTGCTTGTGTCGATCGACAGGGTCCCCACTTTGGTAAATCTCGTTCACTTAAATCAAGTTCAATTTTTCTTTGATTTCTTTTGCCAACTTCCGGCTTGACAACACTGGGGACAGTGTTGGTTAAGTCTGGGGGAGGAAACTACTAACGTGTTTCTTTTTGTTTTGGTTTATTTTGAGTCAAATTTTTGTTTTTATTGAGTCAAAACTAGTTAGGAACCCTTCTTTTGGTTCAGTGGATTGTCTTTGCCAGCATGTGACCATTCCTCCAGAATCAGTTTCAAAGTTAGACTAATGGGAAATCCTAGGATTGACCAGTTGACTGGAGACGTCTGCTACTTCCGGTATAATCCGCCAAGTCAGAGCTACTGCACGGTTCTCTTTGGGATCGATGTTCATAGAGCTTGACTCCTCATTCGTACCTGACAAGTGCAATCTCCTGTTGAAAGTAATGGTACTCCTCTCTCTCATAAAAAAAAAAAAAATTCATCAATTGTGTTAAGATTGGGGTGAAATGATAGTTCCTGAGTATAAGACGAGGAATAAAATCCGGTGAGTCTGTACTCAAGAGGTGATCACCCAGCTCAAAAGCAGCAGTCTGAGTCCCGTAAAACGGATAAGGAAGACGAGCACTCTCATGAAACTGTCTCCTCACAAGGGAACAACGGTAGTGAGTCGCGACCCTGTCTCCTGGGAAGGAACAGCAATAGCAATATGCACTGCTTGAGTTTCAACAAACATATAAAAAAAAAAAAAAAAAAGAGAATAGAGGAACAAATAAGTCTGGGGGAGAGGAAGAATACCAAGTGTTGTATAGATTGATTTGTCATGGTATTGAATGGGAGAAGGTTCTTGGCTTTGAGAACATTGAGACCAAACGATGAATTTGGAAGGCTGCGAATGTCCGCAGAGAAGTACATGGCGGTCTAATTTTGGTTGGTTCAGGGTTATGTAGTTCACTAAGTTGGAAGGGTCAATTCGCTGCATCAAGGGAAGGTATGTTCTGTGTTTTCAAACCTCTTTCACATTCTTGGTTTTAGTTTTGCTTGAGGGCAAGCAAAGGCTAAGTCTGGGGGAGTTGATATATCATGGTTTTTACCCATTTTCAACCATGATATAAGTCCTTTTTATAGAGTCTTTTTGGTGTTTCTCGAGACTTTTAGAGTCTTTGTAGGTTGAAGATTGATTGGAGCTTAATGGAAGCTTTTGGAGTGTTTTGAAGCATCGAGGAAAGAAGAGCTGAAGAGATCAAGTCGGAATCGAGCAGATGAGCTCGTGTCGATCGACACTACCTACTCCTGTCGATCGACACGGGGCTTCCTGACACAAGTAAAAATTCCAGAGAGGTCTATGTCGATCGACATGACCAACCTCTGTCGATCGACACGTGTTTGATGAGAAGAACAGTTCCGAACAGTCAGAAGTTTGGCACTCGTTGAAGCCCTTTTCACCGACGGATCGAGCTGAGATTTTGACAGAAGCTAGAGCAGCGAGTTAGTTTTCATTTGAAAGAAATTTGAGGCAATTCCAACGGTGCGATTGAAAGTTATGAAGGTTTTAGTGAAGACATGTCGGTCTGGCTAGAAGATGTCAAACTTGAAGAATTTCCTTTTTTTGCCCAAAAAGCCCAGAAGTTTACAGAAAAAGCCCAATCCGATTTTTACACATTATATATAGTTTTCCCTTAGGTTTTTATGATGATCTTGTTTTTAACTTAGACTTTGAGAGAGAGAGCTTTGAGGGAGATTTCTACAGGGTTTTCAAACCCCTTTTTCTGTATCTCTAACTCTATCTTTTATGCAATCTTATTCTCTCATTATGATTTCATCATCTATGTCTGAGTAGTTTGCTTATTAGGTTGTGGGGAATTCTAGGGTTTTGATGAGAAATTGTTAGGATTGAAAATCTGTTAGGGTTTACCTTCTGGTTCTTCATCTAGATTGTTTTCAACGCTAGATCTAGCCTGTACACCTAGAATCTAGATCTTAGGTTGCTTTGTAGACACGGAAGTGTTATTAACAACTTGAACTAATCTTAGATGAGCAAAATCACCTATTCGCAAAGGAATTTGGCTTAGGGATTTTGTGAACAATTGAACCTGAACGTTAATGCTTGACTTGATTCTCTAGGTTTGCAAAGGAATTTGGAATTTAGGTTTCTAGTCATAGATAGTCTCTGCAACGGAAGTTGATTGGCTTTACCTTCGTGTTTGAGTTCTAGAACGGCACTTATTAAACCCTGCAGTAGTTTTATCCTCAGTTTCGATTCATACCCGAAGAATTACCCATCGCCTAGCTTTTTGTCTCATTGATTTACTTGAATTTGAACCATCTCTTACTTTGTTTTATTTCTTTGCTTTACATTTACTCATTTTGACTTAGCATAATTTGAATTCACTAATTGATTGTGTGAATCTTTTCCCTGTGGATTCGATCCCTAAGTACTACATCGATCTCTTAATTTGAGAGAGTAGCTCAGGGTAAATTTGAGCATATCATATAGCGAGGAACCCAAAGACCCTCTTATTTTGGGTAGACCGTTCTTAGCTACTGCTAGTGCTATGATTGATTGCAAGGGAGGCAGTATTACGTTGAGTGTGGGTGATTTAAAGATGAAGAGACCTACCATAGATGGCCAGACATTCTAAGTGGACGCACTCACCGATCTCGCGCAGGAAGTGTTTGATGATACGCATCCCATTGATCCCTTGGAAAGGACTTTGGTGAACTCTGTGACAGAAGAGGGCCAGTTCGATGAGGTTACTAAGGGGTATGCAAGGATAATGGATGCTAGCAAGAAAGTGATGCAATTGGTTGCTAATGTGGAGCTAGGTGGAACTACTGTGAAAGCTACAAAGGTCAGTGATTGGAGTGAACAACAAGCTCCAAAGATCGAACTCAAACCACTTCCATCCGGGCTAAGGTACGCTTTTCTTGGTGCTAATTCCACATACCTAGTTATTGTTAATGCTTCTTTGAACAATGCAGAACTCACTTTATTGCTAAGCAAGTTGCGCAAGTTCGCAAGGCTCTTGGCTATTCTCTTGATGATATTTCAGGTACCTCTCCGGATTTGTGCATGCATAGAATTCACCTTGAGGATGAAACTAAGTCATCAATAGAGCATCAGAGGAGGCTAAACCCAAATTTGCAAGAGGTGGTCAAGAAGGAGATCCTGAAACTTCTTGAAGCAGGGATCATCTATCCTATTTCGGACAGTGTTTGGATTAGTCTGGTTCATGTGGTGCCTAAGAAAGGAGGGGTTACAATGGTGCGAAATGAGAAGAACGAGCTTATTCCTACGAGGACAATGACGGGGCACAGGATGTGCATTAACTACCAGAAACTCAATGCAGCCACCAGGAAGGACCACTTCCCTTTGCCGTTCATTGATCAGATGCTCGAGAGACTGGCAAATCACCCTTACTATTGCTTCCTCGATGGCTACTCTGGTTTCTTCCAAATCCCTATCTACCCAGAAGACCAGGAGAAGACCAAGTTTACTTGTCCCTATGGAACTTTTGCATATCGCAGAATGCCCTTTGGACTTTGTAACGCTCCTGCGACATTCCAGCGCTGTATGATGTCGATTTTCACAGACATGATTGAGGATTACATGGAGGTCTTCATGGATGACTTCTCAGTCTACGGGTCCTCATTCAAAGACTATCTTGACAACTTGGAAAAGGTGCTAGCTAGATGAGTGGAGAAGCACTTGGTTCTCAACTAGGAAAAGTGCCACTTCATGGTGAAAGATGGCATTTTGCTTGGCCACAGAGTTTCAGCTGATGGGATCGAGGTGGATCGCGCTAAAATCGAAGTCATGACAAGCCTTCAACCACCTACTTCAGTCAGGGAGATAAGGAGTTTCTTGGGACATGCTGGTTTCTACCGGAGATTCATCAAGGATTTCTCCAAGATTGCCCGTCCACTCACCACATTGCTCTGTAAGGATGTCAAATTTGTTTTTGATACTAATTGTTTATCTGCTTTTGAACAGATCAAACAGGCTTTGGTGAGTGCTCCGATAGTGCAACCTCCAAACTGGGACTCACCTTTCGGGGTTATGTGTGATGCTAGTGACTACGCAGTTGGGGCAGTGTTGGGTTAGAAAAAGGACAAGAAGCTTCATGCTATCTACTATGCTAGTAGGACACTCGACGAGGCTCAAAGGAACTATGCTACTACGGAGAAAGAGTTGGTAGCCGTGGTCTTTGCTTTTGAAAAGTTCCGTCCTTACTTGATTGGAGCTAAGGTGATAGTGCACACTGACCATTCCGCGCTCAAGTACCTCATGCAGAGAAAGGATGCTAAGCCGCGGTTGTTAAGATGGATTCTACTCCTTCAGGAGTTTGATATTGAGGTGAAAGACAAGAAAGGGGTTGAGAATGGCGTCGCGGATCATCTTTCGCGGATTAGGATTGAAGACAGTGTTCCTATTGATGATTACTTCCCTGAGGAGAGTGTGCATTACGTTGAGATTGGATTGCAAGCAAGCGACAGCCGAAAACTGCAAACTTTTGGACTAGCAGATGTTGCGTCGAGCGACGCAATGGATCAGCGTCGATCGACGCTGACTTCCACCATCGATTTCCAGATTTCGAAAGCAGAGCGTCGAGCGACGCAACCCGCCAGCGTCGATCGACGCGGTTCTGAGCAGATTATACATGGAGTGCTTCATGACCCTATCTACGCTGTTTGGGGATCCGATCGTCCTTGGTATGCTGACATCGCCAACTATTTAGCTGCAGAGGATGAACCTACCAATCTTAAAGGGTATGAGAGGAAGAAGTTCATGAGAGAACTTAGGAGGTACTACTGGGATGAACCTTATCTTTACAAACACTGTTCGGATGGTCTATACCGGAAATGCATTGCGGAAAGCGAGGTTCGAGATGTGCTCTTTCACTGTCATGGTTCAGAGTATGCTGGACACTTTGCTACGTTTAAGACGGTTTCCAAGGTTCTACAAGCAGGGTTCTGGTGGCCTTCTATGTTTAAGGATGCTAATACCTTTATTGCGCAATGTGATACCTGTTAGAGAAGAGGGAAGATTAGCAAGCGACATGAGATGTCACAAAACTTCATCCTTGAGGTCGAAGTTTTTGATTTCTTGGGCATTGATTTCATGGGTCCTTTCCCATCATCTTATGGGAATGAGTACATTCTAGTCGCAGTGGATTATGTTTCCAAATGGGTGGAGGCGATTGCTAGTCCAAAGAACAATGCTGCAGTGGTTGTTAAGATGTTTAAGACCATCATTTTCCCTAGGTTTGGAGTGCCCAGAGTATTCATCAGTGATGGTGGAACGCACTTCATCAACAAGGTTTTCTCTAATTTATTAGGGAAGTATGGTGTTCACCATCGCGTAGCTAGCCCTTATCATCCTCAGACGAGTGGACAAGTGGAGGTATCCAATAGGCAGATCAAAGAAATCCTAGAGAAAACAGTGAATTCAACAAGGAAAGATTGGTTTACTAAGCTCGATGACGCGCTCTGGGCTTACAGAACTGCTTATAAAACGCCTCTGGGAACCACTCCATTCCATCTGCTTTACTGGAAAGCCTGCCATCTTCCAGTCAAGCTTGAACACAAGGCAGCATGGGCAGTGAAGCTCTTTAACTTCGACATCAAGCCTGTTGCAGAAAGGCGATTGATACAGCTAAATGAACTGGATGAAATCAGACATCATGCCTATGAAAACTCCAAGTTATACAAGGAGAGGACAAAGGCATATCATGATAAGAGGATCCTCTCCAGGAATTTCGAACCCAATGACCAGGTACTTCTTTACAACTCTCGTTTAAACCTTTTTCCTGGTAAATTGCGTTCTCGTTGGTCAGGGCCTTTCACCATCAAGGAAGTCAGACCACATGGAGCTTTTGTCCTTGTTAGCAAGGAAGGAAAGGAGTTCACCGTGAATGGGCAAAGGGTGAAGCACTATTGGGCGGAAGCCAAGATTCCGGAAGGACCCATTGTCTCTCTGGATGATGCACCTATTGCTTGAGCATCGACACAGTCAAGCTAATGACTGAAAACAAGCGCTTAGTGGGAGGCAACCCACTTGTAAGTGTACATTAGTTCAATTTTTGGTTTTATTTTACTAACTTTTTATCTTTCGTTCATCCAAAAAAAAAAAAAAAAAATAGGAACAGCCTGCGTCGCTTGACGCACACATGGGCCACAACGAGGTAAGTGTTTTAAACACCCGTCAGTTTCGTTTCTTCTTCCTCCTCACTTTCTTCTTCACGAAACCGAAACAAATTTTGCAAACCCCATAACTTTCTCGTTTCTACACCGAATTGAGTAGTTTTTACGCCTAAATTGAGTGGATTTCTATTCCCTTTTCGTTTCTATCACTCCCTTGTTCGATCTATAAGATGGCTTCCAGGAGGACCAAGAGACCAAGAAATCAGGACGCATCAACCTCCCAACCCGCTGGTCATCACACTCCTTGGCCTAGACCGGAGGAAACGGCATTCATAATCTACAGGACGTTCGATGACGTGCCTAAGAAGCTCTTATAGAGTTCCGAGGTTGTCAAGAGGACGATTAATCACGAGTGGGATGATTATGACTCATTGCTTTACAACGAGTGATTGCCCGTAACGATCTCGCCTACCCGGTATTCTCATCCACGGACGATGTCAGGGATGAAAATCAAGAATGGGGTGTATCATTTGTTAGACAAAGCTGGATTAAAGACAATCGCATCAAGGACAAATGATTTGTACCCAGATTTGGTACGCCAGTTCTTCGCATCAGTGAGGGTGTTTTGTGGGGCTGTTGATCCGGAGCAGCAAAGTGATGCGAAGCACTGGTTTTGAGCTTCATGGCTAGTGGGATTCGCTACAACGTCTCTGCCCAGGATATCTGCGAGATCTACGGTTTCGCCACAAATCGTTTTGCTCAGGAGCTTCCTGAGTCTATCGTTGAGGAGCAGGATTCCTGGGGACACATTGGGGTAGGCATTTACAATGCCCATCGGAGCGCTACACACACTGATAGTTCGTTTGTTCGCCATCCGATTCTGCGCTAGATGGTTCGTTTGTTTGCCACCACTTTTCTGTACAGGGTGAAGCCCGGGAAGTTGAGGAAGTCTGAGTTGGTGTTGCTTTTTTATGCTCTTCAGGATCTGATCACGAACCCCGTTTGGGATGAGCTCGCACCCAACATGGGGATGGTGTTTGCTCGACATTTGTACTCACTGAGGACCACACCGCTCACCTCCTCGGGCAACAGCGGAAGGACCTTCGCAGCGGGCAACCTTCTTACACCCATCTTTCAGTTTTGTGGGGTTAATCTTTCCGGATACGGTGTCAACAACACGCCCCTCTATATGGATATTGATTATCTGCAGAGAGCCACATGGCTCAAGCCTGATTTGCACTGGGTTTTCCCCATCGCTCCGGGACAGCAGCGGATGGTGCAGCTTCCTCTTCCTGACCTGATGAGGATATCCGAGGACCCGACTCTACTGTTTTTCGAGCCCGATGAGAGGCTGCTTCGATCAGTTGGTCCAGCGCGCAGGCAGGTGACTCGCGGAACTGCAGGGGCTAGTACTTCTCGCGCTAGTACTTCCCGGGCTCCACAGCAGATTGATGGGCTACCACCTACTCCCGCCATCCCTATGGATGAGTTCCAGACTTGGGTGGTTCAGAGTCTCCAGACACTCTGGAGGGCCATTTCCAACGTACCTCGTTGTGGCTGTGTTCGTCCTCGCCCACCATCTCTTCAGCGATCTTCATCTGAAGAGGAGGACTAGTTCCTTCCTATTTATCCTTTTTCTGATTTTATTTTTTTTAGTTGTTTTGAGTCATTTTCTGTTTTCTTTTTGTCAGTTTGTTATTTGTTTCTTTAGGATTTTTGAACTTGTGCGACTAATGATTTGCTATATGTTTTCCTCTTAATCATTTTTATTGAGTTGCTTGCAGATTTTAGCTTTGAAACTTAATTTTCAACCATGGAAACTGATGGGAAACCTGCTGCACTAATGACCAAATTCGGCAACTCTGTGTCGCTCGGCGCAGAGTAGACATAGGTAATATCTCGTTTTTCCTTCACAAGTTCATTGTCTTTCTTATTCTTTCACCAATTTCAGGCTTGAATAACACTGGGGACAGTGTTGTTTAAGTCTGGGGGAGGTAGTTGCTAACTTTGTGTTTGTTTTTGAGAGTCAGTCCAAAATGTTTTATTGAGTCAAAATAGTCAGTTGGAAACTATGACCCTTCTTTTGGATTAGTGGACTGTTTCTTTCTGTTGTGTGACCATTCTTCTAGGATCGATTTCAGAGTCAGACTAATAGAAAATCCTAAGGCTGACTGGTTAACTGGAAACGTCTGTTACTTCCAGTATAATCCATCAAGTTAGAGCTACTCAACGGTCTTCTTTGTGATTGGTGTTCATAGGGCTTGACTCCTCATTCATATCTGATAAGTGCAAACTCTGTTTAAAGTAATGGTACTCCTCTCCCCCATGATGTTTATTCAAAAAAAAATTAAAAAAAAATGATGATTGGGGTGATATGATAGTTCTCGAGTATAAGATGAGGAAAAAAAATTCCAGTGAATCAATACTCAAGAGGTGATCACCCAGAGCTCAAAAGCAGCAGTCCGAGTCCCTTAGAACGGATGTAGAGGACGAGCGATCTCATGACCCTGTCTCCTCACAAGGAACAACAGTAGTGAAAGCACTGCTTTTGAATCTCAACATTAAAAAAAAAAAAAAAGAGATAGAAAATCAAATAAGTGTGGGAGAGAGAAAGAGTACCAAGTGTTCTGGTTCACTATCATGGTATAGTATGGGAATGAGTCTAGAAAGTCATTGGCATTGAGATCATTGAAATCCAGCAATGAAGACTAGCAGATTATGCTCTGAAGTTGTGGATGAATTCGGAAGGCTGCGAATGTCTGTGGAGAAGTACATGGGGGTCTGACTTTGGGATTGGTTCTGCATTATGTGGATTACTGGTTGCGAAGGTTGGTCCATTGATCCAAGGGAAGGTAAGTTTCTGCGTTTTCAAACCTCTTTCACATTTTTAGTTGATGTTTTGCTTGAGGGCAAGCAAAAGCTAAGTCTGGGGGAGTTGATATATCATGGTTTTTACCTGTTTTTGACCATGATATAAATCCATTTTATAGAGTCTTTTAGGTATTTTTCGAGTCTTTTGGAGTCTTTATAGGTTAAGGGACGATTGAAGCATAATGGGAGCATTTGGAGCATTTTGGAGCATCAAGGAAAGAAGTGCCGAAGTAATCAAGGCGGAGTCAAGATATGGACCCTGCGTCGCTCGACGCAGACCCGTGGCGTCGATCGACGCGAACATGTCCGCGAACCGAGCTATGTGATGGCATCGCGCAGCCCCATGGCGTCGCTCGACGCAATCCAACATTAAAGAATTTTTTCTTTTGCCCAAAAAGCCCAGAAGTTTGCAGAAGAAACCCAATCCGATTTTAAGACTCTATATATAGTTTTTCTTTAGGTTTTCATGTATTTTTATCTTAGTTTTTATTTGAGACTTGGAGAGATTTGGAGAGCTTTGAGGGAGACAAGTCTGTGCTTGACATCCATCGATTTCGAACCCTTTGTATCTCTTTCTCTATCTTTCTATGCAATTCTATTCATCTATGATGTTTGTTTCAATCACCATGTCTGAGTAGTTTGCTTGTTAGGTTTAGGGTTATCAAAGGAATATGAGAAATTGTTAGGCTTGTTAGATCTGTTAAGGAACGTCACTTGGTTCTTCATCTAGATTGTTGTTAATGCTAGTTCTAGTTTGATCACCTAGAACTTAGATCTTAGGTTAATTGTTAGATGCGAAAGTATTGATAATTACCTGAACTAATCTTAGATGAGCAAATTATCTATTCGCAAAGAAATTTGGCTTAGATAATTTGTTAACAATTGAATCTGAACATTAATGCTTGTCTTTATTCACTGAATTTGCAAAGAAATTTGGAATTTAGGGATTTAGTCGTAGATAGTTTTCGCAACGAAATTTGGTTAACTTTACCAGTGTTTTCATGTTCAAGAACGGACCTTAATTCCCCTAACGATCTAATTTGTCTACAGTTTCGAGTTTCCTGCGATTTCCTGAAAACCTAGCTTTTGTCTCATTGAATTTTAAGAACACTGAATCACCGTTTATTGCTTGCTTTGTTGTTCGATTTACTTTCACATCTTGTTCCTTAGCATAATTCAAATTCATAATCGATTGTGTGATTTGATTCCTTGTGGATTCGACCCCTAAATACTACTACGATCTCTTAATTTGAGAGAGTAGCTCAAGGTAAATTTGAGCATATCAAAGTCTCCCATCGAGAAAGCCAAACTTCTTTCGAGAGCTCAGCGCCGTCTCCAGATTCACAGCCCACTCCTCATAGTTGTCGCCACGGAGAAGAGGATGAGATATCACATGTCCTGGATTATCGTTCGCCGTGAGATCGTATGTCTCTGGATCTCAGTTTTTGTTACCGAGGTTTCTGTAACCAGAGATTCGATAGCCTTGTTTTTGTCAGAATTACCCAGGATTCAGTTTACAAAGAACACAAATCGATCGAAACAAAGAAGAGAGAAGAGAGAATTGATGGCCCAAAAAGAGGCTCAATTCCTCGAGATAGTTAGAAGAAAGTATCATTATCTCGAGGGGGTGTGATGGATTTTGTCGAGATTAATGGTTAGAAGAGCCATTTCTCTTTATCTCGAGGGAGTGCATGGAGAAAATATCCTACATGAAAGATGTGAATGGACTAACTAATATATAAGAGAATTGGGACTCTCAATTCATTGCCAATTGGTTTTAAGTTGGAAGCCATGAAACTTAACAGAAGGACTATTCTCTAATAGTAAATCATCTAGGAAAGCGACCAGTGCAACATAGAAAAGTATGAATCACCTTTACAGTTTGAGTGATTTTGGAAATTTGAGAGATTAAGTAAGGGTTCAAGTTTACAAGGATATTTCGAATAGTTCTCAAATTGGAGTCATTATGAAGATTACATCAAATTGTTTCATATGGGCTACTAAACATGTTCATCATTCCATAACCAATCTGTTCATTAAGAGAGATATGTGATGTGGTCAATAACTGGTGGTTGTCCAATAAGTTTTTCCTTGCATGGATTTGCTGAGATTACAAGGCTAAATTGTAATCCGAATGACGATGGAGAGAAGGTGGACATTGATCACACAATTTTGGGAAGAGATGGGTGTCAAAGAAGGCGAGAAGTTGGTTGGTGTCCATGGTCATATGAGAGAAGGAACATGGTGGCATTGTTGTTTATATTGGCAGTTAAGATTTTTGGGATACATTAGGCTACTAAAATCTCTTAGAGGTGTGCCAAATTTCAGTTAAAAATAAAAAAATAAAAAGGCAAACAATATTCAATCAAATAAAACGTTAATTTCTCTCCCAAACCCGCTTTCCGAGGAGCCACCGTCAAACTGCTTCAAATATAAAATGAAGCCCCTCCGTCCTTGCTCCGCCGTCCAGTTCTTCTCCTCTTGAAGCAACGTTTCGTCTTCTTTATATTGATTTATATGTTTTATTGTCACTCACATTCTGGTGAATTTTACAATTCGAAACATGAGACAGGAAATTTATGATCTTCTTATACTTTTGGAATTGGTATTTTTCTAACAGTTTTAAGATGGTTTATTCTGTGACATTATAAGCGTGGCCACTGCAAAAAAAATTGCTCCAGAGTATGAAAAAGCTTGGGGCAAGCTTCATGAAAGCTAAGTCAGTGTTAATTGCAAAGGTCGGGGTTACTAATTACTATAATTTTGTATGTATGATCGATTCTTTCATTAACTTGTGGTTGGTAAAGGTGGATTGTGATGAGCATAAGATTGTCTGCTCTAAGTAAGATGTTAGTGGATGTCCAACCATTAAATGGTTTCCTAAAATATCACCTGAACCTGTAAAGTAAGCATTTGAACAGATTCCTGAAGCAAATCTATTATCGGATAAAATTTTGTTTATTGGATAATGAATGATGTTTTCTTATTGCGGGTATGAGGGTCCACACAATGTTGAACCATTGCCTGACTATGTGAACAAGAAAAGATGTTTTGTTGATGATAGTACCGATACATGAGAAAAAATTTATTACTCAGAATCAACATATCCCTTTTTTCATTGTAATCAATACGTTCTCAAACTCATTCTATACCCACTACCAAATTGTATTTATAAATTATTAAACAAATTCTTATTACATTTTTAGTCCATTAATGCACATAAATGGTTATTCGAACAATTTTATTCACTGATTAGTTTACATATTAAATTAGTTTGAAATTGTTTGGTAAATTAAAAAATTAACATCTTTACGACACTCAAATGATGTACAACGTTAATATGTCTTCTTTTATTAACTACTCTACTCTTTCCCAACAACAAAAAATATTATAATTCCATAATATTAAAGGAATATGCAAAACTGTGCTGTACTAATAACCAGTCAATTCAACATGGTAGTATCGACCAACAAAGACTTATGGTTTATTACTTCACAAATCACGAATTCAATGCGGTACATTCACTCTTCCATAAAGATCCATGCAACCATTAAAAAGTTACAATTGCAAAAGTTTTAATACTCCACATTTATGTCTGATTGGAAATTAACCCTACAACACAGTGTTTCAACAATGAAAACTCCAACGAATAAACCACTAACACTACAAAAAAACAGCCACTATTCCGACGGAAATTCCGACGGTCAATATTTCCGTCGGAATTTTCCGACGGCTTACCGACGGATTTCCGACTAACATCTAGTCCGTCGGTATTTCGTCGCAAAATTCCGACGGAATACCGACGGTTTTATCTACTGTCGGTATTCCGTCGGAAATCCGTCGGTACAAACGACGGATTTCCGACGGAAAATAATCTGTCGTAATATTCTGACGACTTTCCGACGGACTACCGACGGAAATCCGATATTTTTTATGTCGGCAAATTTGAGTGGTTACCATTCGTTAGCGGTGGCCGATGGGATTGGTGGGGTGTTATGTCGGACTTTTGTGACGGATTTCCGACGGAATTTCGACGGAAATCCGTTTTATATAACTTACTTCGTGTCTTCGTTCATTCATAACACAATTTTACAAATCAAAAAAATTTGTTAGCGATGAGTTCATATTTTCGGTCTTGGATGGACGAGCCAATGATGGATATGGGCTCGAACTTATTAACATCCGCTTACGCTGCAGGTATATGCGAGTTTATGAATTTACCCAGAAACCAAGATGCAGCAAAAAAAGGTCAGGATATCAAATGTCCATGTTCTAATTGCTGTAACAGAATTAGTGTTGCGGTTCATACTGTTTGGAATCACTTATATAGATATGGATTTAGGCCGGGATATAAGGTTTGGTTTTTACATGGAGAAAGCAATTACGAATATGGTAGTAGTAGTAGTAATGCACCTTATTTTCCGGATAGCGTAGAAGAACGTACAACGGAAGTAGATGTTGGGGTAAGTACGGTTGCGATGGTTAACGACGCGTTTAGAGAGAATTTGCAGTCGGGTGGTTATGAGGGTGATAGGGTTGAAGAACCTAATTTAGAAGCTCGAAGGTTTTTTGATATGTTAGACGCATCAAAGCAACCACTGTACAGCGGTTGTAGGGAAGGGCATTCACCGTTATCTTCTGCTAGTAGGATGATGAACATGAAGACCGATTACAATTTGTCCGAAGAATATGTTGATGCATTCGCCGAGTTTGTGAAAGATGTTTTGCCAGAGGATAATCTTTCTCCAGCATCATACTACGAGGTCCAGAAACTTGTTGTCGGTCTTGGTTTGCCCTACCAGATAATAGATGTGTGCATCGACAACTGCATGCTATACTGGAGGGAAGATGAGAACAGGAAAAAATGTAAATTTTGCCGTAAACCACGGTTCCAAGACACAAGTGGCAGAGTGAAGATTCCTTTCAAACGGATGTGGTATTTACCATTAACAGAGAGGTTGAAGAGGCTGTATCAATCAGAACGCACTGCTAAGGCTATGAGATGGCATGCAGAGCATAATCAAGATGGAGATATTACGCATCCTTCTGACGCAGAAGCGTGGAAACACTTTCAATCGGTATATCCATATTTCGCATACGAACGCCGAAATGTATACCTCGGCTTATCCACTGATGGTTTCAACCCATTTGGAAAGCATGGAAGAAAATATTCATTGTGGCCGGTCATCGTAACACCTTACAATTTGCCTCCTTCTATGTGCATGCGGCGAGAGTTCCTGTTTCTCTCAGTTCTAGTTCCTGGGCCAGATCATCCAAGACGATCACTCGATATATTCCTCCAACCATTGATCTATGAGTTGCAGATGTTGTGGGAGCATGGTGTTGAGTCATTTGATGTTTCAATCCAGCAGAATTTCAACTTGCGTGCGGTTCTTATGTGGACCATAAGCGATTTTCCGGCGTACGGTATGTTATCTGGATGGACAACGCATGGAAGATTGGCATGTCCTTATTGCCAAGACAATACTTCAGCATTCCAATTGCAGAACGGAAGGAAGACTTCATGGTTTGATTGCCATAGGTGTTTTTTGCCGGCAAATCATCCATATCGTCGGTCTAGAAGACATTTCAGAAAGAATTTTCCAGTGTTTACTGACCTCCGGAGATAGATGGTCGCAGCATATTGGAACAGTTACGAGATTTTGGTGCAGAGCGAACTCCTGAATGTGGGGGTAATGGCCATCACCCCGTCGACGGCTATGGGGAATATCACAATTGGCATAAGAAAAGTATTTTTTGGGATTTGCCTTATTGGAAAGATCATCTACTGCGGCATAATCTAGATGTCATGCATGTTGAAAAGAATTTCTTTGACAACATCATGAACACCATTTTAAATGTACCAGGAAAGACAAAAGATAACTGGAAATCTAGATTAGACTTGCCATTGATTTGTTCAAGGGCATCTCTTCATGTTTTGCCTAATGGTAGATTGCCGATGCCTGCGTACCGGTTAGACGCGGGTAAGAAGGAAGTTTTCTTTGAATGGATTAAAAATTTTGTTAAATTTCCTGACGGCTACGCATCTAATCTGCGTAATTGCGTGGATTCGACGGAAGGGAAGTTTATTGGAATGAAGAGTCATGATTGTCATGTTGTGATGCAGCGTCTTCTTCCATTTGCATTTTCTAATCTTCTTCCACAAGACATCCATCAGGCAATTGGAGGTATATTTCATAATTTTCTTTAGTTTATTACTAATATAATGTTACTATATATGTACTAACTTGATTACTTTTCATTTGTAGGAGTTGGGGCTTTCTTTCGAGATTTATGTTCACGGACACTAACAGCGGACGGGATCCGGTCTTTAGAGGCCAACATCCCGGTGCTCCTTTGTAATCTTGAGAAGATATTTCCACCGTCTTTTTTTGATGTTATGGAACATCTTCCTATTCACCTCCCACGAGAAGCAGCATTAGGAGGCCCTGTTCAATACCGATGGATGTACCCGTTCGAGCGTTACATGTTCCACCTGAAGAAAAAGGTAAAAAAATTGAGCAAAGTTGAGGGATCTATTGTTGCACAAAGTCTAAACGAAGAAGTATCACACTTTGCCGAATATTACTTTCCTTCGGATGTTCGGACTAAAGGTAGACGGCCGGCGCGACATGATGATAGAGGTGAGAAAGCAGTGTATCCCGTGGTTGTACCTGAGTTGTTTGCGCAAGTGGGCCGCGTAAGTGGAAAAGGGAAGAAACGCATACTATCACCACAAGAGGTCACACATTTGCATACATATATCCTCAGAAATTATGACGAACTTGGAGAGTATGAAAGGTACACCATTTGTCATACTAAATTTGTGCAATTATTTGTCTTCATCTAATAATAATTGTTATGTTACAGGATATACATGTCCCTAGCACAAACTTACCATGCTGATAAGACAGATTCCGAACTTGCTGTATTAAAAGATGAAGAATTCCCGGAGTGGTTGAAATTTTTTGTACGTTAAATATAACTCCTCACTCTTATTTTATAAGTTTTTCACGTTCATATGTTATTGATTGCTTACTTATATTGTTTTTAGGTTTCCGAAGGTTTAGCAAGTGGTCAAACCCTCCCGACATGGTTAGTGGAGTTTTCTCATGGTTTACGCAGCACCGCGACTTCATATCCGAGATTTTGCACTAGGGGATATTCGTTCAGAATTCGTGACGAAGGACGTCAAAGGCCAACTTCGGACAATGGTATTTCGGCGCAATCAGGTGATACCATGTACTATGGCCTACGTGAAGAATTTGACGACGATTCCGACTCCATCCCTAGTGAAGGTTCATCAGAAGAGTCAGATTAATAATTTATTCATAAATGTTTGTTTACCAATGTTGTACTATAACCCCTATGCGTTCCCTCTAATATAATGTACTTTATGGTAATATTCGCCAGAATCATTTATTAATTTTGCCGCCGGATTTCCGCGCGCGGGATAAAAGCTGTCCTAATTTTCGGAGGACATAACGACGGAATTAGTTCCGTCGGAATTCCGATGTCGGCAAAGTTTGAGTGGTTACCATTGCGTTATCTGCGGCCGATGGGACTGGCGGGGTATTATGTCGGAGGTTTCTGACGGATTTCCGACGGATTTCCGACGGTTTTCCGTTCTATATAAGGTTCCTCAGACGTTCAATCCTGTCAACAACACAAATAATGTCTTCTAACTCTCCTAATGAAGACTCAAAAATCGTGGCAAACCACTTTCTACTTCCAAAATACTCGTGGGAAACCGAAACTCAATGCGACACACACACTGAAGAGATACCCACTTACTCGTGGGAATTTGATACGGTCTCACCAATCTCACTCGGAGATTCTTCATCAACAATAGTGCCGGAGAGCCAGTGCTTCCCAAACGTCTCGTGGGAAACGCAATCGCAGTGCGACAAATATCCAGACAAGAAGAGTGTTCTCGAAGACGTACAACCATCTCGCTTGATTGAAACGTCAGATACTTACGGTGGAAGTACTTCAAATGAATGTAAGGATCAGTACTATGATTATGAATTTGCCCAGAGACCAGAAAGTCCGAACTTAAATATAGATGTTGATGCAATCAAAAGAGATGTTTGCGGCGGATATTTAGAAGGTACACCGAAGAATAAAAAGGATCAGTACAATGATGATGAATTTGCCCAAAGACCTGAAAGTCCGAACTTAAATATAGATGTTGATGCAATCGAAAGGGAATTTTGCAAAGGATATGTAGATTCTCCGGCAAAGAAAAAAAAGGGAAAAAAAAGTTTCAGGTTCTAAAAAATGTAAGTTTGGAGCGGATACAGAGACATATGTGTTTCAAACTTTAAAATAAATAAATTTCCTTTCGGCTTTTGTTTTTTATCTGTTATAAAATTTAGTTGTGTAAATCTTTTATTCAATTCCCGGATATATTTAAAATAATTTATGAAAAAATGTTTGGACATTTTTTTAATTAACTCTGCAATCGGGTCACCACGCGGACTTTAAAGCGATAGATTTTTTTAATTCACAGTTTTCCGACGGATTGTAATTTTTATCTATATAAAAAATATTACACCCGTCGGAAATCCGTCAAAAATACCGACGGATGTCCGACGAATATTTTTTTTTAAATAAGGTTTTTTATAATTATATAAAATATTAAACCCGTCGGAAATCCGTCGGTATTTTTGACGGATTTCCGACGGGTGTAATATTTATATAATATAAAAAAATCAGAATAAAAAAAAAATTAATTTAAAAAAAATTAAGGTCCGTCGGAAATCCGTCAAAAATACCGACGGATTTCCGACGGATTTAATATTTTATAAAATAAAAAAAAACCGGATTAAAAAAAAATTAATTAAAAAAAATTTAATATCCGTCGGAAATCCGTCGGTATTTTTGACGGATTTCCGACGGATCTTAATTTTTTATATAATATAAAAATAAACCGTATAAAAAAAATATTAATGTAATAAAAATTTACGAAACGTCGGAAATCCGTCAAAAATACCGACGGATTTCCGACGGATTTAATTAATTTAATTTAACAAAAAAAATTAATTTAATAAAAAAGTAATTTAATAAACAAAAAAATAAATTTACGCGGTTTTATATATAAATGTTTAGAATCCGTCGGAATGTCCGACGGATGTCCGACGTAAACCCTAATTTCTGCCGCCTAGCGAGCCTCGATCTCATCGAAAATAGCGGGAAATCCGTCGGAACCCTGTAATAAAAACCTGTCTCTTCCTCTTCGCGGAGGCAGATCGCAAAATCGGAGAAAAAATCGAAACACCGCCGGAAAACGTTCGGAAACACACGGAAACACGCCGGAAACTGCAAATCCATCCACAATCTCAATATCTAACAACAAATCATCAATCCAATGTAAGTTTTTCGAAGTTTTTTTTTTGTAAATTATGAATTATGATATGTATTTGTAGAATTTGTTAGATTTAGGATGTTAAAAATTAAGGGATATAAATGATTTAGGATAATAGAAATGTAGAAATGTACGGGTTTAGGATGTTTGAAAAGTTTTGAATTTTGTAAATTTTGTGATTTAGAGAATTTTCGGGTTTATAAAATTTATTTACATTTTAATATGTATTTGTTATTTTTAGAAAATTATAAATATTTATAATTTAAAAAAAATTAGTAAAATTCTAAATTGTTGTAATTTTACTAATTTTTTAATTTGTTTAAATTACAAAATCCCAAATTCTGGAAAAATCGTAAATATCTAAAAATTTAAATTACCAAATCTGAAATTCCAAAAATTTTCTAAATCTGTAAATTCGTAAATGTTAATATCTGAAATCCATAATCCAAATATCCCTAAATACCTATTTAGAGAAACCTCAATTTCCCACAATCCCTAACTCCCTAAAACTTAATTTATGAAATCCCGAAATTCCAAAAATTAATCCCGAAATTCCAAAATCCCTACTTCTCAAAATATCAATTTACATTTATTTATATTTAATATAGAATTTATATTTATATATGTAAGTAAATTTCAACGGTATGTAAACATTTTGGAAATCGTAGGGACTATGGGCGATTTCATCACTCTACTGGATCCGGTACTTCCAGTAGGGGAGGGAGTCAGTCGCAAATCCCAGATACTAGCTTTCCGGATCCCCAACACCCGTCTCCTCCACTGGGTACACAGCCCTCAGCTCCCACGGCCATGTCCGTTGAGGAGTTTGTTTCGCAACCTGGACGGGATAGGTTGCCTCGCCTAGATCCTGACTTGCTACCTAACACGACATGGTAAGTTTTATATAAAAATGTATTTGATTATATTAACTTAAAAAAATATTTAACTAAATATTGTTTAGGTTTCAATTTTCGGGAAACGGGATTACGAGTTCGATCAACGCAATGACTAATTCGTTGATAACTTCCCCGTATCCCACATTTACTTCGATGCCGGTGGCAGACCAGGAGATCTGGTTTCGGCAATTTGCGGTATGTTTTTTTTCCTATTAAGAATTTAGATTTTTATTTTCATTAAAATTGTCAATACTAATATGGGTACGTTTTTTTTTTCAGCAAGAATTTACTTGGGACCCACAGTTGACTGCCCGGGTCCGACGGGAGTTCTACAGAAAAGCCTCCCGGAAATATTCGTTGAAGATAAACGAATGGAAGGACATGTGGTACAAAGAGGGAAAAGTGCCGCGCAGATTCCAAGATAACCCCACATTATGGGGTGGACTACTTGCCCACTGGGAACGGGAGGAGACAAAAGTAAGCTCCGGAAAGAACTCGTCTAACCGGAACAGCGACCGGAAGGGGAAGGGACCGGCGACCCATAACCTCGGTGCGACGAGCAAAGCGTCACGTCTTCAGAAGCTGGTAATTTTATAAATTTTACAAAAATTTTATTTCTAACACTTCTCATATTTCTTTCATTATCTATGCCAACAGATGGAGAGGACCGGTGTGCGTCCGTCACATCTTGACTTGGTCAAAGATGCGCACACCAACAGAAAGACGGGGGAAATTCAAGATCCCATTGCTCGTGAAATCGTGGAGAGCGTGGAGAGGCTGGGTGAGGAGTACCTCCAATCCCAACCGATCGTCGAAGGAACTCCCCCGGCCATGGAAGTTCCTCTCGAGATGATCAACGAGTTTACCTATCAGGTTAGTAACACTGTCAATTTTAATTAAATTTTAAATAAATTTAAATATAAACAACTTAACATTTATTGATTGATTTTTTTTCGTAGGTTGCGCCTAAGCACAGAGGTCGTGTGTTTGGCCTCCCGGAAGACAGTTCAGCCACGTCCGTCAGTTCTTACCGCATTCATGCAGATAGTGCGTTGAGGGCACAAAATGCCGAGCTTCTCGAGCGGGTGACCGGGTTGGAGTCCCAACGCGCACAAGATGAAGCTCGCTACGAGGAACAGCAGGCACGGTTGCAGGCAATGGAAGAGCAGATGGCACGAATGCGGGAGATGGAAGAAAGGATGAACGAGTTCTTCCGTAACCGATAGATAACACGTTATGTAATATTTTAATTTTCTAAATCACTTTTAAAAATATTGAACCTTAATTTTAAATGTTGTTTTTTTTTATTTTTATTTTAATTTAATTTTTATTTATATTTAATTTTAATTTATTTTATTTTATTTTAATTTAATTTCATTAAATATAATTAAATTAAAATTTTTTTTTTTAATAAATAAAATATCCGTCGGAAATCCGTCGGTATACGTAGCCCTTGGAAATCCGTCGGTATGTGTAGCCGTCGGAAATCCGTCGGACAATGACATACTGACGGATTTCCGACGGAATTCTGACGGATTCCGGTTATTTTTTTTCCGTCGGAATTTCGTCAGTATTTCCGACGGAATTCCGACGGAATTTTATTTCCGACGAGATAGAACCGACCGGTCAAAACCGTCGGAAAGCCGTCGGAATAAGCCCTATTCCGACGGCTTTCCGACGGTTTTGACCGTCGGAAATTTGCCGGTTTTTTTGTAGTGTAAATTTTACAATATACTTCGAACTCATAACTATATATATCGTAAGGAACCATCTAGTACTCTATAATAGTTGTCGACATGAAGCGTTCCTTAGAAGATGGAAATAGTTCCACAGACATTCAATCTCAAAAGAGAGACTGAACACGAACACGGTCGGGAAGTTGCTAGATCTTGATTTTCTTGTCTGTCCTATTTGCTGTAAGCCTTTCACTGTTCCAATCTTTCAGGTAAGATTTTGAATATTTCAAAGAATTTAATATTTTTGTATTAAACTCTGCATGCATTGAGAAGATGATAATGGAAATTGCGGTCTTTTAAAGTAGTATTTGGTGTTGTTGTTAAGACCGTGAGAATTTGCTAGCTTTTTACTTAGGGTTTTGTTCATCTGATTCAGTTATACTCTTTTGTTCTCAATTTTCTTTTCTTTTAATTTGATGGTTGGTTTTAAACTATTTTGTTCTGAATCAACATTTAACGAACCAAGTTTTATACTCTTTTAAAATTTTCCATGTTCTTCTTCTTTTAATTTGATGGTGCGTTGAGATTTCTATGTTTTAAGTTTTCTTTTATGTTTATTTTTCATGTAACATCCGATTCTCAGTTTGATCCCTCTCACTCTCTCTCTTTATGCCTTTTCATATACATTTGCTCTTGATGGTCGGTTGAAATTTACTCCGAAAATAATTTTGCGATGATGACTTTTAGTCTTTTACCGAAAGAAGTGGAAAAATCCTTTGTGAGATTTATTATTTATTTATCAAGTGATTGGATCAAATCCTGAACTACATCACTATGTACAAGATATCGTGGATTGGAAACGAGTGTTTACGGACATCAAGTTTACTTTCAACTTCAGAGACGCGAACAAATGTGCGGATCTTCTAGTGAGAAATACGATTACATCCTTCCATCAATGGAATATTTTTCATTCTTGCCCAAATTTTTTGAAATCTTGTGTAAACTATTATCTTAACACTTCGTATTAATAAAGACTTGCAGACGGGGAAAAAAAAATGGATCGGATTCAAATGTCCTTCATGTGCTTTCCGTTTTTGCTGTCCGAAACTGAGTAACAAATGTCCTTCATGTGCTTTCCCCATTGGTAAGTTACGATGCAGAGCAGGGGAGAAATTTCTTGAATCAGTTACTGTCCTATGCCCAAACGCCAAGTTAGGTTGCACCATGAATGTTCCTTATGAGAGAGAATCACTTCATGAGAAGGAATATCGCAAATTATCGCTATGTTTTTACCCTTACCTCGACCATTGCCGCTACACCTGCACCGGCTCATACCTTGACGTCTACGTTCACAATCTTGCTTCCCATCCATTGAATTTAGAACTTTTTTTCAGTTTTGACAAATCCAGGAAATTGGAGATGAAGAAAAGCGTTAAGATTTTAGTTCTTACTACGATTGAGAAGGCTGTATTGTTCTTGGTGCAACGTCTTAAAGAGCCAAACAGTGTTTACGTGACTGTGAATTGGATTGCACCGTTGGATCCAGAAGCAGGCAAGTTCTCTTATTGAATCTCCTACTCTTTCAATGGACACACTTTTACTCACAAAACGTCGGAGATGAAGAAGATTCGTCAAGTGAGCTTTCAAATCCCTCATGAGGAAGATTTCATATTTCTTTCTAACAGTTTATTGCGTAGCAAAGTGTTGGAGATGCATGGACCTAAAAAACAACAAGTGGGAGCAGGTAAGGAAAGTGAGCGAAAAAAAAGGCGATTGAGTGTGTCTCCAAAGTCTTGGTCGGTTGTTCAAAATTATTGCAATGGAAGCGGCTCCACCGCCGGTCTCTCCGGTGGTTGTATCAGCCACCGACGGCTGTAAGGATTCTGATTTAGCATCACTGGCGACGAAAAATTCATGGGCTAACATCGTCAAGGACAAACTAACACTCTCTAAACACAACTTTGACAGTTTGAACGCAAGCGGTGTAGTTGAGGTACCACAGGACGTTCTTGAAGACACTCCCTTATGGGATGATCTTCTAATTGGGCAGTTCATTACCTCGGCTCCACACATAGCAAAAATTCATGTTATCGTCAACAAGATATGGCCATTGGGAGACAAATCGATCAAAATAGACGTGTTCGTGGTGAGCGACAAATTGGTCAAGTTTCGGGTCAAAAACGCAGTGGTGCGATCGAGAATTCTCAGGAGGGGTATGTGGAACATAGCGGATGTACCAATGTTGGTATCCAAATGGACTCCAGTAATTGAAGATGCACAACCGGTGATTTCGAAGATGCCAATTTGGGTTACTATAAAAAACGTTCCGCATAAAATGTTCTCTTGGAAGGGGCTGAGTTTCTTGGCGAGTAAGGTGGGCGATCCAAAACGATTACACCCCGAGACTGAAACATGTAAGATGTTTGATGAGGCAAAAATTTTCGTGGAGGTGGACATGATGAAGGAGCTTCCGAAAAAATTTAAGTTTGAAATTGAAAAGGAGGAAGAAGCTGTGGTGGAGTATATATATCCATGGCTCCCTCCTCGTTGCTTCGTCTGTGAGAAATGGGGTCATTTTCCCGATAGCTGTAAGACAATCCCTTCCATCACTATTCTGAAGCGCGGAGAAACAGAATCAATCACCACCAAGCCAACACCAGAGATAGTGCAGCAGCAACCTCCAACTACGAAAACTCAAGAAAGTGAGGGAAAAGATTTAGAATTGACTCCTCAAGTTATGAAATTGGTTGGGTCAAGTTCAACAGGAAAAGAAAGTGAGAAAATATCGGAAAAAGCGACAGAGCAGTCTTGGATACCAATCTCGCCTAACAAGGCAGGAAGACTGAAGGAACAATGTCCAAGTTCTCCTATTACCTCCACACCATCTCGGTTCTCTGTTCTAGGTGATGATGAGGTAACAGGTTTGATAGCTGAATCGGACAAAGCAGCAGAACCGGAAATAATAGAGGGAAGGACGAATTGGGAAGAAGGTGAAATCAGAGGGGACATGTTGGAGAAGGCACAAGTTCAGGAGACAGAGGATGGGAATGTTCAGCGTGATGATGTCATGGCTAATGACGAGACTGGACTTCGGCTATCTCTCAAGCGCGCCTCAAAGACAGCACATCGAGTATTAACTGGGACACCACCTCAACGAAATACCCATTCAAAAAATCAAGCTTCAAGGGCAAACAAAAAGAAAAAGTAGATGTCGGGTTTCGTATGGAATGTGCGAGGTATTAATAAAAATTCAAAACATTCTATACTGAAGCAGTGGGTGAGTTCGAGTAACATGAAGTTTGGAGCTATTTTGGAAACAAGGGTTAAAGAAAATAAGGCTGAGATTATTATTAGAAAGGTGTTTCATGGTTGGTCTCTCATATCTAATTATGAACATCATCGACTGGGGCGCATCTGGATCGTGTGGAACGATTGTGTTAGGATCACAGCAATTTACAAGACTGATCAACTTATCACGGTCTCGGTTTTGATGGAAGGCCACGTGCCGGAATTCATGTGCACTTTTGTCTACGCGTCTAACTTTGTGGAGGAGAGGAAGTAGCTCTGGTTGGATCTTCGTAATCACCAAGACTCACAGCTGTTTAAAAATAAGGCTTGGTTAATTTGTGAAGATTTCAATGAGATCCTTAGTGGACAAGAACATTCAAATTATGTTGCATCAACACCACCCTCGGGTATGCTCGATTTCAGAGAAGCAGTTTCCTACTGCTCATTGTTAGATTTGGGGTCTCAAGGACCACATTTCACTTGGTGTAACAAGCAACGAGAGGGACTCATCTGCAAAAAGCTAGATCGCGTATTGGTAAACGATAGTTGGATTAATCGATTTCCACGATCATTTTGCTCATTTGAAACAGGTGGTTGCTCGGATCATTTGCGTGCTCGAGTGTTCTTGGATGGTCCTGAAATGGGAAGGCGGAAGCCGTTCAAGTTTGTAAATGTGCTCGCAACACTTCCACAATTCGAACCGGTGGTAAACGATTTCTGGGAAACCACAACGCCTTTGTTTGTATCAACATCAGCCCTCTTCCGGTTAACAAAAAAGTTAAAGGCGCTCAAACCAACTATTAGGGAACTCGGCAAAGAAAAATTGGGCCACATCTCTAAACGAGCAAAAGATGCCTTTGATGAGCTGTGTTTGAAGCAAGCAACTACATTACAAAATCCTACTCGTTAAAATATGGACAGTGAGTCTATTGTATATGAGAGGTGGCAAGTTCATTCTACATTGGAAGAAGGGTTTTTGAAACAAAAATCAAAGCTCCATTGGCTACAAGTGGGTGATAGGAATAACACCTATTTTCATAACTCGGTGAGGTCTCGGCAAATGAAAAATGCGATAAAGGAAATCACAAGTTCAACGGGCTTGATCTTAACAAAAGGGGAAGATATACAAAAGGAAGCATCAGATTTCTTTAAAGGTTTACTTAACAACAAGCCATCGTCTTACAGAGGTATGACTACGACTGAACTTAAGAGAGTGATCCAATTCCGCTGCTCTGACATTGACCGAGACTTGCTTATGAGAGAGGTTTTGGACGAGGAGATTCATCACACATTATTCACAATGCCTAAGGATAAGTCACCGGGGCCAGACGGATTTACAAGTGAGTTTTTCAAAGCTTCATGGGGTGTTATTGGAAATGATTTTTCGACAGCTATTAAATCATTCTTCATCAAGAGTTTCCTTCCAAAAGGGGTGAATTCAACTATCTTAGCACTTATACCAAATTCGATGGAGGTAAAAGAGATGAAAGATTTACGACCAATCTCTTGCTGCAATGTGCTATACAAAGTCATTTCGAAGATAATTGCAAACAGGCTGAAGGAGTTACTGCCTCGTTTTATCTCGGGTAATCAATCGACATTTGTAAAAAATCGTTTACTGCTGGAAAACGTCCTCCTTGCTATTGAAGTAGTCAAAGATTACCACAAAGATTCGGTATCTCCTCGGTGTGCTCTAAAAATTGATATCTCAAAGGCTTTCGACTCGGTACAGTGGGATTTCGTATTGAACACGCTATCGGCACTACATTTCTCGGACAAATTCATTCACTGGATAAGGCTTTGTATTACTACAGCATCTTTTTCAGTTCAGGTAAATGGCGATTTAACGGGTTATTTTGGTAGCTCGAGGGGGCTAAGGCAAGGATGCTCACTTTCACCATACCTCTTCGTTATATGCATGGAGGTTCTGACAAAACTTATCGATGGAGCGGTGGAGGAGAAGAGGATTGGTTACCACCCAAAATGTAAGAACATCAAACTCACTCATCTATGCTTTGCTGATGACATTATGGTTTTCATAGATGGCACCAAGAAATCGATAGAGGAAACGTTAAAGATCTTCGCAGAGTACGAAGTTTATTCGGGTCTCTCAATTAGCCCCCAAAAATCGAAGATGTTTATGGCTGGTATATCGGAGGTTCGGAAGGAAGTGATTACACGTGAGTTTGGTTTAACTTATGGAGAACTTTCGGTCAAATACATGGGATTGCCTCTACTTTCTAAAAGAATGTGTGCTGGAGATTATGAAACACTCATTGACAAGATAAGGCTGCGGTTGAGCTCCTGGACAGCGAGGTATCTCTCTTATGCAGGTCGTTTGCAGCTACTACAATCAGTCATCAACAGTATGGTAAACTTTTGGACCCAAGCTTTCCGGTTACCAAACCAGTGCATCAAGAAGATAGAAAGCTTATGTGGAGCTTTCTTATAGTCGGGTCCTTCTTTAAACACAAGAAAATCTAAAGTTGCATGGAGGGAATTATGTAAACCAAAGAGTGAAGGGGGACTCGGTTTCAAATCTTTAAAGGAGGCAAATGTTGTCAGTTGCTTCAAACTCATTTGGAAGATTGTGGGAGACAACGAATCACTTTGGGGAAAATGGGTAAAGACGGTATTATTGCGAGATGGGTCTTTCTGGGCACTCAAGGACACAACAACAAAGGGCTCGTGGGTATGGAGGAAGCTCTTGAAATATAGAGACAAGGCACGTTGCTTTCAAAAAGTACAAGTTGGCAATGGTAAAAACACTTGGTTCTGGCATGATAATTGGTCGTCGTTTGGACATCTCAAAACGGTGGTTGGACCGCGTGGACCAATCGACATGGGGATCACAATGGATGCTACATTGGCGGAGGTTATGCGCACACACAATCGACGAAGGCATCGAACAGAGGTACTAAATAATATTGAGGATGAACTGTTTCAGGTCACTCAAAGAAGGAATGAGGAGGAGGATTGTGTATTGTGGCGATATGGGGAGGACAAATACAAAAGGGCATTCAACACAAAAGCGACTTGGAACCAAATGCGTATAACAAGCCAAACAACATATTGGTACAAGGGTGTGTGGTTTACCCACGCAACACCAAAGTACTCATTTTTTGTTTGGCTTGCAATGCTCGATAGATTATCTACAGGAGATAGAATGCAAATGTGGGCAGGTCGGAGTAATTGCGTTCTATGCAACAACACGGAGGAAACAAGAATCCATCTTTTTTTCATGTGTAGTTACTCGTCAAGAGTGTGGAAAGCTCTAACAGGGAAACTACTAGGGAACCGATACACAACAAGATGGAATGACCTTCGGATGATGATCCAAGGCGGAGGATTCAATTATATACAGAAATTCATCATTCGATACACCTTCCAATCAACGATCTACCACTTGTGGCGCGAGCGAAATGCAAGACGACACAGCGACCAATCGAAGGCGGCAAGGCTACTTGTTAAAATGGTGGACAAAGACATTCGCAATCGTCTAAGCTTGCTTCGACGAACACAAGATCAACGTTACCGGGATGGTCTAATTACTTGGTTTGCCAACACCTGTTTTACGCGATAGATCTCTATAACGAGACAACTATCTAAAACTTTCAATCTTTCTTCGAAAACTCGTACTTGGTATTGTAACAAAGAGGTTTTTTTGGTTTGAATAAAATTTAACATTCATACAAAAAAAAAAAAAAAAGTGTTGGAGATGGAGCTTTGTATATGGGAAGTTGAATGAAGAATAGTTCTCTCATTAGGTTTGATTTGGGATTAAAAGATGTCTAAGTCTCTTTGAAGATTTGTTTGCTTTTTGTTTTTACCATGTTTCCTAAAACTATACAATCTTGGAAATTCTTGGGCAAGAACTGTTAGAAATTAGAATCGATGAAGCCAATGTTTTTGGCCAAGTCATTATTATTTACATTTCTCTGTTAGAATTAATGAATCCAATCTTTTTCATAAATCCTAACTATTATTTACATATTTAAATATATATATATATATAACCGATAAAGAATAGCCTAAAAATGGTATTCTTTAGAGGACCCTCACACACTGTCTTGTCTCATATATCATTACTTGTCCAGTAGAAAATAAGTAATACACAACCAAACCATTACAATCACATTTCGTTTCTATTCAACTGTAGAAAGCAAATTATCCTAAATGTAATAGATTCATTTAAGAAACATACAACAGAGATTATGAAAGCTAATGGAGAGTGGAATGGTTAATTTCATAGAACCAGTCGAGCCGTAAGACAAACGAAGCCACAACCCTTTTTAAACATAGCTAATTAAACAACACAAGAAAATCATTTTGCAAGCCACATTATAACATACGCTAATATACCGTCCAAAAGATTGCTTAACCATAATAAAATCATTAGTAGCAATAGCCTAATACATCAAAATCATTCCAAAAGCAGATTTTTTTTTTCTTGGATTTAAGAAGAAACTGTTGTGCTTGCAAGTTTAGCGGCGAAAATGAGTTTCTTGATATCCAATTGCCTCTTCTCATGAAGAAATGCCTTCCATTCATCACTTAACTCTTTTCTTTTCTCAGCTTCAAGTTTCTTCAAATTGTCAAGCAGCAACTTCTGTTGATATCCTGAAAAAGATGATGTTGCCTCAAGTGCGTCTTGTAGAACACAAAGCTCATCTACCTCACTCTCCTCTTTATCACCATTATCAATCTCCATACTAATATTTCTGACCCTCTCATCCTTAGTCAAAACAAGAACCATAAAGATCGTCATTACGCATTAGTAAAATTAATTTTTTTTACCTGTTTCATACTCCACCATAACCTTTTTCCACATCAAAAAAAGAAAATGCTAAATGTAAAAACAGAGTAACGACGAGAACATAGAATTAGACAAGAAGCAGAGACTTGTACAACAAACCTGTGAAATGAGGAGCTCGTCCCTTTTATTCCTGTTCCTATTCGAAGATGAAAATGTCCTCTTCTTCCGTAGCTTTCTTCTGTTGCGCATTGCCTTCATGTGGAATCGGAATGGAGAAGACAAAGCCATAGTTGGCTTGCGGACTCGGATTTCGAAGCCATCGGAGTAGGAGTCATCAGAATCCATGGAATCAGTGATAAAAGATCGAAACTTGGCAAGGTTTTGAAGAGTTGAGAGGATTAGAAACCTTAGAGACTTTTGGTTGTTCTCAGATAGAGAAATCACTCTTTCCTTTCAAAACCCCTGAGAGGAAGAGCAAGCGTTTTTTACACCGGACAATGTGCACGCGTGGTAATTTTCAAGAAAAAAGAAAGAAAATAATTAATGTCATCTATATATATGATTTATTTTATACTTTACTAAATTTTGAATTTTTCAAACACTATATTCATGAAACATCAGACTATATTAAGACTATAATATAATCTCAATATAAATAGCACGATACACAAATTCTGTTTTATATATTTTATTTAGATTGAATGATAAATTTTTTATTTGTTAGTAGTTTGACCAAAAAAACCAATTTTTTGTAGATAAAAAATTATATTGATCAGAAATTAAACTGAATACTTTTTTATTTAAAATCTGACGACGTTATTAATCATTTTGATATCAATGTTTATTATTTGAAAAATGTGTTTTTTGAGACTTTATTATATACTCCCTCTGTCCTATAATATAAGATTTTCTACCTTAAAACATGGAGTTTAATAACTATTTAAATATTAATTTTTGTTTTATTTTTTTTACACTAAAAGTATCATTTATTATCTAATTATAAATAAATCAACCAATAAGAACAAATATTGTAGAATATAAATAGTCAAAAACATTAAATTTTGCATGGAAAGTAATTGAGAAAATCAAATAAAATGGAACAAAAAACTAATTCTAAAACATCTTATATAATGGGACAGAGGGAGTACTAAATAATTACGATACTAAAAATAAATTAATTTTGTACTTTCATCCTAAACTAAATTATACTAATTATTTATTGTGGTGGATAAAATAATCTCATTTGAATTAAGTAAATCATTTAATGCCACATATCTAAAATGTCAAATGGGTCTTTTAGTTTTATTAGTATAGTTATCACCCGAACCGGATCCTAAAGGTATTTAGGTCTAAATCACTAATGATCCAAATAATTTAATGGATCAGGTTCCGGATAGCACATCATGTTATCCATAAAGATATGGATCGGAAGCTTAATGGCCAGATGGACAAATACACTTATTAACACCCTAAGAAGGCACACAGAACATGAGTTATGTATCGGAAACTCGAATTAGGTATGAAATATCTTTCTTAGGCGATAAGCTCAACTAATTTCAAATATTTTAATTTAAATCTTCAGTAAAAACTTTTATTTTATGCTACAAATACAATTCCTTTCATAAAACAATACATTTTGGATAATATAACAAAAGCAAAAGCAAGATTTAACCTTCCAATCTGTAACTTATTACATTATGGAATCAAGCTAACACAAAGAGCAAACTTCTGCTTTAAACAAAACATATAAGGATCAATCATTTCTCAGAACAAGAAACAGTCATTTACCATGTTCAAACAAACCAGTATCCTTAAATATCTTCTCCACTAATCCATCGATACAAGCAGCCATCTCCGGAGTAAGAATTTTGTCCAATCTCCAACCTTCCCTTTCCTTAAATACGTGCTATTCGCATAAAGAACAGGACGGTCCTCTCTCTCCTTACATTTTTTATTAACTTCACGATTCCTCAACGTCTCGAAACTGCATAAGTTCACCATTTTCTCAGCAATCCTTTTTCCTGTCACTCAGTGCCGGCTCTAAGGGGTGGCAAGTGGGGCCTACGCCCTGGGCCTGCGCTAAATTTTTCAATTTCTTTAAAGGAAAAGGGGTCCAATTTTTTTTTTTTAAGGAATATGCGAAAAAAGGCCCAAAAAAAAAACTTATACTAAAAAAACCCAAAATTTTTTTGCTTTCGCCATAGACCCTTAAAAGTTTTGCGACGGCACTCACTCAGCTGTTTATCCAGAACCTATAAACTCAGCCAATATTATTACAAAGAGAATCTTTGCCAAAATATAATTCCATAAAACTGAACAACATCCATGTTTGCTCATAAAGGCTGAAGTCGTCTTCACTAATTTGGTCTAATCACGGCAAGGTCCCGACTTTTTCTCTAAAACCAAAGTTACAATTTTATGGCCCCGTCCATATAAAACTTCCTATCTATAGCAAAACATTTAGATATATACAGTTATAATCCATGAATTAACAAAAAATCCACTGTAGCGCATTGATTTGAACAATACTATGTGGCAAAAATCTATCTCCCTGACAAACGACCTCCGGATTTGAATCCCCGTATCGGGAATTCTTTTGCATTAATTTTATTTCTGTTTTTCGGAAAAAAAAAAAATTAAAAACGACACACTTTTCTCTTTTTGAAACTACAAACAATATACATGTCTTTTCTTATAAGCGGCACGCAAGTCTACTAGCTGCACTGAAACGTAGTGAATAACTTCACCTTAATTGAGCAAAACATAACCGGTTTCTCTGGTTCGCCTTCATTGATCACGTTCTCTGATTTTTACGAATTCTTTTAGATTGAAAAAGTCTTCAATTTTTTTAATTTTATTTTGTGATTTGGAATTGCAGCTTCCAGGAGATATAAAGTACTTAAGAGTTTTATTGAGCCTTTGCATTTGTTGTCATTCACTAACTTATGAAGAGACAGCTTATTTA